>OZ018338.1:2685579-3285579 GCA_963969495.1 Ceratothoa steindachneri | reverse complement strand
TAAAGGAGCCTCTGAGGTGAAAAGGCGTGTTGGGGGAGAGGCCTCGCGGCTAGCTTGCTCTCGAGTGACGACAGCTTGAGTCACTTCACTCGGGGAGAGTAGTGCGCTCTGGCCAATGGGTACCGAGCAAAATTTGATCGGCGCTGCCACTAAGTCGGCCCAACCAGTGAAATATTTACACTGTACATGGCAGCGGATTACCGGGAATCTATTTTATCGACCCAAGAAGTCGTGTATAATTGCGTACTTCTTATGTTGGGGGTCGACAGGGGGGGAGCAATTTGTCCGACACCACAATGCATGTGCACCCTGTGTCTCTGAAGAGGGTGGACACTTTACAGCCATTGATCGAGCCGGTTTTGAAATTTAGTCCTCCTGGGGTACTCTTGTTGAACAGGAAGTTCACTTGAAATTCCTGTGGGGATGGAGACGAGGGGGAGGACGTAAGCGCGGCCGGCTGTTCCAGGGGAAGGGTAGCAGTTACTTGGTGGACTTGTTGGCTCTGGGTGGGACGTAGGCTGGAATTCTGTACGCATTGGGACTTATAATGGCCGGGAGAACCGCAGGAGTAGCATATAACCTGCTTATTCTGGTGCTGGTTATTGTAGGGGGTATTGAAGACTGGGGGTTTTCTGTCTTCGTGGGCTACAAAAGGCTTATTCTTTCGCCTGAACGGGGCTGTGGTCTTTATCAATGGAGGAGGTTTCCTTTGTTGGGACTTTCATTGACTAAATTTATTTTTCGGGGACGGGGGACTATTCTTCCGGGTATCCTGTGGGTATATGCGATGATTTTTCGCATGGAGATCAGCTTCCTCGAGGCATTCTTGAAATGTAGACGCTCGGTGGTCTTGCACGAATGCTCGGATCTCCTGGGGGAGGGTGGAAAATAGCTGGTATTTTAACATAAAGTTAATCAGGGCCTCATACTCCGATTCGACTTTGGAGGATTCTAACCAGAACTGGAGGTTTCGCTTCAGGATATATCCAAAATGTCGGTAAGTTTGACCGGGCTGGATTTTAGCCGATCTAAACTTAGCGCGGCAGAACTGAGGGTTCAAGTTGAAGGCGGATAGCAATTCGGCCTTCAAGGGGCTATAGTCTATTGTAGCTTCGTGTGAAAACGAGATGAAAATTTCTCTTAAGCGCGGACTGAGCAATGGGAGCAATCTACTCACTCCTTCGGATTCTAGGCCCCATCCGTTTACCTCGAAGATCTTTTCAAAATGTGTCAAGTATGAGCACAAATCTTCTTCGTCTTTATATTGGGGAAGTTTCATAGCGGGGGTCTGGGGTTGATGATCACGGGATCTAACAGAACTGACTTCAACTTGGTCTCTGCTTAATTCCCTTTCATGTTTTCGAATCCTTTCTCTTTCTTCAAATTCTAACGCTTCTTTTCTTACTTCCATTTCTAACACTTCTTTTCTTCTCCTTTCTTCCAATTCTTCTTTTCTTCTCCTTTCTTCCAATTCTAACTCTTCTTTTCTTACTTCCATTTCTTCCACTTCTTTTCTTCTCCTTTCTTCCAATTCTAACTCTTCTTTTCTTACTTCCATTTCACGGGCTCTTTCCTCTCGCTGTTCGCTTTGGACGAATTCTTTTAGTTCCTGTCCTGTGAGACCGAGAGTTTGTCCTTGCTTGACGAAAACTTCGAACGATTGTGAAGCCATTGCTGCTCTTGCTGACGCAACTGGTGACTCACGAAAGAACTTACGCACCTGGTGAGATAATTAGAAGCTGCGATTGTTCCTAACCGATACAATCTAATAACGAACCCCAAAAGAATGAATATTTTCCTAGCTTCGTTTTTGCTATCTGGAAAGGGTTATTAATGGTTATTATTTATATTCCTTCTGGGAATAGACTCTAATTATTAAAATTTACGTTAGTTTATTTGGGCTTCCTTGGACGTTGGCAAGTTTTAGGCTATATGAGTTCGCTTCCTCAAAAAAGTAAACCCTTAAAGCTAACACCATTTTTACATATGTCGTAGAACTGCTCATAGTCTGGTCCAATAATTATTCTAGTCCTTGATCTGGACACACCGCTTTTGTTTAAGTCGGTGGTATTGACCCTATGACTCAATACTACGACCATATATATGTATATAGGTAGGCTTTAATTCCTACTGAACGTGCGAAAGCTAGTTAGAGGCGTATTGTACCGTAGCCAGGATTCTCACTATAAAAGTCCCACTTGTTACTGGGGAGAAGTTTGTGATTGTTGAATTCTAAGAGTGCATAATACAGGTTGGATAAATTAACCGAAGAGATGCTTAATTAAATTCTTGCCAAGGGTACGTCAAAAGGGAGGAGCCACAAATAAACACACGTACTCAAAATAAACTTTACTTTACACAAATATAATAATTAGCAATAAATAACAGGCAAAATTAAGGATTGAAAATAAACAGTGACGTTAATCGTCTAGATTTATAATGACTCAATGGGAGTATCAATCACGGTTAATTAATTCTTTAATTTAAGAATAGAGGGACACTTGGTTTACAGATTACCATTAATTGATGGATTGGAGAGACGACTACTCAGGTCCAGACAGGGTGGTTTGAGTGGCGTTAACACGAGTTCTCGGGGAGAGGGGGCAATAAGACGATGGGTTCGGGGTTGCTGGCTGCAGTTCCGGTTAGTTCACTCCTTACTGGATGTGAGACTAACAAATAGTAACTTCCAGTAACTATTTGGATGTTCCTTTTTTACTCAAGTTACGTTGAGCAACAGAGCGTACTCTTCTAGTCACAGGCTCTGCGGGCCGGGATTTACTTCCAGGAACAATTTGAGACAGCGACCAGGTTGACTCGACGGCGCGTTGGTAGTCGATACGTTACGGCAACGACTCTCGTTCAACGTGAGGATTATGCGAGTTGGTTCGGGACACTGCTCTAGAGAGATGGCCGGCGATATTATTTATACCGAGGATGTGAGAAATCGAGAGAAAGATTCCATTCACGACAATTCGCTTATCGCAGCGCCTTCTGGACAATCTTCATGCTATCATAAAGATGACAAATAAGATTTAAGCTTCTTTGTGAGATAGGCGTTCTTTCGTTGGACTTCCTGTCTCCAGTTTGGGGAAGGGTGGAGAGAGAGAGAAAGAGGAGACGAAGGTCAACTCAAACGACAAATTTCTTTCGTTCCCACGATTGTCTGGTGGCATGTGAGTATGTACGTTCCATACCCTCACAACGTTGAAAGCCTTTTATGATTCATAAGGAGCACGAGCACCCTTACAACAATGTAACTTTCTGAATTGTTGTGTAAATCGTGAAAGATGTAAAATAGATACTTATGCTACTGGAATATATCCTCTAGACTCAGTAATGTACTTGAAAGGTAAATTGTGCCCTATAAAAAGGTAAACCTATAAACTATGGATTGAAAGAAGAAGCCACAGGGATGAAGAAAATAATCCTCTATTACATGTTGCTACGGCTGAGTATGAGGCAGGCAACAATAATTCACAATTTTTTCTTAATTTTGTAGATCAGGGAGATACTTCACAAAATTCAACTTCCCTCAGTCACCTAAGAACCCACTTCATCCATACCAGCAACAACATTGGACAAAAGTCTTTCAGACACCCGTATCCTACCTCACGAAGTATCATCAGGTTGCACTCACTCGGGGATGTTAGGAAGCATATCGAATAACGTGGAGCTTTGTATGCTAAGCATTTAAGCTGGAAGAATCCTGTCAATGAAATATAATTGAGGGATCCACCATAAACGCAGTTCAATATCATTTTAACAGAGAAGAAAAAAGAAATGACATTGGAAGAAGTGTTGCATTCTAGAGGGTAAAGTGGAACAAGACCTGTCATAAGAAGGAAAATCAATATGCACAGTACCAGAATATTAGAGAGAGAATAAGGCGGGTCGCTGATACAAAAAAGGCTAAAACAGAAAGCCAGGGCATAAAAAAGGGCCAGTGAACCACTTGCTGATACCACAAAAACAGATGTTGAATTTCGTTTCAGGTTAGACAAGGGTCTCCAAACTATGGCCCGCTGCTGCACTGCGCCACGAATGAGATAAAATATAATTATGTGAATGTAACTTGTGCATTGTGAAGTCAGCACATCAAACGAGACTGATTGGTGAACATTTGAAAGCAATTTTCTTGATTGGATGCAGCAATTATAAAGCAAATATTAATGATATCTTAAAAAGTTAAACGCTAGTTTCACAAATCTCACTAACCTTTTTTGCTTCTTAGTTTGTGAGACTCGGATATGTGCGCACTGGCTGTGATAATACTATCTTATTGCTAACGACGACTTCTTTGATAACTTTTTGGTAAATAAATATGTTTGTTGTCTTTATTTTTTGTGTATTGGGAAATAAATACGTTGGTTGTCTTTATTTTTTGTGTATTTTGTATTTTGTGTATTGGTAAATAAATATATTGGTTGTCTTTATCTTTTGTGTATTCACTATAATGTATTGAACAAAATATTTATGCGTCCCGCGCTCGTCATTCTCTTAGCTATCTGGCCCACTGTGAAAAAGGTTTGGCGACCCCTGGTTTAGACAAAGCAAATAATGACATGGAATATGGAAGTCATCAAGATAAAGCAACAAAATCAGAAGCTGAAGTTCTACTCATAATAAAAAAACTCAGTTGAGAAGTATTATGGAGTATACTGCACTGAACGATACACCATTTAATTTTATGAAAATATTGTTAAAACGTTTGTTAATTTGTCATGTGGTTCTATGACACAAGTAGAAATTGATTGCCTACAAAAAATAACATATCCAACAACTCTAAGGAATAAACCTGGATCAAACGAACAAGGATAATAACGGAATAGACATTAATGACACAAGTTAAATATTCGATTCAACAGAAAAAAAACATGGTAAAGAAATGTCTTCTTGGATTCCTTGATGAACTGGCCTTAGCTCGTCTGAAGAAGATTGAAAAGGATTTATGAAGAAATCATAAATGAATATGTGTGGAAGAATAAGGAGAGAAAGAAGGAATTCCCCTCCCCCCTAACTTACCCAGTTTGCTGTTGACCGCTCTTAATTCGTCTGATCTATATACTGCGAAAATTAAAACAATGGAAATACCATTAAGGGGCCATCGCGGCTTCTCGCTATTTGCCCTTATCGCGACCCAAGACAATTAAGGAAGTCTGTTGGCGATGAATCTCTCTCCTCGTCTAGATAATTTTGGAGTATATATTCGACAGTTCAGAATTCACAAGCAGATTGTGTCTGAATTCGCCGTCCTGCACGTTAGCCGTAACGTCTTCGTTAGTCGGGAGGGAATCGACTACATTCTCGTACACAGAAGAATCGAGGGATTGTCGAAGAGCCAAGCAAGAGCTAGTCGTCACTAAGTGTTGTTCGTGGAGATAGTTAGACGCGCTTCAACCCTTCTCACCGCGTCTTCGGATTTTAAGGATCGGTAAAGCCATCCTGGAAGCACCCTCCGTTTGCCTCTGAAGGATAAGAAACCCCTCCAACTTTAGTTTCCCGAAGTTGGATTGAGTGTCCCGTGGGACGCTCACAAGTTCAAGGTCGAACTCACCTACCTGGTCCTACTCACCGCATATCAAGGTAAAAGGGATTTAATCCCCCCTTCGTCACGCTCCTCCCGCCTTTACCGCGTCGAACCTCAAGGATTCTCTTTGCTCTAGAATTTGCATAATTGTAAAATCATTACTTAATTAATTATCTCTCGGTTCAAACTTAATTGATATTGTTAATCATCTTAGTAATGAACCGTCAATGTTTAATTGCGTTGCCATTTAACTTGCCCTGTATTCATATGTAATCTTTATTCCTATTAAAGTATATTTTTGTAGCCGTGTTTGGAATATTCCTTGGCTTAGCAACTGTGTATTTAAAGCACTCTTAAAGCCATCCCCAGGTGGAGCCTAAATTTCGGTCGGCAGTAGGCCAGTGTGCGTACACGGCGTACACCTGGCCATACCACGACAATATGAATAATTTATTTCACTAGTGATTTGGCCAAGAGAATTTTTCGAATTTGTCTCCACATATTAATTTAGGATATAGACTTTATATTATTTGTTGTTACTATTGTAAGGTTTTATAAGCAAACAAGAAATAAATAAAAATGTTTGTATAAAACCGGTGTACTCCATCACTCCGTCTCACAGTAAACAACAAATATTGAGTTTGTCCCAACTATAACATTCGAAAATAATACGCTTTATTTCTGGCTATTCACCATAATAAATCACTGAACTCTTTCTGCCTTCGAATCCTTCCGATGAAAAAAATAAGAAAAACACCAAGGTAAAATTAATCTCCTCGGACCGACAAAGGCAATGAGAAAACTATGAAATAAAAGGAAATGCCTCCTCGTATGAAGTCTTTCATCCATCCTAAACATTATAGTGCATGTTTTAAGTACTTTTCATTAAAGCCATTTCATTAAAGTCATTTTCCGTAAACAAGAAATTCACCTTAAGAAAATCATTTGTACTTGCCGTGATAAGGGAACTGGAGTTATTATTCTAAATCGTAAGGATTACGTGATAAAGTGATGAACATACTTAGATATTCAACAAAATTTGAGGTGACCAACGAGGAACCTAAAAAAATGCCTCTAGACTTGATGATAGAGTTACTAGGTTTCTTATAAAAATGAAGGCAGAAAACCTAAAAAAAGAGTCTACATACAACAATCTTTTCTCCTCTTCCCCTAACCTTGGCCTATTGGACGACCTAACAAAATTAAAAAGGCTCTGTACCGACACGTCCCATTCTCGCCCTTTTTTCCATATTATAAATTATCCACATTTTTATTCCCTATGCCTTCCTCCTTTAATCGCAATGAATTTAATATATAAAATAGCTCTTCGTTTTCGGAAGAGATTTCTAAACTTAATATCGACTCTCCTAACTTTATTAAGAGTATAGATGTTAGTCCCTACTTACTTCCATCCCCGTAAAAGAAACATTGCAGTTAGTAATGTGCAAGGCTTTTCCTTCTCCCAACTCAACCTTCCATGGATCTTCCTAATCTCGTTTCCTCTCCTTATTATAATCAGTTGTTAATGATAATTACTTTACATTAATGGGAAAACATACCTCAAGATAGACGGGGTTGGCCTGTATTCTTCCATTGTCTCAATTTTAGCCGACAACTTTATGTCAAATTTTGAACAGGACTTTTTGAATAGGTGTCTAGTCTCTTTTCAACCTATTTTTTATAGGATATATGTTAATGATACCTTTATAATTTTCAAATCTAAACCCAAATCTATCAACTACATTCCATAGTTAACAAATTACAGCCTAAATATTTAGTTTGAAAAAAAAAATGACAACAAATATCTTCCTTTTTGGACTTTTTTTATTTCTCGTTCGGGGAGCTCTTTCCTTACTTCGGTTTATCGCAAGCCTACTTTTACTGGGCTCGGTTTGAATTTATTCAATGGTTGTGACCTTTCTTACAAATTAAGGACAATTACTACTTGAAAGTCAGAGTTTGTTCATTGTTCACATCTCGGCATTAGCAAACAGGTAATGAATAACTTTTGTAAAAAAGAAAGTTCAGCAAGTCACCAACATTCCATTAGTTGTAAAACCTACATACATATATACCAATAATTTTAAGATCTTGTTTTCTAATAAAGATTCTACGTTCCTTAGGATTTTGGAATCGTTATATATTAAGAAATATGATCCTTATTTGAATAGCGACCTATCTTCATTCACTTAAAGTTGCGTGCCATTGCGCCGCAACTGTTCCCATGGACCTATCCGCCATTGCCGCGAGGGCTTCAGGTTGCTTTCTGTCGTCTCCGAATTTGACACACTCGCAGGACGCACCGTTATTTGAGGTGGCGCTCGCCAGCGCCCTACTGTGAAGACTGCGTTGTCCCCCGGACTGTTCGGCACATTCTTGTTGAATGTCCCAGTCTGAGCGATCTCCGCGCACGTTACCTGTCCCGATACTGGGATGGGTGGGGTCGCTACCGCCTGTCCCTTGTACTCGGGACTGTTTTTTTTTGCATCATATTTTAAAGTAGCCTAGACTAGGCAGTGTTGAATTCGGCGACTAATGCCCAAGTAGGTAAAAATTATCTTCCTTCAATTTGTCCAACTTATAATTTCTACCAACAAATATTTGCCCTGCATTGTAAACCAACCTTCCTTCTTTGCTACTTGTCTTCACTTTCTCAGTCTTTCTTGACTCTTCATTTTGCAAAGTGAGCTTATATGCAGGTGACTTGTTTCTTTTGTTCATTTAATCGTTTATACTTTTTTTTTGTCTAATTCTTTGGTTCTAGTTTATAACCTAAACTTTAGTTTTAAACTTTATTTCGGAATTTGAGATTTTTATAATGAAGGGCTGGAGCTTGGTGAATCCTATCCACCGAAGTGGACGGATTACAACGATGAAGAAGTGTGTGCTCGACCTTTTCTAATGTGGATCTGATATCATGAACATAACGTCTCTTGTTTATATGTGTAGAGAAGAGAAAGAGTATGTGTGTGTGTATGTGTGTGTGTGTGTGTGTGTGTGAGAGAGAGAGAGAGAGAGAGAGAGAAAGAGAGAGGGGAGAGATCGTGTATCAAAAGAACCTGACGCAGACCAGAGGGGAAAAGATACGGGAATTAAAAGGGGTAGAATTATTGGTGTTAGAAGTCAAAGGCCAATAAATCCTGATTGAAGAGAAGATGAATGAAGGATAGCTATCTGTGGCGTGGCACACAACGAGTTCATGAGTGTGCACTACATTTGTGTACATGGTTCACTATATATATATATATATATATATATATATATATATATATATATATATATATATATATATATATATATATATATATATAATATATTCACCTATAACAGATAATATAATAAACTGTAAGTCGTCATTTCCAATAGAAAACTTTAATATTATAAACTGCAATAAATATCCGACCATACTCACGATTGCAGAATCAATATATATTAAACTGGCAAAGATACCCGACGTTGTTCGGGTATAAAAAACTAACTTGAACCAATTAAATTCTCTTGAGTTAAATTACGCAATTAGAAGTTGGTAGGTATAAAATACAAGGTTTATTTTAATTTTGAGTAATGGAGTATTGCATCATGAAAGACTAACAGAGAACGATTTTGAAATTATAGTAGCGCGGCAGTACGAGCAAGCGGGTGTCAGCCACATACTTTAAAACGCGCCTCAAGCAGATGAGAGCGAGTTTTAACTAAATATCTTAATTATTTGAGTCTCGGGCATGCTGATAATAGGTATTATGGCGTCTTTTAAAAATTGCAGTCGCATATTGGGTCTGGCAAACATTGATTTTTCCACGAGCATTGTGGATTTTTTAATTTCAACTCATAGCCGCGATTACTTGTCCTCCCCAAACTAGTAAGGGTAAAAATTCGACCCTAACCTAACAACCGGGTAGTGCCACTTTTGCCAAATCTGAGTTGCCTATGCTACTAGCGGGTCAGATTACATACCTTGGTGACCTTTGCTGGACTTAAAGGTCGCTCTAAGTGGCCTTCTATGGGGGCCATATATAAACTTGGCGACGAAATTATTCATATACCAAGTAATATCTAGTATTTGCACATATTTCTTGAAATTGGTAGGTCACATGGCGGCATGTTGAATATATATTTATAAGAATTATGGAGAGGTATGCAAAATATGTGTTTCAGAACTATTAATGTAATATAACAATTCCGGAACAGGAACATTACAAATGCTACACAGTCAAAATTATTCGTACAGCAGGGAAATGTTAGCATAACCACCATATTAATAGGTAATTGCATGGCCTTTCCTCTTTACAACTTCCAGCAATCGCTTACTATAATTCTTTATTAAATTTGAACATGTTCAGCTGGGATTTTCATCCATTCTTCAATGGCCACAACCTTTAATTCATGAAGATTTCTTAGAGCCCGAAGAATTATCTTAACTTTCAATTCGTCCCATAAATTTTCTATGGGATTCATCTAGGGCCATGGCAATGTTATTATCTCATTTTCCCGAAGTCATTCAGCCACAGTTTTAGATGAATGCTTGGGGTCATTCATTATCTTGTTGGAAGGTAAACCTAAAGGAAACCATAAACATAATTTAGATAGAATTTTTAAAGAGAAAACTTTGCAAGATTTACCATAAATAAATTTAAGTCTTTACTAGACCTAATTTATAAAGGTACAGATTTGACATTTACCAATAAAATTTTCAAACAAACTGATTCTGTGGCTATGGCATCACTGATTTGTCCTTTATCGGCAGATATTTTCAGGACTCTTCTGGAATCGAAAATGTTTCAAGATTCTCCATCTGACTGTCGTCCTCTTTTCAATAAGCGTTTTGTTGATGATTCTTCTGCAGTTTTCCAAAATAAAGCTTAAGCTGTAATTTTCTTCCAATACTTTAAATAAATGCATCCAAACATCAAGAATACAATGGAAACAGAAACAAAACATAACCTTGGCAATTTTAGACCTTATTATTCGTAAGACTCAAGATTCCATTGTCAATACAGTTTTCCAAAAGCCTCCGTTCGCTATTTGATATATAAAATTTCAGCCATATAAACTTTGTTATCCCGTGGTTACCATCTTTCATCCAGTTACAACTCTATACATCATGAATTCATGAAATTAAAAACCTACTTTACTAATAATAATAGCTATCCGTTGTTATATATTGATAAGAATATTTCTAAACAATAATTATGCAGCCTAAAGTAAATATACCTACTGTCCCTAAACAAATCCATTATTTTAAATTTCCCGAAATGGGAACTATAAATAAATTTTGCAGACCAAAATTCTCATTGCTTGTCAAACAATATTTCTGTCAAATAGAATGTTGGTTCGTATTGTGAATGATAAATCTAAGCAAAATTTTTTATTCTTGTAAAGGATCGAGTACCAGATTATTCACGCAGTGGTGTTGTCTACAAGTTTATTTGTCGTGGTTGTTCTTTGGTGTCATATATTGATAGGACTGTGTGATCGTTGAGGCCCCACTACTCTTCGCATATGGAAGTTATCCAAAGGACAGAGTCGTCTGTTTTTTCGAAAAAAGAACATTCACCAATAAAATATCACATAATAAACTGTAAGACGTCAGTAACAATAAAAAAAACTTTAAAATCACAGCCAGCAATAAATGTCCGCCCACACTCAGGATTGCAGAATCAATATAGCTATATTAAATCCTTAAAACCATCTTTGCATTCATATATTTCTTCCGTCCGTCTTCATGTTCTGTAAAAACCACAACCTACCAAACCATATCTACTCAATATTATTCAAAAAGTCATCAGTTAAAACATTTCATCACTTAGTGCTACGGTGTGTTCTTCATTATAATTATTGCATACCGTAAATTAAGCATTTGCCGTAATTTTAACAATTATTATAATCTAATCATGTAAGTAATTTACATCTATATTTCTCATTATTATTAATTTTGCTAATGAGTTGTCATGTATTCCAAAAAGAAGCCGAGGAGCGCACAAGCTTGAAATGTTGTTCGTCTAAATAGATGGATTAAGAAAAATGCTTGGATTATTTTCCGTCATTGGGTTCATCTTCTCTCTCTCTCTCTCTCTCTCTCTCTCTCTCTCTCTCTCTCTCTCTCTCTCTCTCTCTCTCTCTTTATATATATATATATATATATATATATATATACGCAAATTTTGTTGGAGACCATTGTGTATTTTGCCTTAATTAATTTCCTTTGGCAACTTTCTCTTCTTCTGACTATCTTTTTTATTCCACCTTGTAGATGGTGGATTACGTGTCCAGTATTGATTTCTTTTTTAAATGAATGTTTTGGGTAAAAAAACAGACTAAATTGCTAAGCTTTCGATCTTATTCGATCATCTTCGGAGCGTTTTGAAATGTTCTTGCCTCCTTTACCGATGTAATGACTGGAGTGAGGATCTGGCAGAAAGTGAAAGAATTAATGAATGAATGATGAATAATAGTTAAGAAAAGAAAAATGGTGTGGAAGATGAGATGATAGATTGAGGGTGAAGAGAGTATATAGGGTTTGCCCTGGTAGTACGCTTTTTATTTATTTAGATTTCTTTTTCTTTGTCCATGACCTTCAATCCTGTAACTTGTATTTTTATGTGAAACTTATTTTGTGTTTTAACACATTTAAGCTTTTCTTTTATACTTATTTTGCAACCTTTTTTACCTAAGTTTTGAAATATTTTTTTGTTTAAAGTATAAAAGTTATTCTATTTGTTTATTTATTTACACATTCATATATAAATATAAATAAATATATATATATATATATATATATATATATATATATATATATATATATATATATATATAAGGTCTATCATTAGGTCGCTCGATTTTTAAATGTAAATAAAACAAGTTGTGTGTAATATATGCACTCAATTTAATTTAAATTTGAAATAAAATTTTATGGCATTAAGTGTTGAATATGACGTCGTTCAAATGTCTGCCGCAGCTTCGCTTGGTGGAACGTATTCGGGAGGCCCAATTTTCGATGAGTTTTTCGCATAAATCTGGCTGAATTTGCTCGATTGTGTTCGTTATATTGACTTTGAGGACATCAACTGTTTGTAGATTATTCGCACAGACCTGTGATTTAAGCTAGCCCCAAAGAAAGTAGTCTAATGGCGTTAAATCGGATGATCTTAGTGGCCAGTTGACGTCGCCGCTGTGCGAGATGACCCTGCCCTAAAATCGCTGGTGCAAAATATCTATCCTGGCGTGCGCAGTGTGGCACGTAGCGTAGTCCTGTTGGAACCACATGTCGTCAGTATCCATATCAGGCATATAATCCAGTCGAGGCCGCAAGAAGTTGCTTATCATCGATCTGTATGTCTCGCCGTTGACGGTTATGGCAATCCCATCTTCGTTCTCAAAAAAATACGGACCGATGATTCTGTTAGACGAAAATCCGCACCAAACAGTGACTTTGTTGGGATGCAATTGGTGCTGGTGTATCTCATGTGGATTGTTTTCGTCCCAAATCCCACAATTTTGCTTGTTCACAAGTCCATTCATCCAAAAATGGGCCTCGTCGCTGTGGTGAGGATAGAAATCACGTAATGCACGAACGTTTGTCGAACGGAGCACTGATTTTGCTAACAACATTTGATGATTTGCACACGTTGTTCAACGCCATAACCATCAATCGTGACAGGCCAAGTACTACTAAACAGTTCACAGTGAGGTTCCCAGATGTCGCTTGAATTAGTAAAATTATTCTATTTATTTATTTACTTAATTTACACATTCATATATATATATATATATATATATATATATATATATATATATATATATATATATATATATATACTTTTTTATTTATATATGTATCTCCTTAATATTATACATATTTTAAGAGATAAAATTTTGTTTAAAGTAATACTATATGTAGTTATTCAAGAATCTAATTCTACTATATACAATATATATATATATATATACTATATATATATATATATATATATATATATATATATATATATATATATATATATATATATATATATATAAATATATATATATATATATATATATATAAATATATATATATATATATATATATATATTTTTCCTATTTATAATGAAATATACATTTATATAGCTTTCATTCAACACATTCATTCATGTTTGTTATTGTATTTGTTTGTTCAGTGTGTTCTTTTATGTGAACCAACCACGGTGCCAACTGCGACTCTGAGCATTGTCTCGAGCTGGGAAATCGCCTCTTTCTGGTCACTTTATCCCTTTTGTCCGTTGGGATGTTTAGACACTCCCCTAGTTCGGGTGCCGTTTCATTCAAGATCATCCCCCCAGTTCATTTGGCCAAACTTTGGGTCGTCAGATTCCTAGGCGTCAAGGCGGCTCTTCGTTTGAGTTCTCTTTGGGGTATTTGATCTCGCTTTCTGTGTTTATTTATGTAGAGAGACGCCTTGTTTTGGACTCTGTAGGCGCTTCAAGCGAGTCCTACTTATGG
Source organism: Ceratothoa steindachneri (assembly GCA_963969495.1). NCBI lineage: Eukaryota > Metazoa > Arthropoda > Malacostraca > Isopoda > Cymothoidae > Ceratothoa > Ceratothoa steindachneri. The sequence continues at coordinate 3,271,570 of OZ018338.1, read as the reverse complement.
TTTGGGTCACCACCGTGGGGTATATGAGCGCTGGACTTGAACTTTCGGCTTTTCGTGCTGATCTTCAACTTCTTCTCGTACTCATTTACGTTGCTGATGTAATTTGCAGTCTTTGAGCCTGAGCCCTGTGATTCCTGTAGGTACCAGGGCTCACCTAAGTTATATCGTCTGCAAACTGGAGATATAATGAGTCCTCCTTTATCAGAGTTGGTAATCTATTGTGTACATTAGATTAAGGAGGGGGCTCATACAACTTCCCTGCGAGACTCCGGCCTCGAGGAGGATCTCTGGTCCTTGGTGACCCTCAATCATGATTATGGCGCGTAGTTCCATGACGAAGTTGCAGATAATGCACTCCAGGATCGGGTCTAGCTGAAGGTTCTGTATCCTATATTGAAGGCCCCTCAGCCAGACCTTGTCGGAGGCCTTTTGCACGACCCTTAGTACGATGTCAGTGTACTTTCTCTCCGCTCGGCACTTGGCGATTTCCTCGGTTAGGAGCGCGAGTGCGGTATCTGTTCTACGTTTCTTCCGGAACCTATGTTCTTGTCGGTTGTGGGCCCCCTTCTCCTCAAATTATTTCTGAAGACTGTTGGCTAGGATCTTTTCCAGAATCTTGCCAATGATTTCCAAGAGGGAGATGAGCCTGTAGTCCATCGGCTCTTTTGACAATATTTTCCCTTTTGGTATAAAGATGACTTTTGCCGCTTTAGTGCCGCGTTCATTACATTCGTAATGCCTTGTAGCAGGCGTGGGGGAGCATTTATATATATATATATATATATATATATATATATATATATATATATAATTTGAAGGATAAACGAAAGGACGTACAAAGGGAAATTCATTTCATTTTCTTGATAGATACGTTTCGGGTGAACTTTTCACCCATCTTCGGGTACTGGAAAATACAATTCGTGGAGTAGACAAACAATTTAAGTTAGATTTTAACAGACAATCAAAATGATGAATTTATGGAAAGTATTTAATATTTATTAAGGGGGGCGGGATTGCGAATATATATATATATATATATATATATATATATATATATATATATATATATATATATATATATATATATATATATATATATATGTGATTCCTAAACACTGCCCCCCCCTTTCTTTTGTAACCCGTAAGTTTTTTTGTTTTTTTTAACCCTGATGGCTCATCTCGTTAATAGGATGGTTCCAAGTATCTGCTAATTCCACCCCTTTTAATCTTTATATCCCATATTTTCATTAATCAGGTGTATAAATATCTTTCTCTTTTTCCCTGTCTTTTAGTCTGCTTAGTAAAGGACCATTAGTCGAAAGGCCTCGCAGTTCTCCGTTGTTTCATTTTCCTCGTGGCTCTAACGTTATTCATATATATATATATATATATATATATATATATATATATATATATATATATATATATATATATATATATATATATATATATATATATATATATTTGTGTATATAAAATGAAACCATTTTTTGAGCACAAAGATTATTGAACTGAAACTAGTTTCGGTATAAAGTTTTCCATACCATCATCAGCCGTTAACTGAGAGATATTGACAAAGAAAACAGAAAACTAAAATATACAGAAACCGGCAACTGACATTAATCAGGAGGCGTTAGTTTTAGGTGTTTAACAGTATTTTTTTCAAATGAGGTCAGATACATAGTAGCGTCTACATTTGTGTTGACCTTCTGACAAATTAAAGTTTGGGATTTCTTTGATTAATATAAATTCGATAATTTTTTTATTAAAATAATCACATTGGTAAATTATTTGGGCACTAGAGAAATCAATTATGTGGTTGGTGTTTTTCATATGGGTGAAAATACTAGAAGCATCGCTTGCTCTACAAACATCCCCCTTATGTTCATAAATACGTTTATCTAATGACCTCCCGGTCTCTCCCACCTAGAAGGATGGGTAATTTGGAGTTTTACATGGGTTCAGGTAAATGCATGTATTTATATTACGCGATTCAGGTTTAGTGGACTGAAATGATTTTTAATAGTTGAGGGATATTTGAAGGTGGTTAAGTTGGGTGATACTATGGGGTTTAATCCTTTGAGCAAGGGGGAATATGGAAGAGCTAAGCAATTCTTTTTACATATAGGATTTTTCTTTTGAGAACGGTAGAATATTGCATTAGCTTTAGATAGGCTTTCATCTATATGATGGAAGGGTATTTTAATTCAATAAACAAGCATGTAATAAAGGCGATCTCATCTTGTAAGAAACAGGGGTCACAAATTCGGAGAGCTCGTAAAAACATAGATATTGCGATAGCTTTTTATATATTAAGATCATGACATGAAAAAAAATGTATATAGGAATTAGAATTGTTAGGTTTGCGATACACAGTAAAAGACAATTTATCATTAATTCTTAGGATTTTAACGTCCTTTTCCCATTCAAACTTAAATTTTATGGTGGAGTGGAGGTTATTTAACTTTGTCAAAAAATTATCAAAGGAGTCTAGTTAAGATAATGGCCATGTGGAAATCACGTCATCTACGTATCTATACCATACCAAATTTGAGGCTTTGACAGTGATGAGGGTGGACATTTCGAAGTGCTCCATGAAGAAGTTGCAAAGAATGGGGGATAATGGGTTCCCCATAATAAGGCCATATTTTGGTCGGAGAAAACCTAATTCGCTGTTGAATACGTTGTGGGTAACACACAGTTTAACAAGTTTAAGAATTTTTATTTTGGGTAATGGGAGGTTTAATTTGGGGTTATCTAATACGTTCGATAGCACTGGAAGAGATTCATCAATTGGGACATTGGTAAAAAGTCTATCGACATCAAAAATGACAAGGCAACTACTTTTTATATTGATTTTCCTAAATAATTCGATAAAATCAGAAGAATGAAGTATATGGGAAGGGGACGTTAACCCAACCGCGTCAGAGAGGATGGAAGCCAACCATTTGGAGAGTTTGTAGTTTGGTAGGCGTGGGAGCTAATGCTATATATAATGATGTGGAAGGTCATTCCAGGTTGTTGGATTTTTGGCAATCCATATATCCGAGGGAAGAATGAGTTAATTGGTTTAAACCGATGAAGGAGATCAGCATTTGTTCTTTTTAGAATAAGTGATAAAAAATTGTTAAAAGAACTCGTTTTTCCACTTAACGGAATTGAAATTAATTTTTCATATGTGTTTAAGTCACTAGGTAAACCAGGTAACTTTTCTAAATACGGAATTTTATCGAGAATCACTACCTGATTAGTTTTGTCTGATTTTGTGATTATGATATTTGTGTTTGAGTTGAGATGTTTAAGGGAAACCTTTAGGCGCCTGGGAATTTCCAAATGTTTTACGTTATCACTATTGGATAAAGCTCCCACAATGAAGCCATTTATGAACTCTGCATCGGAATTATTACTTTCACAAAACTTATTAATGAAGACTAAGTGATCTACTTTGGGGTTCCTATATACATTTTTTTCATGTCATGATCTTAATATAAAAAAAAGCGATTGCAATATCTCATTTGAAAAGTATTGTTGATCACCTAAAACTAATGCGTCCTGATTAATGTCAGTTGCCGGTTTCTGTATATTTTAGTATTTCTGTTTTCTCTTTCAATTTCTCTCGGTTAACGGCTAATTATGGTATGGAAAACTTCATACTGAAACTAGTTCTGGTTCAATAGACTTTGTGCTCTAAAAATAGTTTCATTGTACATTAATTTACTCGCTATTGGGGAAAACAGTGTCTTCATATATATATATATATATATATATATATATATATATATATATATATATATATATATATATATATATATACTAGCAAATATATCTGTCGTTGCCCGGGATAAAAAGTCCTGTCGCAAATAAATAGAAATGCATATTGTTTGTAATTCTTATATTGTGTCCTAAAAATATTTTTTTCTCTGCTGATTATTATTATTTTTAGATTGAAGGCAGATTCAAGAAGGGTACGCACTCCCCCTATCATATAATATACTTAAAATGAGTAAACCTTTCACCGCGCGTGCTCGGCAGTTTACGCTCACGTCTGACTGGCCGATAGTTATGAGCGAACAACGACGTTGTGGCCACAGAATCAGATCGAGCGTCTTATCTAGATATTTTAATAACGGGAATTTTTTTTCTCGTGATTTGGATCTCTCTCTTCCCATCTCCCCCCCCCCTCCCTCTCACCCTCCGTCTCCGCTATCTCCTCTTCCCCCTCCCCTCCCTCCCCCTCTCCCTCTCCACCTTCCTCTTCCACTCTTTGTTCCTCCCTTCTCTCTCTCCCCATTTCCCCTCTCCCATCACCACCTTCTCTTCCCTCCTATTTTCTTCCCCCCTCTCTCTCCCTTTCACCCTCTCCCCCCTCCTCTCTTTTCTTCTCTCCCCATCTCCCCCTCCCCCTCCTCTCTCATCCTCTCTCCCCTTCCCCCCGCTTCTTCCCCTCTCTCCCTTTCTCTCCCCTTCCTCTCTGACCCCCTCCCTTTCTTCCCCTCTAACACTTTTTCCCCGACTCCCCTTCTCCTTCTTTCCTCTTATATCTCCCTTTTCTCTTATCTTTACCATATATCCTCACTCCCCCTCTATTACCCCCCCCCCTTCTCTTCCTCACTTCTTCCCTCCTTACAAAAGGATATCCAAAACAAGAGAAAATTCTCTCCTCTCCTCTCCCCTTACCCCCCAATCTCTCCCCCCTCTCTCCCACTCCCTCCTCTCCCCCCTACAAAAGGACATCCAAATCAAGAAAATAAAAAATCCCGTTCTTAAGATATTGGACTTACGAGTATATCTAGATAAGACGCTCGATCTGATTCTGTGGCAACAACGTCGTTGTTCGCTCATAACTATCGGTCAGTCAGACGTGAGCGTAAACTGCCGAGCACGCGCGGTGAAACGTTTACTCATTTTAAGTATGTATATTATATTATAGGGATAGTGCGCACCTCTCCTGAATCTGCCATCAATCTACAAGGCATAATAATCAGCAAGTAAAGATATTTTTATGACACAATATAAGAATTTCCAACAATATGCATTTCTATTTATTTGCGACAAAACTTTTTATCCCGGGCAACCCATATTTTACCTTGACCCGGGAAACGACGGTTATCTCTGCTAGTGTATATATATATATATATATATATATATATATATATATATATATAACAAGGCTGCATTTAGGATTTCCATTATACTATTTTTTCTTCTCGCGTCCTCTCTTCCTTAACTTCAGCTTTCACGGTTTTAATGAGAAACAAATAAATAAAATACTACTTACAGTCTCTCTTGAAAACTATGTCTACAATTAACATGCACAACTGACAGTTTCCCTACTTTCATTCACCGAAAACCTACGCATTTGGGCTCTGAGCTCCGTTTTCTTAGTCATTGTTCCACAATATTCAAATTAAACTCTATCGAAACCTCGCTTTCTCGCTCTTACAACTTCGCCTCCTTATACCTTAGTTTCGAGAATGAGCTCATATTTATCACTAAGTATTTCCAACAAAACGGATCTCCTTCCAACTTATACTACCAATATCTGCGAATTTCTTTTTTTAATTACAAGTTGAAACCAAAATCTCCTCATACAACGTACCTAAAGAAAAGGTTTTTGTACCTCTCCCATATATAGGATTTACTTCGTTGCACCAAAACCTCACTATCCTTAACAATTTCATTCCTACCACGCACTTTATAACCATTTTTCAAAATTCACGCAAATTATGGCATCTTTTCAACATTAAAGATAGAGTGCCAACGCTGCCTCGATCATCCATCATATATCAGTTCACTTGCTCGAGATGCAATTCCAAGGTATATTTGGGATGACGCAGCACACACTACATGCCCGCATTTAAGCACATCTATGGATCATCCACAGAACTGAAGCACTATCGCCACTCCCGAATTTTTCCCTATCCGATTATGTTATGAAACCAGACATCCATACCACAAACCCATCTCAAACAACTTTTCAATTAAAGACCCTTCCAGCATCAAAAGCCAACTTGGAAGTTCAGCCGTCACTTTGCTTCGTTGTTAAGCACTTGACTTGGAACTAGGGGGAATGCTTCTTGGATCCTGGCGAGACTCCTCAACTCTGTATCTCCCACCTGGAAGAGGAGCCCTATATATCAGAGGCTTTCCCCGCAGTGGTGGGGGAAACATGGGGTGTTTGGCCAGCGCTACTCTCGAATGGCCTCGAACCTTCACGCCCAAGCGATTCTAACCCGCGAAAAGGTGGTCCGGAGTGGACGCGGTTCGAGGCCACCGCTTGTGGATGGGGGAGGGGGGAGGCTTACCAATTTAAGCCTAACCAAATTCTAGAATTTTCTTTAAGGCATGGACGTCACTTCCGTGCTGGAAAAGAAATTCCACGTGGAATTCGACCACATCTTCGTGGTACTGTAAGGGCTGAGTTCGTGTACGTACGTAGGTTTGTTACGTACTTGAATAACTCCTTGATTACGTTTTCTCTAAGAGGGCTATATTATTATACGTTATTTAATATTTGAGGATTTCTAGTGCCATGTGCGGCGTTTCGAAGATTGAATTAAATACTTCTACAAAAAATATATATCTTTAATTACCATATAAAAAATGAAATCTAAAAACACAAACTATACAGCTATGAATAAACGAGTTTATGTTAGAATTACTAATTTAAACCAAATAAATATAAAGTAATGGTTAATCCAAAGCTCACTTTAATATTGGACGCAAATGACACTCAAAAATAATTGAATTTCTTTACCTTTAAAAAAACCACACGTGAATTCGGCTGAAGAATGACCTTGGTCTTGAATTTTATGTAGATAAAAATTTTTTTTTGCGGTTAAGCGCGTGGGCGTGTTCACAGACACCCAGCTGTTTGACGGGCGCGGAGACGGGTTTGAAGCAACAGGTGATTTCGGTGAGGGCGACGGATGGCGTTAAGCACGTTGTCTTAGATGATTTAAGCAACGGAACCGTGAAGGGATGCTTTTTCAAATCTTTAGGTTAATCTTGAAATGGTTTGCACTGACGAGCGATGGGCAAACAAGTGAATCCTCTGACGAATGGGGAGGAGGGGGAGTTCATTTTGGGTAATTCTCAATGGCGAGGACTATCTCTGGTTTTTGTAGCAAACCGAGATAGACGGTTTCTCTGACGAGAGATGTATGAGATTGATCCTCAGTACAAAAGCTAATTTTCGGTGTGACCACTAGGAAGTGGCTCAGCATGAGCTTCTTCTCTGTTCCTTTCTTTGATTGCCGGGCACTGCCGCTAGACTTCGTCGTGTCGATCTCTAACTCGATCTTCTTCGATAAAAGTTGCTAATTTTCAGTGTGACCACCAGGAACTGACTCATACTAAGCTTCTTTTCTATTCCTTTCTTAGATTGCCAGGCACTGCCGCCGGACTTCGTCATGTCGATCACTAACTCGATCTTCCCCATTCTTCTCCAGTTATCCGCTTATATACTTTAGCAACCCACTGGAGGTAGGAGAAGGGGGAGTGGGGGCTTAGGAATTAGCCTCGCTCCTCTAACCACTCTTCTCCGAGCGTCTTCCACTTAGCCCTAAAGGCATCTTCTGGTTTTGGTCGCCCTTCCTCTAATTTCATCTATGACGAGAAATTAGATCCCAATTCTTAGGGGAAATAGTGCCTGTTTAACCAATTTTATGCTCGCTGGCCCAGAAATCTGATGATTCGTACTTCTTGTGGTTGGAGGTGGCCTTCTGGTGGTCTGCGAGTCAAGGGAAGAGGGGGGGGGGGAGGAATAAGTAATTGGGTTACACTGCCAAGCACTTGGACGTTGTGGTGACCGAACAGGGCCTCTGTTATTAGGGTCGGATATAGATTTCCCTACACCACCATTACTATACCTATAAACGCCCACGAACCACACATGCCCAAACCACTCCGACCAAAACCAGCCCATATCGTTCCCATGTTTTCATTATCCGATGTCGGGAAATCAATATCACGAGGACAAACAGACGCTAGTTTGATTACACAGCGTCAACAGTTACGTTCTATATGGTCCGATACTTTACCCCCCCCTCCATCCTTTGCCCCGCTGTCCCAAAGATCCTCGAGATCACTCGCAAAGAAGGATTACCATCAGCAGATTTCGTAGTCTGTTAATATAAACACAGGAGGGTGGGATAGCCTTTAGAATAAAAATATATGAAAGGCTCGCTTTCTCCGATTGTTTATGTCTATTTTCGCCAAATAGACGAAATTTAACTTTCTCCGACGTAAACCAGAAGTGCGAATGGTCACAACGTTGTAAAGTGATGCCTTAGGAGAAAGGCTAAAAGGTGGTCCCTCATCTCCCCCCTCCCCCTAGGGGATAATTGACGTATATACAGTTGAATCTGGAGAAATGTAAGAGAAGAATCGGAGCAGCAATCAGGAGAAGAAGACGAGTCCTGGATGCAAACCGGGAATAAAGAAGATAGTGGAACCGAGCGGGATTTTCCTTCCCGAGGCTGTTCCTTTGGTCACATCGAAGAGTAGACCAGTGGTATCGAGAATCACCCTCATACCAATCTCGTTCAGAGAAACACCCTATCTCAGTTTTATGAATGAAAACAGAGATATCTAACACCAGTGAGGAATACCAATGTGAAGTTCTAATCGAGAAAATTTTCACCCCTTGGTCAAGTCTCATCATCGAGAAGCCCGCAAGTGTAACCCAGGGATTGGAATAACCGTACATCCACAATCCTCTCGCTTATATCTTCAAGTCAAGAAGCATCGCACGCACTCTCCACTTACCTCGGGATAAGCACCAGCTGTTATTCCCGAATAGCCTCAACCAGCGTCTCCTTCGCTCAGAGGGACAGATAGCTGTTTTTACGAGTCAGCCTCACGTCCGCGAGAAGGTTCCTGTACAACTCGTCTCGAATCATCGCATCAAAGAGGTTCTCGTTCTAGGTCACCCAACACCAGGCTCCCTTTTAGTTAAAGGAAAAGGGAATCCACAACTTATTCATGTTCGTTAGTTACCATTCCGTACTAAATTGAATTTTTGCGTCAACTATCGCGTAGTACTCATTGGTAGTATTAATTCTTATTTAGGTTCTCTTATTATAGCCTTAGTACATTTAAAGTTTTAATATTTCCTTTCTTTATGTAATTAAAAGTATATTTTTTGCCTTAGTTGTTTAATTAGATCCTCGAAACGCTGAAAATGGCAATAGATATATAATATTACGAATCTTTTCTGGTTAAAGAATAAAAAAAAAGTAAAGCACTCTTAGAGAAAAGTGGAACGGAGTTATTCATGTACGGAACAAACGTACATACATACTCGGCTATATACGACGGCATCTCCCTTTTGTACAGCGATGACGCACAGACAAGGTCAGTCACAGGATTTGTACTTAAAATCCACATATTTCCCATTTACCCTCGGTTTAAATGCCTGCATTTTCACTTTCACATTCCCATATTGTTCATTTTATTTCCGATCTTATACACAGTATTTACATGCAGATTCATTCTTAAGAGTTCATGAGAATAGATTCCCTTATCCCCAATTTGAATACTCTCATCTCTGCTGCTTCATATTCTTCATATGATTTATTTTTATTTTAATAACTATTTTATGAATTTATTATGTATGTATAGTTCTAATTTTAGGTACTTAAAAATAGGTTCACACCCGAAACGTCGGTATCAAGGAATTAATATACTATGATGGAAATCCTAAATGCAGAAACTATGTATAGGCTTGGTAACGCGCAGCCCCTCTGCTCTGTTACGATTATATATATATATATATATATATATATATATATATATATATATATATATATATATATATATATATATATATATATATATATAAATGCACAAAGGAGTTTAGGAAATTTAAACGCTCTGTAGATTTCAAGTGTATGACGAAAGCCCAAAGCAAAAATATAGAATTTTAGATATAATTAAAATATGTTTTTTGAAGCTACAAGAATAATTTTACTACTTTACTACTATATAATAACTAAGCTGATATATTTAATTAACTATAATTATTTTATTATAATTTTTAAATTATGATCTTACAGAGGAGTCCCGGCCTTCCCTGCATCCTCTCTAAAACCGCCACTGCCATTGAGGTAAGAAAGCCCCTTCATAGTGAAATCAGGGGTTGAGAAACCCGGTTAAGACCTTTCCATAATAGGGAGAAGGAATGGGGCCTAAAATGCTAAGGAGGCAGCGGCCTCAAAAGTCGGTTTCATCTCCCAAAAAAGACGTTGTAAAGGGGCTTGTGCCACTCGATCCCGGGCTCCTGGTAAGTGCCAAGTGTCAGAGCCCGAACTAAGATTCTCGTGATGACACAGGCGGCCATAAATAGGGGTAACCAGAAGGAAAATATAGCTATTAACCCTCAAGGTGACTGATCCCCTTGAAGCCGGATCCACCTTCCCTGGAGGAAGGCTAGTGGCCAAAATTCCTAAACAAAGAGTCCCCAATCCAGGCGTCATTAATGGGGCAAACACCATTATGAAGGACAGGGTTGGCGAAACGATGACCCTTGAATGCCCCTAAAGGGTCCCTTCTTTAAACGAGAGCGCGATGTAGCAGGATGGAGAGACATTCTATCCACCCATGAATTGTTTCCGGTAGCAGTTTGTTACCACGCGATTGGGTTTACGACATTGCTATATCGGGTGTTGTTATTAATAATAATAATATAATAATAATACTAAAATATTAATAATAATATTATTGATATTAATATTATTATTGGTGATGATAATAATGCTAATAATAATATGATGATAATAATGATGATAATAATAATATAATAATAATACTAAAATATTAATAATAATATTATTGATATTAATATTATTATTGGTGATGATAATAATGCTAATAATAATATGATGATAATAATGATGATGATAATAATAATAATAATGATGATGATGATGATAATAAATAATCATCATTTAGGAAGCCGCTGTAAAGCAGACGCAGTAATAGCTAAAATATATTTTTAAAAAAATGAAAAAAATAAATATAAAAACGGGCTAACTACGTCCCAAGCTAAATAGGTTTCACTATTCCGCAAATAAAATATTTGAGTCAAAGGAGCTAATTTACTTTATTTATCTCCATCATTTACTGTTTATTGTTGGGCTAAATTTATATCTTTTAATATTTTCATTATACAGGGTGACCTCCCCAATACGGGCCCAACTTTCGAAAGGCCTTATTTCTTAATTTCCTGCAAAGATCGAATGAAACTTTGGTGGTAACTAGTTTATTGTGTTTAAAAACATCATCAAAACAAGAGAGTCTTTGGACTTTTCTTTTTTATTCTAGAGCACGTGTTCGAGATGACCTCCATTTAGCTCTGTGCATTTGTTGAGGCGCAGCACAAAGTTGTCCATGACGTCCTTACAAAACGACCGACTGATGGCTCTGATCTCCTCCTTGATGGCTTCCTTTAGTTCCGTGATGGTCCTAGGTCTCTCTGCGTACATTCTGTCCTTAAGTTAGCCCCGGAGAAAGAAATCGGGGGGAGCAGTGCTAAAGTTTGGGCTGTGAGGTGCCCACTCAAAATCAGTCTTGAGACTGATCACACGACCACCAAAGTTCTCTTTCAGCTAATATCGGGACAGGTTTGGGGTGTAAGTGCTTGCTCCATTTTGATGGAACCAGAACTTTCCCATAAGCGACGGGAACAGGGTCTGCTGCTCCCTCTTGAAGGTTTTGAGCACTTCAACATACCGCTCCTTGGTGACTGTCACTGTCGCGCCAGATTCCTCGAAGAAGTATGGTCCGATGATACCTCTGGCTGAGATTGCAGTCCATACCGTGCACTTACGGGAGTGCAAGGGCTTGGTGGATACCATATTTGGTCTGGCGGTCCCCCAGAAGACATTTATTTTCGAGTTTACCTTTCCTTCAGGATGGAAGTGAGTTTCATCTGAGGTCCAAAGGAGGTTAAGGAAAGTTGGGGTCTCCTAAATCTTCTCCAGTATCTTAACTGCCATAGCCTTTCTCTGCTCCTTGTCTGAGGCTGTAATGATCTTCTTCGTCTGTATTCTGTATGGGTAGGCTTTACACCCATTACTAACACTCTCCTGCAAGTCTCACGGGATATCACGATCTCGACCAGCTGAGGTGTACGCTTCTTGGGGTGTCCTGAATAGCTTGGACGCTTGTCACTGGATGCATTGAGGTTCTCCACTGTCCCATAGTTCTCGAAGTGGTTCACCCAGTCCTGAATTCTGAGCTGGTAGGTTCTATTTTTACATTCGAACTGATGCACGAAAGTGTCATGCACTTTTTTGAACGAGCCTGACTTGTAGTAATGTTTGACGCAGTATATTTTCTTTGCTGGAGCTCCCATTGAAATCTAGTTGTATTCACAGACGTTGCCTCTGTCATGTCCTGCAAAGTAAGGGTGATTAGTGAATGAATGAATGAATCAAGGATATATCACAAAAATTGTGTGCAGGCCCGTTTTGGGGGGTGGTTACCTGTACATGCTTATTGTAATTTTTATTTGCTGTTCTCTTTTCTATCGATCTTGTACATATCGTATACTTCAAAATAAAACCTGAAACATCTGTATTGTTTTTATGCATTTGATTACAGTACGTCCAAAACTAGAAAACGAAATACCAAAATTTACGCTTTCTTTAGCGTTTCACTTTATTAGTTTTAATCTTTAGTTTTTTCTTCGATTATCTCCTTTAGTTGTTATTTTCCTCTTTTTTTCTGGAGATTCCATGAGAAAAATTAGGGCTCTCAAATCATCATATTACTCTAATCCGGCGATAATTTGCCGAAATTTGACCGAATTGTCAAAGGTCGCCTCTCTATCGTTATCTTTGCTACAAATAACAATAAATTTTAATTTTTTCAAATAATTTTATTTTTTTTGTGAGCGGCAACTAGAAATAACGGGTTTAAACTACTAAACAAAAGATTTAGTGTTGGGGTCACACAATATCTTTTTTCATAAAATAACTCACTTAAAATGGTTTGCATGGGAGTGTTGTCGAAAGCATTACAGTATATAAGTTAAGAATAGAATTTATGAATGTTGCTTTGAAATGTGACCTTGCACAAGTAAGAATTGTGAAAGTAATTCTTTATACATATCCTCTCTTCTTTTGTTCATCCTAAGTCTCCTTCTAACTTCCATCATTTCTCCTTCTTTTTTATAGTTAGCCTATATTGAATATTAGGGTAATTGCCGGTTCGTAATTCTGTAATATAAATAAATTAGGTAAATTTAGCTACCTATTGGGGACTTAGGCCCTCGACTTTTCTTACACGAGTTACAATCTCCCTTAAACGGGCCTTTAAGGGACCAAGGCAAACTTCCGGCCGAACAGCCACCTGCCTCTGTGTAGTAAGTTAGAGAGAGAACAATTTCTGCTTCCTCGTTTCTGAGATAAGATCTTTGAAATCTCATTTTCTCTTTCTTCACAAAGCAACATCCATGGAAAGGAAACTTTTCTCTAAGAGCGACAAAGTCAGACTTCCGCAAATTGTGGAGGAATAAAACAGGTTTGTCTTGGCTCCTATCGAGCCAAGACAGAGTTCATCGTCTTCTTTCAAGAACCGAGAAGACGAACCTGCCTCTGAGATACATTGTTCATCCCTTAATGGTATCCTTGGTCACAACACTCTTGCTGAATGGGCTGAAGCCCACCCCTCCCCCACAAACCCCAAATTGACTCAAGAACGCCTCAACGGCCTGGCGCTGATCGGTGTTCACAACGAAATTGATGTTAGAATTGACAGCGTAATCAATGTATTTGCCCAAAGGAACAGGAGGAGGATGTTTGTGTGAAATACCGTTACCAATGCTGTGCATTAATTATGTGTTATATGTTGTTATTAACCCTTTAAGGCCCGTTTATGTTTATATTTATTTTTTAAGCCATACATTAATTCTGCTTTTCAGAAAGAGTTATGTAATACAATATAATATATATAAAACAGTTTTTAAACCCTTGCAATCAAATGTACCTTATATGATACACGTATAAAATACAGGTAATTCTCAAAAATAATTATTAGATAAATTCAGTATCATCCCTTAGCGGACACCCCAAAACTACAATAAACCACAATTGATAATTTCATGATGTATGGAAGACAAGGTATGCCGATCAAAAGTGGCGCGCTCTCACCTATACTGATTTATGAGCTTACGACGTTCAAAACTTTTAATAATTCCCGGAATATCCTTGGAAGGACATTGACAAATATTTTATTCGAAAGAGAATGTAAAACAACATAAGGGTTTCAAATTTCCTTAGAATTGGCCGAATAGTTATGATGTTATTACCAAAATATTCCTCGGATATCCTTAGGAGAACTTTGGCAATTGTATCATTTGAAAGAGAATGTAAAACAACATAGGGGTTTCAAATTTTGCTAGAATCGGTCGAATAGTTATGATGTTATAGTTCCTCGGCTAACCTTGGGAGGACCTTGGCAATTTATCAGTCGAAAGAGAATGAAAAAAAAACATAAGGGCTTCAAATTTCGTTAGAATCGGCCAAATAGTTATTATGTTATTGCTAAAAAGAAATAGTTCCTGAGTTAACCTTGAGAGGACATTGGCAATTATATCATTAAAAAAAAATGTAAAACAACACAAGGCCTTCAAATTTCGTTAGACTCTGCAGGATAGTTACAATGTTATTACCAAAACATTAAAAGAAAAACGGGCACCGACCGACATAGTGATATATAGAGTGTAGAGGAATTGCAACATTAAGCCTCCCGGAGGGTCAGGCGGACATATACATTAAAGTCCCCCCCACCCTTCTGGAGAAAGCCAGAGAAGCGAGCTCCATGAGGAGACTCGTGGGAACGGTAGCCGGCGAATAACTGTAACTGCCTACCCTGTTTGATCTCCCCGCCGCATAGGTAGTTGGAGCGACCATCTGTGTTAAGGAAACCACCAAAGGTCCTTAAACGACGCTCAAAATAATAATAATAAGTCTTTTGTAATGCGCTATTCAAGGCCTGAGGACTTCCCAGAACACACGTTGTGCTGAGATGAGAATGGAAATTCAATGGAAATTCAAGAGGGGGAGAAGGCAATTCTGAAAAGATGCGGTTTCAGGAGACGCTTAAATGTGGTAAGAGAGGGAGAAGACCTGATTTCAGCAGGAAGAGCATTCCACAACTTAGGGGCGCAGATTGAGAAGGAGCAGTCCCCCCATTGAGCAGAGGGATGAACGAGGAATATTCAAAAGAAGTGCATGTGATGACCGAAGGGCCTGAGGGACATGGCGTGGCGAGAGGGCAGAAGAGAGGTAAGACGGGGCCTTGTTGTTTAGGGCCTTAAATGTGAAGAGAAGTATCTTGAAGTGAGTACGGGATCTGACAGGAAGCCAGTGCAGTTTATGCAGCAAGGGTTTCGAGGGAGAGAAGCGAGGGCAACTCAGGAGAAGCCTGGCGGCATAGTTCTGTACAAGTTGAAGGGGGCGGAGAGAGGAGGATGGCAGATTCACAAGCAGAGTTACAGTAGTCAAGGCGTGAGGTGATGGAGGCATAAACAGCAGTCACAAGACTTTGGCGATCAAAGTGAGAGCGAATGCGAGAGAAGTTACGAAGGAAACATAGAGAGGATTTGCTGACATTGCGGATATGAGGCTTAAAGAAGAGATGCTCATCAAAAGATCCAATTACCGACGAGATCCGTAGGCCCGTGGTTATATCACCAAAAAGCGGTGCCAGTCAAAAACACGCGAAGGAGGGTGGCGGTTGAGGGTCTCTCTAATTAACAAGCCGACTTGGGCACCTTAGTGCCAACCTCTGCACTTTTCGCGGCCTCGCCCCTTCCCCCTTAGATGGGGCGGTGGTCCGCCTATAAATGAGCCCCTGAAGGAAAGAGAAAGGATTATTATTCGGTGAGAACGACATAGGATCAGTTCGTGAAGATCGATTTTTCAGCCAGTCAAGATTATTCGGTGAGAACGACACAGGATCAGTTCGTGACGATCGATCCTTCAGCCAGTCAAGATTATTCAGTGAGAAAGACATAGGATCAGTTCGTGAAGATCGATCCTTCAGCCAGTCAAGATTATTTGGTGAGAACGACATAGGATCAGTTCGTGAAGATCGATCCTTCAGCCAGTCAAGATTATTCGAGGAGAGACGATAAAGGATGAGATTGAGAAGATCGATCCTTTCCTCCTCAGTTCCGAATTAACATAAATCGCCAAGTTTTGTATCGGTGCCATACCAAAGAATCCGTTTACAGACTTAGAAGAAGTCTGACTGGAGAAAAGAAAACCTGCTCACACTCGAGTGACTCTCACAGCTTAAGCTCCGTAAGAGTGATAGGAGACGAACCAAGCCTCAACGGGGTTCCATTCGTTAATTACGGTAGAAATCCCCTCGTATACCCCCAAACTAGTTGGGCACCCGCGTTAAGGAATAAGACACAAAGAGGCTTCAAGATTATCCGGAAGAGGACTCTTTGAGCGAGGAGCACCGTAACTCTCTGCGTCTGCTTAACGTAACCGGAGGCAAAGTTGCAATAAGAAGTTGACATCACCCAACCTCTCTTCCTCCATCCCATCTCGATGAAATTCTAACATCGGCCACTCCAAATCTCCGAAGCGCGAGATAAGCCCTCTAGCGACATCTGCAACCCCTAATCCCTTCTGTCATGTAAGTTAAAAAAGAACATTTATATTCATATTGCGATAGTATGAATTTATTACTTTTCACGATTTAACGGAAATAGAATTAATTGTGCGTGAACCTCTGTCATATTTACTAGTAGAAGAGAGTAATTTAATTTAATGTTTAACGCTAATCTAAAAGGGTCGCAATAAAAATACTAATCGGCAATCGATGTGTTTACGTGTAGCATATTTGTTTATTTTTGTCTTTGAGAGACATTGTAATAGGCCCAGTTGCCAACCAGGTTGGTCTCGCTTAGCGTACGAGGAAGATATAAATGTGTTTACTGTTTTTTGTCATTGTGAATTGTTAAATTTAAAATATATGTTTATTTTGGGATAATTCGTGTGCTTTTCTTTATATCCTTACGTTTTGAAGCGGCTCTTCCTTAAAAACAACAAAATTAGCACTCTTCGACAAAAGTATACTTAAAAAAAAGAAGTATATTTTGATCAAAAAGGTATTCTTCGACATAGAGTCGCCCGCGACTAGACTCGCACTCCACTAAAACTTCAGATCTTAGAGAGTTAGTGCTCACTCCTGTGTGAGATATTTTTATGTATTATCAATGATATGTAAGGTAACCATTATTAATGTTCAATGCCCTTTTCTCAGACTCCACAAAGGAATGAATTTAGGTTAGCCCCCCGTTCCCCCAATTTTTTATCATGGATCCACCAATGACTGCTAACGGATCTTCTCCTTTGTCCAGAAAGCTTTTCTACTAGCGTTCCGTGCGTTCACAAACGTTAACATAGGTTGAAAACAGAATTATCAATAATTATATCATATAATTCCAATGTTTTTCAGTTCCTAAAGTGAAACTAATAAATCAGTGCAAATAAAAGCGATCTAATTCTTGGTAACAACTCTTATTGAAGCGAATTAATTCTCTTTAGCAATTCCCATTTGAAGTGAATAATTGTATCTTCATGTGGTATCAAAATATTTAATTAATATAATAAAATTAACTATGTATTTACTTTAATAAAGCACAATATCCAATCTCTTTTCTTTGCAACCTTCCAGACTAGAGAATATACATTAAACGTCTTCCAAAATCAGTCTGAGCTGTCACAATACCTTCATTGATTTCAGACGTGAATCAAAGCAAAATCAACTAGTAATTTAAACAATTTGTGTCACAATTTGGTGCCAACAGTACCAGCACTACCCAAATATTGGTCATCAGAATGCAGCTTCAACGGCGCCTTTGCACTCCTTATATCCAGTTGTTTTCCAGTAGAAATTAGAGAACCAAAATATCCGTTTTCCACCCGTTTCGCTTCGCTTCGCTTTGAGTTCTAAAATTCACATTCTGAAAAGGACCACACGTCTCAAGGTAATTCCGAGTGTTTGCCAATTTGACGTTTAGTTAAACACTTGCGAGCTGAAGCGATAAAACCCGAATTTCAGTGGCCGTAGAAGGCGATTTGCTAGAATACAGCGAATTTAATTTGAATTTGTTTCATGTGAAAGGTTTCCCGCTAAATAATCATTTTAAACGAATAAATAAACAGGAAAACCTAGGAAACAAAGGCGATTATTCGTATCTATTAAGCATAGAAAAAATTAATGATAGTATCTCTGCCCAATCTTTTATGAGGCCCTAAATAAAGAAGTTGCATACCTACTGTAAATGTATATACCCAATAGCAAAGGAAAGAGTATTTGAATGGCCTGGAGAGAGTGTACAGCTCTCTAGAACCGGTTCGCGTTGTATAACGAAGGCTTGTTGCGGCGGCCATGGCCTTGTTGGTTACTACCATAATATGGAATCTTAAATAAAACAAAAACAAACGCGAGATTTTTGCAAAATAGCAGTTCTAATAGACTCAGGGACCACTCTTCTTTCAATTGGGCACAAATGAGCCCTTTATTGCATAAATGGTGATTCAATTAAAAAAATAACCGAATTAAAATGGGTTGGTCTAATCTAATGTAATTTTCATATTTGAAAGATAGGTGAGCCCCCACCACCCGATTTTAATCGGGTTGTTTTCAAATTACTAATTTGAATAATAGGGAATAGGGGGTAACCGCCTGTTACCCCATAATTTAAAAACTACCGAAAAACCTCAACATGTGTTCATAATACTGCGAAGATTGGCTAAATTTTATAAACAAGAAATTAAGAATCCATACCCATTATCAGGCATCTATACCCAGCATCTTTATCAAATTTTTTTCATTGTGGTAGCCCATTTGGCGACTGCCTACTTGGGCATAGGTCGCCGTACAAAACAGGCTACATTTAGGCTATAACAATATCTAAATAAAACATAACAACGATAAAAAAGGACGGAGACTAAAATTAAAATAACAACAACGAGAAATAACAAAAAGGCAAGATAGAAGAGGGCTGTGGTGTCGAGGGTAGGCAGGCACCCACCGGCGCAGGAACATGCGACCTACAAAAGAGAACATACAAAAAGGTCAATTAAAGTGGTGGAAGCCAGCCTCCACCAAAAACTCCTAAAGTGCACAAGTAGGTGTGCAAGAACCCATCCCTAGTGCAAGAGACAAGCGGTAGCGGCCCCGCTCTTTCCGGTACCGGACACTCAACGTGCACGGAGATCACCCAGACATTCAACAAGAATGTGCCAAACAGTCTGGGGAAGAACGCAGTATTCACAGTATGGCGCAGGCGAGCGATCCATCAAATGGCGCTGCGCCCCACGTGTGTGTCCATTTAGGAGACGACAGAAAGCAACCAGAAGCCGTCGTGGCATTAGGAGGTAGGTCCATGGGAACAGTCGCGGTGCAATGGCACGCGACTTTAAGTTCCTCTCGACCGTCTCCCATCTTCTTTGCCAAGTACCCGTATTCCTGCCATATAATCGGTGTGAGGAAGAGCGAAACACTGGTCTGGTCGCCCAGTCCTTGCAAACTCTTTGGTAGCCTCATGGGCGCGCTCATTCTCCATAATTCCTACATGTCCAAGAACCCAGCAGAAGATAATCTCGACATCCGCCGGGCTCGCCAAAACCGTGGCGTCACTGATATCGTGAACCAAGGAATGCGGAGATTCCAGTGCTGTGTGAGTCGCTATAAATCAAATCTGGTCTCCGAACCGGGCACGTCGCCTTATCTCCCATATCGAGTGGTATATTGAAACCACATTAGTCGTGAATACAGATAGACCGCCTGGCAGAGTCCCACTGACTTCCATCAGAGAGGATAAGGCGTGAAGACCTAGATCCTCGTGGGACTTGGAACAGTTCCAGCGTGACATGAAGTGTGCTCCAAAAAGACCGAAAGCAATACTCCTGGCGCTGTAGAAGCTTTGTGAACAGAGGCGTGGCGACAAATAATCAAAGTTAGTATCCTACAAGGTGGTGTCCTGCCTAGAACCAGGGGCGCCACCGGCACGAGAGCTATACCTATTTCGCAAAGGAGTTTCCTGGCCCTAAAGCCAAAGGGCTTAGGGCGTCTCTCAGTGGCATAGGCGCCCTCGAAATCAGCCGTGGATGCAGTGAGGGCTGTTGGAGACTAAAGGAGGTGCCGGTCTCGGGTGTACAGGCAAATAATGCAGTGTGCATGGCGCAGAGCGAGTGGAATCTCCTCACTATCGACAAGTAGGCTCTAAATGTGGGAACTGCGGAAGGAACCGGTCGCCAGGTGAAGGCCGAGGTGGTAGATCGAGTACACCTTCCGCAATATATGCTCGGCTGAAAATGCATAAAACTCCCATCCGTAGTCGAGCTTCGAACGAACAAAGGATCGATAAAAAAGTAAGGCAGTAGCTGAATGAGCGCCGCAGGTGCTGAACGTTACGAAACGGAGAATATCTATGCTGCATGTACAAGAGAACCTAAGGCTGAAGCGTCGGTCAAATACAAGACAAAGGAAACGTTGCGAGTCCACCACTTCCACGCCCACCCAATTGAGAAACAAGTTTGGGTCAGGGTGTAGTGGTGGATGGCAGCAGAAGTGTACCACCTTAGTCTTGACCAAGGAAAACCAAAACCTGTGCGCTTTGGCATAGCGAAAGAGGTGGTTCAATGCATGTTGGAGTCGATGCTCTAGAGTTGGCATCTAGGCCGCGCGAAAGGAGATCGAAAGGTCGTCCAGGTAGAGCCTATCGAGAACATCTCCCGGCAGCTCCAAGGTAATACCGTTGATGCTCACAGCAAAGAGTATGACAATGAGGACAGTTCAATGCGGGACACCCTCTTCCTGCGCCCTTTTGCCGGAGAGGGGTCCCCCACCCGTACGAGGAATCGGCGATCTCACAAAAATTCAGTTATAAAGATTGGGAGGCGTCCCTTCATCCCCATCATGTGGCGAGTATCCGTGATACCATATAGCTATGCGGTATATGCGGCATCATAGGCCTTCTCCAGATCGAAAAACATCGTTTCGTAGTGCTGTCTACAAAGGAAGGCCTTGCAAACTGCATTTTCCAGTTGGAGCGGAGAATCGGACGTGGAATGGAATTTGTGGATGCCGCACTGTGCTGAAGACAGATGGTCTCCGCAGTCTATAAAAAAGGCTAATCGAACATTCCTCAATTTTCCCATCAACTTGTGCACACCGGAGGTTAGGGAGATTGGGCGAAAACCGGCCGAGTAGAGTGATTTCTTCCCAGTTTGCGAAAAGCCAGCACAGTAGCGATTTGACAGGAATCTGGGAGGAGACACTCTACCCAGATCTTTTTGAACAAATCTAAGAGAATGGCCATGCATCGCTCACTCAGATGTAGAAGCATGGCGTACGGTGCATCGTCTGGACCAGGAGCGGCGTCCGCGCACGCAGCGAGAGCGGAACTCAATTCACACAAAGTAAACCGTTTCCGCTCTGCGCAGTTCAGGTCTTCGTTTAGGACTCCCCACCCGGGGAGCAACGGAGCCGGACGTGCCTAATGAACCCGCTTCTCTGCTGCGCCGGTAGGAGGCCCCCAGATCAGACGGACCGGCCTCAGAAAGTTCCTTCACTGAAATTGAGAAGGTCTTGGCTCTCATAGGGACACCAGCCAAGGGAGGAGATCCCTCCTCTCTTTGTAAGGCCTCGGGGAGTTGGAGCCGTCTGAGGAGCTCCTTGCATAAGGGTGTACTTGGGTTAGTGCTTGCAACCGACCCCATAGAAGGTCCTGCCATCTGAGGCTGGGTCACCTCATGGACCCTGTCCATCTAAAAGGGAGCATCCATGTGACAATCCCCCCTCCCCTTAAGACATCACAGATCCCATTCCAGGTCCTTTTTTTATCTTCTAATCTCGGTGAGCCGGCATCCGTTAAGGCTGGAGGGGGGGGGGGGCAGGTATACTGATCCCTACAAACCTGTCGTGCACACCTTCAGGACATTAAGGGGCACCTTCACAGGGCCCTGGCGTTCTTTGCTCCCGTAAGAGGGTTGTCCCGAACGAGCCGCACCAATCGGAACGGTCAATTATTGGCCACCTACCTGCTTTCTTGGCAGTCTCCTTGGAACGTATAGGAGGACTGCCACTGGTAAAGTGAAAGAGGAGGGGGTGAGGTAGAGTCCCCTGGACCCAAGTCAAAGGGAAGGAGTAAGCCTCCTCTCTGATAGAAGAAATTTGGAGGGTTTCCTGAGAGAGCGCAGGTAGGGGAGAGACCTTTATTTTTTCAGTGGAGCTTCCCCAAGGCGGCTCCGGTGATGGAAGAAGGGAAAGTAAAGGGAGAAAAGATTTTTTTCTGGACTCGTCATTTTGCATATTGACCCTTTATAATTCATGGGATCGACACGCTAATCACCCCACGCAGTAGCATGCTCTGCGAGGGGTGAGTAAGGGGCCGGCAGAACCAGCTGTTGCCATTTGAGTCCACTCCTCCCAACTAGTGACCTGACAGCCCATCGGTATGGCAGCTCCGCCTTAGGATCGGGGTAAAAAAAGATAGATAGAGAAAGGAGAAAGAAAGGTGATGTGAAGAATGTGAAGGTGGGGGTAAAGCAGGCTGTTAAAAACCCACACTCCCAACCTGAATATAAGGGGTGAAGGGGCGTTGTTCCCTACCCCCTTAACACCGATCTGGGTTGGTTGAGTGAGAGGAAGCTGGTCGGCTTCTAAACCTCTGAAATTAGAGGGTGACCAGAGAAAGTTGTGGGAGAAGTTGTATGGAAAGTGAGGAAGCAGGGTAAGAAGGCGGTGTCAGAAAGAAGGAGAAGAGGCTAAGATGTTGCCGGACGGGACGCTGAATTCCCTCATCACGGCGGCCAGGGAGGCAAATCGACACGCTCATTACGGGGGAGGTGCAAATGAGCGTTCAATCAAATGGCGGTGCGTCCGCGAGGGCAATTCGGAGACGACAGAAAGTGATCTGAAGCCATTGTGTCATTAGAGGATAGGTCCATGGGAACAGTCGCGGCGCACTGGAACCCAACTTGAAGTTCCTCTCGGCCGTCTCCCATCTTCTTTGCAAGGCAACACGGAGGGTGCCCTGATTCTTGCTATGTAGTCAGTATGAAGAAGAACAAAAGGCTGAACTGGCCACCAGTCCTCGCGGACTATCTGGTGCCCTCATTCTCCGCAATTCCCACATTTCTAGGAAATCATCACAAGATAATCTGGTGCTGTAAACTAGGCTAAAATAAGTAAAAATGAAGATAGATAAGACTCCTTACACTCATATTTATCCCATGGTCTGTGGTGAAAATGCTTAGTAGTGTTTTTAACTGACATAATAACCGAGACTCCGGCTGTTTAAATTTGCAAAACTGGTCTCCTGCTGTTCAAATGAGCAAAACCTGGACCCCTGCTGTTTAAATTAGCAAATCTGGGACCCCTGCTGTTCAGCTGGGGAAAACTTGGATCTCTGCTGTTCAAATGAGCAAAACCTAGACCCCCTGCATTTAAAATGGGCAAAACTGGGACCCTGCTGTTAAATGGCTATAACTGGCCTCCTAGTGTTTAAATGGGCAAAAATGGAGTCCCTAATGTTTACATGGATCATTTGGTATCGCTATCTTTCAAAAGCACCCAATAAAACTAAAGAAGCCTGGTCTCTTTAAGTATCCATGTGAGAATATAAACATTTTAAATTCAAAGAGAACTTTTCATAATCAAAATGAAGAAGATAATGAAGACAATAAGGGGCAGGGGAGGGGGGCATCTCTAGTGAGAAGAATAGTATAGAAAGGAGGAACCAGGTCAACCCGAGGAGTTGAGTAAAATGGTGGTGAACATTGCGATAGGGGCAAGGCTGGCGATGAGAGATTAACGGTTCGTACCTCTCCACACAAAGAGGTTAAGTCCTCTTAAAGGCCCCTATGGCAAGTTCCACCAGGGAAAGAATTGCCTCGTCCAGCCACCCTCCAGCTACCCGCACTACCTCAAGAACCCACTCAGGGGTTTATATCTCCTTATTGCCCATTAAAATTACGATGGTCTGTCCGTGCCTTAAGCGCAGTCACGCAATGAGAGATTAGCAGAGATTGTTGCTCGTTCCCTACCATCCACTAGGGTGGGGGCCTAACCATAGTACAGCAAAATATACTATAACCGGAGGTGAGTAAACAGATGGTTGTATGTTATATCATTCGAGAACTTGGGTAATTGATTGAGGGAGACGAGAGTTTGGACGAGTTCCCTATTTTGCCATTTGAACCTGGAGGACCTCAGAGTATCTAGTCTGTGAATCCGGCTGGGAAAGTTGCTTCTTTCTTAATGGTGAATAACTTGTTTGAGCTTCTGGCGTTGCTGGCCGAAGAAAACAACTAGTTTTGCGACTCTTCTCGTTGTCGTTTTCTTCCTGATTCTCGAAACTGGTCTTCTCTGGAAATAGGCGAGCTCTTAACAGCCCAGATTGAGGGTCCTGCGGAGCTCCCACCACTGCAACGAGGGGTGAAGGGTATCAGCGGACCAAGGAGACTACGGTCGTTTTCATAAGCGTAACATCCTGGGTTTATAAGGTTACTTCCGCCATCTTAAATGAATTCAAAGTGAAGCCTTTAAATAGACCGTTTCACTACAATAACCCTCATCTGAGTACAATATTGAGGACAAACTCAAACTTAACCCTGACTTAAGTAAAATATTATGCTCATAAGAATAATATGTAGAATTAGGGGGATCCTGACCCATCCTGACATTACAAAATAAAGGCCACTCAAAGAGACTCACAAATTGATTTTGGAGTGAAGATGATTTTTGTAGCATCTCCGTTAACTGAGGATGAAAGTGGATGTACATCTGAAACGAGTATCCAAATGGAGCTTGCAATATACTACGGCGTTGAATCCTAGTCAACCCTTCTCTTCATAGACGTTCTCAAGTATTAATCAAACCTAGTCTCGAGTTATCATCGTGTAATACAAACACATAACTCTCATGATGGGGGAGAAAACCAAAATCGTTAACTGATCCGAATTCAAACTTCTAACAAGTAAAGGGTACCAATTCTGCATAAAATAACAAATAGGATACTGACCTTGTTAGTGGTTTGAAATGAACAGAGAATTTCAACATACATACATAAAATTTCGTAACACCACCCCCCTATACATGTATTCCTCACTGACCTAACCTCTAAGAATCCTACGTTTTAGCTCTTCTCCCTACTGACTCAGCAGGGGGATACCATATGTAACCTGTTACACTTGATACTTGGCGATGAAACACATCCCCGCAGTATGAGTGCAAATTAGGGAAGCCCCGTTTCTTGTTGGAAATGAGCTTTTTGATGGGGCCTGGGAAGGTTGTTGGTGCGCTTTTCTCTCGCGCCCACTCAAGACTGTATTATTTTTACTCTACTACTATGATGGCAATCTTTTTTCTACTCCCACTCGGAACCAGGAAGAACTGTTCTCATCTGCACAGAAGTTTGGTTCGCTTGACATGGTACATGAGTGGCCCCACCTATCCCTTTCAGAACTTGCTCTTTTATCCACAGAGGCTGCTGGGGGCACTTCCACCCTCTTATGGGTCCTAGTCGAGGGGCGGTGTATAGCGTGACGTCTCCATTTCGGTGGCTGGGGGCAATATTAAGTACGGTGTGTGTCGGGACGTCGAATCTGCACACTGCTTTTCAATACATATATAAGATGGCTACGTCGTAACCATCCTTTTTGATCAAAGCTCGAGAACGAATTCGTTGTAAATGGCGGGTGAGTTGTCAAGACCCATCATAGCTCAAACCCATGGGTCAATTATGTTCAAAAGATCACATTCAAGAATTTTTAGATCTTATGGAGACTTTTCTCTGAACTTTCCAAGGCAACTTACACAGACTTGGGGTAACCTCGACTTTGCACGTTTACAGTAGCGATTCGTATGGCCGAAGCGGTGGCAGTAGTAGCACCCCCGCGGCACTGGCACGAATGCCTTCACGCGGTAGCGATACTAAACGGCACGCACCGTCTCAGAGAGCTTGTCACAGTCGAGCATGACGAAGAGTGTAGGGGTGGGTCTCGAGGCCCCTCCCTGTTTTCTCATCACACGTTCGACCTTATCGTCTACATGGTCTGCCATCTCTAAGGTGATGTTATCTATGGAGTAGTCCACGAGTTCCCTCGCATAAACTACTCCTTTCACGAATTTCATGGTAAAGTGTGGCGTCTCACTCACCGGCGTTCCATCAAGTTTCCTAAGGGTACTAATCATGGCTGCCTCGGAGGAATTTGACGCATTCGCCAAAAAGTTCCCGTCCGAGAAACGAGTCACCTTCGGCTCTCTACCAATCACGCTAGCTAGTCCTCTCCTTCTATGGGTCATGTTACCTTTGGTCAACATGCTGCCATCAGTCAATAAAGCGTTTGAAGCCAGCAGGCTCGAAAACGCTAGCTAATCTCTGAATGAGGGGCCCCGACATAAAGTTCCCGTCAAGGAATTTAGGTTGATGGATGGTCCTGTTGTTTTCCTCAGATAACCTCATCGCCTTGGACCTAATTACAGTAGTATTTTTTGAGCATCTGATCGTTTTTACGGCGTCCATTTCCGAGGTGGTAGGCCGAGTTTGTAAAGAGACACATACAGAAGCAGTATGCTTACCTGTGCTAAAAGCGCCGCCCGAACAAATTCACTGTCGGTGAATTTCGTCTCGAGCTAGGGTTAGGTTCCGATATATTTCGAAACACGTCCACCCCTCTTCATGGCGGCCAAACGTGTCTTCACTTAACGGGAAAACCCTTCTGCAGGAAAATGGGACCACAATCTCGGACCAAGCATCCATGGCGGAGTCCTTTGTGACCATTTTCTGCGCATTCTCGAGCCAGGATGCAGCTCCGCCAGCATTCAATGTACGTTTTAGTGTTGCTTTAGGCAGCTAAATAGACTTTCCTTCTAGAGGCGAAGAACAGTTCAACGACAGGTTCACGTTGGGTGATTTGCGTTCCGCTCTCGATTCAAGCAAGGTCACCGCTCTTGATCCAGGCGATATTCCTTATGCCATGTTTCGACACCTGTGTGAGCAAAGCATGGCATTTCTGATAGATTTTTTCAAGATCTGGAAAGACGGTATCCCCCAGACACCTGGGAATGGCTACTGTGCTCGCCTTTCACAAACCGAGGAGAGATGATATAACCCCGGCCGTTTTTTGCTAATTTCTCCAACATCCTGCATGGAAAGTTTTTGCAGTAATTGGTAAATGTTAGATTACCTTTTTCCTGGACAGAGGAGGCAAATTTTTTCTGCACAGTGAGGTTTCCTCATGTTTCACCCTAGGTCAGATGCTCTGCTATACTCCGACTGACAAAATGATGTCTGCGAGGCTTTCCTTCGTAGACAGCACAACGCCACGGTTTTGCGTTGTGGACAAGGCAAGTGATACCGTATGGCGATGCGGTATAATGGAGACTCTATACAATGGAAAGATAGGACGACTCTTAAAGTTTATTTTTGAATTCCTGCAAGATTGTCGATTCCGCCTAGGGGTGTAGGGAGTGCTTCCTGGGCAAAGAGGCCAGGAAAAGGGCGTCCCCAATGGAAGTGTCCTGGGTGTTGCCCTGAGCATCAACCGTGTCTCTTTGCTAACGGAAGATTTGCTTATTACGCTCACAACTTGACGACCTTTCCATCTTTTATGGCGCGGGTCAAAATTTTATAGCATAAACATAGGCAAAAATTGATCATATACCATAGGATAAATTTGTATTCCGTAATCTTATGCCATAAAAGTATGTCAAATTTTATGTTTCCATATTGACTTTTAGATACTTTTAATAATAATTCCAAATTAACATTTCCTTCTTCCTTTTTATAATACAAGTAGATAGAGAATGACACATGGTTCTTGGCTAGGCCATATCCCCCGACCGAATAATATAACCAACACAAAGATCTGAATGACAATTGATGTTCACTGTCCAAGGATACCAAGAACACTAGGGGTGGGGGTGAGGTATTGCTTTGTGCTTTTAACGCAAACCGAAGATCAGAAAGAGATCTTTGTTCCTACCTGTTCGAGGTCTGGGATAGGTGAGTACATCTACCCATCCACAGGATTCCTTGCAAACGTCCGCTGACGTTTGTGTCCTCTTTCACTGAGATTGAACCCGACACCTTGACGTTAGAAGGCCAACGGGATATCCCCGAGGCTAGCGAGAGCTTCCACACTGAATAATCCTATGAGAGGACTCCGGCAAAGGAAATATCAACGAGGGTGTATCACGCGAAGTTGGAAGGAAAATTTTCTAGAAAAACTCTGAAGCTAGTGGGTGTAATATATTGAAGATTTGCTGAAGATAGTCTATATCTTGTAAGATAAGGCATCCTATTGTTTTTAGACGCTAATATAACCTACACGACTAAACTTAACCTAACCTAACCATCTAATCTATAATGGGGGGTTGGGGTAATTTAGGTTAGGTTGGGTTAGGTTATAGTGGGGTTGAATAAACTTCGAGATGCTTCATCTTTACAAGATCCGATCCTCCTGTAGGCACTGGGACTGGGAGGGTAGAGTGGTAGAACCGGGAGGTCACACAATCTTCCTGATGCCATCCATGGTTGTTCATGCTACACGGGACGCCCCTTTAATGGAAAAGGGGAAAAAAGTGTAAATGGCGGAAAATTCTCAAATCCAACATCATAGAAATCACTTGGGTGATTCTTCTTCGAGTGCTGAGAAAATGATGTCGACTCCGATCAATTTCTAGGAAGATTTTATCACTTTAAAACATCGTAAAAAACGACGAAACCACAATCTCCTAACAGATGGTATTGACGTTACTGCAACATTACATTGTTAGATTTATCTATAGAACAGATAAATTTTCCTCTTCTCCCTTCTTTGTCAA
This sequence comes from Ceratothoa steindachneri, assembly GCA_963969495.1. Taxonomy (NCBI): domain Eukaryota; kingdom Metazoa; phylum Arthropoda; class Malacostraca; order Isopoda; family Cymothoidae; genus Ceratothoa; species Ceratothoa steindachneri. The sequence goes on along the minus strand of OZ018338.1, from coordinate 3,242,704 downwards.
TCTACCCGCCTTTGTTTCTTTTCTCTTTCTTTTGCTGGCTTGGGTCATTTACTCTGGGCGTTTATAGCCTTGTTTTTCAAACTTTGTCAGTTTGACTTTCACGATAAGACTTCAGCCTTTTATGTAAGACATATTTTAAATCCCATGTAAAAAGCTATATTACGTGGGTGGTTCCGTGGGGTTCTCTCCATGTCACTAAATAGGGGCTCCCTTAACTCATCAAAACTTGTGACGATGGCGGGTACCAGCTTCTTCCGAGGCTAAGAGAATAGATTTAGGCTCTCAAATCAGAACCCAAGAACAGACTCAGCAATGAACACTCCAAACCAACTTCTTTATTTCCTTTTTATCTTAACTTCGCTTTTCGGTAAGTTTCCTCACATATTCAACACTTAAGCAGTATTATCAAACAATTTATTGACTCTATCCTTTCAAACTTCAGTCTTGCCGTTTTATTCGAACTTTACTTTCATTTGTGATTAAGACTTGTGAGTGGCTTTATTCTGGGCGAGTAAATTTTTCATATTGCAATGGAGTGGTAACAAAATTATTTACCTTTAATCAAATTCAAAGTACAATTCCATTTCATACTTTGAACTCTCAATTTAGACTATTAAATTCTCATCTAAAATGACTTAGGTGGCTTTATTCGCCTTCTGACTAGGTCTGAAAAAGTTAAAATCTTTAAAGTAAACCATAATATGCTGGTTCAGCACTTAAATTCGAGGAAATCGAACTAAAAAACTTTTTAACAAAGTCTGCTGACCAAAAAGTCGCGTGATCTCACTTATTCTGATTTATAACATTACTACCTTCAAAACTTTTTATAATCCCCGGACGAACCTTGGAAGGGCCTTGGCAATTATATCATTTGAAAGAGTATGCAAAACAACATAAGGGTTACAAATTTCGTTATAATCGGACAAATAGTTATGATGTTATTGCCAAAAGAAAATAATTTCCGGGCTAACCTTGAGAGAACTCTCGCAATTATATCGCTCGAAAGAAAAAGTAAAACAGCATAAGGGTTTAAAATTTCGTTAGAATCGACCGAATAGTTCTGATTCTATTCTAAAACAAGGTAATTCCCGCGCTAACCTTGGGAGGACCTTGTCAAATATATTATTTGAAAGAAAGTGTAAAACAACATAAGGGTTACAAATTTCGCTAGGATCCGCCAAATAGTTATGATGTTATTGCCAAAACAAAATAATTCTAGGGTAACCTTGGGAGGACCTTAGTCAATTTTCGTACCATTCAAAAGAAAATGTAAAACAACATAAGGGGTTAAAAGTTCGTTAGAATCGGCTGAATAGTTATGATGTTATTGTCAAAACACAAAATAATCCCCAGGCTGACCTTGGGAGGACCTAGGAAATTATGTCATTCGGAAAAAAATGCAAAACAACAAAGGGTTTCAAATTTTGTTAGAATCGGCGAAATAGTTACAATGTTATTACAAAACAAAAAAAAGAAGCAAAACGGGAACCTACCGACCAACATACCAACCTGGAGGTGAAAAGTAGACGCCCGCGACTAAAAATGTGTTTTTAGTTTTAAAAAAACTTAAAGAGAATTGCACTGAAGGTTTTAATACATATAAAACAAATATTCAAGTTATAAAAAACTTGAAGTAAAGGATTCCAATCAGGTTCAATTTAAAAATAACTCAAGAAGTTTAATTCAGTTCCAAGATTCACAGTTACCAACTCTGCCATGGCGGGTCCCAAGCCCGCCTGAGAAAAGAGGAGGAATCCACGATCTGGTAGAAATTTAGACAATAAATGGGGAAGCGTTCCATTGCATCTATATAATGGAGGGTATTTATGACAATGTATAGCCGCGCAGTAACATAGATCTTCTTCAAATAATATAATTCTTGGCAAAATGCAGGCGGTGAAGGAAAGCCTCTCAAATAAGACTCCAACTGGAGCAGTCTATCCGATTTGGAGTGGAACTTACTGATGACATATTGTGCAGACAAAAGTTGATCTCAGCTGCATCGGAAGAAAAAAATAATCTGGCAAATAAAAATTTCCCAATCAAAATTAACTTCCAAGAAGTTGGAGAAATTGGGGGAAAACCAAGCGGACTGAAGTGATCTCTTCGAGGCTTGAGAAAAGCAAGCACATCAGCCATTAGTCAGGTAGCTTGGAAAAACTATTCCAACCAGACCTTGCCTGCAAAACAATGACCAGAGAAAGGACAAGCTTCGCTCACCTAGGGGTCGAAGTCTGGTTCAGACCATGGAAGGTATCAGTGCACGAAGCTAGATCAGAGCCCAGCTGTCTGAGCGTAAACAAATCGTTGAAGGGTTTCCCGCCTTGGAGGTGAATTGCAGTCGGCGTCCGTCAGCCTCCGAGAGACCTGGTTTAAATCGTGACGGAGTAGCATCCCGACTAGAGAGTACAAATAAATTAGTCTAAGATAGAGTTCCCACCACCTACGAAGACGGGAGGCTGTTCTCGGAGAACATATACGAATACTTTTTAATCTTCTAAAGCCTCTTCAAGAAGCTGTCCTCAAATCGAGTGAAAACACCTATGCCCGGCATGAAGGGTGCCGAGCATGTTTCGAAACGAAACGGAATATGTCCTTTATCCGGCGATATTCACACAGGATTAAATCGTTCGGATGGATACTAAATTGCGTAAAGACATATTGTCTCTCCCTGAGAGCCATCCCACTCTCGACTAGCCTCCAAGGAAACGGACGCCGTGCAAAACGGCCAGACTTCCGAAGAATAGAATTCATGTTAGTGGCAGAATGGGTGCCGGAAAAGAAGCAAAAGTGAATACTTCATCTCATGATTGAGCTGAATTGTTACCACCTGGAAGAAGGTATTAAGGGGTAAATGGAGATATTGAATGTGGTATAAATTGCGCACCCCGTGCCTAGCCACCATCTCATGGATGGAGGGGGTGTGGAATCCTTGTATCCTGTGAGTTTGGGTAAGGGGACGATTCTCACATAGTCTTCTGAAGGCAAACAGCTAAAATAAAACAATAGGAGACAAGCCTCCGTAGTTCCTCCCAGTTATCTCGGATTTCAAGGAAATTTGCTGAACCATATTGCCTTCGAGGCTATCTTAAAGGAGTCGTTGTGCTAAGCTTTGACAAGGATATCCTCACAGGGATGGCTATCGGGCGCTTGGAGAAAGATCCCCGAGGACTTTTAGCTACGAAACGCGCTATTCCTCCGAGATCTTGCCGAGAAGGTTGGGTACCCAGGCTAACTTCTTCTTCTGCCTCATATCCTTTCGGTGGCAGGGCGCTTTGGAGGTCAACGCTCCCTAGTGTTTTAGGAGGGGTCATCTACTCTCTCCGCCCCGTTTAGCTTTCAGCATTGACAAGGGAGCTTGATTCTTCTTTATTACTGCCTCCTACCCATGATTTAAGCTAAGAAGTACACAGGGGAATGTTTACCATAAACACTATAAGTGTTATCTTCTCCAAGTCTAGCGAATCGGTGCTGGCACATGGGGGAGGGGGCAAGGGTATTGACAGATGCAGAGTTTGGACCTTGACGCTGCCAGCAACACCCGAGCGGCACTGGGGATAGTATAAACCTCAGAAGGGTTAAGATAGATGTGGGAGCTACCTTGGTCGTAGGCATGAAAGGACATGGAGCGGCGTGTGCTTTAAAATAAATGAGTTGTCGGCGCGCAAACAACGACAGTTCTATCTCCTTTGCCTCTCCAACCTGAACGGGTAGGACCACTTTTAGGAACATGCGAATCGCAATGCATAGAGAAATCAGGAGCGATCCGACATAATTCTCACATTTGGAAATTATAACATCTCTGTGGTAAGTGATAATGACCTGATTACCCTAACCTGATAGCGCTACCAACCAGCACGCAACGATTTAGGAAGCCTCTCTATATTGAACATGACGGAGAACGTCGGGGTGGCTCTAGTGACCAATCCCTCACCCGCACATGTGTGCCATTAAGTGTCCATACATCAGTTAATGGGGTATTCTGGGCAGGATTGTTAACATTAACCAGAAGTGTCCATCCCCCAAAATGAGGAACATTAGGCTTCTCATTATGAGTATGTGGCGTAATTTTGGTGTCCATATATACAAGGACACATTGCGATATAGGAATGCGTTAAGCATTAAACAAAAATGAATTTCGGATCTTCGAGGTAAATTGTACGAAAAAAAGACAGAGACACCTTAATTTACTATTCTTAGGAGAATAGAATTCCTGACCCAGAAAAGAGGTCCATCGAACGGATACCTGCTTGGAAAGAACCTCCCAATTCCATAACACTTTCACTGGAAGAACAGAATCTAAGCGGCCATCTTGTTTATCTTTAAAATAGTAAACGGGTTCCCTAACATAAATTATGAATCAATAAATAGGCTAGATAACGATCGGTCATTAGAAATAATGGGTTAAGGCTGGTAAACAAAAGATTTACCATTGCGATAACACAAAATATATTTTCTTATAAAATAGCACAAATTTGGAATAACTTGTTTAGGGATTTCTTTGACAGCAAACACTACAGTACATTTAAAAATAGAATCGATAAAAAACACTGGGTTAAAAAAATAATCTTTGTAATCTGGCCAAGTTTTTTCAACTGATTGAGGAAATTTTGCACCACTGAATCCGAAAATGACATCCGTTTCCTCCGATCAGGTCAGGCTTTCGTGCTAAGTTGGTTTAAAAAAAAAATCCGATCTTATAACTAAATCGATTACATTTTTTTAATTTTCGGGTGATTTTTGTTAATATTTCTCATCCGGAATAGGTTTATTAAGGTAAAAAAAAGTTTTCTAACAAATTATTAATTAAATGTTACATAAATTGATTCGTAAATATTGAATAGTAGACATTGATAAAGGTAAGTACATGTTAATTGGATATAAAGTCATTATTTTTCAGAATTCAGGGCAAGAACTTCCGTTTCTTAGAACTACTAGAATGTTCAGTGGTAGGGATGTGTCTCTTCAAATCCAACAGTAATCAGCCATCATGACTGCATTCCAGCGTCCCTCATACCTGGTCTCCATCTCTTTCATGTTCTGATGGAATATCTCACCCTGCTCGTCGTCCATTGATCCCAGATTCTCAGGAAACCGATCCATATGTGGGAATAAGTAATGCATTTTTATGCTCATGTTGCATCCGAGGGTGGAAGAGTATCCTGTCTATGTTCACAGGAGGGTTGTTTATAATGTTCTTTGTTCGGCAAGGCACCAATTCTTCCCGTACAGCCCAGTCCTTCTTCCTGTAATGCTCTGCTCGTTCTCCTTTATTCCATATGCACAGAAAACACGGCTATTTAGTGAACCCGGACTGTTGTCCCAACAATAATTCCACCATCTTCAAGGTCAACAAAAATCAACCACTGATGCTGTATATAACTAATTTTCTCCAGCACGTAATTTATAGCTTCACACTTCTCCTTCAGTGTTGTTAAGTGAGCGAAGGAGTACAAAGGCAAACTGGTTGCCGTTTTGCAGCAGAACACAATTCAGCGTTCGCTTGCTGCTTTCAATGACCAGCCTCCAACATTCGAGTTGGTTGTGCAGAAGCTGCGCAATATCTGTTCACTAGACCAAGTCCTTCTCTTCAGAGAAAAAGCGGAGGTAGTTTTGATGTCTGTTGCTGTAGAAGGTAATGGGAACAATGACAATGAGGAATTCCTTTCCTTCAATCTGGATGCCAACAGTTCGGCAGAGGACTTTGACAAGCTGGAATCGCGAACTACAGTAGATCATTTAGCTCTTTGGTGGAAAGGTGGTGGGGAGCATCATCGTCAAAAAACACTTAATTTTCTTCAACATTAGAGGAATCTTTATCACTAATGTTAGGAAGTTCTCTAAAGACTATTACTAGAATTTCATCACATTGAGCTAGAGAAAGACATGCTAATTGAAGATCAGGATACTTAAGGGTGCTCCAGTTCTTTATGTTGATCTCAGTCAAATCAATAGTGCAGAAGTAGCAATCAGTGTCATGGTTTGTCAGCTCACTCCAAACCACGGGAATTCCCAAACTTCGACAACTCTTCTTGCTCTTGGTCCGATGACAAAGATACTTAGTGCATGTCTTGCATACCATGTGGAGCGGCCAAGCTTTACCCTGGTCACCAAGTTTCACATCAAAATAAACCTAGTAAGAACGTTTCATAAAACTTGTGACAGAATTCCTGCTAGGAACAACAGTGTTTTCGTCGCACATATAGCAAAATATATCAGGCTTATTTTTGCAAGGTCTTCTGACCGAATCCATTTCATTTACCTACAAAAGGAAAATACTAGTTCGTCAACAAATGCCACATGTAAACTCTTCAGAATTCGTTTATTTAAAGAAATATAAATAGACCAGGCAATGGCTTCGCCACTCCTCCCTACGGGGGGAGCTTGCTCTTCGCTACTAAGATTAAAATTTAAAATCTAAAAAAAAGCAGCCATGGTTAAATTTGTATAAATTTTCTGAACTTCGCCAATTATAATAATTTTAAAAAGGAACTCTAAACTAAATTTCCCCTCTTTCAAAATATCACTGCTCAAATATAGTTATAGAATAAGATATATAAATTTTTTTTCTGAACTTAACCATTTTTAATTCTTTGGGTTTTAAAAAATTCACAAAATTTCGATACTTATATTTATTTCTGAACTTCACCATTTTGTCTTTTGATATTATAAAAGAATTATTAGAAATAACTTTGATAAAAAAACATAAGTCATAACCAAACTAAGATGAAATTATTATTCAAATACTCAAAATAATCCCCTTCTTAAATTATAGAGTTAGTGATGATGAAGTGGTGATGATAATGATGATGAGAATACCCGTATATGATAAAAATCGTAAAAATCATCATGTGGCGATATGTAAAAAAAGTTGACCTGATTGAGCAAATCCAATGGAATTTTGGATTCAGCGCATCAAAATTGTCGTAAATGAGCTAAAAAAACTTAAACAATAGAGTTAATGCTGGTCAGTGTAATATTTAAAATTATGAGATTACAGAGCTAAGTTTCGAAACTAATTATTAATAAATATCCTCTCTTAGTCTGTAGAGGTGCCCTGTCAGGCTGATCAAAGGAGATTAAAAGCAATGAGATAATTTTTTCGAGGTTTATCGATTCATCTTTCAGCTGTAGAATTAATCCTAAAATTAGCTGGGTTGCTTCTATAAAGGAGAAAATCCCATAATGTAAAATGATAAATAAATAAAAATGCATATCTTTAATTCTTTGGGAAAGCATTTCAAATTTAAATAAACTACGTGATACCTTTGTGTGAGAGTATTAGATGCTTAAAGGGGCCCTAAAATTAAATTTCCCAGGGAGAAATTGTAAGTGGGAAGGAAGCCAATTAGGGTTGACTTGACAATTCTGAGCTAGATATAGTCAGTTGTACTAGGGAGGCAGTGGCGGAGCCTTTAAAGACACAGTTTCCCATTAAAAATTTTTGGAGCATATTTTATTGTCACCAAATGTTATTATTCACTTTCCTCTTTTCATTACCTGGCCTCTGGGACTGACTGTGTACCACCCAGGATAAGCTGAAATGCGACTTATAGGACTCGTATCAGACATAAAGTATGACAACATACAGCAGAATAAAAGTTATGTCAGATAATCATATACAATAATCTTAAGATTTTAATAGTTATAATACTTTTATGCTTTGAAAATGTTTTTATTAACTTCTCATAACTCGATAAGTACATATGATCTTAAAAATAAAAAAAAGGCCAATGTTTTTGTTGAAAAATTATTACTACTCTTCAAACCAAAGTACCCTGCACCCTGCAGACGAAAATGTACTTTTAGATTTGACGTTTTGGTTCTTATACTTGATAAGCCCAGGTAAAGTTGTTTTAAATGCTCCTTACACTTCTTTGTTGACTCATGAAGCTTATTTTCCCTTAGGCAAAATTGAAGTTAGCAGAGGAAGAACTTTAGGTTTCTTATTTTTAGTGACACCATCATGAGGAATCTCTGAAGTATTTGATCACGGGATTTACTAACTAGAGAATTTTAATGTAAAATGTCATTTTCACTTTCTTCTTGTCTTTCTGGCTCTTTATCTGGAAGAAGTAGCCTGTTTAATGTTACTTCTGCTAACTTCCTTGTTGTTTTATGATTTGGTACCAAGCAGGGTCCATTGAAATCAGCTCTATTCAACACCAGGATCTTAGAGATTATTTATTAGTAAAATGATGTCGTTTAACTTTCGCGAAGAAGTATATTTTGCTAAAACTTTTCCTTTCGAATCATCCATAAATTCTTGTGACTTTTGAAATTAATCACAAAAACTCCTTTCAATATCTGGAACACACATGATCATCATTTGTTTCAGCCGAATCAGAGGCTGTGTCTAAATGTGTAAATAAATCGATCCATTCTTCAATGATTTTTTAAAGTATTCTTTTCTTCTTCATGCGGGTAGTTATTTCTCTAGTCTCTCACACCCTCAGATCAATTCCCTCAGCTAGAAACAGTTGATAAATGAAGCCACTTTATTTACCAAATTTGACCATGAAAATATCGCGATTCAAATTTACATTAAATTCACTCAATCAGATATTTGCACCTTTTATGATTCCCTATTTAATATTCCTTAAGGCTTACATTAATATCCATGAACTGGCGACTCTTGGAGGATGCCAAGTGAAAGTGAATAAGGAAATTCACCTTTAGTTTTGCCTGAAAAGTATTCGTAACTCTTTTCTTGATTTCATAATAATCTAAGACCGAAATTTTTACTCCCTTTAGCGAAGTCGAAGGCCTCTTATCGTATACATTTTTCTACAAACTTCTTTGGATAAATTCAATTAATGCAATTTTTCTAAAACTAAAGACATTTTTACCTGAACTCCTCCAAAGTTCGTTGGTCTTGCAAACAGAAAAACTTTCCACCTTTAAAATCGATGGCATGAGGTTAAATGGTGTGTCTCCAAGCTTGAAATTGAGCAACCAAAATTTTCCAAAATCTTTTGGAAGCTAAAAAATTCAGCTTCGTTTTTGCTTTTTCTTGTAAAGGATTGCCACACAAGTGCATTATATGGAGATGATGTAAAAATTAGCTGAATGTTATGATTTTTTTTAGGGAGAAACTCGAGATCACAAAATCAATATCCTCGTTTGTATGTGTGCTGGTGGTAAATAGAAAATTGAAGAGAAGCGGCGAGGCGGTTACGATGAACGAGAATGTCAAGAAATGTGAGGGTGAGATTCTTTTTCCATTCAAATTTGCATTTTTATTTTCAAGCCAAAGTAGAAATTAATCATTAATCTATCTAATGAGGTTTACTTCACTGCATCTAAAATATAACAATCGGTTTACATGCCAGAAATTTTGAATATAAAAGTAAAGAAAGAATGACTTCATTATTTGTTCAAATCACTCGTGCGTCTACACCTGGAATTTGCAGCTCAGTTCTGCAAAAGGATAAAAGGCGACCAAACTAATTCTGGAGCTGCAAAACAGACCTTATGAAGACCGATTTAAAGAATTGAAATTTCTCTTGCAAGAAGATAAGAGCTTCGCGGCCAATTTGTAGAAGTCTTCAACATTGTGAATGGTCGCAATAATACAGGATAATGCAGGACACGGCAATACGACCTCCCCAATTTGGAACGGCAATAAAGAGGAAACAAGGCAAAATACAGAAAAATATATATTTTCGGAAACGTAGATCATTTGCCATTACGATCCTTTATTTAAATAAGTCTCTCCTCTTGGAAGTTTTCCATTGACCTGTGGACCATGTCGCTTGGATTCGCACCGATTTAATGCGTTTTTGCTGTCTCGATGTCTTGCGAATTTCCTGGCTGGTGTTGGCGCACTGGTGATTTCAGGTACCCCCATAGAAAAAAATATCACAAGGGAACAAATCAAGCAAATGTAGGGGGCGCCCTATATCACCTCGCAAAGAGACAAGATGAACCCGAAACGATTCTCAGAGAATTCCGAGTGAACGTCGAGACGTATGCAATGTGGCAGCATCTTACTAGAACCATACATCTTCCGGATCATGATCATTGATTAACTCGAGTAACTCATTGACCTTTTTGGACGGTCAATGAGTTTTCATGATAACAATTCGAAGTTATCGTCACCGTAACACTGTCTCCCTCAAAAAAGACCCCCCACACTGAAATCACATAGGGCACACCAGGCAGTAAATTTCGAACAGTGGAGTGGTCGTCGATGGAATTCCTGATGGTTATTGTTAAACCAGTACCTAACGTTCTGTTTGTTGACCAAGGAGATAAATGGAAATGAACTTCATCACTGCAGATCAGAATAACTGTTGGGGGTGCACTTTGGAGAATGTCTCCCCACAAAGTTGTATGGGTTTCATAATCTCGTTCACTCAACTACAGCACAACCAACATATTGTAAGGAAGCATGTAAAGTGCCCTGTGTAAAATTCGAGAGGACACGTGTAGGACATCCGCGCGTTTCCATGCAGAACGCTTGATGAATCGAAGCTGTCACAGCTGCAACATTTTTTGGTCCTGTTGCGGTACCTATATAAGGGTGGGGGGGACCTATCGTATTACTAGCGGCGCCGGACGTTCTTGTGGTAGGCTTCGACGCAGAGATCAATTCAGTTGACTAAGGTTTGAGATTAGATAGGCTGGGTTTACTGAAGGTGTCTTCGTGACCGAGGTAAATAAAGGACTTTGAAAGGACGCGGCCAGAAAAATATAACTTAATTCTTAAATTGGCTTACTCAAAGGAGCAAGCGGAAACGTTTTGAGTTCTTATGTAGGTTTTATGTTTTACGCGAAGTATCGAGTCTTAAAGGGGCAGGACTTAGGCGAGTTAACAGGATTCCGTAATGCTACTAAGGGACTGAATTAACTAGCAAATTCTGAATAATTACTAATAAATAATCAGTAAACAGAGTCTGTCTTACTGTCTGTCTGTCTGTCTGTCTCTCTCTCTCTTTTTCTCTCTCTCTCTCTCTCTCTCTCTCTCTCTATATATATATATATATATATATATATATATATATATATATATATATATGTGTGTGTGTGTCGTCTCCAAGGAGCGTCACCTTGACCTGTCCACGGGGCGGACCCAGTGATCTAGTTTCTTCGTTATTTCTCCCCTTTGGGCGGAGTTTCTGACAGCTGTGTATCTGTTTTGCCTACATATTTCCCATCTACTTATCTTTATTTTAGGGAATCGCATGTTGCAGATCTCTGTGAAATTCCTCTGGTCAAAACCTATATTTGTTCACCTTGTCTTCTAGTCTCCCGTCTGCTGATAAAATATTCCCAACAGGCATATATTGGTTTGTGCTCGATCCTCGTATTTGTCCAGGTGGTCACTTTTGATAGCTGTATATATTCGTGTGTTTCCGTGCGATTCTAACGATCGCTTGTCTCACATATATTTTTAAAATTTCACATATATTTTGTTTCTTTTTCTAATTTTCTTAGATTCTGTATTTATTATACTTTGCATATTATTTCCTTAATTTCCTTAATATATTGTTCCAATATATATTTTGATCTAATAAATGGGTTTCATTCTCTTTTATACTACTATACAAATCTGTCATATATAATATTATAATTTTACATCATTATTTCATTCCCTGGTGCCATAACAAGATTTTAGAGAGTTCTCCTGATACTCATGTGTGAGAGTTTCAACATGGAGCCTCTTTTTTCCTTGCGAGGCACTCTCCTTATTATTTACATGTACAAAACTATACATTTCGAGTTTTTTGCGGTCAATGTGTAGGATTTCTGTTTTACGCGAAGTATCGAGTTTAGAGACGGCAAGAATTTGGCGAGTTAACAGGATTCCGTAATGCTACTAAGGGATTGAATTAACTACCGCATTCTGAATAATTACTAATAAATAATCAGTAATGAGAGTATTTATCTCTCTATATATATGTGTAGTTTCCAAGGGACGTGAAGTTGACTTGTCTGTCGAGCGGACCCAGTGATCTAGTTTGTTCGGTATCTACACCCCTCGGGCGGAGTTTCCGACAGCTCTGTATACCCGTTGTGCCTACATATTTCACATAGATTTATCTATATTATAGGGAATCACATGTTGAAGATCTCTATGAAATTTCTCTGGTCAAAGCCTATATTTGTTCTCCTTGCCTTCTAGCCTCCCATCTGCTGATAAAATATTCCCAACAGGCATCTGTTGGTTTGTGCTTGATCCTCGTATTTGTTCAGGTGGTCACTTTTGATGGCTGTATATGTTCGTGTGTTTCCATGCAAATCTAACGACCGCTTGCCTCACATCTATTTGTACAATTTGACATATATTTTGTTTTTTTCTCTCATTCTCTTAGGTTCTTTATTTATTACACTTGGCATATTATTTCCTTAATTTACACATGCAGCAATTTTTAGGGTTTGATAAATCCGCCCATGTTCATTTGTGGAGTTCCTCGCTGGGCCTATTAAATTCTGCAATTTGGTGCCACAGGCCTACCTATTTTATAAATCGAGCCCTGAACCTAGTCGGCCAAGACTTTTTTATTTAAAGCCGTTTAAAGTTTGAAACCCAACAAGGAATTGTTTCTCCATCTTGAACGGGAGCATGACACCCAATCATATCTGGAAGGCCCGCTGCGTCACTATCAGAGATTCATCATTCTTGACATACTCTTTGTCAACAAAAGCATTATGTTCCCCACTCCACACCATGTTGGTAACTAAAACTGCATGTTCCCAAGGACCTAATGCGAGTATGCCGACTGTTATACCTCCCACACAAAGCAAGCAATGCACCTCCAAAACTCCCAAATTAGGGAGGTCATATTGCTGTACCATGTATAAAACTTGACTCACTTAATAAACAAAGTGAATACAGCATGCGTACATATTACCATAAACTCAAATTACAGCTTATCATTCGAATATCGTTGGGAAGTTTTCACTTTTATAATCGTGTCAACTTGGAATTCTCTTCCAGATAATGTAGTTCAAAACCCGCCAATCAACCCGTTTCAAAATCGATTGAACGAACACCTATTTAATAACATTATGCAACAAAATTTCACTTTTTTCTTGTTACTGGATTAAAAGTGTTATTTCACAGTTGTTCGTAACTAAAGTAAATGAGAAAAAGTCTATTTTGATCCCCAAATTTTGTTTTGGGAATTAGGGCAAGGAATTTCTAAATTTGCCCATTTGGAAAATAACGTTAGATCCTTAATTTCGGAAAAATTTGGGAATATATGAAAGGCTGTAGGCTTTAATTTTTACAAAGTATGGCAAAAAATTATAAATTTATTTCAAAAGGCATTGGAATGTTGTAGAATAATATTTGTTTTAAGGAAACCTTCCAAAACATTCTAGATTTAATGAGAAATTTCTTGAATATAATAGAATTTTATGACGTTTCAAGAATGTTCCAGAACTTGCCAGAATACATACCTGATAACTTCTAGAACCTTCTGGAATATTACTTAGAAATCTTTATAGAGGGATTCACAGATATGCTATAATTTCAGTTCTAGCTACCATAGTGAACACATGCGAAGATAAATGGCATCAAGAACCTGCAATCATTCTCCAGATGTATTCTCTTATATCTGCAGACAGTTCATCAAAACAAGAGCAAAAAGGTTCGGCATGGCAGCAAAAAGGGGGACCAAGACACTCCCTGGGCACCTCATTTTGCTTGTGAACATTGCAAGAAAACTTTGGAAGGTAACAAAATTGTTTGTTGTTAAGAGTAAAATATTAAATGTCAGAAGAATTTAAGCCATTATGTTTGTTTGTAAGCCGAAAGGGTAATAAAGTATATTATTTTACTTATACAAGATGGTATAGAGAAAAAAGTAGAGCCATAAAGTTTGCCATTCCCAGCCTTTGGCATGAACTCACTGGCAAAAATGCACCTGCAATTTACGGGCTATAGTGGAAAGTGATTTACATTATAAACGAAAATCGTCGAAAACTGTTCACTTCTAAAATATTTTACTCTTTGTGGAAGTTTCAATAAAATTAGATAAATTTTTGTTTTTAGCTCTACAGAAGATGAAAAAAAATTGCCTATTGTTTAGCAATTATAGGAGTCGGAAAATAACACTTACTGGTCAGGAACAAAAATTGTGTTGCATAGTGTATAATTAAAACACTGAATAAAACCATATTATCAACGTGCTACGTTTGTCTTTATAATCTAAAGATCATCCAAAGACCTCCTTACCTTACCTTCCCCACTTTCTCTACGACAAGCCATATAGCAGCCTAAGGGCATTTACTGGTCTGAACTCTATAATAGTGGAACCATAGAAATTAGTCATCTCTTCTATGTTCCTACAGGGATATATAATCAGTGATCCTCAGTCCCTCGATGAAGAAATTTCATCAACGACGCTGACCTTGAACCAAGAAAAATTTACTTCCCCTTCCTCGAAAACACTAACACAAATTCCAATCCAACCAACTGCCGCTATATCATATTACTTTATAACCCCAAATTAAAAGCTTAAATAAACTAGTAAAAAAAGGCAACAATAAAATAACATTAATCTTTCCTGGCACTTTAAAAAAAATGAACTAACCAATAATCTTGCCTCCTTCGAGACATTTTTAAAAGAGTCTACCAAATAGAGTGCAAAAATTGTAACCAATCCTGCATTCGAGAAGACTGCAGAACTGTAAACAAACGCATATACGAACACAAATACGACGTATGCAACGGAAATACTTCTAATGACCTCTTTAGTCATGTCGCATCGAATAGACTGGGATCAAGCCATATTTTTATATCACTCAAATTACTACATATATCAGTTGCAAGAATGTCGAGTCGACCCAAATTGATTCACTTCCCACTTTCAATCTATCTCAAGGAAGCTTTAATTATATTCCCTCTTTAAGCAGCTTAATATCCTAAAACCAAGGTGCGGCGTAGTTTATTCAAACTTGAAATGCTGTTCTCAACAATAAAGAATATTTGTTTATATTTTGTATTTGTCTATTTTTCATTTTTGGTTTTGTCCCGTATTAAATAAATCAACGCAGTTAATTTTATAACTCATTTTAGAGCTGAGAGACGAGTGGAAAAACCTCGCAAGTTGCATCTATGTGGAATAATCATTTGTTCTCGCATTGTTTTTTTTTTACATCTCTTTTGTCTACAATTTACGTCTGACTACAGCTTCTCCTTTCTTTCCTGAGTTATCCTCACGTGGATCTTAGGGTCTTAGCTGCTACGTTTTTACGTAATTCTCTAAAAAGAAGAAGAAAAGAAACGAAGCCTCACTCTGATTAAACTTTTGTCATTCTAACTACTTTGCGTTCGAATTCGGTACCCCTCCAGAAGTCTCATCCAACCACTAGACTTAAAAGTGTTTTAGTCAGTAACCAGAACGTGAGTGCCCCTTCCCCTGAATTAGAAGTGTTTGAAGTCGGAGACTACACCTTGCGTGTCCCCCTTGCTGTATTTCCCGTATTAGAAGCGTTTGAAGTAGGCAACAATTCCGACTCTATCCCGCCTAGGAAGCATTTGAACTTGAATTCAGCCTACGAGTACCCCGCCCCCACCGACTCCTTCGAGCCTCAGTTCTCACTAAACATCTTTGTTGCTGAAGATGGAGGAGTCACCATTTTCACCCGTCTCTCCGAGGGAGCTCATAGACCAGACGGACTCCGTCGGTCATATCTGGCACCAAAATTACGAATCAGAGCACCCCCGAAAGAAAGGGAAATCCTATTTTATCTTTTTTTTTCCTGCACTGTATGAGTCCCAATGAAATAGCTCGTCCCACGGTTGAGGTTGGGATTGAGGGAATCTCTCAGAGCAATGACCCTCCACCCTAGAGGAAATGTTTTTCCAGATGGGGCAAGGACGTCTTAGTAAACACGATAGGATCCTTGCTCACCTATGAGGGTCCCTCCATCAAGACATTCATTTTTATTGCCCATAAAGAGCACTGAGATGTGTTTCTCTGTTCCCCGTGCTGACGGCACCAGCATTCAATGCGCCGTCGTGATGTCACGGAAGGCCACCACCTCGACTTTACCTGCAGAAGTGGAGGTGCTTCGACACCACGGTGAGGGAGGCAAGGGTTTGCGTTAGATTTGTTCAACAGGATCTGGGTAGAGATTATCCTATCAGATTCATGGGGAATCACTAGTGTGCTCGCTTTTCGCAAACCGGGGAGAGATCACTTTACCCCGGCTGGTTTCCACCCAATCTTTCTAACCACCTGCGTGTGCAAGTTGATGGAGAAATTGGTAAATGTTAGATTAGCCTTTTTTTCTAGACAGCGGAGGCCATCTGTTTTCTGCACAGTGCGACTTCGCAAGTTCGACGCCACGTCGGATGCTCTGCTACGACTGGAAAATGCCGTCTGCGAGGCCTTCCTTCATAGACAGCCTACACCACGGTGTTTTTCGATCTAGAGAAGTCCTATGATACCGCATGGTGATACGGTATCATGGAGACTCACCACACGATTGGGGCGAGGGGATTCCTCCGAAGCTTTATTTCTGAATTTTTGTGAGATCGTCGTCTCCGCGTACGGGAGGGGGATCCCTCACTATCCAGCCCAATGACGTAAGAATAGGGTGCCCCGCAGGAAAGTGTTCTAAGTGCACACTCTTTCCCCTGAGCATCAAAGGTATCGCTTTGGTGCTGCTGAGAAATGTTCTCTCTATGCTCTACGTGGTCTGCTTTTCGATCTCTTTTGGCGCGGCCTAGATGCCAGTTCTGGAGCGTGGACTCCAACAGGCATTGAACAACGTCTCTCATATGCAGAAGCACACAAGTTTCGATTTTCATTAGCGAAGACTATGGAGGTGCACTTTTGCTGCCATCCATGGCTCCACACTGACCCGGACTTGTTTCTAAATGTAATTGGCCTGTAAGTAGTGGGTTCATCTCCTTTCCTTGATCTTGTTTTTAACCGGCGTCACACCTGGAATGCTCATATTTGCAGCCTTAGGGTTTTTTTTGTACCCTAGCCATGGATATTCCTCCTTTTGTGATGTTAAGCACAAGGGGTGCTGATAGGGATACTGCATTACTTTTCTATCGATCCTTTGTTTGTTCTTAGTTTGACTACGGATGCGAGTTTTTGCAACTGCTGCCAAGAATTTATTGACGACCACGTCCTTCCATATCTCCCTCATTGAGATTCTAATTTTCAATCCTGGAGAAATGCTACTTCTGCGGCATACGGAGTGCAGTATTCGCCCATAAGCACGAGCCCGGAGCCTCCCTCAGTCGCCAACAGGTTTTACTGCACCTGGAGCCGATCTCGATGGTGCCTATGCCGCCGAAAGACGCAGGCCACACCCTAATACCTTTGGTTTTAGGGCTAGGAAAGTCCTTCGAGAACTCGGTGTATCTCACGGGCCGGTGGCGCCCGTGATTCTGCCCAGGACGCCACCCTGGAGGGTATTACCTTTCATTTGTCGCCATGCCTCTGCTCAAAAAGCATCTACTGGGCCGAAAGTATTGCATTTGACATTTTTCAAGCACACTTTCTTTAAGGTTGTAACCGTGCCAGTGTATACGGATGGATCCAGGTTGCAGGAAGGGGTCGGTTTCCACGCCGTATTCCATCAGTTTGAAGTCTGCGAGGCTCTGCCAGGTAGTGCGTATGTCTCCACGGTTGAGCTGGTTGCAATACACCGCTCTGTACGGGAACTAACGCGACGTGCCCGGTTTGGAGACCAGATTGTGATTTATAGCGACTCACAAAGCACTCTGAGTGCTCTCGGTTCATTGGAATCGCCACATTCCCTGGTTCTTGGTATCCGTAACGTTGCGGTTTTGGCAAGAAGGGCAGATGGCGAGATTATCTTCTGCTAAGTTCCTGGACAGGTGGGAATTGCAGGGGATGAGTGCGCCGATTAAGGTGCAGAAGAGTCCGCGAGGACTGGGCAACCAGACGAGCGTTTCGCTCTTCCTAACATCGATTATATGGTAGGGATCCCGGCAGCCCTTCAGGTTGCTTGGCAAAGAAGATGGAGGACGAGGGAAACTTATAGTTTCATGCCATTGCACCGCGACTGTTCCCATAGACCTAGCACGCAATCCAGCGCGGCTTTATGTTGCTTTATCTCGTCTCTGAATTGCACACACTCGTAAGGCGTAAGGCAATTTAATGGAGCGCTCACCTGTATCTTATTGTGAAGACTGCGTTGTCCCTCACTCATCGGCACATTCTTGTTGAATGTCCCAGTCTGGGTGATTGTCGCACGCGTTTCCTGTCCTGCTATCACGATAAGCGGGGTCACGCCCGCCTGTCTCTTTTACTCTTGACGGGTTCGTGTATACAGAAATACGTACTATATGACTATTCTGAAGAGGCTGGCTTCCTCCATTTAATTTGACTCTCTTTGTTGTAGGTCAAACGTTCCTGTGCTGGGGAATGCGGGCCCATTGCCGAAGCCGGAGTGTGCTTCCTTGTTGTTTCTTTTTTTACTTATCTTGTTTTTTTCTTTGTTGTTATTGTCTATTTTAGCTTATTGTTAAGCCTTTGTTTCTGTTTTTTACTTTTGATTTTTGGTTTTTACATGTTTTAATTGTTTTTTACTTTAACCTATTATTAGAGTGTAGCGGGAATTACGGAGACTCTTTCCCTAGTAGGCAGTCGCCAGATGGACTCTTAAAATTAAAATAAAACATCGTGTTGACGGGACTCAGCGCACATTCCAGCCCCAGCATAAAATTTCATATTTATGTAGTAACTCTCCTCTAATCCTTCACTCCTGGGAGGTTCCTTGTTAACCTTGAGACATGGGAGCAAGTTAGTGAAACCCCGTCACTGGGTTGAGTTGAACTATCTGACGGGCTCGTGTAAAGTAGTTGTGGTTTCTCCTCGTTCAGTCTGACCTCAAACAGGGAGTGTGTGCAATCCCTCGGGATACTAAACAAGGTGCTTGGGTGAATTGCATGCCATTCCGTGATAACCTAACGTGGGGGGATGATAATATAAATGATCAACCACCATACTCGTTAGTGGACGCGCATATGTCTAATTCCATTTAGAACATACCTGCCTACCCATTTCATAACCTTTTTCCTATCCACAGAAGTTCTGGCTGCTATGTGGACTTTCGTCTTCTTGCCATAACTTAGTCAAGTGGTAGTGTATACCATGAGGTCATTACATGGTGTGACGTCCGAAAACCCTCCGGCCGTGTGAAGTAATTACACATATAAATTGGCTACTCCGACACCATATTTTATGATAAAAGCTACAGGATAAATTCGTCTGAATAGCGGGCCAAGTTGATAAGGCCAAACTTAGCTTGAACTTGGAGACCGAGTATGTCTAAATGATCGTTTCTGGAAATTTCTGATCCTATGAAGACTTTTCTCTTAATTGTTTAAGGCGTTGGCAGGTCGTAGTATCTATCTTACTTGCGACTGTTTTTTTGATTTTCAAACAAGGATTACCAGTCAACTAAATAATGGCGACCACAGGTGCATGGAGATCTGCCCCAAAGCGCGGCTTTGTCCTCCCTGTGTTAGAGAGGCCCTCTTCCCACTACTACCATGCAGCAAACAAGATTCCCTATTATCATGTTCGAGGCGCATTTAGGCAACTCCACCTCTGGAAGTTAAGTGCTCCAACCTTGTGGTTTCGAAAAGAGCCCCCCAACCTCCTTCTAGTGGAGAGGAGGTTTACCCTCTTCTATGTCTAAAGGTGAGTTGGATTTCCACTCACCTCCTCTTTTATAGTCGCCGTTGGGCAACCATCTCTGCATCAGCGGCGGGCCCTCATCGATAGTGCCAACCCCATTAGAGGGTCAATGATTTGCGTGGTGCGTTGGGCTGTGGCCCCTAGTGTTTTGTAGACGTGATTCTTAAGCTTGCTGGTGGCCGGCGTGCCTGTTCCTGTCTCTTCCCCAATGAAGGTCGATTACCCAGCCAAAACGACAACAGACCACAGGATTGAAGCGTCCTCAAATGGGATCCGTGACACTTTGGGGAGTGACGTGGCTAGTTGGTGGCCAGGTTCGTCCACATGGAAGACCTTGCAATCTGGGCGGGATCCATTTCGGACCATGTACAATTCAGCAGGTGGCTGAGTTTCCTTACTAAAAAAATGAAACGTGGCAGACTCCATGAGGTCAGTGACCTCAGTGGTGGTTCTATACAGATGTGGGGTGTGCTCACTAAGCAAGGGTTAGGTCTGCTGATTTGCATAATCGCGGCATTGACTGGTTCTCACTAGGTTGCACTACTTGGTGCCCATTTGTATACATTCACGGAATTCATGCACCCCAGCATCGATCGGATATTCCAGCAGGATAAGGCACCGTGACATCGAGGCTAAGTTGCCCAGAATTAGTTTGAGAAGCACTCTTGAGCTTCCGGGCGAATGGTATGGTAACCACCTTCACCCGACAGAAAGAAACAATTAAGCATTAATGGGAAGTGTTGGCCAACTCTTCACATCCAAGATCCGAGACGCTAAGGATCTACATGTCTTCAAAACGTCTTCTGCCTATTTGTGAAGTTTATATCATGTAGAGTTTCTGAGCTACACCGGGCTAGGTGGTCCTAGACGATACCTTGGTACCTATCACATGGTATTTCGCAATTCAGCATATTAAGGGTGATTAATATCTCTTGAATGAATGCAAAATATCTAGCTATGTATCTTAGAAGTCTATGTATGACCTGCCACAGTCGTTATATAGGCCAAACTGGCTTACAACTCAAATGCAGGATCGCAAAGCACTTAGGTTTGTCTCATAGCACTGGTATTTCCTTCTCTAAACCTTAAGCCTCTTCCATCAGGCAACACTCTGAGCATCACCATTATCCTCTTAATTCTGATTCATTTACCATATTATCTTCAGCCTTAACTTCTCTCGATTTGAAAATCTTAGAGTAACTGTACATCAATAAAATAAATCTAAACCTAAATTATTACTCCTCCTCAATTAAACTATCCACTATCTAACCAACCGACACTTCAATACATTAACTAGCCAACCGACCAACCGAACAAATCTCGTTGGTAGTTTTTATATCTTTAGGTTAGGTTAGGTTAGGTTAGTTGATTTCACAACTCCTACGATAAAGGTTAGTCCCTCTGTTTAATTCATTGTAATTTGTTTTTCGGGTTTTTTCGTTGTTGTTTTTTGTTTATAATTTAATATAATATGTTATTTTATTGTTTAATCCAGTTACCTTTAATTTTTGATATTCAAGTCAATTTATGTTATAATTTCACTTCTTTCTATTATTTTTCAAAATTACACTGCATAGTATTAATTAATTCTATATATTGTTATTTGTGTTTTTACTTTAATCTCAATAATTGTCAACTTTATTATTTTAAATGGCTTTATCTGCTTTTTTAGCCAGTATATAATGCAGTCTTTTAACTGTTATTGTTAATATTCCTTTCCCTTCTCATGAGTCGATACAGTCGCTGAAGATGGTCCTAGTGAAGTAATCCCCTGGGTCTTCATATTCCTACTATATATATATATATATATATATATATATATATATATATATATATATATATATATATATATATATATTATTGAAGGTGACTGCTAATTATATTACTGTTAATTGTTTTATTTTTGAGTCTCTCGATTTGTCTTGTAATGTATCCATCATAATTTACTACACTAACAAATGTACCTCCAATCTCATAATAAGAAACAGCCTACGACCTCACCTAACTCCAACCTCATTCGTATATTGGAATGACTGAGACAAAGCTAACACCAAGAATGACCTATCACTTAAGCAACGGTTCCCCCAGGATACATAGTACGTTGGAAAAACATGGAAAATAACTGGACCGGAAGTCACTTGAAGAGAATACCGAAATCTTAGCACACGCTCCAAACCAACGACACTTGCTTATATTAGAGGCCATATATGTACATAAAGGAAAAGCAGCCGAAATTTAATATTCAAACAAATTCGCAATTCATCTTGCCTTCCTCCCTTCTGCCAGCCCCTAATAATAATCCCTCCCATCTTAATCCGTGACCATTATAGTAGAGTCTCAACCATTTGCATGTATTTTCATGCGTATAAAGAACTTCCATTGGCAACATATTATATCACAAAATAATTCGATTACATCTAAATATCACAAAATTGTTCGGGAGAGCTCTCAACTAATCTCGGATTTTAAATTTTATAATTTTGATCTTTCTGGTTCAAGCTTAGGACATTTTCATTATAAATGACCAGATAATGCACTATAAACTGAGAGAATATAAACAATCAAAGCATGTGTCGTGGATAAATAGGAAGATTAAAATATACATAAGGGAGAGTATCCGATTGTATAAAATTTAAAAACCTTCAATACATTCTATAGTCGAACCCGATACCTTTATTATTGTCATTATGTCAAACGCAACGTATAAACAACAAAAAATAGCTATGGAAAGGAACATGCGTCGCTGTAAAAACAAGAGCCCAAGCAATTTTATAGGGATATAAGTAGTTGTAAGCCTATTGAAGATGCTGCTTCAGGATGCCGAGTGAGTCTGAGTAACGATAGGAATAACTTGATGTAGACATTAAATTAAAATTTCGCAAATGTTTTTATTGTCGTAGTTATGGCGTGGAATAATACACGCCATTAATTTCGATGAAGTCCACTTTCAAATATTGTCATAACCGAAAATGAAATTAGGAAGAAAACTGTTAAAACCTCAAACGATTTCAAAATGGCAAATTTACGTCAATGATGTAAAAAGGCGCAAAGACATCGGGGAAACTTTCGTTCAATTTCCCATATTTCGATCGTTGCTAAACATTTTGATTACATTTTTAGCAATCGAATTGTAGATCATCTGGATGTAAAAACTTAATAAATGTTAATGGGTAATGACACACAACACGGCCGCTAATGCTTAAATAATTTGCTTGATTTTTATCATGGAATGATCAATACGTTTTATCGAGATAAGCGTGTACTAAAAGGGACTGAGGGCAGGCTGGGAAACCGAAGGCAGAGAATTGTTGTCAATGTAAATAGTTCTTCAGAGGAAGCGGTTACTTTCGCCGTTCGTTACAGATCTTTCTCAAAATCTTGTTTATCTTATAACTTCACTTCTCTTTATTATTTTTCGAAATTAAACTGCATAATATTAATTAATTCTATATATTGTTATTTGTGTTTTTACTTTAATCTCAATAATTGTCAATTTTATTATTTTAACTTGTCTTCAGCCGCTTTTTTAGCCATTATATAATGCATTCTTTTAACTGGTATCGTTAATATTCCTTTCCCTTCTCATTAGTCGACATAGTCGCTGAAGATGGTCCTAGTGAAGGTCCGAAACGTCCGGCTAATAAATGATTAGTGTAATCACCTGGATCTTCATATTCCTACTACATATCAGATTCCCCAGGAACAAATCAATTACAAGTGTATATATATATATATATATATATATATATATATATATATATATATATATATATTGATTAATTTCTCTTTCTTAATCAAAATTAATTTATGATATTCAGTTTGCCGCTTTTTGTTCTTCTAACACATTCCGATGATAGTTTCGATTAATTTTGTTCCTGCAAGTCAAATCGACGAGGATTGCGGATGCTTTGTCGCTCTAACTTATATTGCTGATAGTTCTGCTAGTTTTTGTCCCTCTAACTTATATTGATAATATTTTCGCTTTCTTTTTGTTCCTGTAAATCATAGAGACTAGTTACCTTTACTTGCGTGGATAGTTGTTCTTGTTTTGTCCTGTTACTCATATCGATGATTGTTGCGTTTGCTTTTGCTCCTGTAACTAGTATCGATGATATTCGTGCTGGATTCTTTCCCTGTAACTTATATTGATGAAATAATAGAAACAAATCCTTGCCTGATGAATACAGACCATTTTCGACAGGTTGCAGAATGGTTACTGTTTAAGAAATTAACTGTAATAATTCATGTTATGGGAATTATTATAATAGTGTTAAATATATGATTGTAGATACACACTATTCGCTTGAACCACTACTTCAACTTATATTTGTATATCAATTTTATTTTGTTTATTTAATTTACTAATCTCTTGGCAAAAGCCTGTGTAGCGCCAGCAGCTGACCTCCTCCGCCATCGCCATTGGTAAATAAATGCCATAAAAGTTATCGATCTTTTTTAATCGCAAGTGAACGAGGATGACTGATGAATGTTATCGATGTTGATAGAGGAGTACTGCGGATTTGAGACTTCGCTAATTAGTTTAGGTCTAGTGATCCCTAGTCGAGAGAGGAAGTTTCAGGTCGAGGCGTAGGCAATAGCAGACGACAGATGGCATATAAATTACATTAGTAAGACTTTTGACATATTAAGGCAGTCTGGAGAGATTGAAAAAAGGTTTGATGACGTTGAAAATAGTGACGAGGCAAATATGCGGGGGGATGTCCACTTGCAACAAAAACAGCTTCACTTTGTCGATAGAAGAAGGTGCGTCCTTCAAACGAAGAAAGAGCTACGCTTCGAAGATGGAGATTTCTGTACAGAGAATCACATGCTGATCTTAGGCCTTGGTGCCGACATGAGTGACCTCCTACTGTTTGCAACTTAAGGTCTTGATATTTTGCCTTATAGTTCGCCGAAGGGTATTGTGGAGGAATTAATCTAACGAGAAAAAGCAGACGCTTGTTTTATATATATATATATATATATATATATATACAGCGTCAACCGTTACGCTCCGCATGGGCAAAGACTTCCTCCCCCCCTTCCCCGCTGCCCCAAGACCCTTCGAGGGTCGCACGCAAAGACGAATTTCGGTCAGCAGATTTCGTAATTTACGATACTGGTGGTGTAGTCCGTTAATATAAACATAGGAGAGTGTGAGAGCCTTTATATTGAAAATCTTGCTGAGTAAGGCTTCGTCGGCAGAAAATCTAGAAACAGGCTCACTGTCCCCTTCGATTGTTTATGTCTATTTTTCGCCAAATAGACGAAATCTTACCTTCCCCGTGCGTAAACATGAAGGGGCGAAGTGTCACAGCTTTAAAAATTTAGGCTCTAGGAGAGGGGCATAATTGTTTGCTATTGAGGGTTTGCCCCTCCTAAACTCCCTCGTATCCCTTCCCCCACTGGATAATTGACGTATATATTTCGATTTTGAGTAATTTGGAGGAGAATTCGCGTAGCCATTGAGAGAAGAAGACGAATCCCTGAGTCAAACAGGGAATAAAGAAGATAGTTGGAACCAAGCGGGACTTAGCCTCCCGAGGCTGTTCCGTTGGTCGCTTAGAAGAGCAGACTAGTAGTATCGAGACCAACTCTCCTACCATTCTTGTCCAGAGACAATCACATATGTCAGTTTTCTGAAAAAGCATAGATATACCCCTCACCATTGAGGAAGACCAAAGTGAATTCTATTCGAGAAGAGATTCACATCTTTGTTAAGTTTCATTGTCGAAAAGCCTGAATTGGTAACACAGGGATCGGGATACCTTCAATTCATCCCAGATCCCCTCACTTAAATGTTCAAGTCGAGAGAAGCATCGTCAATCGCCTCAATCACCCTGTGAAAGCATCAGTTGTTTTCCCGACCCGCCTCACCTCAGCAAGGACGTCTGCCATCACACTCGCCCAAACCAACTAATCGAGGAGGCCCACTTTCAAGGTCACCCAACTGTCGACACACTCTCAGTTAAAGGTAAAACGAATACCAAAAATATTCATTTTGTTATTTCCCATTCCGTGTGAAAGTGTATTGGTAACAAAACCATTTCAATCTGGTAGTAGCAACCAAACTATTTCAATTTCAAATGACTTAAGAATTCGTATTAGTTGCGCTGAAATCTCGTGTATTAGAATTGATTTTTGCGTCAACCATCTCGTATTACTCATTTGTAGTGTTAAATTTTTATTTGACCCTCTTACTATAGAATTAATGTATTTAAAGATTTATTATTTTGTTCTTTTATGTGATTAAAAGTATATTTTGTCGGAGTTGTTTAATTAGATCCTCGAACGCAGCATTGGCAATAGATATATCATGATACGAAGCCTCCTTGGTTAAAGAATTAAATTAGAACGCTCTTAGAGAAAAGTGGAACGGATTAATTCATGTACGAATCAAACGTACATCTGTACTCGGCCGTAAACCACGACAGATATACATACCTGAAAGCACGAGCGAAATCTTCCATGAAGGCAGAGTTGACGGGCGTGGGTTTATCGGTTGCATTATTTAATCAAAACGAATCGGTCGTTATTCCCTTAGAGGAAGAAATTCATCCGTACAATGGTAGTGGACAGATTTTGACAGCCCCGTTTCAACTTCCTTCTTCCTCCACTTTGTTAGAGTGCAAGAAAAAACAGCCATGGTTTCAGTTTCGACTTGCAGATAGCGGCTAAAAATAATCAGACTAAATCGATGGTCGTTTGTCGCACACCCGCTTACTTGTATGGTTGCCCAAATTAGTCATATAACATCTTTCAAGAGGTTTGGATAAACATAAGTTAACCATATCTTATTTTTTTATAAAACCTCGAATAGGTTTTATCTCTGCCGCTAGGCATTTTTGTTCTGTGTTGCCAAGTAATTATTCATAACTCGTTAGTGGGAAATTAATTAATAATTATAGCATTAAAATAAAAAAGAGCCCAATATTAATGCGAATATTTTATAATATCAATGATTAATAATTAATATTATGAAGTTAATTAAGTAGTAAAAAATAAAAATTGGGTGAAATTTGGCACCTCTGTTTTGAAACAAAACCGTTTCAAAATGTTTCAACAGTAATCTTGAAATACCAAAACAACGTAAAGAAATTCACAAAATTTAATTTATTCGTAAAGGCCCAATCTAGCTTATTTATTACTAAATATGCCCCAAACACTCCATCTCTCATCGAATAATAATATATTAAATTATCAATCTCTGAACGAATTCAGCGGAAATGTGACATGACTAATTATGGGTACTGCACATTATTTCTATGGATGCTATGAATGACACAAGGAAAATGAAATGAAGAAGAGAGGAAGTAGGAAACTAAAATTAAAGGAAAACGAACAAAAAAAGGAGACCTAAACAGAGAGAGATAAAAAAAAAGGTGGAAACGAGAGGTTACTTTCATCTGATTTCCTTTCTAGGGGAAAACTGACGGCAAATTTCCGGGAATATCTACATATCAAAGATGTAAAAACTGCTTGAGCCCTACTTGCCCTCCGGGCAGGCATCACAAATCAGCCAATTTGGCTAAGTGGGGCTTTAATGACAATGGGCTCGACTGTTGCGCGAATAAATTCATTGGAAGTCAGAGAGAAGAATTTAAAGCCAATTTGAAAAAGCCAAGATGTTTAAGAGTCGCTCACGCGGTATATGTATGTATGTAATCATGGCTAAAATTTTTGAGACTATTATATTTTACATATAAGAAAATTAATAGATATAATTAAACCTTACATTTTGTTTTAGCATTTGTATAATAATTTGAAGGTGAAATATAGCCTAAAATTTAGAGTCCAAACCCATTTTATTACTAAATACAATCACTTGATGCGCGCTATCATTATTTACAAGGATGTTCCTTATTTTTTAGGACGGCTTCAATTTGTTTTAGCATGCTAGAGAGAAATTTTGTGATGATAATTTGACTGATATTGATCCATTTTTGTTTATTAAGTAACCGCAACTGCTTCCAATTTAGATGCCTTGTTTTTATAAACCGCCAGTTTGATTATCGCCCTCAAATTCTCCATTGGGTTCAAATCTGGTAAATTCCCGAGAAAAAGTCCCAAAGGTTTGATGTTAGTTTCAGAGAAGAACTATATTATTACTTTTGCTTTGCGACAAGGTGCGCAATGAACCCGAAAAATGCAATTGTCATCTACAAATTGGTCCTGAATTGTTGGGAAATGGTATTGAAGAAACACGTTTTGGGACCATCTAGAATTCATGGCAGCGTTCTTGGGCAAAATTGTTAGTGTTCCAGTTCCCTTATATGAAAAGCAGTGCCAGACATGGAGAGTGCCCAGATGCTTCACCGTGGGTACGACACAAGATTCGTGAAAGCGCACTCTCCTTTTCTCCTCTTAACAAGAGATCTTCCAGTAGCTCCAAACAAGCGGAAGGGTGGTTCATCAGAGAATATCACTGTCCCAATCTTCAACAGTCCATTTTTTTATATTTCCTACCAAAGCGGACCTATTCGAAAGGTTATTCTTGGTGAGATGAAGCTTCTTCACAGCTCTTCTCGATTAGAGACCTTTGCCGAAAAGTCTCTGCCTCACTGTGTTCTCTGAAGCGTCCACACCTGCCTATTTCCAATCGCGAATAAGCTTGGCAATGGAGGCAATCCGATCCTTGAGCTGGGATCTTACTGGGAGACGATCTTGGCCTTCATTTAAAGCTTATGTGCGTCCAGAATACTTCTTTACAGGAGTATAACCAGTCTTTTTAAAGCAATTAATGTATGGTGCTTCTTAAAGATGGTGCTTCTTGATGGAATATCCTTATCAACTATATCCTTCCATTTCAGGCCAGTTAAGTGCAGAGCAGCAATGACTGCACCATTTCTGGCACTGAAAAGTTTCACACATTTATTTTTACAAAATAAATTACGAAATAGATTATAATTACACAACATCACCAATTTAACCCATATTTGTCATCATTTTGCCCTTTTGATCGAATAGCAAAGCTCCAAGGACTTAAACTCACTCATACAGGAACAGAGAGCGATTTTGGATTCAGCGAAGGAATACATTTTTCTTATTATTTTTAAATACTGTTTTTGTAATAAACCTGCAATAATTTAAATATTCCAATAATTATTGCTATCACGTAAAGTTTTGATATATATATATATATATATATATATATATATATATATATATATATATATATATATAGATGAGGAATTAAACCACATTCTCTGAAGACAATTTAATTCAAAACAGTTTCGGTGTATCTCACACCCTTTTTCAACTGACACTGCGTAGAAAATATGAGAGAAGTGCATATAAGCATAACACAAGATCCCCTCTTTTTTCACCCAATCCCCCTACTTGTGGCTAATCTGGGGGAGGGGGTTAGGCCTAAACATATTGAAGGGCTGGCATTTAACTATTTTGTTTATATGCTTTCTTATTACAGGATTAAAAGAAAATTGACCCGCAGGTAGATTTAAATTAGGAACTGACGATATCAAGCTCGTTTCTACGATTCTTCTCTCAACATAGTTAGCCGATTTAAATACCATTTCACTTCCATTGAAATCGATCGTATGATTCTTGTCTCTAACATGGCAAAATATTCCACTGCTTTCGCTGCCCTCTCTAATATCTCTTTTGTGTTCGTTCAATCTCTTGTCTAGATTTCTCCCCGTTTCCCCTATATAAACTTTATGGCAATCGTTGCATGGTATTGCATAAACTCCTATGTTAATATGTTCTTTGGGTTTCCTGGCAATCATCAATTGGTTTAAGGAATTATTATATTTAAAGGCTAGATAAATACCCGCTTTTCCAAATATGTCCTTTAAACTATTTAATTTATTATTAAATGGCAATGTTATGCATTTGTTGAAGTCGTTAGTGCGGAAAGGCAAATTACCATAGAATGTTTTCCTAGCTGCAAAATGGGCAGACGATATGAACCAATCGGAGTAATACAAATTAGAAAAAATGGTCCTGATAATGACAATTTCTTCATCTAAATAGGAAGGATGACATATTTTGTATGCTCTAAGGAAAAGGTTAGAAATTACCGATTTTTTAACAGTATTATCGTAAAACGAAAAATAATGTATATAGGCATTCGAGTGGGTTGGTTTCCTATACACGTCAAGTTTTAATTCATGGTGATCTTTATTAATGAGGACTTCTAAAAAGGGTAATCTATTATCATATTCCCATTCATATTTAAATTTGATGGAGACATGCAAATTATTCAAATTATTAAAAAAGGTATCAAAATCATGGCCAATAGTCCATACAGAAAATACATCGTCAATGTACCTTAACCATATAAAGTTAGGGGGAGAAATTGTGGGAAGGAGTTCAGTCTCAAAATATTCCATGAAGAGACATGCCAATATCGGAGATAAACTATTTCCCATGCTAAGGCTAAATATTTGTCTATAAAACTCATTATTTCCTCGAAACACATTGTGAGAGAGACATAATTCAACTAAATCGATAAAGTTACTCGTAGAAATGGGAAGATCCAAATTAAGTCTAGGCATGATTTCCCGCAGAAGGCCCATGGTTTGGTCAACCGGAACTTTGGTAAACAAAGAGTTTACATCAAAGCTCACAAGTTTTCCATCCGGTAATTGCAAGTGGTTGAGGCAGTCAACGAAATCTTGAGTGTTCATAATGTGTGCAGATAAGATTCTTCCTACTGCTGGAGATAAATGCTTGGCGAGCCATTTGGAGAGCTTATAAGTGGGAGAATTAATATTGGAAATGATTGGGCGTAAGGGACATCCCTCTTTGTGGGTCTTTGGGAGCCCATACATATAGGGAAGTGAAAGGTTCGTACTCCTGAATTGTTTAATTAAATCTGCGCTTTTCAATATTCTCTTCAATTTGTTGTTGAAATTGCTTGTTTTGTTATTGAGCGGATCACTAGACCATTTAGTATCCATAGCCAAATCCTCACATGAGCAAATAATTGATGAATTTCTTAGTGGCTGTATGCTTAGTGCCCTAAGTTCTGAAAAATCTGACCAAATTGGTTTTCCCAAAAGATTTCAGAATGCGTTAAATAAACTTAAATTTAATAACAACATTGTTATAACCAAATCCGATAAAACGAATCAGTTAGTCATTTTGGACAAACATAGGAATAATGATAAACTAAATGAACTTCTTAATGATGTGAACACATATGAAAAGCTACAAAGTGATCCGCTCAATAACAAAACAAGCAATTTAAACAACAAATTGAAGAGAATATTGAAAAGCGCAGATTTAATTAAACAATTCATGCAAACGCACGACCATAGATTTGATTTTAACCATGCAAAAATCATTTATAAATCAAACAATTATATTGAGAGGAGAATTGCGGAATCCATCATCATCAACAAATTTCATAATTTCAATTTATCTGAAGGGCAATAAAAATTTAACAAATATATATAACGAATAGAGTCGCCAATCGTATCTATAAGCCGACGGACGCAATGCGTTTTGGGGATTAACAACTCTCCAGATTGTTTCAGGTTCCATTTTATTTTGTTTAGCTTGTCATTCACGCCAGATTTACTCGAGTATATTTTTTTCCAGATTGTTTCCTGCTGTTTTATTTTGTTTAGGATGTGTCTTACCTTATATATATATCTGTGCTCTTTGCCTAGCGTCTTCATTATTAGTTGAAAATAATATGTTGCCGAAAAACTAGTCCGATAGTTATAAATAAAATCTTGATTCAAATATTGTGGTTTACCATTATCTTCCACGTGTATATATATATATATATATATATATATATATATATATATATATATATATATATATATATAAACGAGTATATCTCAAAACCTTGGGTTATGACTGTAGGGGGAAGTTAAAAATGTGTGGAAGATATATATAGCCGCGGATCCTCTTGCTCATATTAGGAGTGAGATCGCACGTAATCGTTCAGATGTCAACTACAACAGGACTACATATTCTACACCTCCACTCCATCGCAGGAGCAAAATTGATCGAAAAAGCAAAAAAATATAGTTGAAAATGGAGGAATGTTGAATAATCCTCCCCTGGAGATAAAAGGGAGGGATTGACTCCCTTCTTCCAGCCCTGACCAGTGCTAAGAGGAACAAAAGCTGGTCGGCGACTAGCCTGCCTAATAAGAAGTCAACCAAGAAAATAGGTGAAAGGGCTTGTAAAGAATGTAGCGACACCAACAAGATGTTTCCATGGAAACGAATGGAGATCAAGACACGAGATGCGACTCTCAGTGAAGTCAAGCTGGTGGAGTCATCACATGTTTAAACTGGACTGCTACAAGACATTGGTCAAGTACCTAGTATTATCTAGGACACCACCCTCCCCTTCCCTTCCCTCCCTATATGGCGAATTCCAGCAAATTGACGTCCCATTGATTCGATTGGTGGACGGAACCCCTTTGGAGAGATGTTGATTCACGTCTCGATAGGCGTCCACTTCTTCCCTAATATTTGTAGATGCCGGATCCTAGATGCGAATAGATGTGGCCACTGCCCCCGATGAGTGCTCGTTTCGTGTCGAGTTAACGTGATTGCCACACAATTCTTCTGAATCCTCCAAAATGCTCTTCCGAACAATTCTGGGCAACTTGGGCGCGATAGCACGATTCCTTATCTTACTGGTATTCACCATTGTTGTTGGCGTATATTAATAGATGCAAAGGACACTAAGCACGACAACATAGCATAGCAGTTACTAGTCCATGACATGTTTAAGCGGCCCAAGAGACCCAACGCATGCCACGATAACACACCACGCACTAGTTTAGAACTACCAATGTCTAAATGGTGTTTTACTGACAACTAAAACCAATCGCCTCATGGAGTCTGCGCTACACTCGAAGCCAACATCAGCCCGAAACATCTAGAACCGTAAATTATAAAACCACGCCACATATTGCCAGTCTTGTGGGATCCAATTAGCAACGTCACGAACCCAGTTGCAACGCTGTGTTAGGTGTCGTGGTGTTGACAAGGGCAATCTGATGGGTCTTCTGCTCCTATGGAAGATGAAGAACGCTCTACTTACCTAGTGAATATGCGTTTGCTACCTTCTGCATTAAAAGACTCAAGTCAATGTTGCTTGTCTGTTACATTGGACGATTCTTGCCAGACGCCGCTGTTTATGATCATAAGTAGCCGTCGTCGGCCAATGCGCTGTCTTTGATGCCTTCCATGGGGTATTTTAGGTCCACACGCGACATAGTAAATCGAGTGATATTGAATATCGACACAGTTTCAGAAATGGAAGTCCCATCCATCTGGCACTCATTATCATACCCATTTGACCCACGAGATGTCGGAGCACAAATGATACAAGTGTGTGAATGTCCATGCCGTAATGTTACAGTAACACAAAAAATGAAAGGAACTCTTTCACACAAGACCTGACTTTTAGTGCAGCCATGATGAAAAGGAATTTCGTTATAGGTGGAGGGGGCCTAGTAGTCAGGAAAATGATGATAGCATCCGAAAATGCTTGGTAGCTTGGTAGCACCACCATGATGACAGACTATGAAGGAACTATGGCAGGCCACGCTGGCCTTACGATACAATTATGAGGCCTGAAATGTACTCAAATATCATCCCATGCAGGTCCTCAATATGTCTGCATTGCTTCTTCCCATTTTCAATTTCATTTCAACAAGTCAGAGGCAAAATCCAAGGTTGGGCTATTTCAGATATCCGAATCTCTCAAATTGCCGCAAATGTCATAAATTTCACCTCCAAAATGTCAATTGTCAGTGACGCGATCCACGAACAATGCTCAATGAGCACCAATTTCGCAATTCTTGTCTTCAGATGACACTCAATGTCAAGCCACGAAGATCGAATTGCGAGGGAAGGAGAGCCGAAGGCGTCACACACCTGTTTTGAAGCCTTCACTGTCCCTCTGCGTTTGTGGAATTTTTGGTTCTTTCAGCCCTATATATATATATATATATATATATATATATATATATATATATATATATATATATATATATATATATATATATATATATATGGTTATACCACGTAGGAAAAAGAAAGATTTATTGGAGTTAGTACTTTTCAAACTCACAATGGTTTATAAAATAGAGAGACACCGTATTTCCAAAGCAATGTTTTCTCAATAAGGTCAGATTTTTTTAGGACCTCTGATAGGTTTAATTTGAGGAAGAAGCCCTCACATATACAAAATTCAGTTGATCTTTGCAATAAGTTAGACAATATGAATGTAACATCAGACATGAGATTAGTCAGTTTTGATGTTACTTTATTATTCACTAAAGTGCCCGTTAATGCCTTATTAGATTTCCTAGCTGGTATTCTTAATTCTTATGATTTGCCTTTACCGTCTAACTCGATCATTCAACGCATTTATTTATGCATTAAAAAATGTCTATTTAGTTTCAATGGCAAGTTCTACGATCAGGTGTTTGGAATGGCTATGGGTAATCCCTTATCTCCCTTATTGTCAAATATATATATGGAATATTTTGAAACGAGGCTGATTCCACCGGTTTAGTCTACTCAAATTGTTTGGTACCGCTATGTAGACGATGTCCTTGGAATTCTAAAGAAAGATTTTAATCTCGATTGTTTTCTTTAGATCCAGTCCTATCCTTCTTCCTCAAATGAAACTTATCAGAGATCATATAAAATCTGACCTTTTACGGAAAACTTTGCTTTGTACAAAATATGGTGTCTCTCTATTTTATAAACCATTGTAAGTTTGAAAATGTTAAGATAATGAAAGTATTAACTCCAATCAATCTTTTTTTCCCTACGTGGTATAACCAAATATTTATACTTATTCGGGTGTTACCTCTCGTGACTTTTACCCATACATATATATATATATATATATATATATATATATATATATATATATATATATATATCAATAGGTCAAGGAATAACAAAAGTATTAAAAATAGTAATATTTATAAGGATGATACAGAGGAGAAGGAACGCCCACAAAAAAACCCTGAAAAATCAATGAACAAAATGAATTAATATGAAATGGAAATCTTATGAGGAGCGGAGATAAATACAAACTAAGATCATTAAATCAGGTGAATTTAAGAGACTAAAGGTTGACAAGATGATTAAAATACCCCCTAAGCAATTAGGGAGGGAAAAAGTCTGAACGAGAGATTAACCTTAGAGATAAGGATTTAAAAACCAAGGTGGAATAAGTACAAATGTTCGAAAGACTTGCCTCAAATGGAAATAAATACACAGACATAAACATAAGGCTACATAGATGCCCACAAAATAAAATTAAATAGTTTATTAAGATCAATATAAATATTTAGTCTCAAATTAAAAGTTTCGAGAGTACATTGTGAATATAATTTAAAAAAATAACCATCGAGTTTATATGAGCCAGGACTTAAATGAAAAGAGAAAAAGATTAAATGAACCAAAGAGTCGATTCCGGTGAAAAGACAAAAAGATTAAATGAACCAAGAAGTCTATTCCGGTGAAAAGAGAAAAAGATTAAATGAACCAAAGAGGAGATTCTGGTAAAAGGAGAAAAAGACTAAATGAACCAAAGAGGAGATTCCGGTGAAAAGAGAAAAAGATTAAATGAACCAAAGAGGAGATTCCGGTAAAAAGACAAAAAGTTTAAATGAACCAAACAGGAGATTCCGATAAAAAGAGATAAAGATTTAATGAACCAAACAGGAGATTCCGGTGAAAAGAGAAAATGATTAAATAAACCAAAGAAGAGATTCCGGGGAAAAGACAAAAAGATTAGATGAACCAAAGAGGAGATTCCGGTGAAAAGAGAAAAAGATTAAATGAAACAAGGAGGAGATTCCGGTGAAAAGAGAAAAAGATTAAATGAACCAAAGAGGAGATTCCGGTGAAAAAACAAACAGATTAAATGAACCAAAGAGGAGATTCCGGTGAAAAGAGAAAAAGATTAAATGAACCAAAGAGGAGATTCCGGTAAAAAGACAAAAAGATTAAATGAACCAAAGAGGAGATTCCGGTTAAAAGACAAAAAAATTAAATGAACCAAAGAGGAGATTCCGGTGAAAAGAGAAAAAGATTAAATGAACCAAAGAGGAGATTCCGGTGAAAAGAGAAAAAGATTAAATGAACCAAAGAGGAGATTCTGGTGAAAAGAGAAAAAGATTAAATGAACCAAGGAGGAGATTCCGGTGGAAAGACAAAAAGATTAAATGAACCAAAGAGGAGATTCCGGTGAAAACTGAAAAAGATTAAAGGGATCAAAGAGGAGATTCCGGTGAAAAGAGAAAAAGATTAAATGAAATAAAGAGGAGATTCCGGTGAAAAGTGAAAAAGATTAAATGACCCAAAGAGGAGATTCCGGAGAAAAGACAAAAAGATTAAATTAACCAAAGAGGAGATTCCAGTGAAAAGACAAAAAGATTAAATGAACCAAAGAGGAGATTAAGGTGAAAAGAGAAAAATATCAAATGAACCAAAGAGGAGATTCAGGTGAAAAGAGAAAAATATCAAATGAACCAAAGAGGAGATTCCGGTGAAAAGACAAAAAGTTTAAATGAACCAAAGAGGAGATTCCGGTGAAAAGACAAAAAGATTAAATGAACCAAAGAGTAGATTCCAGTAATAAGAGAGAAAAATTAAATGAACCAAAGAAGAGATTTTTCAGGGAAAAGACAAAAAGATTAAATGAACCAAAGAGAGATTCCGGTAAAAAGTGAAAAAGATTAAATGGATCAAAGAGGAGATTCAGGTAAAAAGAGAAAAAGATTGAATGAACCAAAGAGGAGATTCCGGTGAAAAGACAAAAAGATTAAATGAAAGAAAGCAGATTCTGGTGAAAAGATAAAAAAGATTAAATGACCTGAAGAGGAGATTCCGCTGAAAAGAGAAAAAGATTAAATGAACCAAAGAAGAGATTCCGGTGAAAAGAGAAAAAGATTAAATGAACCAAAGAGGAGATTCTGGTAAAAAGAGAGAAAGATTAAATGAACCAAGGAGGAGATTCCGATAAAAAGAAAAAAAATATTAAATGAACCAAAGAGAAGATTTCATGGAAAAGACTAAAAGATTAAATGAACCAAAGAGGAGATTCCGGTGAAAAGAGAAAAAGATAAAATGAACTAAAGACGAGATTCCGGTGAAAATGCAAAAATATTAAATGAACTAAAGAGGAGATTCCGGTGAAAAGAGAAAAAGATTAATTTAACTAAAGAGGAGATTCTGGTAAAAAGAGAAAAAGATTAAATGAACCAAAGAGGAGATTCCGGTAAAAAGAGAAAAAGATTAAATGAACCAAAGAGGAGATTCCGGTGAAAAGACAAAAAGATTAAATGAAAGAAAGAGCAGATTCTGGTGAAAAGATAAAAAAGATTAAATGACCTAAAGAGGAGATTGCGCTGAAAAGAGAAAAAGATTAAATGAACCAAAGAGGAGATTCTGGTGAAAAGAGAAAAAGATTAAATGAACCAAAGAGGAGATTCCGGTGGAACGACAAAAAGATTAAATGAACCAAAGAGGAGATTTCGGAGAAAATACAAAAAGATTAAATGAACCAAAGAGGAGATTCCGGTGAAAAGAGAAAAAGATTAAATGAACCAAAGAGGAGATTCCGATAAAAAGAGAAAAAATATTAAATGAACCAAAGAGAAGATTTCATGGAAAAGACTAAAAGATTAAATGTACCAAAAAGGAGATTCCGGTGAAAAGAGAAAAAGATGAAATGAACTAAAGACGAGATTCCGGTGAAAATACAAAAAAAATTAAATGAACCAAAGAGGAGATTCTGGTGAAAAGAGAAAAAGATAAAATGAACCAAAGACGAGATTCCGGTGAAAATACAAAAAGATTAAATCAACTAAAGTGGAGATTCCGGTGAAAAGAGAAAAAGATTAAATGAACCAAAGAAGAGATTCTGGTAAAAAGAGAAAAAGATTAAATGAACTAAAGAGGAGATTCCGGTAAAAAGAGAAAAAGATTAAATGAACCAAAGAGGAGATTATGGTGAAAAGAGAAAAAGATTAAATCAACCAAAGTGGAGATTCCGGGGAAAAGAGAAAAGGATTAAATGAACCAAAGAGGAGATTCCGGTGAGAAGAGAAAAAAAGATTAAATGAACCAAAGAGGAGATTCCGGTGAAAAGACAAAATGATTAAATGAACCAAAGAGGAGATTCAGGTGACAAGAGATAAAGATTAAATGAACCAAAATGGAGATTCCGGTGAAGAGAGAAAAAGATAAAAATGAATTAAAGAGGAGATTTCGGTGAAAACAGAAAAAGATTAAATGAACCAAAGAGGAGATTCCGGTAAAAAGACAAAAAGTTTAAATGAACCAAACAGGAGATTCCAATAAAAAGAGATAAAGATTTAATTAACCAAACAGGAGATTCCGGTGAGAAGAGAAAAGGATTAAATAAACCAAAGAAGAGATTCCGGTGAAAAGACAAAAAGATTAGATGAACCAAAGAGGAGATTCCGGTGAAAAGAGAAAAAGATTAAATGAAACAAGGAGGAGATTCCGGTAAAAAGAGAAAAAGATTAAATGAACCAAAGAGGAGATTCCGGTGAAAAGACAAACAGATTAAATGAACCAAAGAGGAGATTCCAGGGAAAAGAGAAAAAGATTAAATGAACCAAGGAGGAGATTCCCGGGAAAAGACAAAAAGATTAAATGAACCAAAGAAGAGATTCCGGTGAAAAGAGAAAAAGATTAAATGAACCAAAGAGGAGATTCCGGTGAAAAGAGAAAAAGATTAAATAAACCAAAGAGGAGATTTCGGTGAAAAGACAAAAAAGATTAAATGAACCAAAGAGGAGATTTCGGTGAAAAGACAAAAAGATTAAATGAACCAAAGAGGAGATTCCGGTGAAAAGATGAAAAGATTAAATGCCCTAACGAGGAGATTCCGGTGAAAAGACAAAAAGATTAAATGAACCAAAGAGGAGATTCCGGTGAAAATAGAAAAAGATTAAATGAACTAAAGAGATGATTCCGGTGAAAAGAGAAAAAGATTAAATGAACCAAAGAGGAGATTTCGGTGAAAAGACAAAAAGATTAAATGAACCAAAGAGGAGATTCCGGTGAAAAGATAAAAAGATTAAATGACCTAAAGAGGAGATTCCGGTGAAAAGACAAAAAGATTAAATGAACCAAAGAGGAGATTCCGGTGAAAAGAGAAAAAGATTAAATGAACCAAAGAGGAGATTCTGGTGAAAAGAGAAAAAGATTAAATGAACCAAAGAGGAGATTCCGGTGGAAAGACAAAAAGATTAAATGAACCAAAGAGGAGATTCCGGTGAAAAGTGAAAAAGATTAAAGGGATCAAAGAGGAGATTCCGGTGAAAAGAGAAAAAGATTAAATGAAATAAAGAGGAGATTCCGGTGAAAAGTGAAAAAATTAAATGAACCAAAGAGGAGATTCCGGAGAAAATACAAAAAGATTAAATGAACCAAAGAGGAGATTCCGGTGAAAAGAGAAAAAGATTAAATGAACCAAAGAGGAGACTCCGATAAAAAGAGAAAAAATATTAAATGAACCAAAGAGAAGATTTCATGGAAAAGACTAAAAGATTAAATGTACCAAAGAGGAGATTCCGGTGAAAAGAGAAAAAGATGAAATGAACTAAAGACGAGATTCCGGTAAAAATACAAAAAGATTAAATGAACCAAAGAGGAGATTCTGGTGAAAAGAGAAAAAGATAAAATGAACCAAGGACGAGATTCCGGTGAAAATACAAAAAGATTAAATCAACTAAAGTGGAGATTCCGGTGAAAAGAGAAAAAGATTAAATGAACCAAAGAAGAGATTCTGGTAAAAAGAGAAAAAGATTAAATGAACTAAAGAGGAGATTCCGGTAAAAAGAGAAAAAGATTAAATGAACCAAAGAGGAGATTCCGGTGAAAAGATAAAAAGATTAAATGCCCTAACGAGGAGATTCCGGTGAAAAGACAAAAAGATTAAATGAACCAAAGAGGAGATTCCGGTGAAAATAGAAAAAGATTAAATGAACTAAAGAGATGATTCCGGTGAAAAGAGAAAAAGATTAAATGAACCAAAGAGGAGATTTCGGTGAAAAGACAAAAAGATTAAATGAACCAAAGAGGAGATTCCGGTGAAAAGATAAAAAGATTAAATGACCTAAAGAGGAGATTCCGGTGAAAAGACAAAAAGATTAAATGAACCAAAGAGGAGATTCCGGTGAAAAGAGAAAAAGATTAAATGAACCAAAGAGGAGATTCTGGTGAAAAGAGAAAAAGATTAAATGAACCAAAGAGGAGATTCCGGTGGAAAGACAAAAAGATTAAATGAACCAAAGAGGAGATTCCGGTGAAAAGTGAAAAAGATTAAAGGGATCAAAGAGGAGATTCCGGTGAAAAGAGAAAAAGATTAAATGAAATAAAGAGGAGATTCCGGTGAAAAGTGAAAAAATTAAATGAACCAAAGAGGAGATTCCGGAGAAAATACAAAAAGATTAAATGAACCAAAGAGGAGATTCCGGTGAAAAGAGAAAAAGATTAAATGAACCAAAGAGGAGACTCCGATAAAAAGAGAAAAAATATTAAATGAACCAAAGAGAAGATTTCATGGAAAAGACTAAAAGATTAAATGTACCAAAGAGGAGATTCCGGTGAAAAGAGAAAAAGATGAAATGAACTAAAGACGAGATTCCGGTAAAAATACAAAAAGATTAAATGAACCAAAGAGGAGATTCTGGTGAAAAGAGAAAAAGATAAAATGAACCAAGGACGAGATTCCGGTGAAAATACAAAAAGATTAAATCAACTAAAGTGGAGATTCCGGTGAAAAGAGAAAAAGATTAAATGAACCAAAGAAGAGATTCTGGTAAAAAGAGAAAAAGATTAAATGAACTAAAGAGGAGATTCCGGTAAAAAGAGAAAAAGATTAAATGAACCAAAGAGGAGATTCTGGTGAAAAGAGAAAAAGATTAAATCAACCAAAGTGGAGATTCCGGGGAAAAGAGAAAAGGATTAAATGAACCAAAGAGGAGATTCCGGTGAGAAGAGAAAAAAAAGATTAAATGAACCAAAGAGGAGATTCCGGTGAAAAGACAAAATGATTAAATGAACCAAAGAGGAGATTCAGGTGACAAGAGAAAAAGATTAAATGAACCAAAATGGAGATTCCGGTGAAGAGAGAAAAAGATAAAAATGAATTAAAGAGGAGATTTCGGTGAAAACAGAAAAAGATTAAATGAACCAAAGAGGAGATTCCGGTAAAAAGACAAAAAGTTTAAATGAACTAAACAGGAGATTCCAATAAAAAGAGATAAAGATTTAATGAACCAAACAGGAGATTCCGGTGAAAAGAGAAAATGATTAAATAAACCAAAGAAGAGATTCCGGTAAAAAGACAAAAAGATTAGATGAACCAAAGAGGAGATTCCGGTGAAAAGAGAAAAAGATTAAATGAAACAAGGAGGAGATTCCGGTAAAAAGAGAAAAAGATTAAATGAACCAAAGAGGAGATTCCGGTGAAAAGACAAACAGATTAAATGAACCAAAGAGGAGATTCCAGGGAAGAGATAAAAAGATTAAATGAACCAAGGAGGAGATTCCCGGGAAAAGACAAAAAGATTAAATGAACCAAAGAGGAGATTCCGGTGAAAAGAGAAAAAGATTAAATGAACCAAAGAGGAGATTCCGGTGAAAAGAGAAAAAGATTAAATGAACCAAAGAGGAGATTTCGGTGAAAAGACAAAAAAGATTAAATGAACCAAAGAGGAGATTTCGGTGAAAAGACAAAAAGATTAAATGAACCAAAGAGGAGATTCCGGTGAAAAGATAAAAAGATTAAATGCCCTAACGAGGAGATTCCGGTGAAAAGACAAAAAGATTAAATGAACCAAAGAGGAGATTCCGGTGAAAAGAGAAAAAGATTAAATGAACTAAAGAGGAGATTCCGGTGAAAAGAGAAAAAGATTAAATGAACCAAAGAGGAGATTTCGGTGAAAAGACAAAAAAGATTAAATGAACCAAAGAGGAGATTTCGGTGAAAAGACAAAAAGATTAAATGAACCAAAGAGGAGATTCCGGTGAAAAGATAAAAAGATTAAATGACCTAAAGAGGAGATTCCGGTGAAAAGACAAAAAGATTAAATGAACCAAAGAGGAGATTCCGGTGAAAAGAGAATAAGATTAAATGAACCAAAGAGGAGATTCCGGTGAAAAGACAAAAAGATTAAATGAACCAAAGAGGAGATTCCAATAAAAAGGAAAAAACTTCCGCACTGTAATGTTTTGTGTTCGTCAGGATTCTTTTTGTTTGACGTCGTAAACTCAATGACTTTTGATCACTTTTTTGCTTACGCTCACGCAGGCTAGTCTTGGGTAATATTTGCCATAATCATTTATAACTAAGATGCGAAAATTAACAAGGGCATGTCCGCCAGAAAGATGGGAGGAAAGGTTAAGAGGGAATGGGGTGAAAGTTGCGGAATTTAAATTGTAGTTTGAGCCCGAGGAGTCTAAAGTAGTTCGGGTTCTCGGAGCCAATTTTAGTCCTTCTAGAGGGCCCCAAAGAGTGCACGGTCGCCGCTGGGCTCCGGTTGGGAAAGCACCTCTCTTAACCAGCTCCCTCCTCTCTACTGGCCTTAAGGTGGCAGGACCAGCACTCTACAAGATGTCAGCTGCAGCAATTCCCGCGTTAGACCTGACTCCGTTGCTGGGTTTCTGCTATAAATGCTACGAGATCGTCCTCCAGCAGAACCATCTGCGCCTGTCGTTAGATATTTTGATCAGGGAGAACTGTTGATCAAGAATAGCTGTTGATCAAGAAAAAATGTTGATAAGGAAGAACTATTAATCAAAAACTGTTGATCAAGAACTGCTGATCAGGACTCCAGGAAGTTAGTACTAGTTTATTGTCCGGTTACATTACCCAAAAGATAAAGACCCTTTTACAACTTCAGAACTCATCTTGCTTCCAGACTTAGTTCTGTTCAAGAAAACCGCGGTCGGCCTCAACCAGGGCCTCCTCCAGGCGACGTTTGAACGCTTTGCGGAGCTTCTCGACGGTTTCCTCGATTAACTGAGTGAAAACTGCGATGATCTTGGACCTAAGTTCCATTTTTTTGCGACAGAAGTTGGCTCATTCTCATCTCGTCTGATGAGAGGCAGGTCTCCTCATGCACGAACTTGCTGATGAGACACTCTGACACTCACTTATTCCTGGCTATGGATGGGCCTCACTCACTTGTTGGGATCGTCGTTGTCAATGGTGGCCGCTTGGGTCTCCACGACAAATTCGCAGATACTATTTTAGTTTCGGAATGCTTAAAGTAAGGTTTCCGAGTCCCCGTACCCTCGCAATCACATCCGGACTCATCCAACTCTTTTTTGATCCTCTGTCTCGTCCTCGGATTAACACCCAAACACTCGCAGATCTTTGCATTGGATCTCCCGGCGTGAATACCAAGCAGCACAGCTTGCCATTTCCAAATGTTTGGATGATTGAATTCAGACATGGTATTGCTTCCTTCGTAGATGATGCACAACTGAGACTTCTATGATAGAAAAAAGAGAAAACTGACTACAGACTACACACATGTGGGGAATTCAGAGTTGTAGCGATATAACGCCTGTTCTTTTTAACACTTCGTGAGTTAAAGTTTGAAATCTGTTATTTGAGATCGAGGTTATGGTGGTAAAAGAGAGTTTGTTATTTATTGCTACCACATTATTGTCACTCTCCATATGCGTACTTCTATATTTATATAGCCATTTTTTTAATTATCTAGGAAGGAAAAGAATCGTGTATCACATGGGGGCAACACATAGTGAGGAAAGAATTATAGAGCAAGTGAAAAAGAAGAAAACTGAGAAAAGAAATGGAAAAGATAAACCTGAAAATTACATTCCAATCCAAATGCCATTTATAGACAGCAGCAAAGATTTTGGTAAATATATAAGACCTGAACAGAATCCCTCTTGTCCTTAATCGGTATCAAATCCGAGGGAAGGTTCGAGAGATATTTCGCTTCTCCGGCCTGAAATGGTAAAAGTTGCGAGGTATGAGAAGCATAACAGCACATCTTCGCTTTTCTGTTGGTTGTTAGCTTAAGTTGTCTAGGTAGTTCGCTTGTTCCTTGAATTGATTTTAGTAGTGTGCATCTGTGTTTGTTTTTTAACAGTTTGCTTGTTTGTTCGATTAGTTTC
Source organism: Ceratothoa steindachneri (assembly GCA_963969495.1). Lineage (NCBI taxonomy): Eukaryota > Metazoa > Arthropoda > Malacostraca > Isopoda > Cymothoidae > Ceratothoa > Ceratothoa steindachneri. The sequence continues at coordinate 3,198,912 of OZ018338.1, read as the reverse complement.
AATACTTTAATGTGTGTTTGGTTATAGTAGTTCGCTTGTTTATGGGTTGGTTTCAGTTAGTCTGCATGCATGTTTGGTTTTAGTGGTTGGGTTGTTTGTTGGATTGGTTTCAGTAGTTTGAATGTATGTTTGGTTATACTAGTTCGCTTTAGGGTTGAGTTAGTTTTAGTACGTTTCATGTGTCTTTGGCTTTAGTAATCCGCCGTTTGTTTGGTTAGTTTCAGTAGTTTGAATGTGTGTTTGGTTTTAGTAGTTCGCTTTAGGGTTGGATTGGTTTCAGTACTTTGCATGTGTGTTTTGTTTTAGTAGTCCGCTTGTTTGTTGGGCTGGTTTCAATACTTTGCATGTCGGTTTGGTTTTAGTAGTTCGCTTGTTTGTTGATTTTGTCAGCAGGACACCATAAAAATACTCCTTTTTTCGCTGATTTTTTTGTTAGAACTTTCTCTCTAGTAAGTTCATTTGTTGCTTAGCAGTTAAATTTCTGTCCCAAGAATTTCGAATTAAAATTCCTTGTCTTCGATAGCAGGTGCTTTTTGTCGTCATTTCGAATCTTTTAATCGTCCTTTTAATTCTTGCCGACCATTCAAACTTTTAGTCATCTATTCGAACCAATTTGTCTTCTATTCGAATCTTTTTGTCGCCTATTCTAATCTTTTTGTCATATAGTCAAATCTATAGCTCCTACATTCGAATCTTTTTGTCGTCCATTCGAATCTTTTTGCAAAACAATTCGAATCTTTTTTTCGTCAATTCTAATCTTTCTGTCGTCCATTTGAATCTTTTTGCCGTCATTTGAATAATTTTGTTGTCAATTCGAATCATTTTGCCGTCGAATCGAATCTTTTTGTCGTCCATTCGAATGTTTTTGACGTCTATTCGAATCGTTTACTCATCCATTCGACTTTGTGTCGCTTATTTGAATCTATCTGTCATATATTTGAAACTTCTTTTTGTGATTCATTCGAATGTTTTTGTCATTCATTCGAATCTTATTGTCGCCCAATCAAATCTTCCAGTCGTCTATTCGAACCATTCTTTTGCATTTTCGAATCTTATCGCGTATATCCGAATCTTTCTGTCATCTATTCGAATCTTTTTTTCGTTTATTCTAATCTTTAGTCCTCCACTCGAATCATTTTGTCGCCTATTTGAATCCTTTAATTTGAAGCTTTCTGTCGCTCATTCAAATCTTTTTGTCGTCCATTCGAATTTTTTGTCGTCTATTCGAGTCTTTTTGTCATCCATTTTAATCTATTTGTCGTCCATTCGAATTGTTTGTCGTCTATTCAAGTCTTTTTGTCATCCATTTTAATCTATTTGTCGTCCATTGAAATAGTTTAGTAGTTCATTTGAATCTTATTGTCACTCATTCAAATCTTTGAGTCGTCTATTCTAACCTTTTTTGTATACTCGAATCTTTTCCCGTCTATTCGATTGTTTTTTCGTCCAATGGAATCGTTCCGTCGTTGAATCGAAATTTATTGTCGCCTAATTAAAATCTTTCGTTCGTCTATTCGAATATTTTTGGCGACCATCGAAATCTTTTTACCGTCCAGTCAAATCCATCTGTCATCCATTCGATTCCTTTTGTCGTTCATTGAATCTTTTAGTCGTCCATTCAAGTCTTATTGTCGTCTATTTAAATATATCAGTCTATTTGAACCTCATATTTTCTATTCTAATCTTTCTGTCCCCCATTCAAATCTTTTTTCGGCTATTAGAAACTTATTATCGTCCATTAAAATCTTTCTATCCTCCCTTCGAATTTTTTCATCGTCCATTCTAAAATTTTCTCTATCCAAATGAAACTTTTATTCGTCCATTTGAATATTTTTGTCGTTCATTCGAAATTTTTTGTCAACCATTCGAATATATTTTCGTCTATTGTAGACTCGCGAGCGAGTCTAGTCGCGGGCGACTCTACATCTCACCATGTCGGTCGGTCGGTCCCCGTTTTGCTTTTTCTTTTGTTTATGTAATAGCATTGTAACTATTCGGCCGATTCTAATGAAATTTGAAACCCTCATTTTGTTTTACATTTTCATTCGAATAATATAATTGTTAAAGTCCTCCCAAGGTGAATAAGTGAGAGCACGCGACTTATTTGTCAGCAGACCTTGTTGTTTTCCATTCGAATCCGGTTATCGTGCATTCGAAGTTTCCAATCTTTCCTATCGTCTGTTCGAATCTTTTTGGGGTACATTCTCATTTTTTTCTCTGCAATTAGAATCTTTTTGCCCTCCATTCCAATATTTTTGCCATCCATTCGAATCTTTTGTTTGCTATTCGAAGTTTTTTTCCATTCGAATATTTTAGTTTTCGATTCGAAGTTTTCTGACATCCATTCGAATCTTCCTATCTTCTATGCGAATTTTCCTTCAGTTCTTCAAATATTTTTATCGTCCAGTCGTTTGTTTAGTCGTCTTTTCGAATCACTTTGCCGTCTATTCGAATACATTTGTCGTTTATTTGAATCTTTCTGTCGTCTTTGGATATTTTTTCCGTCCATTCGAGTCATTTTCTCAATTCCAATCTTTTTGTCATCTATTCGAATCATTCTGCCGTCTATTCGAATATTTTTGTCGTCCATTCTAATCATTTTCTAATCTTTTTGCAGTCTTTTGAATATTTTAGTCATCCATTTGTTTCTTATTGTTTTCCATTCAAATATTTCAGTCGTCTATTCGAATCTGTTTTGTCAATTCGAATCTTTTTGTCGCCTATTCGAATCTTTATATCCTCTATCGGAATTTTTTTTTCATCCATTTGAATCTTTTTGTTGTTCATTCAAATCTATTTGTCGTCCATTCAAATTTTTATATCGTTCATTCGAACTTTTCTGTCGTCCATTTGAAACTTTCTATCATTCATGCGAATATTTTTTCTGCCATTCGAATCTTTTTGTTGCCCATTGCAATCTTTTTTTTCCATTCGAATATTTATGACGTCCATTCCATTTTTTTACTTCCATTCGAATCTTTGGTAACTAAAGTATGATAGAGGGTTCGTCTGGCTCCCTTCAGAGACATACCCTCACCTTTGATTGAGGGAATATGCAGAGATACCGAAGGAAGTACCGAAGATTTTCAGATCTTTTTTGAGAATCGGAGGCTAAACACCCTTGAGGAACGAATTTTCCTTTTTTTTCCTCGAAACTTAAAGGGAAAACCAATTAGGTCATCTCCCGCAATTTTTTTTCAGGAGAAATTTGTAAATAAAAAGTAGCGTAAAGGAAATAAGAATGTGTGGAAGATATATAGTACATCAAAGGATCCTCATACCGGCATTGGGGCTGGTAGGGCAAACTGCGTGTTTTCGAGCCGGGACGACACATAATCCTTCAGATGTCAGCCACAGCAATGTTGCTCATTCTGCATTTGACGTCCACCTGAGAGCACGTAAAAGATAAGGGAAACAAGGGGAGGGGGGGGGGGCTGTAGAAACAGAAAATGGTAGGAAAAAGGCAAGTATCCCTCCCCAAACCTAATCCAAGAGAGAGGAGCAAATCAGTGCCACCCACCCATTTCTGGCCCCACCCAACGATGAATGGATTGAATACTGGCCTGCAAAAATAGCCAAGTCCAATAAAATAAAAAAGGGCTGGTGAAACAGTGGGAAAAATGAAGATGCCTAGAATGAAAATGCCCAGGTAGTCTCAATCTAGTGTGAGGCTGTCAGGGGTTATGTGCTTGAGAGCGCATGTGGCTCCTCCAGGTACTAGGTGTAAAGGTTTACACCCCCCTCCCACCTACAAAACGAAGGTAATGCGCCTACGACAAGGGAATAATGCTATTTGATAAAACTGCTAATAATTAATCTATTGAATGTCCTCGTTGGTATTAGATTTTGTTTATCAATATAAATGACTGACTGAATCAGGAAGTTTTTTTCAGGAAACCCCCGCCCCCTCCTCCATCTCCATTCGGTGCATAAAAAAGAGGGAAGCATATCAACGACCTTCGGTAGAGGGGTCATAGACCCTCTCCTCCCTCGAGACAGATTTAACAGCTTCTCTCCCCCAAATCCCTCGTCGTCCATTGATTCTGTCTGTTTCGGCCTCTCTCCCTCTCCCAAGGATGGCGCACAGGACGTGCGCAGTGTACACCAGTTTGGCCTTTGGGTCATATTCAAGTAAGGATCTTCTTCCAAGATAAGTGGTGAGAGGATTTCTGCAACTATTCAGAGCCGTTTTTCCCACTCTGCAGGGCCGTTGTGTCATTCTGCTTACACTAACACGTGTCACTTAAAGTCCTTTTAAGACGTCAGTAAGCGTGTTAAGGTTAGAATGGGTGGTTATTTCGCGCCAATTGCGCTTTTGTGTGAATCATTGTCACATCTCCCCACCTCATTTCTCCTATCTCACAAACACTCACGCAGCGACATACCTTTGGATGTGAGAGACTCTTTAAAAAAGGGCGCCTCGTGTCTTTGAACAATCTTTCCACATATCTACTTGTTCTTGGACGTCTCGAAATATACTCGTGCAAGAGTTAAATATTTGATTCTAATGATTTTTACAGGGAAGATCATGTAACTCCCTTTATGATTTTCCTTTTCAATAGCCAAGCCTTTCTGCTAATAAGCCACTTTTCACCCTCTTCCTCCACAGACAATTCCACCCATGTTCAACACTAGTCCGCCTATTATCTTTAATGGGGAGTAGTAGTATGAAGAAGTGCGGGGAGTTGTAGCTAGTGTTTGTCAATTGGATCTAATGGGTTTTGATGAGATTGATTGAGGTGCGACGAGGCGATCTTTACAAAAGGTTATCGTCAGGAATGCCAAGGCTTGTGAATGTCGAGGGAGTGGTTACAGCTCGTCATTAAGAGACCTTCAAATGTGAATGGGGAAGCCTCGTTCGAAACTACTCGAGGCTTTATAAGAAGAACATAAGAAAAGGAGTCTACAAAAGGTTATTAAATAGCCTATGTAAGGCAGCTTCTGTTTCTATCACTGAGTTTAGCCTAACATAACATAACATAACATAATTTCACGGATGACAAAAGCCACAAGGGCCTATCAAAGGTCAACCGCATCCATCAAACCCACCCACAAAAAGCACCATCGCCAGGGGAAGACAAAATCAAATTCCCCCACAATATAATATAACAGATGACAAAAGCCCCAAGGGCCCATCATAGGTCATCCGAGTCAAACAGCCTCTTTTTTAAGGCACCCAAACTTCCAAGAAAACTACATCAAGAGGACTGCGTCCACAAACAAGGGTATCACAAATCAAGGCGTGTCAAGAACTAAATCATGCAGCTATAGATATATACAAACAATATTAATATATACAAAACTTAGGAACCATCACAACTTTCCCTCCCCATAAATTCATCCCACCTACTCTTAAATACATTTAAATTTGGACTACCTACTACCCTCCGCGGCAATTTGTTCCAGAAGTCTACCACTCTATTGGTGAAAAAATATTTTCTTAAATCCAACCTACACCCTTGCTTTTTAATTTTCAATTGGTGACCTCTAGTCCGATTTCCATCATCCAACTCAAAAAACTTACTAACATCCAATTTATCTGTCCCGGAAAATTTTTTAAAGAGCTCAATCATATCCCCTCTCACACACCTCCTTTCGAACGAGAACATATTTAATACCCTCAGTCTATCTATATATTCAAGGTGCCTCAGGGAAGGAATAATCTTTGTTGCCCTCCGTTGCACTGACTCGAGAAGGTTAATATCGTGTCTAAAATGTTGGGACCATGCCTGTATACAGTACTCTAGATGTGGCCTAACATAAGAGTTATAGAGTTTAAGAATAACCTCCTTACTTTTGTAACTGACATTACTCTCAATGAAACCCAGCACTCTATTGGCCCTATTTCTTGCTTCAATACACTGCTTAGAAAACCTTAATGACTTATCTATTACTACTCCTAGATCTTTCTCATCCTCTACTGAGCTCAGCCAATGCCCATCCATTTTATAGTTAAATTATCTATTATCTTTTCCCATGTTAATAACTTTGCACTTATCAAGGTTGAAAGTCATTTGCCACTTATGTGCCCAGGATAACAATTTATTTAAATCCCCCTGCACTTTAAAATTATCATCAATATCTTTAACTACAGCTACTAATTTGGTATCATCCGCAAAAATTGACACTTTATTATTAACTGCCTCCCCAAGATCGTTTATATAAATGACAAATAATAATGGACCGAGAACCGATCCCTGAGGAACCCCACTGATAACATCCCTCCACTCTGAATTTACACCATTTAGCCTAACCTAGCATACGCATCCATAAATTTATCCAGTCTTTTCATAAAACTCGCCAGCGAGGGCGCTTCTATCACATGACTACTGTGCCATTCCATTAATCTCCCACTCGATTTGTAAACCAATTTCTCTCAATTTCTTTCAAAAACCAAAACTTGTCGAGCTTTAGCCCATAGTTACGTGTCCTATCCTGTTCATTAAAAATAAGAACCTTACCGATGTATGTCTCCCTTTTACCCACTTGAAAACCTCAATCAAATCCCTTCGAATTGTTATCATTTCTAACGTATGTAGATTTAGTATCTTCAGCCTTTCACTTAAATATAAATCATGAACAACAACGGCCCAACACGAGGTCAAAGGACGAGAGAACGGGCCTAAAAACCACGCGAAGAGGCTTCGGAATGAGATGTATTTACTTAGAAAGGTTTTCCCCCAGCCTTGAGGCAATCTTGTCTCCCGCTTAGCTCTGAAAACATGCGGGGGTGAAGGAAGACATCCGTTAGCACAAATTTCTGGCTGGAAGACGTCCATCGCCCAGCCCTGTGTTCACATTGGGAGAATTCTCCTGTGGCTGGAAGTGATTTTACTGCAGCGTCAGCTGGTATTTAACGTCAGACTCAGCAAGGTCAAGGCAATACAGGCTCGCAATCCGGCACGAGACACGTCTCTTCTCGATTTGGTTCCGTTTTCGTCTCCACGAGCGCAAAAGCAAGAAGCTCTCCCCAGTGAAATTCCGCCCCAGTTAATTGGCGATTTCCCAGTAACGGCCGTTCTCGTTCACCAACGCAAGTACTCCCTCGTCAAGGTTTCTGAGGTAAATCTCAACCTTCTGCAATTCTTCTTCTCGAATCCCCCCCCCCACTCCCCTCTTCGTCCAAGCATTAACATCTGCAAGACGTCGACGCGTGAGGATTCCTTTAATACGGTCATCCCCTAAATATTTATTTGTATTTTGGCTCTACGCAGCCTTTGAAGACTCAATCTGAGTCTGGTCATTTATCTGCTTGTCCCTTTTGCTCGATTATCGAGCCCCCAAAGTTCTGGATAATTCAATTTCAATTTATTTGTGTAAATATTTTTATTTTTTTGGTTGCATTATTAAATATTATTTTTCTACTTCTCTTTTAAATACCCCAAAACAGCATTCAGCCATAGCTAGTAATTAACGGCCAATCTGCACTAGGTTTAGATATGTGCCTGCGTACTCGAGGAACAGTATCCCTCCATTTATTCCCCCCATCATCTGATAACGGAGCCGAGGTCAGGTATCTTGGGCGTCCTTTCTCTCTATTCCTTACCACTCGACTAATCTAATCCCATTCCATATATCGGCTATACCTCGACAAACTTTATTCAAATATCGTACGTGTGGCACCTTGTTGAAAGCTTTATTAAAACCCAAGTGAATAAATATCGTAATTCTCATCTCTATCGGCAGTATCATTTACCTTTCTATAAAAAAGTAGATTAGTCAAGCACGATTTGCATCCAGGAAAGCGATGTTGAGATTCCCTAATCAAATTAGGTTTATCTAAGTGAGCTTTAGTAGATTTTGCTATTACACTATTACAGTCCCCCCCTCACCCTACTGATGTAAAACTCGCTGGTCGTTAATTAGATGGCGAGTCAATGATTGATTAAACCGATTTAGAACTAAAAAAAAACAGACTCAAAAGGAACTACAGTTCTAAATTTGGAAAGAATCTCAAGTTCACAATAAGGCTTAGCCTATGCAAGAAACAACTTCAGAACAACGGTTAAAATGGTTGAAAATAGAAGAATGATATACCTTTATTTAATACGAAGCGCGTATATTATAAACAAAACGACCATTGCAATTTAAAATTTTAAAAAGGTACGCTCATACTCTACAGGTATTTTTTCTTCACGTCGAGGGCTACATACAGGTACACACATCCACTCGTGTAAGCGAAGCAGTATGTAATTTGCCCAAATGTTGCATCAAATATTGCTGGTGCACACATCTAAAAGTTTACTAAAGATTCACTCACTCGTACGATTTACTCATAACAAAAGAAAAAAAGGGTCACATTCTCGCAGCTGCCCCCCATCCTTATTAATGACGGGAAAGTAAAAAGGAAAAGCGATAGGTAAACATTAGTTGCTAATGATCGGCGGTAAGCGGATTGTTTAACCTATTGCTGACGCCTTTTGTTATCTTCCATTATTCTTCAAAATACTCATCCAATCCGCTTATAAAGCTTTAGTGAAGTAACTTAAAGGATGTTCCTGGGAGAGCATTCCAGATTATGGCTACTTTATAAGTGAAGAAGTTGCCTGCAATATTAGATCGAAAAGGTCTATGATCACCTCCGCCAAAATACACTACCGGCCATAATATAAGGCTTAGTAAGAACAAGTGTATTTATATATTTATTATAGAGATTTAACAAAACGTTGAGACGATAAATATTATACACATATTTAGATGGATCTATCTTTCGTGAAAATTGCAAGTGAATAGAATAATTATTTCGTAAGTTATGAATAAATATTTCGTAAGATAGATATTTAATATATCTAAATATGTGTATAATATATAGTCTCAAAGTTTTGTTAAACTTCTATAATAAATATTAAAATAAACTTGTTCTTGCAGACCCTTATATTATGGCGGTTAGTGTATTTCGGCGGAGTTATGCGATCACCCATTTATGTTCGTCTGTTTGTCTTTCCGTTTGTATACAAATTATCTCAAAAGAGTATTAGTGGATTTTGATGAAGGTTTGTGGAGGGAGGGAGGGAGGGGAGGCTTGGACGGATCTAAATACGGATGCGGATTATAGATCACATTCGTTTTCTTCAACATTGGAAGGATAAAGTCATTTTCTGACATTTTTGTCAACATCGTACAAAATAATTGGCTAGTCAAATTGTAAACTGCAGAGCTAGACAATGTATGCAGTTATGCCAATATACATAATTTGATCTTGATCAGGATCTAAGATCAAAGTATATATTTGGGGAAGGGGGCAATCTTTACCGAGTCACAGTGCATTAATGGAGACTGGTGGAAAAATAGGTCTCTCACTATTGTGTTGCTGAGAAAATGTAGATTCATTATGTTTAAACAGATTTTGTTTATCTCTTAGAGGATGAATACGAGATCCAGATCTGCCATTATAGAATAAATCAGCATTTTCTTCATAATTCACAAACTACTGAAGATAGATAGACTCATGATTCCGAATGCAAGTGCTTGTTTCTATAGTGAGGGAGCTATATGGTGTTACTTAATTTGGCCTATGGATGATCCGGTGTAGAAATCTAGTTCATTCCGCAATTCCCGAAAAGTTTAAACAACAATGGCGTTGGTGAAGGTATGCGATCTGTTAGTGCCTTTCTAGTTTAGTTTGTATGTGTTTGATCTGGGTTATTTCTCCACTGGAATCTCGGAAACTTTGATTTAGTTGTGTGAAATCCTTAAAAATTATCAATTGTAATAAATTGCCTGCTAAAGCGACGGTTTTTCAGTGATAAAAATCGACTCTGTTACGTCTTTCTTCATTCGACAAATTTGTTAGTTCTAGCCTTAATTTTTGGGAGCATCGCTGAAATACGTTTAAAGTTATATATTTGTGAAAAAAAGGGATCAAAGTTGCTCGGCGTATTGCCATTGTTGTTAAACTAATGATATATAGAGAGGAAGAACAACATGATTAGATGAATAATCGAACTCAAAGGGTTTGATTTCCGCCCTTTGCTGGTTCAAATCACTATTATTAAAATTTAAGATCATCAGGTATGATATTTCTTCATAGCGATCGTGTCCAACGCTATCTAAAGTTACTCGTCGCCTAATCAGATCATCTCTACAATTATGACTATCCATAAGGCGATGCCCATGCAGACAGACGCCAGACGCACGCATAAAAAAATTGAAATGCCAATAAGGAGGAGTTTACATTTTCTGACTTCAAACTTTAGTCGCTTAGTTTCTGACGCCATGCATAGTTTTTAGGATATCCAAAATTTAAGAGCACTTCTATAAAATAAATCGTCGGTAATCTCATTTACAGACATTAAGTATGGGACCCAAAACGGAATCCTGAGCACTTCGTTTGATCTAAAGCCGTGATTCCCAACGTGTGGCTTGATAATATTTTGATAGGGCATGCGTAGGACGTGCACCCTTCGGCTTACTATACGACTATTAACAGACTAAGGGGCAATTCGAGAATGAATTATTAACAGTTAATTGTTTTCTAGTGAGTCTGTGTGAGTGTGTGTGCGTGTTAATACATACGGTGCATATACAGTATGCATACATAAAAATATTTGTGTATGCTTATACATTTGTAATTGGTGCAAATTTTATTGCCTGTCTCCTTCCACTCGCGTGTCGATGATATATTTGAGAGAAAATAATACAAATTAGTGTTACAAAATAGTTAATAGTGGGGAAAAAAGGTTGAGCGGAGAAGAGAAAGTTATAAGCAACAGTATGAAAAGAAATGGGTTCTCCAGGTACAACTGGAGGTCATATTGTTGATTTCTATACAAAATTATTTTGTATCTATTATAACACTGACCTGCGTTTCAAAACTTTTTTTTCAAAGGTCAAGGGTTTTCCAACTTATTTAGGATCCTTTTTGCTGAATTCAAAAATATCATTAATTTTCTTTGGTCAGGTCTGGTTTCTAAAATACACTCGATTTTATTACAGCATATTTTTCTCCAATGGCCTATCATCCAAGCGTATATGGGCTTTGTTTTTGCCACAGCTGGTCATGAGTTAACTTAAATAACTAGTTATTCTTTCTCTTTTCAGGTCTAGTTGTGCAGTACGATGAATCGGAAGTGTAAGAACCATCCTAACAAATGTTGTTTCATCTGCGGACACGTGGTTCTTCCAGACCGTCAAGCGAAAATCACGGATTTTGTGAAGAAGGCTTATTACGCTTATTTTGGAGTTAAATTAGGGGATCAGGATAAAGTATTTTCTCCCCATATCTTCTGCAAAACATGTATGGAGAACTAACGGGATTGGAAGAATAGGAAAAGAAAGAGTATGCCATTTGGTATCTCAATGGCATACTTAAACTCTATAACTCTTATATTAGGCCACATCTAGAGTACTGTATACATGCATGGTCCCCGTATTTCAGACACGATATTAACTTTCTCGAGTCAGTGCAACGGAGGGCAACAAAGATTATTCCTTCCCTGAGGCACTTTGAATATATAGATAGACTGAGGGTATTAAATATGTTCTCGTTAGAAAGGAGGTGTGTGAGAGGGGATATGATTGAGCTCTTTAAATTTTTTTCTGGAATAGATAAATTGGATGTTAGCAAGTTTTGGGAGTTAGATGATGGAAATCGGACTAGAGGTCACCACTTGAAAATTTAAAAGCAAGGGTGTAGGTTGGATTTAAGAAAATATTTTTTCATCAATAGATTGGTAGACTTCTGGAACAAAGTGCCGCGGAGGGTAGTAGGTAGTCCAAATTTAAATGTATTTAAGAGTAGGTTGGATGAGTTTATGGGGAGGGAAGGTTGTGATGGTTCCTAAGTTTTGTATATATTAATATTGTTTGGATATATCTATAGCTGCATGATTTAGTTCTTGACACGCCTTGATTGTTGATACCATTGTTTGTGGACGCAATCCTCTGGATGTAGTTTTCTTGGAAGTTTGGGTGCCTAAAAAAAGAGGCTGTTTGACTCGGATGACTTATGTTGGGCCCTTGTGGCTTTTTTTTGTCATCTGTTATATTAAGTTGTGGGGGGGGTTTGATGGATGCGGATGACTTTTGATAGGCCCTTGTGGCTTTTGTTATCCGTGAAATTATGTATGTTATGGTGTGGAGGGAGGGGAAAGATCACGTTACCGACTGCTACTTTTGCATGACAAATTTAAAAGGCATCGATCACAAGAACAAGCACCATGTTCAATATCTTGATGTTCCTTCTGCTATAAAGCCAATCCCCCATGGACCTGATGTTTCTGTTCCTGAGCCGAATGTCATCTTGGAATCTAGTTCTGATTCCGAATCTACTGACCTGACTGATACAGGTGAGTGTGCTGCATACGAGCCAGAAGAGGACGACCGATCGGTGCCATTGACCCAAGCCATATCCAACGACTTGACACGAGACCTGAACCTATCTAAGAAGTCTGCCCAGCTGCTGGGTTCGCGTCTTCAAGAGAAACATCTACTTGACCCAGGAACAACGTTTTATTGGCATCGGGAACGCGAGAGCGAATTCAGAAAATTCTTTATGTTCGATGAAGCGTCTTCAGTGATCTACTGTAACAATATTGCTGAACTGATGAAATTAATGGGTATGAAGTATGTTGCCATGGAATGGAGACTTTTTATTGACTCGTCTAACAGAAGTCTCATGGCAGTTCTTCTGAATAACGGAAATATGGTTTCATCAATCCCTGTTGGACACTCCGCTGAAATGAAAGAATCCCACAACAGCATGGAACGTCTGCTCTCAATTACCAGGAACATAAATGGTTGATGCGTGGAGATCTTAAAGTTCTTGGACTCATCCTAGGACTTCAAGGTGGGTACGCAACGTATCCATGCTTTTTGTGCTTTTGGGATAGTCGGGCTGATGACCAGCTTTATGTCAGACAAGAGTGGCCATCAATACAAGGATTAGAACCCGGGCCCAACAATGTTCTATCCCACCCTCTGGTTGAACCGAGCAAGGTGTTATTTCTACCCCTACACATCAAACTCGGCCTAATGAAGAATTTTGTGAAAGCACTGGACAGGGAAGGTGGAGAATTTGCCTTCCTCCACCACAAGTTCAAACGAATCAGCATGGAGAAGCTTAAGGTAGGTATATTTGATGGTCCTCAGATAAGAGAACTCATAAAAAACTCTAGTTTTGATGATTCATTAAATCCTACTGCACTCTCTGTCTGGCTGTCCTCTAAGTTAGTCATAACAAACTTCCTTAGTAACCACAGAAGTTCTTAGTACCAGAAGATGGTTGATGACTCAATGGAGAATTTCCGCAAACTTGATGCGCGTATGTCGGTGAAAATGCACTTTCTTAAGTCCCATCTAGACTATTTTCCAGAAAATTGCGGAGAAAGCAGTGAAGAACAGGGTGAGCGCTTTCAACAAGACATCCGTGTCATGGAGGAACGCTATCAAGGCCAATGGGATGTGAACTTTCTGGCTGACTACTGTTGGTGCCTTAAGAGGGATGTGGTGTCTGCTCGGCACAATCGGAGGTCACTGAAGAGACCATTCATACATGAATTGCTTATTTTGTGCATTGTACTATTCATGCATTCTTTTAAAATATTCTGTAAGCCTTCTGTGAGTAAATCGGTCCAATATTTTCTATTGTGTTTCATTCACAACAAATATTTGGAAATATAGGAGTTTTTGGTATGTGCTCATATTTCAAAAACCTGACCTGATTGGGTAAAATAATCATGATTTTCAGATTCAGTGCAAAAAACTGAACTAAAATCAGGTATTATATATTTGACCTTGAAAACAACGCCGAGCAGTGTAATAAATTGAATTCTTCAGGATATACTGGAGGTCATATTGTTGGAATTATACAATCATATTTTCCATGACAGAATATTATATTTATAAACTGCATTTATTCATTTAACTATTTTGTTTTATTCAGGCGCTCTTTGTTTTTTAGTTTATACAGGGTTCAGCAGAACCGATTGAGCAGTTTTGAGGAGTCAATGCTCGGGGGGAGGAGAGGGAAGGGAGGTGTCCCCTTGCCGGTTTCCGAGGAATAGCTCGCTCCCATGGGCAAAACCCCCCAGGGCTCCCCTCTGGAATGTACCCCCCAAATATGGTGTACCGTCTCTATATACTCCCCTTACTTTTCTATAACTCCTTAAAACTGCCGCACCCTGTATATAACTTTGACTTTATTTACAAAACCCCAACAAAATTTTAAGATATTGTCGTCTTATATATAAATTTTACAAAATCCTTTTGTTTGTTTTGTGATTTTCACTTTTACATAATTTTTCACTCTAATTTCTTTTCATGGTTATTTTAACTATTTTCTTTCGTTTTCTAATTTAATTTGACACTTTTAAAACATCTGATCATATTTAATTGGTTAGTATTAGGTCATATTTTAAACACTTTCTTATTTTTCAGCCTACGAGATTTATTATGAACGTTTCACTTTGCCTTATTTTGTCCTATTTTAAAAGTTTTTATACATTTATAACTGCTTTTTAGATTCAGAAGGTAGATAACGCGTTCCATCAATATTCCTTCTATCTCATTTGGCGACCACGGTCCCTCGTAGGCCCACTTGGAGTCCCCGTGAAGAATTCTATCGAGTAGAATTTCCAGATCCTCTTTCGGTGGTTTGCAGACTGAAATACCGAAGACCTTGAGGTTCACGTCTTCGGCGTTAAAGAAGAACCCTCTTAATAGAATATCCCTATTCTCCGTGAAGGGTATTCCGGGCTAATCCAAGATGTCATCGTCTTCGTCTTCTTTCCCGTGAAGTTTATACTCTTGTTGTTGCTGGTGTTGTTGTTGTTCTGCTTCTTTTTCCTTTCAAGACGTTGTCCTTTTCTTTTTTCTTTGCCGTTTCATCTTTGGGCTTTTGGGGGGCTTTCGTGTTTATCTCTTCTTCTTCTGTAGTTATTTCTTCTTCTGTTGTTTTCTTCTATTGTTGTTTGTCGGTTGGTTCTTTTCCTTATTTTTTGTTCGTGTTATTCTGTTGTGAGTCATCTTCAAATTGTATTTTCAAGACTTCCTCTGAAGCGGGGTTAGGCGGAAACCATAGTTTTTTCTTAAATCCGTTTTTCTGCATTAGTTGGTTTAAATCTTGAGAGAAAGTGCCGGGGTTGGCTAGGTTTACCAAGTGTGCTTAGATCACCATGGTCATTACCTCTTTACACTCACTTGGTATCACTAGCTTTAGTACCATTGTTTCGGCGACCGTGGTTCTGGTAGCCACCGCTGCTTTCGAGTAGTTCTTTGCCTTTGCCTCCTTTTCTTTTTTCGTCTTTTCACGTTTTGCTCGGACTGCCTATTTCCGGACGGGACACCTCATGGCCAAGGCCCTGTGGTCCCCTCCGCAGTTTGTACATCTTTGTTTTCCTGAGGCACACTCCTTCCATCCGTGTCCTGGTCTGGAACAGACAGAGCTTGTGCCCTTGGTCGCTGTACATTCTCTAGTGGGGTGTTTTTATACGGCTAGGCATCTAAAGCAGCTTTCTATTTGGATGTATTCTTCTGCTTCAATCTGCTCAGGGGCTATTTGGAGATAGAACCCCATGAATCCCTCATTCATAGCCCTTTGCGCAATCTCAATAATTGCGAAGTTAATTCTGACGATATTTTTGCCGAACTTTTCCACCTTGACAATCTTTACCCATTTTTGGTGCTTAAAAAGCTCGGCCTTGATGTCTTCACTGACTCGCGTGTCTCGGTCGACCAAGGAGATGGCGGGACGCATGCCGTTGGATGAGCCAATGTTTTATCAGCCAATCAGCGTATGTGAGCATTCACTTTGCTTCGAAGTGTGTTTACGTTTGGCCGCGTGTCCACCATAATTCTGTGTTGCTCTGAATTTTTTTCATAATAATATGTGACTTATGTGTCACCTAACGTGATATATTACAATTTGTCAAAAGAGCCGAAGCTCCTTTAGTGATGTCCTCTTTACGGAAGGTAGCTTTAGGAACTCATGAAGATGGCCTCACTACCAACATCAGGGGTGTTGCCTCCTGCGAGTCTAACGACTCAATGGGAATGCGCTGTCGTTTACTATACGAGAAACCGTAACGCCGAGAGAAAGAGGTGAGCCCTGGTTTAAGCTGGGGCTTGCTCTGAACCTTTTGTGCCTTCAGCTTTACCAGTGGATCGCACGGGGTAGGTAGAACCCGCATAAGGGTTCTGAATTGGCGCCAAAAAGACCGTGCTCGTAGGCCTATAGGGGACTGGAGAAGAGTGTCTTTCTTAGCGTTGAGGCATTGGACGTCCCAGGCAGCGCCGGGTGCACCAAGACCATGTCATTAGCCTCATAAAATGAGAGACGATTCTCGGCTTGAACGGCCAAGATTTCTTTATCAGGGAGATATGCACCACATTGCTTCGAAGAAGCGGGTTACGGCTCTATGTAATTGACACACATGGTCACAAACGATTTTGACCTATCGTGTGTGGCCTTGGAGCAACTTACACAGAATTCGGGTAACCCGAATTTTCACTTCTACATGAACGATTTGTATGACCGAAGCGGTGGCAGTAGTAGCACCTCCGCGGCAGTGGCACGAACGCTTTAACACGGTAGTGATAACAACCGGCGCGCACCGACTCAAGGAGCTTGTCACAGTCGATCGTACGAAGAGTGTAGGGGTGGGTCTCGAGGCCCTTCCCTGTTTTCTCATTACACACTTGACCTTGATCGCTTCATGGTCGGCCAGCTCAAAGGCAATGCAACTTATGGAGTAGAGTAAGAGTTCCCTTGCATAAACCACTCCTTTCACGAAGTAGTGTGCGGCGCCCTACTCACCGACGTGCCATCACGTGTCCGAAGGGCACTAAGCATGGCCGCCTCGGAGGGATCTGACAGATTCACCAGAAGGCTCCCATCCGAGAAACGGGTCACCTTCGGCTCTCCCCCAATCACGCTAGCTAAACCTCTCCTCTCATGGATCATGTTGCCATTAGCCAACATGCTGCCACCAGTGGAGTGAATAAGGAGGAATCGTTTGAAGCCACCAGGCTAAAAAAACCCAGGTACCTCTGAATGAGGGGGCCTGACGTAATCAAGCCTCCACTCTGCCTACTTTTGGTCTTAGTCTGGGTATCGCCACCCGAAGGAGCACCGGAGCTGGACGTAACGATCTTGGCTTGGTCACATACCGAAACGGCAGCGGGCCCTCCATCCCTACCGCTCCCGGGAAGGGAAGGGAGCCTCGAGTCTTTTGTATCTTTCTATTTCTTTTCTTTTGGAGAGAGGAGGGCGTAGAATAAACCTGACTCTTCCCTACGCCAGCAGCAGCCCTTAGGTCTGATGGACCGGCCTTAACAAGATCCTTCTCTGACATGGAGAAGGTCTGGGCTGTCACTGGGTCAGCAGCCGAAGTAGAGGATCCATCCTCTCCTTGTAAGGCCTCGGGGGCCCGAGCCGTCTGAGGAGGACCTGGCACAGGGGCGGATCGGGTTCAGTGCTTGGCACGAAGCCCAGGTTCGACCCCATGGAAGCTCCTACCATCTGGGGCTGTGTCACCTCAGGGACTAATTCCATCTCAAAGGGGGCCTCTATGTACCCCCCCCCCCCAAACACCCACAAGACATCAAAGATCCCATTCGAGGTTCTCTGTTTACCTTCTAATGCCTGCGAACCGGCATCTATCGAGGAAAAGAGAAGGGTAGGTACACTGATCCCCTTCAAAATAGTCGCACCGCCTGCAGGACATTGAGGTGCAAGGGCCTACGGGCCCAGCTATCCCTTCCTCCCCTAATGAGGTTGGCCCTATCAAGCCGCCCCCACCGCTAGCGGTCAATTATGGGTCACCTGCCTGCTTTCTTGGCAGTCCCCTTGCAAAGCAAAGGGGGGGGGGACTGCCGCTGGAAAATGTAAGTCGCTCAAGGACGATTCAGAAAAGGGGAAGAGGGGTAGTCCCCTACGCCCGTATGCATAAGAGAGGAGTAAACCTCATTTCCGGTCGGAGATGTTTGAAGGGTGGGCTGAACACTGTACCGGCATAACCAGCTGCCGCTATTGGAGGCCACTCCTCCCGCCTAGTGACCTGGTAGCCCATCGGTATGATGGCTCCCCCTTAGGCACGGCATAAAAATGGATATGCAGTCAAAGGAGAAAGAAAGTGTATGTGGGGAAGGTGTGGGTGAGTATAAAGCAGGTTGTTAAAACCCACCACCCTAAACTGCAGCTCAGGGGTGAGGGAATATTGTCCCATCTTCCCTTAGCCCAGATCCAGGATGGTTGGGTGACAGAAAGCTTGTCGGTATCTACCATGCGAAATAAAGGGCCGACCAGAGAAAGTTGTGGGCGAAGTTGTATGGATAGTGAGGAAACAGAGTAAGAAGACAGGGTATCAGATATGAGAAGAGGCTAAGTTGGGGCCGGACAGGGCGCTGAGACTGGTTTATCAAATTGCGGTAATACTACTCCGGGGGCCGATGATATCCGGTATACGATGCTGCGTCATCCAGGTGAAAAGGAAAGATGCTTCCTCATGGCCCTATTCAATCGGATCTGGAGGGAGGACTCGTTTCCTGATGCAGGGCGAACAGCCATGGTCCTAATTTTCCACAAATTCGGGAAAGATCCAACTATTCCAACCAATTACTAACAATTCCAAATACCTCGCATGTGCAATGTCATAAAAAAGATGGTTAATACACGCCTAATGTGGCTGCTAGAGAAGGAATCACTTATAACTCCATTACAATGTGGATTCAGAAAGCTTCACTCTACTACAGATGCCCTAATCCGCCTAGAAACTGCAATATGCACGCATTCGCGAGAAAACACTACCTAGTTTCTCTTTTCTTCGATTTACATCATGGCGGTACGGAATTTTAAGGAGCTTGCACAACATGGTTCTACGTGGCTACCTGCCTGAATTCACTAAGAATTTCTTGAGAAACGGTTCTTTCACAATGCGACTAGGTAACGTAGAATCCGACCTATTCACACAAGCAGAGGGCGTTTCTCATGGCAGCACACTCAGCGTTTTATTGTTTGTTATAGGAATAAATGGCATAACAAAAGAGAGCTTCCACACGGAATAGCAACCGCACTATACATGAATGACTTCTCCATCTGATTTGAGGGATCGAGGATGGCAACGATGGACCGCCTTATTCCAGCTTGCCATTAACTGCATGACGAGGTGGGCTTCTGTTAATGGCTATAGATTTTCAACCAAAAAGACGAAGGGTCAACTTCTGCCGCCTTCGTAGCTGCGTCAGAGATCTCGACCTATATATATATATATATATATATATATATATATATATATATATATATATATATATATATATATACTAACAAAGAATCATAGTAGTAGAAAATATCAGATTTCTATGACTAACCTTAGATAAAAAACTAACTTGGTAGTCTCAATCCCAAACAGTAAAGAATTTAAGCACAAAAGCTTTAAATGTGCTACGAGCAGTGACCAGGCATAACTAGGGAGCGGGCAGAGAGACCATTCTTCCCCTGTACCACTCATTGATTCCCCAGAAGTTTGACTACGGTTGTATAATCTGCTCTTCCGCCTCCGAAAGACGCCTCCAAAATATTAATACCGTAACAAACAACAGCTTACGAAGAGCCACAGGGGCGTTTCCAAACCTCCTATGTGGTACGGAAAAAATGCCTTTAGATCTCCGCAGAACGGAGATCATGTTAAGGCAATAAGCCCCAATCCAAAGACTACCAAAATCACTGACTTTGAAAGCCCCTCTTAATGACCACCTGGCCCTCTTACTTGCTGAGCACCCATCCCTCCCACGCCCATTCAGGTTCAGAGCGAGACAACGAAGGAGGAGTTTCGAGAAAATCTAAACATCCACCCAGTTAGTTACCCATCCACTGAATTTTGAGAGGCAACCGTCAAGGTGCGCAGTAGGACAAGCAGCTGTCTTTTCCGAAGAAAAGAGAGCTGGCCCACGCAGCAACACATGGAAAACCCCATATTTATATCAACTAGTATAAACTTGAAGATGGCGTCGGATCTTCGGTAATATCCGGAGACCTATCCTATCCAACGAAGCTCCCAAAGACCGCTTCGATCTTCACCGTTGAAATGTATGCACTTAGACAGGCGATACAATGGGCATCAGAAAATGCATACAAAAATGAACATACAATCTTCAGACTCCCGGAGCAGATTTCAAGCGTTGAAGAAAATATCCAACCTCAACCCATTCCTCCTTAAGATTATGGAATTAGTCCACAGAGAGGCCCACCCCGGACGGAGAATTTCCTTTTGCTGGGTACCCGCCCAGGTAGGCGTAGCCGGAAATTAAAATGCCAATGCAGCCACAAACACTGCAGCTCTTTGACCGGTCAAGCTCGGCAGCGTCTCGCCCCCTTGAGAGGATTATATCATAGCAATTAGAGGGGCTATCCGGGAAATCTGGGCGTCTAGATAGACGGACCTCCATGGTATGGACAAAATGTGCCACCTTTTTTCGATCCTATCAATATAGAGGTCTCGGGACCTTACACGCTGACAGGAAATGTTGGTATGCCGACTCTGTATCGGTCATTTAAGATTGACCCACGGCTTCTTCATGGAACGGGGCTACCACCCTTATTGTGAAGACTCTATCGTCGCCCTGACCATCACACAATTTATAGCCGAATGCCCGACATTCGGCGAATTAAGAAGCCGATACCTACCCATCGACGGTGGAGGGACCCTCTCCATCCTCCGACTAGCACACACCAGAAAATATTCATCCCAGAGGTGGAATCATCCGCTGCATAGGAAAACTGGACTTGTAGATAAACTATGAACCTTTGACTCTTACAAATATTAAAAACGTTTTACTAACCTAAGGCACCATTTCATTATTATCATCGAAACCATTTCTATGTATACCACCTACCACTGCTGAGAACTTTTCTTTTTCTAAACGATCAGTCCAGGGGTCATAAAGTTACCGATTAGTTACCGCATCATTGCCCGATATGAGCTTCTTTTTCCTCCTTAATCTCTATTTGTGCCCTCCGGATGCACAGCCTGATTTGGGGTAGGAGGTGGTCAATGACCTTCATGGTTTTGACTACTTTCCCATTCAAATATCATTTTCTTGGCCACTTTCAGCCTAGAAATCGCCTCAGGGGTGCTTGGAGCCATGACGATGTTCAGGAAATGACTAACTTCTCTTTTAGACGAAGAGTGTAGGTCGGTTGCTGTGGCCGTTAAGTTTTTCTCTGGTAAGATCATCGTAGTTGTTTTAGGTAATGTTTACAGAACGCCTGGCCCTTGTGCACGCTTTCAACTTCCTTGGTGGTCGGTTGAGGGTGAGAGGGCCCTCAGACAGAAGCGTTACGCCTACATGCGCTAAAAGCGGCATAAGTTCTTTGTGGTTGGTATACATTTCTTCTCTTAATTGTAAGACCCCATCTTACAGGTTCTCTAGAAGAAAGGGAACCGGAGGTGATGTGAGAGCAGCTAATTATCGCTAGAAATCTATTAATAAAGAATGTTTGGTTGATGTGTTCTCGGGTTAATAGATTGGTTAGTGATACGGCGAGTTATTTAATTGAAGAGGTGTAAGTATTTAAATTAAGGTTTAATTTGAGGCCGATGAGAAGATGCTAGACGATTCTGGATGAAGAAGATGTTGGAGACTTTCCAAGTGGTGCCTTCTGAAGGAAACTTGTTGGTTGGAAATGTGAATGCCATTCCTGAGAGCTATTTTAGTTGCAAGCTAGTTTGACCCACATAACTACTATGGCATGTCTTTTATGAAAATTGTAAACTACCCACGATCCTAAGCCCCTAGAAGAAAAGGTTATTGAACTTATCTTTGGCACACTTGCTATAATGGTTCAGATAGAAATTTAGACCCTAACATATCAAAAAAGAAATGGGGGCAGTAATTGAAATGAAAGAAATCCCTTGACTAAGTTATTTCTTCACGAAATGATAACCAGTTTTAGTAAATATGGTACTCGTAGGTTCTGAAAATTCTACTTTTAATACAAGTTAACTTGAAGTGGCTAGGAGAGTTGCTGAAAAATATGAGTACCCAAATTGCTGCTTGTGGGTTTTCGATAAATAGATGAATTAAAAGCCGAACCCACTCAGATGACGTTTAAAACTTCGAAAGAGATTTTGTTTTCAGTTTCTGTTTCCATTGAAAACTTTATGTTCCGATGCTGTTGGTGAATAAATTAAGAACAAGAGAAGCAGGATTTCTTGATTTTCAAGCACAAAGATCAGGTTACCTTATTTTTTAATTTTATTATCAAATAACATCCGGCTATAAAGTCTTCAATGCAAACAGAAACGGAAAACAATTTATTATGGAAATTATGTAATTTATTATGGAAATAATGGCAGACCTAATTCAACGTGGAGGAGTGTAGGGTAATTCATTTACGTCATTATAATCCCCCGTTATTGCAATATAAGTGTTCATATTTGAAACACGCTATGCAAACAATTTAGGTGTTTTATTATCGAGTAATCCTAAAGTTATTTCCAAACCAATGCACAGTAGCTTCACAAAAGACTAGGATTCTAAAATGCATAGCTCGAGATTAACTCGAAAGATATTCTTCTTTCTTTTTTCCTGTTCATCAGATTACCAAATTCTTCCCTTATTCAAAGCGCTTGTAAGACCTCATTCGGAGCATGCGGTGTAATTCTGGTCTCCACCGACGAAGATTTTTGTAATATTGGAACGCGTCCAATTTTGAACGCGAAATTAATTACTGAACTTAGATTAGAAATAGATAGAACGAAGACAGAGTGAGCCATCTAAATTTAATTACCCTTGAAAGTCGGCATCTACGCGACCAATTTATTGGTCTTTCAAATAATTAACAAGATGACTAATAAAACTTATGACACTAAATTTTTTAGCGAAAAATATACGTTTCAAGCAGTTAAAAAGATTTAACACAGTAATAAGGAAAAGATTTCTTATAAAATCGCACAAACTTGGGATAAGGCCTAGGGATGTCGTTGAAAGCACTACAAAAATATCTTTGAAATTATGAACCCACACAAAAGTCTTGTTGTAAAATCATTTCTTTCTCCATATCTTCTCTTCCTTCGACTTATTCTTAGGCTCTTCACTCGTCTGTAATTTTGTAATCCTTTTAGTTGTTCAACTAAAAGAAATTAAATAATCTCTATTTAACCCTTTTTCCTAATAATATACAAGGGTGTGGGAAAGTTTCACTGTTAATAATATTCAATAAAATGAGGTTTTGGGCGTTTGAGAAAAGAAACTCTATGATTCTTAAATTATTTGCATTACGAAACTTCTATTTCTCCTATATATTTTTTTTCACTAATTTTTCGACGCGTTTTTATGGGTACGAATGATTTAAGTCTTTACATCTCCACATCTTTACATTCCCATATATGTATTATGACACTAAATCATCGCCTCCCATCACCAGAAGTTGTTTACCCTTATTAAGACTATGATTAAGACCGACGGTTGCAAGTAACCATAAAACAGACGATACTAAACAACCCGAACTACTACTTTTGAACAGACTGCTACCGAACAACCTCAACCACCACACTTTCAGCAGACTGGTCCTGCATAGCTCAAACTACCAATGCTTGAACAGCCAAATAGCGATCCATCCAAATGGTAACTTCTTCAACGGCCAGATAACAAACAAACCAAACTACTGCTTCAAGGAGAGACAATTACCAAACAAGCCAGAGTAGGAGACTTCTATTAAATTTATCAGTGTCGTTAATGAGAATGGTAAAAGATAAAGATCTATAGGCAAGATACACTTACGAATCGCTAGATGGAAAATATGAGGTAAAAATGTTCATACGATAATAAAGAACAAAACATTATCTATTGAAAGCAAATATATAATGAATATAATCTTTCGATTTATGTATTTAATGCACGAGAATAAAATTTCATCGGGAAATACTATACACTAGAAATTGGTAAATTAAATATTATTTAATTTAATATAGGAGTGGTCATGTGAAAATAAATAATTTGGTCTATGAATATTATTTAATTTAATATAGGAATGGTCATGTGAAAATAAATAATTTGGTCTATGAATATTATTTAATTGAATATAGGAATGGTCACGTGAAAAATAAATAATTTGGTCTATCAATATTATTTAATTTAATATAGGAATGGTCATGTGAAAAATAGATAATTTGGTCTACGGGAAATAAACAGGTGGGATTGATGGAAAGAAATAATTAGGAATGTAAATATAAGATAGCTAAAATGATAAGTGGAAATAAGTTTGAATGGAAATAAAATAAAATATCTTACAATACAAATGGTTAAATTAATGTTTGTGTAATTGTAGGATTTGTATGATCACGAAAGTGGTATATACAAATGGGTAAACTGTTCCAGCGTAGCCACTAATCATAAGGTTTTGTTGTGGAACAATGAGGCGAGAATTAGGAGCGTGTGATAGTTGCGCTCTGACTGGTCAGTATAAACACGTAATGTGACGTCACAATTTCTCTTCGATTCCGTACGCGAGTTATTATATGTTTTGAATGAAATTTGTAAATTACACCTTTGAACTATATAGTGACATTGCTAAAAATATAGATATATACAAATAATAAATAGATAAATTAATGGGAACAAAATTAAACCATCTCCGTTGGAGAAATTGAATGATATTTAAATAATAGTCTGGGTATCGTTGAGTCTCCTAAAGACACAGCGGGAACGTGTCACTATGCCGTTCGGCTGACTACGGTCATAGAGGTACAAAATGATGCTAGTGCCAGTTAATTGAGGTGAGGCACTCTCACGAACGAAAGCCTCGTAAGGGGCACGGTGATTTGCTTTCCTGGTCGACGTGCTGACTGGTCTCAGCGCCCCATTCGGGCCCAGTTTAGCCTCTTCTCCTTCTCTCTGACACTTGTGTTTTTACCCTACTTCCCTACTTCCTCACTCTTCCTACAACCTCTCCCACAACTTTCTCTGGTCGGCCTCTAATTTCACAGGATAGACGCCGACCAGCTTCCTGTCACCCAACTATCCAGGATCGGGGCCAGAGGGGGTAAGGGACAACGTTCCCTCACCTCGGTTTGGGGTGATGGGTTTTTAACAACCTGATTCATCCTCACTCACACCTTCCTCACATACCCTTTCATTCTCCTTTCACGCTCTACTAATTTTAAGCCGTGCCTAAAGTGGAGCCGTCATGTCGATGGGCTGCCAGGTCACTAGGCGGGAGGAGTGGCCTCAAATGGAAGCAGCTGTTTTGCTGGGCCCATAATATTCACCCCTCGCTGAGTGGGCTACTGCGTGGGGAGATGAGCGTTTGCATCCCGTTGGAACAATAGGGTTACCATGCCCAATGATGAAGATTGTAAAAATTCCTAATCAACTCTCCCTTTAGCATTATCGGAGCCTCCTTCGAGCAGGTCCATCGGAAAAAAGGGAGGTTCCGCCCCCTGTGCTTTCACAGGAGACCCTCCGAACTTCTCAGACCGGAGACGAAGTTTATGCCTCTTCTATGAATAAGGGTGCAGGGGACTCCCCCTCATCAACTTCTCTGTAGTCGCCTTTGGGTGATTCACTTTTTCCAGCGGCAGTCCCCCCCTTTGCTTTCCAAGGGGACTGCCAAGAAAGATGGCAGGCGGCCCATAATTAACCGCTCCGAGTGGAAGCAACTCGGTAGGGCCAAGCCCCTTAGGTGGGTTGGTCAAAGTCCTACTGGCGCGCATATCGAGCATACAGGGGGTCACTGTACGCCCCCTCTCTCTTTTCCAACGGATGACGGTTCGCCTAATCATGATAGGAGAACAGCTACCTCGAAGGGGACCCGCGATGTTTTGGGGCGGATGGCCAGATGGAGGCCTCCCCGTCTGTGATGGACATGGTCCCTGAGGTGAACAAGCACTAGACGGTAGAATTTTTTATGGGGTCGAACATGGGCTCAGCGGCAAGCACAGAAACCGAGTCCACCACTGTGAAGTTCTCAGACAGCACGGGCGCCCGAAGCCTTGCAAGGATAGGAGGGAACTCCCCCACCCGGCTTGTGCTCCTATGACAGTCAGTACCTTCTTTATTTCAGAGAAGGATCTTGCTGAGGCCAGCGCATCTGGCCTAGGGGCTGCTGCCGGGAGAGGAGAGAAGTGGGTTCATTCCCCGCCCTCCTCTCCTAAGAAAAAAAAGAAAAGGAAAAAAACGAAAAAGATTCGTGGCTCTTCTTCCTTCGCGGGAGGTGCGTTGAAGGACAGGCCCGCTGCCATTTCAGGATGTAACCAAGTCAAGAACGACACGTCAGGCCCCGGTGCTGCCTCGGGTTGGGACTCCCTGAAAAAGACTGAAAGTGCAAAGACCGTAGCCTCGATTACGTCGGGAACCCTCATTAGGAGGTTACCCTCCGTTTACGAACTCACTGGCTTCAAATGCTTCCTTGTTATTGGCTCCACTGAGGGCAGCATGTTGTCCTAGGGCAACATGACTCATCAGAGGAAAGGTCTAGTTAGTGTGATTAGTAGAGAGCCAAAGGTGTCCCGTTTCTCGGAAGAGAGTCTTCTAGCGAATGCGTTGAATCCCTCCGAGGCGGCCATGATTAGTGCCCTTCGGACATTTGATGCCACGCTGCTTTTTGTGACGGCGCACTCTACCGTGAAGTTCGTGAAAGGAATAGTTTATGCGAGGGAACTCGTGGACTACTCTATAGATTACATCACCTTAGAGCCTGCCGATCAGCGATCGGTCAAGGTGGAACGTGTAATGAGATAGCACAGAGAGATCTCGACGCCCACTCCCTACACTTTTTGTCACGTTTACACCGTGACAAGCTACCTGAGTCAGTGCATGCTGGTTGGTATCGCTACCGCGTTAAGGCATTCGTGCCAGTACCACGTATGTGCTACTACTATCACCACTTCGGACATACGAATCACTCGTGTAGACGCACAAAGTCAGGGTAACCTGAATTATGTGTAAGTTGCTCCAAGGCAGCACACAATAAGTCCAAATCGTTCGTGTGTGGCCGAGTTTGTCGATTGCAGAGGGCCACATCCCGCTTCTTCGAAGCAATGTCGTGCGTATCTCCTCGAGAAAGAAATTCTTGCCGTTCAAGACCAGGATCGTCTCTTATTTGGCGAGGCTAATGACTTGGTCCTGGTGATAGCGGCGCCGGTTTTGACGTCATATGCTCCAATGTTAAGAAAGACACCATCTGCTCCTGGTCCATTACGGCCTACGAGCGTGGTTGTTTGTGCACCTATTCGGAACCCTTCTGCAGTTTGTACCCTCCCTGGGCGCTCTCCTGGTAAAGCTTGCGGCACAAAGAGTTCACATCCAGGCCTGATTAAAACAGGGCTCCATCCCTACTTCCCGCAGCATGACGTTCCCCAAAAGAAGAAACGGCAGCGCGCCTCCACCGAGTTGTTATACTCACAGGAGGCAACATCCCTGAAGTTGGTGGTGAGGTCATCTTCCGGGGTTTTTAAAGCTGCCCCCCAAAAGGAGGACAGCATTAAGGGAGCTTGGGCTCCTATAGCCACACCCAGTGGTAGTCTGGATGGCTTAGAGACGGTGGATCCTCCAACATAGGTACCTCGGTCTCCGAAGCCGCCCAGCATGCCTAAGGTTTTGAGGCGGAGGGAGAAAAAGACTCGCATGATAAGCCGAACCTCACCCAATAAGGCCGAGAAGGCGACAGCTCCTTCAGCGCATTTTGCGGCCAACAATGCTCGGAGATCTGACTCCAGAACTCTTAATGCCATTCCTATGAGGGTCTTCTCTTCGAATCCTTTTGCTGGAGGCCAAGCTGGGCGCGTGCCCCCTGCCAGCTCTCCCTGAGTATAAGGGTTTTACAAGCCAACCACCACGGTATGGACCCGGGCTGGAGGATGTGCCATTTACACCCTGCATGATACCTCCATTCTTCTCTTGGCTTTAGATACCTAATTTAAGGCAGTAACTGTGCAGCTGTACCTGGATAGAAAGTATACTCATATTTCCACGTAGATTCCACCGTTAGTCGACTTCGACAGGGGGTAAATCCGTCGCGTCATGGCATCGGTGCCAAGGCCCTTTCTCTTGATCGGAGATCTGAGCGGTAGACAGCCCCTCTGGGGAGAGTATTCGATTAATCCCAAGGGTCCAGTCCTTGACGAGCTGATTGACGAGTGGAGATTTGTGCTCCGATTAGACTGGAAAATGCCATCTGCGAGGCCTTCCTACGTAGACAGCAATACGCCACGGTGTTTTTTGATCTGTAGAAGGCCTATGATACCGCATGGCGATACGATATTATGGAGACTCTCCACATGATGGTGGTGAGGGGACGCCTCCCAATCTTCTCTATCTGAATTTTTGCGAGATCGTCGATTCCGCTTACGGGTGGAGGCACTTCTGCCGCCATCCATGGCTCCACCCTGACCCAGACTTATTTTCCAAATGGCGTTTCCCTAGAAGTTGTGGACTTGCACGTTTCCTTTGTCTTGTATTTGACCGACGCCTCACCCGGGAGGCTCATATTCTCAGCCCTAGGGTGCCTTGTGCCCCCGCCCTGGATATTCTTCGATCCGTGACGTTCAGCGCCTGGGGCCCGAATAAAGCTACTGCCTTACTTTTTTATCGATCCTTTGTTCGTTCGAAGCTTGACTACGGATGAGAGTTTTATGCATCCGCAGCCGAGCGTGTATTGCGGGAGGTGGACTCGCTCCACTACACCGGCCTTCACCTTGCGACCAGTACTTTCCGCATGTCCCCTTTGAGAGCCTACTTGTCGATGTTACGGTCATTCCACTCAATCTGCCCTATGCACACTGCATCATTCGCCTGTAAACGTGAGCCCGGTGCCTCCTCCAGTCGCCAATAGCTCTCAGTGCATTGCAGCTGAGCTCGACAGTGCCAATGGCACCGAGAGACGCCAGTCATACCCTAATCCCTTTTGGTTTGGGGCTAGGAAACTCCTTTGAGAGCTCGGCAAAGCTCTCGGGCCGTGGTGACACTGGTTCTACCCAGGACGCCACCCTGGAGGGTACCACCTTTGAGTATTTGTCGTCACGCTTCTGCTCCCAAAGCTTCTGCAGTGCCGGGAGTATGGGAGTATTGCGTTCGGCATTTTGAGAGCATACTTCGTGTCACGCTGGAACTGTGCCAGTGCATATGGATGGCTCCAAATCCCAAAAGGGAGTCGGTTTCCACGCCTTATCCCCTCTGTTTGAAGTCAACAGGTATCTGTTAGGCACTGTGTCTGTCTTCACGGCAGAGCTGGTTGAAATACACCACTTGTTATTGCAGATAATGCGACGGGCTAGGTTTGGAGACCGGATTGTGATTTATAGCGACCCACATAGCGCCCTGAGTGCTCTTGAGGCATTGGAATCTCCGCATTCTCGTGTTCACGATATCTGTGACGCCGCGGTTTTGGCGATCCGGGTGGATATTGAGATTATCTTCTGCTCGGTTCCTGGAAATATAGGAATTGCGGGGAATGAGCGCGCCGATGAAGTGGCCAAAGAGTCTACGAGGAGTGTGCGACCAGACCAGCATTTCGCTCATCCTCACACCGATTACATGGCAGGAATATGGGCTGACCTCTCGGCGGTTTGGCAAACAAGATGAAAGACGGCCGTGGAGCAACTTTAAGTTACCCCCCCCCCCTTGCGCCGCGACGGCTTCAGGTTGCTTTAGCTCGGCCGAAATGGACACACTTGCGCGGGACTCACCGCAATTTGAAGGAGCGATCGCCAACGCTTTATTGCAAAGACTTCCTTATCTCCCATCCTGTTAGGCACATTCTTCTCGAATGTCCCAGTCTGGGTTATCTTCGCGCACACTACCTGTCCCCGTACCGGGACGAACGGGGTCGCTACCGATTGTCCCTTTTACTGGGGACGGGTTTGTGCACATCGACATGTAAAATATACGACTTTTATTAGGTCGCATGTTCCCGCGCCGAGGGGGAGGCCTACCTCTGACACCGGAGCACGCTTCTTACTTGCTGCTTTCTCTTTTTTATTTGTTGTTGTTGTTGTTTTATTTTTTAGCCTGTTCTTAGTCTTTCTCTTTATTTTATCTTTGTTATTTGTTTATTAACATTATTTTCGTATTTTAATCTAGCCTTCTAGTAGGCTTTAGCGTGAGTACGGCAATTTTTGCCTTAGTAGGGTGTTGCCAGATAGGCTATCAAATTAAAAAAAAAATCACGAACGAAAGTTGACGGAACGAAGGTAGTCCGTTTTTATAATTTCTTGCGAGTTTGCGGCCAGGTGGGAGCTAGACGTTTTAATTCTGGCTGTAGTAGACAACCTTTGACGAAGAGGTTTCAGGAAAAATATATTTTGCGTTATATTGGAAAGGGAAAGAGACGATGGTTGTTCAGGGTGAACAGT
This sequence comes from Ceratothoa steindachneri, assembly GCA_963969495.1. Taxonomy (NCBI): domain Eukaryota; kingdom Metazoa; phylum Arthropoda; class Malacostraca; order Isopoda; family Cymothoidae; genus Ceratothoa; species Ceratothoa steindachneri. The sequence goes on along the minus strand of OZ018338.1, from coordinate 3,168,625 downwards.
TTTAACACAGGCAGATTTCAGGCGATCGAGAGAAACCGTATCCTGGTTGGTGCCAAGCTTTAGTACAAAGAATTTCGGCTTCTTATTGAGGACGATAGATGGTTCAACTTTAAATGGTTGCAATGATGAGTGAGGAGTCGCGAAGGGAAAAAAATGAGAACAAGTTCACATCTGCTTTGGCACGAAAGGTTTCTGGTTAGCAGGCACTTTTGGGGAAGTAGGCCTATTTCGGTCATCTTCCCCCCCTAATTTGTGTACGAACGAAATAGGATCGAGATAATAATATAGAGTGTAATCAATAGAAGAAATAAATTCACTAGAAAAAGGTAGCTGGGTATCATACACAAGTTACGCTGCAGAGCAGGCCAGATCCTATTACAAAGATGAACGAACACACAGAAGAATCAAAAGAGGCTTATCCACCCAAGTGATGTTTGGATCTGTGGAGCGTAAGCTTGCTTTGACAGTTCAGTGTAGACGTTCAAACGTGGTTTTGCTTTGGGCATGGTAGCTAGAGGTACGAAGGCAAAAAGAGCCAAGTACTGATATGAGTGCATCGTCTTGGTGGGACTCAAATTGAAAACCACGATCATTTATGATTGTGGATAAGATACCAAAACAAGCAACGAATCCTGAGACGAATGCTCGAACAACGGTGAAGGCTTGGATATCTGGAATAGCCACCGCCTCTGGTGGCTACGGGTAAAACGGTAAATCATGGTGAGAAGATTGATGCAACCACGAGAAGGCCTACAATTTCGACGTGAACGGTGTCAAAAAGTGAAAAAAGAAGAGAAAAGAATCCAGAGGAGTTTTTGTGTGGCGCTAAACTTTAGCCCGTTGACAAAAAGACAAACGAACGAGTCCATTTGGCCAAGTCAGTATTCATACATGGCTACACAAAACGTTGTGCGATGAGCTTGCGTGTTGTTCTAAAACCAGGATGGGAACGACCGTGGGTTTAATCGAATTTAAGCCGACGGTAAACAAAACGAATAGCAGGTTGAGGTCAGTCAGGCAAAGAAAAATCGATCTCACGAACGACGAATTGAGAAGAGTGAAGCAGTGTTTGCGTGTCTTCAATGGAGTGCTAACCTGCGCCTTGTTGTATCGACTACGTTGCCTCCCAAACTTTTAGGTACTCTTTGTTGAATTTCCTAGTCTGGGTGATCTTCGCGCACGTTACCTGTCCCGGTACCAGGACGCGCGGGTTCGCTACCACTTGTCCCTTGTACTCGGGACTGGTTCGTGCACACAGACTTGCGGACTGTATGACTTTTTGGAAAAGGCTGGCCTCCTCCATTGTATTTGACTGTTTTAGGTTGCATGTTCCTGCGTCTGGTGGAGGCGGGCCAACTCTCAACGCCCGGAGCACGCTTCCTTCTTGTTGCATTTTTGCTGATCTTGTTTTTTGTTTTATTTGTTGTTGTTTTTTTAGCCTGTGTCTTAGCCTTTGTTGGTTTTTTATCTTTGTCATTTGTTATTTACATGTTATTATTTGTTTTTTTAATCTACCCTAGTATTAGGCTGTAGTGTAAGTACGGCGACTTTTGCTCTAGATGGCAGTCGCCAGATGGACTCTTAAAATAAAAATAAATGCGTGTCTTCATCCCGTTCCTGAGCAAGCGCTAAAGTTGCATGAACGATTGCCGCAGTATGAGAGAGTTGCCTGCCCAATATCACAGAAATGCTAGAAAGCACCTCCGGTACGACGTGTTTTGAACCAAGAATGTCCCTCGTAAGATGTAGGATAAAGTCTAGGTGATATGAATCGACTGCAGGGTGCACAGTCAATGTGTTACGAGTGGAAACTACACCAACCAAAGGCCTATGTTCAGTCAGGATAGTAAAATCACGTCCTTCCAAATATTAGCCGAAGTGGCAGAGTTCAAGGTACATACCTAGCAGTTCTCTTGAAAACGTATTGTGGGTAGCTGACGCAGCCGAAGCAATGCTTGTGTGACTCAGGACAAGGATCGGCCAATGAAATAGCGGAGGCCAGAGCCTCTTACATACGAGAAAATGCTTTGTACGCATCGGAAGAATATGCTAGAGAAATGTTCTTATTGTTGGCAGAGAGTTGTGTGTGTAGACATTGCATAATAAGAGAAACATCAAGAATAATTATGTGGTATAAATTTACCATACCACAGAACCGACGAAGTTGATTTGAAGCATCCGACAACTACCTCAGAACCGGTAAAGGAAGGAAAGTTTTGAAAAAAAAATTCCCCAAAACGCATCCGAAAAAATCGGAAGAGAGTACTTAAGAAAGAGAGATATTACTCATTTTTAATCACCATTCACCATTTTAATAATTTCATCTTTCTCTTTTAGTGGCCCCACTTAAGCAGATGACTGCTTAAGTCCCCAACCCCGCCCCCGCCCCCCTGCGTGAACTGCCGTCGGATGTGAGAGGGGTTTGCCATTCATATTTCGCCCCAACTATGCCGGGCAATAGCTCGGCCATAATTGGGGGCATTGAAGGAAGCTGGTTTGAGGAGTAGCCCACATCCGATAACAATGTCAGAAACAATTCCGGACAAGGGACGGACTGCCACCTCCGCGGGTCATCACAGCGGGGGCCCTTTCCAGGACCAAAGAGGGACACACAACCGTCTCTATGGAATGTTGGCATGCGGTCACGATTAAAACACCCTCGGGGGCAGCGTTGTCAATAAGTCCGCTATACAATCACACCCCTGAGAGGATCCCACCCGGATTCATTTCATCCATTTTCATCATTTACCTAAAGGCAAATTCCCTTTTCACCCAGGCGGTGGTTTACCGAAGGGAGGGGGGCCCTCTTCTCCCGAAAGGTAACAAATAATATTTTCTTTCCAAGCAAATAAAATAACAGAAACTCATAAGTATTAGAGAGTCCTGAATAAAAATTAAAAGTCCAAAACAAAAGAAAAAAGTGTGCCCACTCTTCAAGGGGTGCTTACCACCTAAATAGCGACCCAAGATGTCCGGAGAGTCCCACTAAGGTGTATTAGCGGCCTTGACAAACAGGACAAGGGCACAGTCTACAAGACTCGGTTCGGCAAACTCTGTTTGGCAGTTTTAAGGCTGATTGACACACCTGCTGGATATGTTGCAGTATGCGTCACGAAAAAGACATTGAGAAACTAACAAAGTAGAAAGGGATAAAACACCTGAAAGACATAAACCGACAACCGACAACACCTCCTCAAATCCAAGCGTGGTGTGCGGAAGGCTAGACCCATAGGTCGGCCAGCACTCAAAAGAGGGGATAAAGGAGGGAATAGAAAATAACCAGAAATGGGCGAAAGTGGCCGAGATTATCAAATTTAAAAATAAAAGAGATAACTCAGATTACCAACATGTATTTAAGGTCATTTTCAAGGACACTGAAATGACGTCCAAAGCGAAAGAGAGAGGGCTGCTTCTCTTTAACGCCCAGATAAGTGGTGAGCAGATCGAGTGCGGCAAAAGAAGAAAAGTGCCCTAACTGCAGTCAGAGACATGGGGCAATGGCGATATCCTGCCCCTCCCCCCTAAAAGAAATACTACAAAGAAAGGCGGAAGTAAAGAGGGCGGAAGGAATTAGGAGGGCAAACACCACTTACGCCCAAGCGGCTAAAGCCACCCCCTCAGTTAGTGATCTTAACAGCCCAGCTCTAAGAACATACATCAAGGTAGGCAAGGAGGACGAAAATTCCACTAAATTCCTTACTTGCATTCTTTATGCACATGTACGGAACCTAACGAACGCAGGCTGCTTTGCCAAATAAATGAACAGCATGCTCAAACACAATGGCTTGGCAGAGATGTGGTTCCCGGAAAACCCGCCTTCAGGGAAAGTCCTCCAAATGCAATTCGGAACAGAGGAAGAGGCACCTGCAACCGCTTTCCCAAGAAATGCAGAAGAAAAAGAAATAAGGAACAAGAACCTGGAACAGAAAACAGCCCCACATAGGTCTTCAAACAAGGACCCAAGAATAGAAGCGAGAAAAAAAGGAAAGAGGGTGCGAAAAGAGCAGCCAGACGAATCGAGCAGGCTGAAGGTAACATCCTTAGCTTGGCTTCGTCATCCTAGGATGAGCAGGAGATCTCCCAGTCTCCTAAGATTCATGAGAAAACAAGAAGCAAGAACTGTAAGAAAATCAAGGAATACGATGGCGAGGAAATCATAGAAGGAGTAAGAACAGGCCTATTAAAATGTTCTTACGACTCGCCAGACCAAGAAGCGCTAGTAGATACAGCGCTCATGGAGGCCATAATAAAACTTTATAGGGACTCCTGCCTCGCTGTAAGCGAGGCAGAATTCAATAAAATTCGGAACGGGGAAATACACACGCAGCAAAAACCACTAAAAGAGGAATCTAACACATACAAACACACAATAAATAGATAACACAAACATGGAAAACAATAACAATACATTAAGAATTCTCACAATTAATGTTAATGGATGGGAGAGGAAGCACATTCCTTACGGGAACATATTTCGTAAAGTGGATCCCGACCTAATCCTTATCACTGAAGCCGGCGTTAACTCAAACACGAAGAGCATCAAGATACTCGAATACACCGTCATAAACAAAAAACACACAAAGGAACGATACAATGGCACTGACATCACGATCCAAAACAACATAACATAAAAAACATTTCCAAACCTAGATAAATCAATTGTGGCGGTAGTAATACCTACCCTGGTTAGAAACCTAACCGTGGCGTCTACCTATCAACGTCCACGATGAGATTACCTGCCGATCCCTAACTTATACAACCTCTTCGGGCACGGAAAACTAACATTGCTTGGTGGTGATCTTAATTTCAGATGCGGTGCATCAGGCTACGGAAGCACTTACCAAAGGGGAAGAAACCTGGAGCTGCTACTCGAAAGAGACAGACTCTAGAGGGCCGGGCCAGATTTCCTGACCTTCTTAACACAACGTTCTGCAACAAAATTGGACATCGTGTTGACATCCAAAAACTTCCCCTCCAACATCGTCAATGAGCCCGGACCAGTGGTACCGAGTGACCATATCCCGATTTTCACCACTCTCTCGCTTGCTCCAATACTCAAGCCCCTTCCACTTTGGAAAAGTTACGCGAAAGCTGACTGGGAGCTATATAGGGAGTTACTCAGTACATACCAACCAACTGACTTGGGAGACGTTAACCTCGAAGAGATTGATGAGGAGATTAACAAGATCACCAATCTCCTTATTCAAGCCGACGAGAGATGCGTTCCCAGAATCTCCTATAAAATGCTCCCACACCCTAAGTGGACGGACGAAATGAGAGAAATCGCACAAGAGCATAGAGAAATCTATGATGAGATCGGCAGGATAGGAACCAATAGGAAAAGGACAGCAAGAATAAGGCATCTAGGCGTGGAACTGACCAAACTTATAATTGAAAAACAAAGAATAATCGGGAATGACAATCCTGTAAAGTTTTGGAATAACATCCGAAGTATTAGGGAATTGCCTCCCAGAACCAGAACCCAAATCAAAGATGGAGACGACAACATCATAGAGGGCCCAGAGTCTCTCGAAAGAAAATTTAGAGCACACTGGCAAGAGATTTTTGCTATATCACCTGAGGAGAACGACGACTTCGACCAGGACTTCGAAGATCAATTCCTCGACGACCTCAGCACAGTGATACATAGAACCCACCCGCATCCGCAAATATCTCGGGAAAGAGTGATGGTTTAACACGGATGCTCAATAACTGTCGAAGTGACCTTGAACACTATAAAGTTCTTCAAGCAGAGGGCTCCAGGCTGGTCTGGGATTACGAAGAATAACCTCATAAATGCCCCAAGGCAAATTATTCAGGGCTTAGTGAACACAATGAACGGTGCCCTGAATACAGGCTACTTCCTTTACGGATACAAGATGGCCAAAATCATCTTTATTACTAAGGGAAACAAGCCCCCGGACCAGGTGGCAAACTATCGCCCGATCTCTCTTCTTGAGATACAGGGAAAAATCTTCGAAAAGATGATATCAAACAGGCTACAAACTCAACTGAGCGAGTTAGGAGCGCACAACCCCCAACAGCATAACAGCATAGTTTCTGCAACAAAAGGGGCACAGACACCGCCCTGGTGCTCCTAACTGAAAAATTAGCATACTCCCAAGCGAACAGGTTCTATATAGACATTGTGTTGAGGGACGTGCAAAAGGCTTTTGATAAAGTCTGGCTGGAAGGACTTCAATACAAGATCCTGAACCTCAAGCTAGACCCAATCCTAGAAAGGATCCCCTGTGACTTCGTTATGGACAGAAGGGCATGTCTCATGATAGAAGGGTAGAGAGGCCCCAAATTCGAATTAAAGGCGGGCGTTCCTCAGGGAAGCTGTTTGAGTCCTCTGCTTTACTTGGTCTTCACAATCGACCTCCCAACTACGGTACACAGGGACACGATGTATATGCAATTCGCAGATGACGTCACTCAGATTGTCCCATGCTTGGAGAGGAAAGCAAGGGCGCAGGCGGTTCGCACAATAGCGGAAATCAACAACATCAGCCAATACGAGAGACGATGGAAAATCAGGACCAACAAGGACAATTTCAAAATCGTCTCGATGACCTGCGAGTTGACATGTCCTATCATCATAGATGGGAAGAGATACGGCTACTCCACCGAAGGCACCGTCCTGGCATTAAAATCACCGATCATGGATACTCGATACACCGCATGGAGAGGCGGAACCTGGCAAGGAGAGAAATCTCCAAACTTTGCAGGTTTAGAGATCTTAGGTCGGCCAACATCAGGAAAATACTCGTATATCTGATGTAGATAAATTGTCGGCAAATTTATCTTGAAAGCTGAAATTTTTTCCCTAAAAAATAAGTGTAACAAACTATTTGAAAAAAACAATAAGAAAAACACTAAAGAAACACACGCATGAACATAAACATAGGATTAAAAGCACAAACAAACAACAATAATAAAAGGAAAAATGAACAGAAAATAAAAATAAAGCGATTCCCTTCCTACTAAGGCTAAATACCCCCTCCCCATCTTTAATTTTCACCTACTATATCTTTCACTATCCCAACCTCTATTAAAACTGAGTATATCATCCAGTGGTAGGTCTTTCCCCGCGGTATCCAAGAGACAAAATATCCCATTTCAAATCCTATTGAAGATGCCCTGATTTGATTCCTTCATTACGACAATATGAAGAAATGATAATAAAAATAATACCAACTATCTGTATTTATTTATTTGATGAGCTGAATTAAATTAAAGGGAATTTGAACGTCCTAGAGGTACTGTCCGACGGATTAAGGTGTGGCCGGACGAATCGAATATTCAGGACCTCACGCATGATGACCTTAGAGACTTCATGCAAAGAGCTGCTGGTCGGGCCACCGAGCAAGGCAGCTGGTTGTTTCCCTATGAGAGTACTGAAAATGGCTAGAATGCTATCACTTAGAATCCTAGCCTTAGTAAGTAGGCATAGAGTGATTCATAATACTAAACTCTCCACTTCAAAAATATTGAGGTAATTAAGACCCAGTGGCCTGGCGTTTGTAGGTAATTGCTTCTCATGTGATGATCTTTTCTCCCATTTTTCTCAGGGTTGAAAAAAGTTCAGTCTGATGCAGTTTCAACATTATTATTTCCTTGTGTGTACACGATTTAAGAGCATAAATAGGAATTTCTCCAAGTTAATACCGTCATTTGGTTTCTTTTTTAATGAAAGAAAACTTATCGAGCTTCATTTAAAAGCCAAAATAAGAGAGAAGGAAAGAAGAAAGAAGAAAGGAAGGATAAGGAGAGGGATAAAAGAAAAGGAGATGGGAGGAAAGAAGAGATAAGGAAGGGAGATAGAAGGATGTCTTTCCTGAAGCCTTCCGCGCAGCAGCTCGCAAAGTTTCTTCCAGTTGAAACGGGCATTAAGACTACTTCTAAGGAGCCAGTCCTTGACCTTTGCCCCCTAGAGAGTCTTCCATGTGGCCGATTCAGGGTTCCATCCTTCGGAAAGGCAATAATAGATTTTAAATAAATCTATTATTACTTTACATATATACATAATATAGCTGGATACCAGGACCCGCATCACTTCTATTTCCAAATCTATTTGGAAATAGAAAGAAAAAAGAAGAATTGATTTGCTTTGTATGTTTACATTTTGTCCAATTAACCCGAATTGTCATGTTACTTTTTACTTTAAATTCGTTCATTGTGCAATTTATTATATTATAATTTCCAAATAAAAAATGTCAAATTTCGAAACGGTTTTATTTCAAAAGAGTTACCAAATTTCATGGAATTTTGCCTTCTATCCGCTTAGTTAGTTTTATTTAGTGATTTAATTTTTAATCATGGCCATCTAAAAAGTATTCTCATTAAAATTTGCATTTTTATATCCCTGTAATTAATTCCCACTCATAACTTATGCCTAAAGTCGAATTGGTTGGTAACACAGCACAACCAATTCTAGCTGCAATCATGCAAAGCTATTCGAGGATTAATAAAACATAAATAATATATCGTAGTTAACTTAGGTTTGTCCGATACATTTAAAAAAAATGTGACCACTAATTGGGGCAAATGTACATAGAAGGACTTTAGGGCGTTTCTAAATTCTCTTGAGTTTATGTGTGTATGAAACCGACTGGGACTCTTCCATTCCAATGGTGTTTATGTGTGGGTGATTTAAGTCAGAATTTTTTTTATACTTCTTAACACTATTGGTGTCACGGCCTAATGAGAATAAGTTTATAAATGGGTCTTATTTGGGGCGAAAGGACCCCTAACTCCTGCCTCCCTACTTTTCTTACCTTGGTTGCATCCAGGAGTTGAAAGATTTTCTCCCTTTGTCTTTCTCAAGATTCTTTTTTTGTAAGAATTATTTTAAGAAAGACATTCTATTTTCTTATCTTACTAACTTTTATTAAAGAGTACTAACTCTGCATTGATATTTTCTTCTTTAAGGGAAATCCAAAAGGTTCGCCGAAATTCCGAACCTGCAGAACAAATTCCTAAGTTATGAGTTGTATAAAGGAGAAGCCATTTAATGGACTACCCAGGTACAAAGCTCCTTATGACCTATTTCACCTTTTAAAATAGAATCAAGGGTAGGATGTGGTGGAAGATGAGGGGAAATGTAATCTTTTGTTACAATGGTCCCATAAAATTCTCCTAAGCATCAATGACACCACTCTTTCTACCGAAAGACGAATGGTTTAACAGGGGTAATTTCCCTGGAGAAACGGCACGGCCCCTGGCCCCAGTCTCCAATGAGAAAATGCTGCCTCTCTCTCAGACTGTCTTTTACACCTCTTTTTAAATCTCACACTATATTTTGCACACCTATGTAGACCCAACAAAGGGTGAAAGAGGGCGTTAAACGTTCTAACAAAAACAAAAAAAACTTCCACTCTCGGTTTCTTCGTCGGTAACCCATCATATCACTTCCCCTTTAGAACGTTTTCACGGCCGTATCAAATCGAGCTAAGAATTAAAATTCGATTCTTATTTTTTAGGGGGTAATTTACATATTTTGGGAACGTTTTGAGATCCTTTTGGTATTTGTAAAAATTTTTTCACCTCTTTTTATCTTTTTATGACAATGAATGGGTCGTTCCTCTTTTTGCCTACTAAATCTTGTCCATAACATTCTTTTCTTCTATCATGAGTAGGTGGAGTTGACCGAATTAGTCGCCTCTTTTTGCAAACTGTTTTGGACAAAAGTTGATTAATTACGATATAATTATTTATAAGTTATATAAGTCCGCAAATAGTTTTGAATGACTGCTGCTAAGCTTTTCTGTGGTGAATTGCCAAGGTATAATATTTTTCCTAACACGATAGGTTGGAAAATTAATTATAGGGATGAAAACCCAAATGTTAATGGAAATATTTTTGTGATATCAATGATTAAAATTTAGATAAGTTTATTAATTTAAGCTGGAAAAGGGAGAAAATTGTGGGAAATTTGGCCCCCCTGTTTTGAAACACAACCGTTTCAAAATGTTTTGACAATATTGCTTGAGATACCACAATAACGTAAAAGATTTCATTAAAATAGTTGTTTTATTGCTCAATATCCTATGAACATATTTACCACTAAATATGCCCCCAAAACTCCATTTCAAATAAAATACTATTATATTAAATTTTCACATTAAACGAAATTCAGCGGAGCGTTAGATGACTATTTATGTCATCTGTAAATACATATTTCTTCCGCACTTGAAAATTAATCCAGAAATCTGTTTATTGTCATATATTGACTCTTTTAATATCTTTGCGTTATGAGTTTCGTATATTTTGAAGGTTTTTGTTTTACTCTTTTATGTTCGCTTTGGTGGTGCTTATGTTATAACGTGATCTTTGTGAATTTCATGTAATTTTCTACTCTTTCCTCTCCATTACTTTTTAACGTATCAATTTTATTGTTATTCTTTTATTTAAATTAGTGCCCTATTCTAATATATATTTAATGAAGCTTATTTTTGTTTCATTTATGTTTGCTGAAGCAAGTTTTTATGTTTTAAAGTTTACTCATATATTTTTTTTAGATTGAATTCAATTATTGTCGCTCCTACTTTTATTTTTGTGCAATTCGTAATTTTTTTACACTTCTATTATAGCATTCATCATCATTTTCACTTATTCTAGTGCATTTTATAGTTGTCAGTCCATCTTTAGTAAAAAACTGGGAAGTTAAATGTTAATCTTTGCATTCAAGTCTTTTTGCTTCACAGTTTCGTCATCAGTATGTTTATAACTATGAAAAAAAGGTTGTAATAACCATGTATCGCATTTCTCATATATCCTCACTATGCATCGGCGACCTTGGTGGTAGTCGTCAGATTGACGCTATCTATAAAAAAAGAAAGGTCCTTACTATGCGCATATACTTCTTGTTTTGTTTCCTTACTATAACCTATTCATTATATTAAGGTGAGATAAGGTCACATATACAGACTTGGCCAAAATTATGGAGCAGGTATGAAAAAGTAAAGAATATGATTGAAACTCATTTCTTTCATACTTAACATAATACCAATTAACACTTTTTCGTATATTCTAGCAATCATCAATATTTGCTGTGTCCTCCTTTTGCTTTTATAACCGCTTTTATGCATTTTTGCATACTTGAAACTAAGTTGGTACAGGTGGTTGGCTCAATTTTCTGCCACTCTTCATGAATTTTTGCTGTTAATTAACTTTTGAGGAACATTTGTGTACCCTCGCTCCTGTTCTCAAGTGTGACCACAAATGTTCATTGGGGTTAAGGTATGGAAATTGAGGAGGCCATTCCATCAACGTCACCCCTTTCTTTCCGAATCAATCCTTTGAGACTCTAGATGTGTACCATTGAGAATTGTCATGTTGGCTTCATTCTGCCCTCACAATTGAATAACAATCCTGGACCTGAAGACGACATGTAGCTCCAAACCATTACACTGCCACCTCCAAATTTGACTGTTGGGACAACACATCTCGGATCATAAGCTTCCCCAACTCTTCGACGAACATAAACAGCTCCAGGGGTTCCAAGGTCTGAAGAGAAATACAAATTTTACTTATCATTTTTGGCATCCAATAGGAAATTAGGTATCCTATAAAAATGTGTACAAGCGTAATAAATTGGTGGAAACTAATGTGAAGATCCTACCTCAAAGTTGCTTTTATCAGACTAAACAACTTTAGCTCAATCATCATCAGTTTAATCTTAATGCTCTTTTGACCAGGGCAATCGCTTCTTCTTGTTAACCTGAGACAGTCCCGATTTCTTTCTAACCTTACATCCTTTGAGTCCAGCTTCTAATAACCTTTTTCTCACTGTGCGTCTTGATATATCCTTGTTTGTTGCTGCCCGAAACTCAGCAGCTGCATCAGAAGAGGGGTTTTTTTTTCTATCGACCATAGATGTCCTTTTCAGCAACTTCTCTTCCCTCGAAGTTATACACCATTTGCGACCTTGACCATCACACTATTTTAAATAATAGTTCTCATTGTACCTTTAAATGGTTGTTTGGATACTGTTTCTCGAGCATTTCAATTTTCTTGCAACTTTGACTTGGGATAATCCCTCTCTAAACAATGCAATGATTTGAGCACCTTGAGCTTCAGGAATCGGTTTCTTCGGAGACATTTTTAACAAATGATTATCACTTGTAAGTTAACAATAAGATAATTACTGAAAAATAGGAATAAACATTAGTATCACGCATTGAATGGCAGAAGGTTGCCCCAACCACTTATGCACAATATGAAAAACGCATAAAAGCGGTTATAAAAGCAAAAGAGGGACACGTCAAACTTTAATTATTGATAAAATATGCGCAAAAATGTTTACTTGTATTAAGTCAAGTATGAAATAAATGAGTTTCAATCATATTTTTTCACTTTTTCATACCTGCCCCATAATTTTGGCTAAGGCTATATTTTTAAAGCTGTTAAAACCCTTCTGTACAATTATCACAAAATCTATTAGAAAATATGAATGCAAAGAGGAAAATGTGACACTAATTGAGATAAAGGTAAACTCTTGGATTCCGTTATTAGGCGTGGATCGAGAACCATCTGGAGTTAAAATTAATGACAGCACGGCTTTCGACGCCAACGTTCAGACTTAACACATTTGCTCTATTTTTCACGAAATGATCACAAATTTTGACTGAGATGTAGTTTATCTATCTTTCAAAAAATCCTTTGGCGTCGTTGTCCATATAAAAAACCTCAAAATGTAAAATCGCACGGAAAAGGAGGAGGGGGTCATGTAAATGGATTGAAGACAGACAAGAAAACCACGCACTCTTTAACTCTTTCACATTTCTGATCCACGCTTCCAACTCTCTTTTATAATTCGCCTCGAGTGGATCTTAGCATGTTTGCTACTATTATTTATTTCTATAATTGTATTAGAAAGACAGACTCTTAGGAACACACACCAAGGCAGGGCCAGTATTAGAATGACCAGTGTATTAGGAAGACTCCGTGCATTAAAAAGTTCCTGTATTAGAAATACCCTTATTAGAACGACCACTGTTAAGAAACAGGTTCAGGAAGTCACTTTATTAGAAAACTATATTATAAAGACTGGTTTAATAGAAAGACCGTCTAGTAGAAAGACCCTTTCTTTAGAAAGAGCCTTATTAGAAAGAAACTCTATGAGAAGGAGCCTCTATTAAAAAGAGCATCTATTACAAAATGCCTGTATTAAAAGTACCCTCTATTAGAAAGAACTACTCTCTCTCTCTCTTTATAAGAAAGACCCTGTATTAGAAAGATCATCTATCAGATAGAACATCTCTGAGGAGGGGCCTCACTTAGAAAGTGCCTCAATTATAAATAGCCTCTATTAGAAAGAGCTCGTATTAAATAGCCTCTATTAGAAAGACCTTGTATTAAAAAGCTTTTATTAGAAAGAACTTTTATTAAAAAAATCCTCTATTAGAAAAGCCTCTTCTCAATTATGGACTTAAAAATCAAATAAAAGTTCGTAATTTTATTTTTTATATTCAGAAATTTGGGCAACATTTGCCACTATAATGGCAAAATTCACAGATGAACAAAGAAAAAAAGCTCGTGGGATTTGATTTCAAATGTTATGAATCGATTTTTCTCTCTCCAAGAAAAACCATCATCGGATTCCACAATTTGTGCATTGATTCAATAATGCAAGCAACATGGTGCAGTCGTTGACCTGCTACGATGTGGCAGAGGGTGGTTACTCTGTACGCAGACCAACAAGAACCATGAAAATCGATCCGCAGACATTCTGGCAAGATGTGGATGTCTCAGATGGCAGTGTATTGCATACTAAAAAATCGCAAGGGGCTACCTTGTGTAGACTGCTACACCTGGTATCTGGACGAGCGGTACGTTATACTAGGACGAGTGCACGCAGTTAAACACCCTCTGGCATGACCTCCTGACCATAGTGCACGCAACTGTTTGCTGCACTTGCGTCTTTATATCTTCCACTATTTTTATTCTGTCTAAATTAAACACCTTCCAATCTGATCTTTCCTTACTGATTTCTGACCAGCAAAGGATGGCGGGGTCGACTGGGACACGTCCAACCCATTGTTGGACTCACGTCTTGTGATATTCTTAAGGGCCGCATACCCGCCACCCCTATTTTCCACGATTGAGGTCGGGTTGCTGCCCTACCCCCTCCCACGCTTTACCTTTCTTTATCATGTCACAGGTCCAATAATTCCTTGTTCATTATTCACGACACCTTGGTGGTCAGCCTAATGTGAGGCTGCCCTTTGAGAAAAGCAATATGCCGTTCGCTACAAACGCCGCTCGGATGATATTACTCTGTGTGAATTTCGTCAAGCGGGGACCAGTTTCTGTTATATTTGGAAGCGAGCCCGTTTCTCTTCTTGTAAGGCATACGTGTGTTGAAGAGATAGCTACAAGGAGCTACAAGGAAAATAAGTACCCTAGAAGACCTTACAGTCCATACAAGGAAGGTACTTTTTGCGCAATCCTCGAAGGTGTCCGTTGGCCACCTCGAAAATTACTCGCGAGGATCTTAACGGCGATTTCGCAAGAATTTATCTAGTCTTGACTTGAACTGGTCAACAGATGCACTGTTGACAACTTCCGTTAGAAGTGCGTTCCATCTACCGCAGATACTGTAAGTAAAGAATTTCCACACAGATCACGGTGGTATCGCTTCAGTTCAAGTTAAAGCCGTAATTTCTTGTTCTCCCCTCGCTGAGCTGGAAAATATCCCCGTAGTCCAGTCTGTCGAAGCCTCGAAGTATTTTTAACACTTCGATAAGCTGACCACGTAGTCTACGGGTCTTCAGCGAGAACATATCTAATTCCCTTAATCTATCTTCATAACTTTTATGTCTGATAGAGGGAATCAGTTTGGTTGCCCTGGATTGCACGCGTTCCAATTTCACGAAGTCCTTTCTAAATGAAGGACTCCAAAATTGTACGGCATACTCCAGGTGCGTTCGGACGAGAGAGTTGTACAGACATAGTACTATCTCCTTGTTCCGATATCCAAACTGTCGCTTTATATACCCTAACATCCTTCGGGCCTTCTTCTCCACTTCAATACACTGTTTCGAGAACTGAGTCCTTCTCAGTGACGGTAGATTCAAGAGCAGTACCCTTAAGGAAGTGCGTCAAAAATATTCGCGGTAACTGCTCGTATGACCGTCCTTACGTTTTCTAGGAGAACGGAACCGCAATCCTAGACTCCGTGTCCATGGCACATTATTTTGCGACCGCTTTTTAGCACCAGCCTTTACATTACTTTGTGAGCTCACCAAAAGCCGCAGACTGGTCTTCAACTCTGGAGAAAGAAAATCGCCCTCCCAACGACCTGTTTACGCTAAGAGAAGTGCGATCTGCTCTATCTTTGTGCACGGAGACCTTCTCTGGTCCGGATGATATCCAAACATTATGCTTCGACAACTGGGTGAACTAAGTGACCATATTGTTACATTTGTTGAAGAGAATCTGGATGGAGGGGAATAATTACCGTACTTGCTTTTCGTAAACTGGGCAAAGATCACTTACTCCAGCTTGTTTGCACTCATTTACTTTATATTCTTTCGTGTAAATGTTGATGGAGAAACTGGTTATTGGTAGCTTTGCTTAATTCTTACCAATCAGAGGCCACCTGTCTCCTACAGATTGCAGCTTTCACAAGCTCCTCTTTACGTCGGATGCTCTGCTCCGGTTGGAAATTTATAGCTGCAAGGCCTTTCTTCATAGGCAACATTTTTTTCATACTACCTTTTCATCCGGAGAAGGGTTACCATATCTAATGGCTATACGGTTTCATGGAGACCTCAAGATCATGTGAGTAAGGAGACGGCGGCAAGTTTTGGTGTTTAAATTTCCTCGTTATCGTAAATTCTGCCTACGATTGGTAGGAGCTCCTCCCTCCGACCCAGAAGAATGGTAAGAGAGAATCCCACATGAAAGTATCGTCAGTTATATTCTCTTTGCCCTAAGAACCAATGGTATCACTTCGGTTCTACCGGAAATTTTGCTCGCTACGCTTTGCGTAGACAACCTTTCATTCATTTTTGAACCGCATCTCTCGTTATGCCGAAACGCACAGGTTTCAGTTTTACTTACCACGAATTTACTCTTACCAGAACCTGCTTCTAAATGGATCCCACATAGATGTGTTAGAGTGGCACCATTTCATTTTTCTACCGATGCCTAAACTTGGCTGTGAATGTACGTAACCTTAGATTCTCTTTTAAGTGCGCCATGTAGATTCTTCGTTCCATGGTTTTCAGTACTTCTTCCTTTACATTTTTAGCCCTCCTTGTTTGCTCAAAGATAGACTAGAGATTTCAAATTATACGCACTAACAACAAAGGTTGAAATGCGGAAGAGGGACTCTATCCATCACACTGGTATCCGTTTATTGACCGGTGCCTTCAGCACATTCACCGTAGAGAGTCTACCTGTTAATGTGAAGATAGGCCGCTCACCTAATTACGTACACAGTACATTATTCGCTTGAACACGCAATCGCGAGGTCTCCTTCAATCGCCTACATCCCCAAACATCATCAGCGGCCAATATCGATACTGCATAGGCCCAGGTGAGAGAAAAATCATTCACTCATCCTTTGGTGTTTATTGCAAGACAACTTCTTCGAAATCTTGATGAAGCTTTCGGGCTAGTGGCGCCTCTGGTTCTGTCAAGTACGCAACCTTGGTGATTATCACTTCTGAAACTTTGTCGCCAGGCCTTTGCTCTCAATGCTTCTACATTACTTGAAATACTGCATTCGAATGTCTTGGAGCTCCCACCATGTCACACTGTAGCCGTACCAGTGTACAAATATGGCCCCCAAAGCCGAACAGGGAGACGGCTTTCACGCCTTTTCACTTTGTTTGAAGACGACGGGTCTCTTCCAAGAGCTGGTTCTCTCTTCTCGGCCAAGCTACTTGTAATACACCGCTCAGTAGAGTAGAGAATGCGCCGTGCCATGTTCAGAGATTGTGATTTGTTTTTAGGTTACTCACATATTTCAGTAAGTACCCTCGAAGCATTGGAATCTCCGCACCCACTTGAGTGTATTATCCGTGATGCAACGACTGCTGCGAGACTGCAGGAGGTCGGTGATTGTGTTTTGTTTGGTTCCTAGACATGTAGGCTATGTAGCAAATTAGCGTGCTAATTAAGGCCGCCAAACAGCATAAAATGACTGAACGATCGCATCAGCGCTTTTCTCGTCTTCACTGTGACTAAATGACACAAATCAAATGAGCTCTTTGGGCCTCATGTCAAAGTAGTTGGGAGATGACCAAGGGGAATCTAAAGTTGCGTGCCAATGCTTTGCAACCTTGCAACCTATCCCACATTACTTCGACGGTTCCGCTCATTTCTGTCGTCTCTAAATCGTGCGCACTCACTGAACTTTACTGCGACGACTGCTTTTTTCCTCAGACTCCCCGGCACTTTCTTGTGAAATGTTCCTTTCTTTGCGATCTGGGCCCACGTTGCCTGTTCCTGTTCGTGTGCGAGTATGGGCTTTTCCATTATCTCTTGTGTTTATGCACACGTGATTAAGTCATTAAATCTTTTTAAGGAGACTGCCCTGCATTATGTTTATTTGTATGGGTGTTGGCTGCATTTTAGCGAGGGTGAGGGAGCTGTCATCCCTTTGGCGCCTGGGTATGCCTTTGTATTTATGTTTTTCTTTTGGTGTTGGATTTTTTTTTGCTCATTTCGTGTTGTTGTTTTTTTGCTTTCCTTTTTAATTTGGAATAGCGGAAAAATACGCTGAATAAATATTTTGGCTGCCTATACCGCTGCTGACAGTCGTCGGATGAGCCCCTTATTTATTTTTTTTAATCGCATATTAGGCGTCGACTTTTACCCATATCCTTACGTAATTCAAATGATACAAATGATGAAATCCACTGACTAGCCAAGAAACAAGGCTTAATTACTCGATCAAATAAAGGCTGACCAATTAATAAAATGAACTTGTTTATAAACTCATTGTGAGCGATGAAACTAATTTTCTTTAAAATTATTTTGTCAATAAGCACAACTAAATGATATTAGAATTAGAGACTTATGTTTATTCATTGACGAGAGGTGCACATCCCCTTAAACGCCTGGTGTGCAAGGGTGCGTTACGAAGGATAATTAATTGGACAGTGCATTTTTTAAAATGGAGATGCCCTGTAGGGTGTATCAGGCCAGGATCGAGAATTTTATTAATCTTACAATGTAGGACATAGGTGAGATGTAATTCCAACATGAACGTGACACTCTCACACAGTTTGAGCTCTCGCTTTAGCTTCTCAGGAAAACTTTGTGACACCAAATAATTTCGCGAAACTCATAACTTTCTTGGAATCTATTTACTCCTAATTTGAAGGCTCCCTATTATTTTCTTTGAGGTAACTTAGAAAACGTGTATACATCCCAATTCAGCAATGCAAAGACAACATATGCCCAAACAGTCGAGCGTTGCAACAAGATATATTGACAACTGTTAAGGAAAGTGCTTTCAAAAGAGCCGTTATCTGCGAAGCCATAAATGAAAGACGTTTAAGCAATAGGATTTGTCACAAATAAAGCAAATTTATCTCAATCTTTTAAGCTTCCATTCTCTATAAAATATAAATGTGTAGAAAATATGTTATTTGATTTTTAAGTTAACAAGGTGACTTATAATAATAAAATTGAAAGAACATAGTACATACCCTAGGCATTTGAATAGTTAATCAAGCGCCAGCTACTAAAAGTAAAGGGCCAGCTTTTAAACAATGAACGAGGAGAAAACAGATGAATAAAGAAATTTCTAACGAACAAGAAAAGACGAGACGCGAAAAATCTTGTTCAACAATGAATGGCAGAGATCGAGATCGAGCAACAAGGAGCAGCCGCAAGCCTCTCACAGGGCGTTTTCGTGAATTAGAAGAAAATTATCTTCTGCAATCAATAAATAATAAATGGAATAAACACAGAAAAAAAGCAATAAAAAATACTCAAATTGAGTGCAAAGACAAGGCAATTTGCATAATTGCGAGCATGGAATATATTAATGACGCTCTCTCCTACCACGGTTAAAGTTAACGCGCGCACATTCCAAATCTACATCTACGTGAAGAAACACACTTTCATTAAATATCTACCCAGTAATCTATGTACACATAAATACCGGCACTCAACGTTTGTAAAGATTACACAGGACGTAAAATTTGATACTCAAAGTTTTTAGTACATTTTATTTAGCAGTCGTTTGCAATGAGGCGAAATCAAAGATTGTATCTCTGAATAAGCCAAATATTTGAGAATTAAGGAAGAGTACACCTTAGGAAGTATAAAGGAGGGACAAGCAAGCAGAGGACGGGGGAATAGGTTGAAATGTTTGGGGAAGGGGTGTAGATAAGACTGTGTGGCAGAAATAGGGAACCAACCACGTCGAATTGTCGCGAGCGTTGCATAAATGAACATCCGCATAATGAGTCTTTCGGGCGAAATTGGCGCGTATTTCACTGATTTATGGCGGGTAAAATAAACACATAATGTAAGAAGAGGGAACCCAACACTTGCAGGCATCGCTATCTTTTGACAAGAGAAATTGGAGAGGGGGTCGCTATTCTTCACATGGTAAAATTAGGTTCGCTTAGGTGTTTGGACTAGTAGATACTAGTAATTTACCAGCAGTTATGTATATGGAAGTAGTTAACAGATGGTTCAAGAAACACTTTTGCCAACAATCGAAAAAGTGGCGAGAAATAGCTCACTTACCCTGGAGAATGAAAGTTTTTTGCATTTATACTGGCACTTGTCCTTACCTAATTTGGGAGGGCCGAATTCAAATCTAAGGTCAAATGTTATCTATAAGCTACAGACTCTGTGCACTTCAGCTTTTTCTTCTTGTGCGCAATGTTTACACCTTTCGTATAATATCTAAGTAATTTATTGCAATACTACATTAAAATTATGCTTGAAACAACCGTTTAGGCAAAGAATCTATTTTTTTTCTTAACGGCGTGTATATTCATCACAATTTGAAATAAAAGCCAAAAATTCAAAGATGCAATATAAAATTATATATTACTACTAATCATCTCTGAAGCCTGTCTTCATTACATGCAAATATCAGTGTGCACCGTTCGATTCAGAGACCGAGGAAATAGAAAAACTCAAATTGTTC
The DNA here is from genome assembly GCA_963969495.1 of Ceratothoa steindachneri. Taxonomy (NCBI): domain Eukaryota; kingdom Metazoa; phylum Arthropoda; class Malacostraca; order Isopoda; family Cymothoidae; genus Ceratothoa; species Ceratothoa steindachneri. The sequence goes on along the minus strand of OZ018338.1, from coordinate 3,148,494 downwards.
CTATTATAGCAAGAAGCCTTCGTCGGGTTTATCTCATTTGATACCTCAGCAATAATATTTCACCGTCATATATCTGTCCCATTGCCCTTAATACCGCTCTTTCATCGTCACGAGTTGTTGGTGGAAGCGCTTTCCATATTCATTAGCTCCAAGTTTCTTGGAGAAATGGTAAAGGTGACTAGTTACGAAATGAAGCTTGACACTCTTGCTGCATCCAATATCACAAAAGGCAAACAGCATTCTAACAAGCAAATCTTCATACTTATCAATTTTTCTTTGTTACCAAGAACGTTTTGTATATCCGTTACGAATACAGCCACGCTGTATTCTTGTCATTCATGTTTCTTAAAATTCTATATCTCGTACAACGGCACGAATTTGAGGTCCAGCAAATACACCTGCTTTGATTTGCTCATAGACAAAACAGGAAATGCAGAAAGTATGTACTGAAAGCATTTTCTGCCATTACTCAATGCCTTCATATTCGGCTTCATTAAGCCAAGCTTGAGATGGAATAGGGAGAAAATGATGGAGTAAAATGCTGGAGTAAGGGGAAGATGACCGTATAGAAATATATAAGCTTCTTTAGTTAATCTTCTCTCTCTTCTCTAAACCCTTGTGACTTTCTCTAATCCCACTCTAACTTGCAAATAATCATAATCATCGTCATGTACTACCATCTCAGACAGCATTGTCTTTACGTTCGGTTGGGGACCGGCGCTTATGGACGCACGGGAACAATCCTCTGGACGGACCGGCATCCAGCTGTCGGAAGCGGCAATTTATGGCCCACGTGGCCAGACAACACGCATCCAGACCTTCGCCTCTACCAGAATGGGCCCTAGACCTCGAGGCCCACAACGTGGCCGCTCTTCGAAGGGCGCAACTCGTCCTAGACGACGTGCTCGTTTACTGGCGCGAGAGCTTCGCCAGCTACGACCTTTCTCTGGGACGCCCATATTCGCAGCCTTAAGTTCTCTTGTACCCGAGCCTTGGACAGTCTTTGACCCATGAACTTCAGAACTTGTGGAGCTGATGGAGCTACTGCCTTGCTTTTCTACCAATACTTTGTTCACTTAAGGCCTGACTACGGATACGAGTTTTAAGCATCCCTATTTGAGCGTGTATGGCGGAAGGTAGACTCGATCAACCACACTAGGGATCGCGTGGTGACCAGTGCCTTCCGCACCTCCCCCATTGAGAACATACTTGTCGATGTTGGAGAGATGCCACTTGCTCTGCGTCCAGAACAGGGCACCTCCCTTAGACGCAAACAGCTCTCACTGCATCCGGAGCTGATCTTGGCGTTGCCTATGCCGCCGAGAAAACGCTAGTCATACCTTAAGTCTTTGGGTTTAGGGCTAGAAAACACCTTCGAAAATTCGGTTTACTATCCTCAGGCAGGTGGCGCCTCTTGTTCTGCCCAGGGCGCTACCCTGGAAGGTATTATCTTTGACTATTTTTTGCCACTCTTCTGCTCCCAAAGTTTCAACAGATCCGGGAATATTGCGTTCGACCGTATTGGAGCGACTCTCACAGTGCCCTGAATTCCCTCTAGCCCATTGGAATCTCCACACCCTCTACTTTGCGTTATCCGTGACGCCATGGTTGCCGCGAGCCGAGAAGATGTCAAGATTATCTTTTGCTGAGTTCCTGGACTTGTGAAACCTACGGTGAATGAGAGCGCACATGAGGGCGCCAAAGAATCCGCGAGGACTTGGACACCAGACCATCACTTGTCTTTTCATTGAACCCACTACTTGACAGGAATCAGGGTAGCTATCCTGGCTGCTTAGCAAATAAGATGGTAGACTTGCGAGTGTAACTTATAGTTACGTGCCATTGCGCCGTGACTGTTCTTCGAATTGGGCACACTCGCGGGATTGACCGCCATTTGATGGAGCACTCCTCTGTATGTAATTCATTGTGACGACTGTGTTGTCCCTCAGACTGTTCGGTACATTCTTGTTCAATGTTCTAGCCGTAAAGATCTTTGCGCACGTTATCTTTCCCGGTAATGGGACGAGCGGGGTCTCTCCCGATTGTTCCTTGTAGTCTTGACGGGATTAGCTACGCATTTTTTATGGACTATCCGATTCTTTGGAGGAGGCTGGTTTCCTCCATTTTATTTAACCCTCTTTGTTTTAGGTTGCATGTTCCTGTGCCAAGGGGAGGCAGGCCTTCCCCCGACGCCGGAGCTTGCCCCATTCTTCTTGTTTCTAGCTTTTTTGTTGTTTTTGGTTTTGTTTGTTCGGGGTTTTGGTTTAGGTTTGGTGTTTGACTTTTTTATATTTTAATGTAGCCATCTATTAGGCCTGTAATTAAATTATTAAGGTGACTTGTGTCTTTGTAGGCAGTTCCCAGATTGGCGTTGTAGAGGCCTTCCAATATTATTTCGATCATACTCACACTATACTCCGAATTATTCTGTATTCCTTTGCATCTTTTTCGTGCCGTATTTAAGGCACTGAAGAGAGTTGCTGAAAGGTAAAGTAGAGCTGATCTTAATAGAGCCATGTTTATCTTCATTTTATTCCTCGTGTTTAGATTTCTAAATGTGTAGAGGGTTCTGGCTGCTGACTTCGCTTTCTGGATCCGATTGTGACGTGCTTCCTGTACCTAGTAGAAGTATTTTCATCCCGAATACATTGCACTCATCCCTGTAGGGAAATCGTATATCCCTTCTTCCCAGCGGGACTATTTTAAATTTGTCACCATTGGTTCGGATCTTCCATCTCTTTTCGTTGTCGTTGATGTTTCTTATCTCCTCGGCAGTCATGCGAGCTTGCATGCGCATTGCGATATCCACTAACGATGATATGACTTATATCATCGGCGAATGGAATGTTTGGGTTCCATTGAGTATATATTGAGTATAGAGTCAGTGAGAGGCACCCGCCTAGGGGCAATCCTGCCGCAAAGGAAAGGGGGGGGGGCATCCGTGTTTCCTATACTTATATATGCTGATCTCTCCACGACGTAGTCACAGAGGATCTTCTCGAGCCTTGGGTTTAGACCCAGTTGTAGGATTTTTTATTGCATACCCTTTATCCAGACTTTATCAAATGCCTTGGATACGTCTCTACATACGATGTCGATATAGCTCCGATCCTTTTTCGCTTGTGAAATTTTCTCCACGATGACATTTATTGCCACCTCGGTGCTTTTTTTCTTCCTGAAGCCATATTGCTGGTTGTTGTAAAGCGAGTTCTCCTCTAAGTGATTGACGAGTCTTCTATTCAGGATCTTCTTGAAGAGTTTTCGCTTAAGTTCCACAAAGGATATTGGGCGATAGCTCTCCTTTCTCTTCAGAGTTTTTCAAGTCTTGGGAATAAAGATCATTTTTGCTAATTTATATGTGTCGGGAAAGTATCCTATATTAAGGCAGGCGTTAAAGATATTGAGCATAACTTCCTGTACGCATTTCGGTGCTTTGACGAAGTTGAGCTTCGTAAGCCCTGACCGACCTGGTGCTCTTTGCTTAAAGGATAAAGTGCACTTTCTAGTTCTTCTAGCGTCACTTTATCCTCTTCTTCTTCTCCACTGATCACTTGGTGGTTAGGATGCTTTTTATCTATGAGCTCATTTAGTTCGACTATTATTTGATTTTCAAAGTCAACGTGGAAGTCTTCATTTTCTTCTTCGCTGATCTTGAAAATCTTGAGAATCGCCTCTATTTCATTTTTTTCCTCTTTTAGTTCACCGTTGGTGTATTTAAGTTCCATTTTTCCTTTATGGGGAATTTTTTTGAGTCTTCTGATGTTTGCCAAGTATTCCATAGAAGTTACTTCGCTATCCAGTTCTCCGATAGCCTCGTTCCACCTTTGTTCCTGCTCTTTGTAAATTAGTATTTTCATTTGTTATTTTACTTCTCTTGTGTTGTACATTATTTTATGGGAGGCTCCCGTGGTGATACTTCTTTGTGATATAAATCTTTTAGTTTACAGTGTAAACCTTTCATGTGAGCAGTCCATTTGTACGCAGAAATTAATCGGTACGCGGTTTTGGGAATGGACTGTCTTTCCGCCTCTATTAACCGGTCCTCCTACCTTTCTATTACCTAATCAATCTCCTAGAGCGTTGCTTCATCCAAGTTTGTTGGGATATAGTTTCTGAACAAGAGCTCGTAATTATCCTAATTCGTTCTGTTGTAGTTATTCCTTGTGTGGGCTGGAATTAATATAAGGTTTACGTTTAGTTGTAGGCTAATTTATATATGATCGCTACAAAGAATAACCTCAAAGGTCCTGAGATAATTCAAGGGGAGGAGGAAATTGGCCAAGCAGATCTGAAGGTCTTGGTGGCTGATCTTCCCGGGGCTGATCGGGGCCCAGTCTCTGGACGATGTTCCTGTCCAAGAGAGTGTTCAAGTCTTTACCTATATTCCATTTGATTGAGTTTACCCGGACTCTGCATTTGGTTCGTTCAGATCTCCCATTAGAATGGTGGGGACCCTTCGCTCGAATATACTCGTGATGGTAGGGTTCGGTAAATAGTCGCATCTCGGGGGTTGTTATCCCGTGGCGATGACCATTTTCCCCAGGCACATGTCTATTTAAAGGCAAGGTAAGACTCTTCTAAGTTTCCGAGTTGCTTGTATTTGATTCCCTTTTTTACCGCTATGGCTGCTCCGTCGATTCGTTCTTGTGAGTGGTTTACTGTCGACACTTCATAGTTCCATATTTTGATGGTTTTATTATTAGTATTGACTCCGTGTTCTGAAATTAGGATTATATAGGCCTCGATGGTTCTAAAAATGTGTCCGTACTACAACCTTTTTGTTATCCATCCATCAGTGTTAATACTTAAGATTCTTAGGTTGTCTCTAAGGATGGTTAGATTTTGATCTATCTCTTTTGGAACTGCCTTCGGAGGTGGATGGTTGGGTTATTCCTCCGTGATTGGGTTCGTGATTGGGTCCCATCTAATTCTTCTTCAAATGTTCCCGGCTTCTCTTCACTTCGACGGGTTGAAGTTTTTGGTTGGGCGACTGCCATATTCAAATATTTGCTGAGTCGGGGGGTTTTAGTACTTTAACAGTCGGCAGATTGGTGGTTTGGAGCATCGAGTTCAGCTCCTTCTCGTAGCAGTCTGGAGTCCCCATGTTAGTAATGTGTGTGTGAATAATACAAGTTAGTATTTTCGCACTCCTCTCACTATTCAAGGTTGCCGTGGTGTTCCTCATATGTGGTGTTGATTTGGAATCTGCAGCCGCGTAGCTCTGGTTGCTACGGGTTCTTGCTTCCTCTTCCTTCCTTTTGATCATTTCTTTACTTTTGGTACAGTTGAGAGCCATCGTCCGGTATTCTCCGCCGCAGTTGATGCATTTCTTTGAGTTTGAGGCTCACTCTTTGACCGCATTCTGGACAAACCTTTTTGTCTTTATTGGGGCAATTGTAGCTGATGTGGTTTTCCAGTCTGTAGTAGGAGAAGCATATCTGAATGTTATGGAACTTCTCCTGTTCGATGTTATCAGAGGGAATCTTCATGTTGAAGGCGAGTAACCCCTCGTTTTTTGCCTTGGTCGCCATTTCTGTTAATTCAAATTGTATTTTCAAGACATGGGTGTTGTTGTGGAATTCAGAAGTTCTTTATTTAATTTTGGCACATTGGTAATTTCTTTCTATTTCTGGCTTGATTTCTTCTGCCGGCCTTTCCCCGATCCAGCTTTCTATCTTTCTACAGACGATGCTTCTATTCGCTTCTACCTGATGGGGGGGGGGGGGTTCCACTACAATTTTCTTAAGGGCGGTTGCTCTCTTCAATGAAAGGAGCTCTTACAGGTCCTTTGATTCAAAGCATATTGCAATATAGCCATTGTCCACCTCTATTAGTCGAATTAGGGGAACTTATATTCGGCGAAGAGGAGTTGGCATATCTCACTTTTGGCCAGACCTGCTTGGCTGGGGAGAGCCCTAAGGGGAACTCTCTTAGGGGTATCCATCTCACCAGGGGGGGAGGGGAAAATCCTTGTTGATCATTTTCTTTTTCCTGGTCTTATTTCTTGAGTTATGTTATATGAGGGAATTGTTTTATGAGTGATGTGTTATGTGCAGGCAAGAAAGATGAAAAATCATAAAAGAGATGTCCCCCTTCGTAATGCGACCCTGTGACCCCGCGAAACTGAACTGCAGATGAAGGGATGGATGAATGATGCTGAAAGGATTGACCCGGGTTCGGATCCTCCAAAGGGATGACTTATGGAGGACTTAATGATGGATGAAGGCCGAATCAACTTCTTTCACCCAGGAGTGCCGCCCCCTTGGTTATTTTTTTAATTCGCGACTGCATCCTCCATAACATAGAGACGGTTGCTTGTCCCTCTATGATCTTGGGCGGTAAGCCCCATCGATAAAGCTAAAAGATAAATCAACGGAGTTCGCAGTCCGTCCCTTTTCCCGGGAAGTCTGTGAAATTGATTTTTGCTGTGGGCTAATCCTCAAACCTCAAACCAGTCGACAGGCATAGTTGGAACGAGGGTTATGATGCAGTCCAGGTCCACCAGTGCAAGGTGCCCGCCGGCGGGGAACGATGTTGGGAGCTTAAGAGCTCATGTCAGTTTCACGTGAACGATGAAAGATGCATTATTGGTCTCTTTCCTAAAGGCCTCCGGGCGGCTGCTTTAAACTGGGCTCGGCTCTCAAATCCTTACTTTTGATTTCGTAGATTGGATACTTATTAATTTTTTGAAATTTTGTTTTATTATTCAGGATAGTGTCCATTTTCGCATGGTACTTTTTTGTGTGTATCGTAACAAAGATGCCCGTATTTTCTGCTTTTCTGATGGTAATTGCTTGATTATTTCTATGCTGCTTAGCACTCTCACTTAGGCGCAGGGTTAGAATTTCTGACTTAAAGCAACCTCTGTTTTTACCGGCCTATGTGAGAAACGCTTAGCGTGTGCCTCCTATCTAAAAAATGTCTCTCCATAGTGTTAATGGATATATAACAAGAATTAATCGAATTAATGTTGATAAGAAAACTTCTACACCCGTCTCTTCCTGTAAAGGGGGTTCCATTTTACCATCTATTTATCTCTATGAGGGGTCTCAAGCGGCTCACTCTCTAGCGTCGGGGGGGATCCACCATATGCTGTCACAAAGGCCTCTCCCTAAGAATAGAGAGTGAAAAAGAGGAGGAAAACTGGAGACTGCATAGATACCGAAATACTCAACTCCAGAATTGCGTATTTCTAGGGATGTGGCCATGTAGTATCAAACTCCTAGCATAAAACCCCAAAGGATGTTATTGGCCGGGAGGACTAAGGATACACACTTATGCTGGTGTGCACTTACGATTCATGTGGATTCAATTTAATGAAGCAAAACGCCAACTTTACTACCGCGAAGACTAAAACACAGGAAAGAATATAAAAGGTCTTCTTCCTTCAGGAAATGTGCGAGCAGATGCTTTTCAAGGAGATAATCCCTGGCATCATTTCTTTCATGCATTCTTCTTGCTACCCTTCTTGCTTGTTCGGTAGACCTTCTCATTTGTGCATGGGTTATTTTACCCAAGAAAAAAAACAATTCGATTTTTAAACTCGTAACTCACATGCTTTCCACTACTTGGCAAATAAACTATTCAACGTTTTTCTGATTTCATAATTAAAGTAATTTTACGCTCGTTTAAAAATTTAAATCCAATTTGAAGAATGTTTGATCTTTCATACATTTTAAATAATCTGTATTTAATATTCCTTAATTTTATTATTATTTTAAATACTTCAATCTTGTGCATGTAGTTGCCTACTTGTAATAGATAATAGTCCTAAGGATCGATATCTCTCTTCCTACGGTTTATTCCTTAGCTTAGGAATTAGTTCAGTTGCGCTACGTTGTATCCGTTCTAATGGCATTGTCTAAATTCGAGGTAGGGACGCCAAAATTGAACTGCGCACTCAGGTAGAGGACGAACTAGGGATTTGTAGATTAGAAGAATGGTATCTCTGGAATAAATGTGAAGTTCTCTGCAATGTATACAGTCATCCTGTTAGCTTTCTCAATAGCTTCAAGATATTGATTCGTCACTTTAATGACCACTGAAATTATGAATCCATGATTCCATTTCTACGACAATTGTCTTTAAAATTTATGTCCATTTAGTTATATACCTTTACATTTTGGCATCATAAGTGCATAATCTGGCTCTATTCCCTAGCTTAGTGTTATTTATGAATGTCGGGGATTTTATGAAATAGATCGTTATTAAATTTGTTTATGTAAACTATAAAACAAGGTCTGCTGCCTAAAGTGGCGTGCTCTCACTTATTCTGATTTATGACCTTACGACCTTCAAAACTTTCAATAATTTCCGGACTAACTTTGGGTGACCTTGTCAATTATATCATTCGAAACAGGATGTAAACAACATAAGGGTTTCAAATTTCGTTAGAATAGGCCTAATAGTTACGATGTTATTGCAAAATAATTCCCCGTTAACCTTGGGAGAACTTTGGCAATTGTATCATTTAAAAGAGAATACAAAACAACATAAGGGTTTCAAATTTCGTTAGAATCGGCCAAAAGGGCAAAACGGGACCGATGGACCGACCGACATAGTAAGATATAGAGTCACACGCGACTGAAGATTGGGCCAAATACAAATTCTTGAGGAACCTGCCTAGTACCTCTGACCCAGTCCTTATTTTCCCCGTTTACGACAACCCACTTTGAACGATTTGAGAGACAATTTATTATCCAAATAAGAATTTCAACTCTTATTTCGTGTGGCTCAAGTTTCCCTAAGAGCATCTTATTTGAAACAATATATGTATTAGGCTTTTCGAATGCCTGACTGAAGAATATCTTCTGCCTTCTGCTCATCTTAGAAATTATTTAATGGAGATTTCAAGTAGATTACTGTACTTAACTCGAAGAGACCCATTAACCCACTATTATTCATCGATTCTAAGAGGTTGCCAATAACTGAACTTAAACAATTAGGACTATATTACTAGAAGCAGTATTATCTCCTTTTTCGAAAAATTGCGTGACACCATCTCTTTTAAGCTCAGTTAGGTAACGTATAAAAGATCATAAATATCGGTTTTACTAATTCTCTCTTCAAATCCTTTAGTTAAAATGGGTAAACTGAATTAGGACCGTGAGCATTTGGTCAATTCATCTTGTTACTAAACATAAATATTTGGCCTTCGTTTAGTAACGTATCGGAGAGAAACCGCTGTTCCATAAAACTGATTTTTTCGATTGGTGTAGATAGTGGTGAAAGTTCTCAGGAATAATAAATAATACTTAGGAAATGATTGTGTAAATTTTTCTTACGAGTGCAGGATTCTCATTGACAAGCTTTTCTTTTCTCTACTCTTAAATGTTTTTAAAGCTCTTGAAATCCCATTTGACCAACCGCCGATATACTATATATTTTGCTTGATTTACTTCAGAGTCGTTGTATCTTGAAACTCTGTATTATCCTTTTTGCTCTTGAATTTGATTTCTTCATTTCCCTCTTAATTCAGACGGGTTCTTTGATTTTGGGGGTTTTCCACGCACACACTCTACTAACTCTGAATCCACCACAGTCTGCACAACTCGCTATAAATTTGAATACATCTCTTGGGCGTCCCTAATGTGAAATATGCTACGAGTGCCATTTACCATCAGACAAACATGAAAAAAAAATCGAAATGGCAGCGCCCTCAATTCGACGTTAATTAGTTGCTCTTATTTATTTACTTCTATTTAGAATATAAATTATGATCACTATTCTGAAGTTGTTGAAATTTTTGTGTAAGAATTTAATCTAAGACGTTATTGCCACTTGTGGGCTTTAGGACCTTGGGAAAAGAAAGGTCCTAATTCAGTTTATCAACCGCTCCTGATCATATGAAATGTCTGTAAAGCGCACGATTGGAAAGTTCAGATCGCCGTAGATTAATTACTATTGTTTTTTAATAAGAGATCGAAATTATGGATTGAAGAAGAGAAACGACCTTGGGATCCAGTCTAATCAAGAAGACAGAGAAAAGGAAAATAAAAAGGAAAGTAAAAAAGAATGAAAACAAAAGGAAGGATGGGTATTCTCGTATCGCAAATAGACGCCAAGAATACATATCGTTCCTTTTGTTTTCATTATTTTTTACTTTCCTTTTTATTTTATTTTTCTTTGTCTTCTTGATTAGACTGGATCCCAAGATCGTTTCTGGTTTGGGCTTTGCGCTAGGCGACGTTCCCCCTCCCCTCCCCCGCGGTGACGACAGTTCAAAGTCATATCTTTGATTATAACTTCAACGTTTTGTACAAATTCGGGGGTTGTCGGGGGTCTCATTATGTAGAGTTTATGAGGTTTGCTCTAATAGTCTCTGTTTCCTTCATTTAAAGATTCCTTCTATTTATTCCCTCCCCCCCCCCTAAGAGGGTCTCCTCGGAGTGAAGGGACACTCGTAGGTTTGCACTAAAATTTAATTAAGGCGCGAGCAACGTGGAGTGTGTGCCATGAGACCAGTATTACTACACCCATCGTTGGATTACATAATGCTACATTTTAAAAATAATTCAGACTTAAAATTTGATTCGGCAAATACATACTAATTCAATTTATTACCCCCCTTTCCTTGTCCCTATATATCACCCAAGCCTCCCTCCCTCCCTCCCTTCCCTCTGGTAAGCCACAAATCATTTTAACGAGCGAAATTTCTTCGCAGACCTCAGTGACCCTTAGGTTAAGGGGGCTTTGTCATTCCACTCTGCCGTGATACGATGCCCGATGGATTGTGCGATGCGATTAAAGGTGCCCTTTTGTATGGCACATGTCCCTCCCTCTAGAAGGACACTTTGGAAGGTACACCTCATTCTCCCTAGAGTGACTTTTCGTATTGCACACCTCCCTCTTTCTAAAATGGCACACGCCCCTCTCTCTAGAATAGCCATTGCGAATGGTGATCTTTCACTCACTAGATTCGAATGGTACATGTCCTTGGGTCTAGATTGACCGCTCTGTAAAGTTGGATGTTAGTAGGTTCGAGTCCCATAAGTACCATACAGTACGCGAATGTCGATATTTGAATCCCACTTCGATTGGGTCTCCCCTATTCTATCAAACTCGTAATTATCTTTAAATCTTATTTTTATCTTTTCTTCTCTTCAATTGCCATTGTTTTTCATTTGTTAACAAATTGTTTGGTTGTTTTTGACTTCAATCAAAGCAACGTGAATAAATTGATCAATTCAATCAATGCTCTTCGCCTCTCTTTCTATCAACCACCCAGACACACCCTTGTGGATCCCCAAAGGGATTGCATTTTTTAGCAAGGGCAACCTCTATGCAGCTGATATTGTGATTATTGCGTGCCTCACCCACCCCAAATGCCATAGTTTTTCCTCCCGGCATTAATTCATCCAGGTGTAACTACGGCTATATATCCTCCCTCCCCCCCTCCCATTTTAACTTTCTCTCTTTTCACCTCATTCTTAATAAATCTCTCCTTACAAAATTTCGGTGAGAGATGTCCTCATTGGTACCGTGCTTTGAATTGAATGTCCCCCACCACTTACTGGCTCATAGAGCCAAGGAATCAAAGTGTAACTTGCTGAAACAACGCTTCCGATTACGAAGTTAAGCCACACCGGGTGTGGTTCGTTGCTGGATGGAGGCGGCGGCGGCTGTCATATGTTATAAAGATGGAGACGATGGCGTCCGCAGACTTCGTCAACATGAATATTAATAAAGGGGTCGTTTAATGCTTTCTCAGAGAATGCGCGGCCTCACTTAATTGCGGTAACGATGAAAGTAAATAAGAGTAGAACAGGATACATATATTACGACCTTTCGGGCTATACACGCCCATCTTCGGTTACTATGAAACAAAAAAGTAAATGTTAAACAGTGGATATGAAATAAAATTAAAAACTATGGTTAAGGTTATAAATGAAACCGGAGAAAAACGAAACACAAAATAAAACGATTAAGTGAACAAAAGCTCACCACGCGGAATGAAGAGTCAAAGAAGACAAAAGGTGAAGAGAAATAGCTTTTTTTTAAGAGCCCATCTGGCGACTGCCTACTAGGGCAAAAATCGATATTACCACGCTACAGCCTAATACTAGGTTAGATTAAAAAAAAAACAATAAGAAAAATCATGCCAAAAAAACGAATAACAAATATACAAAATAAAGACAAAGAAACAAACAAAAACAACAAGAAGAAAACACTCTCCGTCGTAAGAGGGGGGCTCGCCTCTCCCCCGGCGCAGGAACATGCGGCCTACAATAAAAAGAGCAATAAAATGGAGGAGATCAGCCTCCTCCAAAAATTCAGATAGTCTGCAGGCCTGGGTACACGAACCCGTCCCGAATACAAGGGGCAAACAGTAGCCACTTCGCTCGTCCCGATACGAAGTTCACCCAAACTTGGAACATTAAACAAGAATGTGCCGAACAGTCGGGGGGAGAAGGCAGTCGTCGCAATTAGGTGCGGTCGAGCGCGCCATCAAATAGCGGTGCGTCCCGCGATTGTGCAAAATTCGAAGACGACAGAAAACGACCTAAAGCCGTCGCGTTATTAGGGGGTAGGTCCATGGGAACAGTCCCGGCGTAATGGCAAGCGACTTTAGGTGTTCCCTCTTCTTTGCCAAGCAAGCCTGAGGATTGCCCTGATTCCGGCCATGTAGTCGGTGTGAGGAAGATCAAAACGCTGCTCTGGTCGCCCACTCTTCGCACTCATTTTGACCCCTTCATCGGCGCCCTCATTCCCCGCAATTCCCACAGGTCCAGGAACCCAACAGAAGATAATCTCGACATCCACCCAACTCGCGGCAACAGTACCGTCACGAATACTGCGAACCAGGGCGGTGTTGGCGGGGGGGGGGAGAAGTAACGATTGAAGTTTGTTGACGGTGTGGGGCAAATTATTGGTTGGTTTGAAATAATGAAGTTGACAGTGGGAGGTAGATAAACGCTAATGAGGGAAAGATTTTATCCCTTGGTATATAGCAATTCTAAAATCCTGAGTGACGTAGGGTCCTGAGTAGATCCCAATATTTTAAAATTATTGATAGATCCTCGGTTTTACAACTGATGGCGAATTGCATATGTATTTTCCTTGGATACACTTCTACTTACGAGCAAGAGTCTATCCTTTTTAAGTTATTAACAAATACAATAGTAAAATCAGTATGTAAATAAAACTTCTTTAATAATTTAGAGAACTGGGCGCGTGCAGTCTTATTTAATTGGCCAAGTTCATGGAGCACGAAATGTCGTTTATTTTTAGATTGGTAGTTTCGGAGAATAAAGGTTGTTAAAAAAATCCATATTGATTTGTATATAGATGAGGAAGTATATCCATTATTAATTAAATATCGAGCTAACAATTCAAATTTTAAATGCATCAACCCTAAATTCGATGATAATCAATAAGTGCGGTTTAATACGATAGTAATTGTTCTCAATTTATAACAGGGGTCAACCACTAAAGAAGTTCAAACCGAACCTAGTAAAAGTACGTGTGCGATAAACCGATGCAATGAAAGATTTGCTCTTTTTTTTTGTTCAAACTGAATGTATATGTAGCTTGTTTAAGTATTTATTGCAATTGAAAATTATGAATGTCTCATCAACATATCTTCTATAAAAATTGGTTTAAATGAGGTTTGATGTATATTCATCAAACCAATAAAATAGACAAATATTAGGCTGAAACTAAAATGCAGGATCGCTAAGCACTTGGGTTGGTCTCACAGGACTAACATTCGAATTTCCAACCCAGAAGAAAGATTCTGATAACCACCAACATCCTCTTAATCCAAAATCTCTTACCATCTTGTCTTCAGCCTCAACATCTTTGGGAGTCGAAAATTTTAAAGTCGCTGTTGATCAGTAAAATAAACCTTAATTTGAATAATTACACCTCTTCAATTAAATTACTCGCCGTATAACCAACCTATGCGGTTGAAAGGCTATATATGGAATATATATACAAAGAAGGAGCAACTACATGATCTGCGGGTGATTATAAAACCACCACAGCGCTATGCTATTTGTATTTTCTGTCTTTCAAATAAATTTGAAGACAGAAAGAAAGATGCTGAAACCTTGCATAGCTGACTATAGTTACTGTGCCTAGTAGCTTAGCGGTAAAGCATCTGACCGGAAATCAGCAGACCCGGGATCGAGTCCCGGCCAGGAATTCAAAACTTTTTTCCCCTGGCGTTATTTCTAGGCTTCTCGGTAAAGGATCGCCTTCATTATGCCACCCTCTGCTCCCTTTGATTCTGGATTCTTCTAATGTTCCTCTCTCTTGGCCTTTAAAAAAACTCCGGTTTCTTGTCTCATTTGCTCATTCGCGTCCAATTCTTCTTCCTCTTGGAATATATATATATATATATATATATATATATATATATATTATTGAATCAGTTCTATTAGTTAGTAGGTAGCGTTTGTTTTTATGCTTCTCATTACGAGTATTATTGCCCTCAATTATTGATGTGGCTGGACAGAGAACTTTACAAATGACAATACTAATTGGTAAACATGGAAACAAAATTACAAATAGAGGAAAAGTCATGAAAAGAGTTGTAGAATTCTGTCTTTAATTATATAATAACCTTCATGCACCAGATGATAACTTTGTAATAAATGAGTCGAAAGTCCCACCAATACAGAATACTTACAAAATGCTTGATTAGAAGTTTTATAATGGTATCTGTAAGGGAAAAGAAAGCCAAAGAAGAATATCCCCTTAATTTATTCCATGAATTCCTTCCCTCTCTCTGTCTTTTAAGTAAAACTCCACCTTGAGTAACTTCGGACCTCTTCTCCAAAAGAAAGAAGAATACCCGTCAGCTGCCTCACAGGCGCAGTTAATTAAGTTGGGCATGCTAAAAGCTATTATATCACCGAAAAAACGCTAATCTCCGTAGTCTGGAGGCTGCTAGCCGAAAGATTCCTGCCCACATCGTAAAAGCCATTAAGACTTGGGTCAGGCGACAAACGCTAATCCCTCTGGCCGCCGGAAGTGTGCTGCCAGGCGTCTGAGTCTGCCAACGAGGAGAAACCCCCAAAATGACCGTCATATAAATACTCTGAGTTTTCGAATATCGTCAGATTAAATCTGAGAACCCGTCGCCTTCGGTTCAGATCGTGTGTCTGTTTCCCCAAGTTCCTAGTATTCGCTTATACAATCGAAGCTGGATCTCGCCAGGCAGACCCATCTCTTTCATGAAGCCTTACTCTGTTCAGAACAAGCCTTGAATCGTTTTCGTCCCCGAAGGATTGGCTGGGATTCCTCTCATCTCATCTGGAAGCCCCCCTTCAAGGATCTCTAGCTTCCCATGTGATACTTCGCGCCGAGCCCCGGCAGAGTCTCGATTTTTGGAGGTTGCACTTCTCTGGAGCAGAGGTGCCATCGTTCGTCTTCAAGGAGGATCGTGAACTCATCTTCTGGTCCCCTCCCCTCCATCCTTGTCACTGTTAGGATATTTAGCCGGAGGTCATGTCAATTAGCCTTTTCCATTTCTCCGCGCCGACTCGCTAAAGGATTTCTCTTCCTCGAGGTGACCCCATTAAGGCAAAACGACCCTTGCTTGTATCTCCCGTTAATCAACCCACTTTCCGACCACTAAATATTCCCGCCGTCTAACTGATTTTTGTAATATTCCATTTAATAACTGATTAACGAACTATTAACGTTTCCAAAATGCCCATTAATCTGAATTCTGCCAGAGTTGTCCCCTATTTAAATTATCTGTATTTTCCCGTATGTATATATATTAACTAGTGACTTATTTAAATTATATTTTTGGTTTTCACTCTTTAAATATACCCTTGAACTGCAACTTAGTAAACTCATTAAACGCTATCGGCCCCTGTAGTAAATCGCACTCTTATACCTCGTAATCAACGGATTACTCTTAAGAAGCGAAGGTACTTGTACGTAGAGAAGGACGCGTACGTATATTAGAGGATATATGTATATATAACTGTATATATATACAAATAATCTTGGCTTTTATCTCTTTCCTCCCAACCAATATATATATATATATATATATATATATATATATATGCATATTGTCTAGGGAGGTGGCCTTATTCCTCGACATCATCGTTGTAGCGCAGCCAGCAACCGCTAGCAAACCCATCATAGCGACACCTGTCACCCTCAGGCTCTGTGAGTCTATTTTACTACCACTGAGAGAGAGATGGGAAAGATGGCTCGTGTTTTTATCACCTCGCCACTCCTTCAACACGACATCACTCCACCGCAAGTGCCTGCCTCACCTTCCACCTCCAAGCTCTCCATCCACGCGAGTCGTAGTCACTTGACTGAGCATTAAGACAATTCCCTGACTTTGTAAACAATAAATATTATTTTACCTAATTGAATTGTGTTTTTCTAACTAAATGCTCCAGATGAATGCTTTTGTTTTACTTTTGGGAGGATAAAATCCGTAGAATCGCCTCAAAGATCCATTTCAATTTTTCTCGTATCAACAACATATAAATTTCTTACAAAAGCCAGAACCAAGAGACTGGTCAAAGCACAGGACAGCAATAAACCCCTGAAAAAAGGGGGTTTCAAAGGTAACTATATCACTTATAATCATCTTTAGGTTGTTTCCCAATTATAATTATCTCTATGATGTGCAAAAAATTAACAAACCATAATTGACATACTCTCTTTCATGTTCAGTAATAGCTCATGATTGGAAAGCGTCATCCAATTGTGAGCAGTTTCGGGTCTTGTTGAACAAAAATGGAACAATATCAGTAAGGTATCATCGCAACTTTGCTTTCCACCAAACCAAACTAATTGAATCATTTAGGAAGAACAAGAGACATCATTGTAAATATTGCCCTCGCGCATCAATTAACTATTTATTCATAAATGGATTGGGGCCTTATTTTTTTTATATTTTTCCTTCAAATTATAATATAACATACTAAAACAAAAGTTAACTTTTGATTAGTTCTACTAATTGTTGTATAATGGAAAAATATAGTAGTCTCAGAACTTTTGGCCATGACTGTACAGTTATGTCACATCGTCATTCAGGCTACCACCAGTCACTAGTAGAGTAAAATAAATTAATTTTTCTACGATGCAAATATTGATCAGTAGTTTTACAAAAGATAGAATCAGTAGTTTTACAAAAGATAGAACAATTAGAAGTATCGATCAAATATTTAGAGCAGGTACAAGCATACTTTAACTTAAAAGGCAATTTAACCAATGCATTTGACCAGTTTTAACTTATATAAATGATACTTAGATATATAACACTGCAGCAGCTTATGAATATTCAGAGACACATGGAACGATCGCTACTTGTTAGGAATAAATAGGGACCGCTAAAGAAATTCATTGGTGAGAACACAAACACTGGCGACAGATCTATTAAAATGAATATAAGTTCTGAAATGATAATTGGTTAGGACACAGTGCTAGAAGAAGGGATCGAATATTGTTTTTAGGAGTCTTGAAAACGGTTTTCCTGGCTTTTGTATTGAAGCCTAACACTGTTTTACCAGTACCTTCCACCCTCGATGTAACTTTAATTAATCTTCAATTATTTTATTTAAAATTTGCCTTGATTTATTATCCGTGAAGGGAATCTACTTACACTGAACCTCACAAGAGGAGTTATACTCCGCCTTGAGGGTGGCAGTACACCTTGTACAAGCTTTGTGTAAAAGATTTGCAATTCCCTCACCAAGACCATTTGTTTGTTTATGAACTTGAACTAGGGTTGAAATCCAAAACTTTTTTTCGTTTCCACTGTTACAGTTATTTATTCTTCAGTATTCTTTTCGTTTATCCACTCACCATTCGATGAAAACCTTAAAGTTAACTTCGTTGAGTTACATACTACGTAATTTTTCATTAATAATAGAAATATGTAATGTAAGAGAGGAAAATTGAATGCGGATAAGTAAATACTGGATGAGGTAATATTATCGTCTCCTCAAAGTCTGTCTTTAGTTCGTATCTTTGGATCTTTTTGTTTGGTGCATATTCCCTATGTGTTCGGGAATTTAACTAAAAGAATTCAAAATTGTTTTCCTCACTGATTAATATTGTCATTTTCTTTGTTTATATTTCCTTACACAACAGTTCATTCATCCTATCACTTCTCTCCATCATCTTTTATTCACCTGTTTCTTTATTCCTGAAGACAACTGCCAGCTTCGATTTTATTGGCACGGGGGAAGAAATTCGAGTTTTCCGTCCTTGAGCGCGCGATTAGATCCAACGATGAGCCAATGGATGAGGATGAAGACGAACAGAGAACCGGGAAGATGAGGCTTGAGGGAAGCTTAAGCTCAAGCTTGAAGATGCTCAGCGAAGCTTTGGAGGACATTGCAAAAGAACGGGGGAAGTTTGAGGAAACTGAAGCATATTTGGAGGAGTTTAGGAAATCTTAATGGCTCTTGAGAATCCTTAGATGAATGTTGGGAAAATGACGAAATTAGTGACTATGTGCGTGTTCTATCAGACATGTACGTAATTGGAGCTGCATAATTGGACACGGAAGGCAGACGATTGGCTCACTCCTTTACACGTGTCTCGAGACATCGAGTTCGAGGTAAAGAAGTCTTCAAGTTCGCTTTTGCTTGAGTTCAAGGAAGTGGATTTTTTTACGCCCAATGTTAGGGTCATGGGCTCATTAAGGCTCGAGTATGACGTCATACAAATAGAGAATGGGTAAAGAAAGAAGAGAGAGACAATGGTGAAAGGAAGGGAGGGGGGGGATGCAATCCTTCCGCGACAAGGTGCCACTGATAGTATCCTCTTAGGGGTTAGTTATTTGCGCTACCCAGCTGGATAATGAAATTTAGATAAAGATAAAAATGACACTTGCTGCAAGCCCGAAGAGATTAGGGGCCTGGTCATCGTTTGCGGGAGGGGGTGCAGAAAGTGCCGTACTACTGTGTTTTGCCGCCAGCAGGTGAGTAAAGAACTCTTTTTAGCCCAAGGGAGAGTGACCCATTCTGAATTCAAAGTGTGGATATCAAAACCCCGTCGGCATGTATGGAAGAGTGATGGTTTGTTGCTTTTTTTGTGTGTGTGCCGAGAGGAGAGGTGGGGCAGGCAGAGGCGATGTGATTGGTTTTATGTATGATGACATACGTGACCGGAGTTGTCTGAGCGTATGCCCAGATTCAACGCCCTGCTGGAGTGGCGGCAGATCCTTGGGGACGCCGAAATTTCTTGCGTCCGCTCTTGCGGGTAATCGAATCCGAAACCGAAGCGTAGCAATCCGAGTTCTGATCCACTCGGTTAGGGATGGATTGCTTCAGCTAATGTAAAGTTGCCCAATTAGCATGTCGTATGTACTTTTCAAAATGTTTTGCACAAAAATATGTTAATTATAATATAATTATTTATATGTTCTGTAAATCCGTGAATAGTTTTGAATGACTGCAGCTAGGCTTGAATGGGCTGCGTTGCTAAGTAATATTATCCATAAAACGTTAGGTTGTAAAATTAATTATATTGCCATGCGGTTCAGATCTTCTCATTCTTGGCAAAGACTCCTCCTCGTCAACACTCGTGAGGAAGAACTCATAATTGCAGAAGTCTGATGACTAGTTACTTTCTTACTAGTAGTCTATATGATATATATATATATATATATATATATATATATATATATATATATATATATATATATATATATATATATTATATTTATATATATATATTTATATATATGTCAGTGCCAACACTGACTTCAAGTAAGGAGTTCCAGCCAATAACTAGGGTTCCTTTTATAGCTTGGCCGTAGTTCATATATATTCGTTCAGCATCTGGCGGTCATCTTAGAGGTGCCCTCTGTCAATAAAAATATCATTCGTAGCAAACGTTCTCTCGATATTGTTCACACGCGCCTGACTCGGGCTCAGTAGTTACAGCCAGATTTGATATCTATAAGCGTAAAAATTAAAAGTAATTAAAATTCAATGTTTTCTTCAAGCAATAAATTTTTATAGAGATTAGGATTTAAATTCGATTCTATGAAAGGTTTCCGTTCTAAAATATTCCTAATGGAACGAAATATTATCCAGCAACTCGGGCTAATAAGAACGAGCCTGGTAGATGTAAAAGACTAACTGGCATCTCTTGTCAAGAGTGCAGTTCAGGCCACAGTCAGATCGGTCCCTGGTTAATGTTTGCTGTGCTTGCCGCTGTCGTTATTTTATTGCTTTTATTCTGTGTGTCTGTGTGTAAAGATCTGTTCTGTTTTGCAGATTTGCTTTATTTTTACCCTTAACTTAGAAATGGAGAAAGACATAGTGCTAGATATACAAAAATATGCCATTTGGGAAAGCATTTTGAAAGCTTTGGACAAGAAAAAAGAGCTGCACGATACGATATTATACGAGTTAGCCATCAAAGCAAGAGGAGTGGAGTTCATGTATAAATGAAGTGAGTAATTTTTATATTGTCGATGAATAGGTCACCTCCCCAGACAATATGTCTATATATATATATATATATATATATATATATATATATATATATATATATATATATATATATATATGTATCTATTGGTTGGGAGGAAAGAGAGAAAAGCTACGAGAATATGTAGATATACAGTTATATATACATATATCTTCTAATGTACGTACGCGTCCTTCGCTTTGTATGAGTAATCCGTTGATTACGAGGTATAAGAGTGTGATTTACTATAGGGGCCCATGGC
The DNA here is from genome assembly GCA_963969495.1 of Ceratothoa steindachneri. NCBI lineage: Eukaryota > Metazoa > Arthropoda > Malacostraca > Isopoda > Cymothoidae > Ceratothoa > Ceratothoa steindachneri. Next base: position 3,127,823 of record OZ018338.1, on the reverse strand, counting down.
GTTTAATGAGTATACCAAGTTGCAGTTCAAAGGTATATTTAAAGAGTGAAAACCAAAATATAATTTTATTTGGTGGACTTGGTGGCTGGGAGCAGAATAGAATTGAGAATTTTAGGGACAGTTCGTCTTCACATGCCCGGGGGTTCCGCAAAAAAACAGACGATGGGTCATCTGGGGTAACCTGACGCAGGGGGATTAAAGACGGGTGGCTTGACATCCCTAAAATCAGACAGGGGGTGATATTTCGGTTAGGAGGGACCTGGGACCTTACGAATTTGGAAACGTTCTCCGGGTAAAAGTTAGGCAAGTGGCCTTTACTTTTGGGGAAGGGAGGATGACCCTTCTTGGGATATTTTGGGTAGAAATTATGATTGGCCGCGTGCAAATCCGCTTTTTCGATTCATTCTTTGCAGGGAAGCAACTCTTCGGTCCTGTACGAATGCACATATTTCAGAGGGTAGCGTAGCCATCAATTAATCCTGCGAAATGAAGTCAGACAGAGACTTATAGTCGCCGTTTACCTGTAAGGAGTCCAACCAAAACGACAGACTTCTTCTAAAGGTGAATCCGAACTGGCGGTAAGTCTGGCCAGGTAGCAACCTTGCCTGACGAAACTTTTCGTTTAGAAGTCCGGAACATGTTGATCGCAGCCAAGAGTTCGGATTTAACGGTTGAATAGTCAAGGGTAGCCTCGGAGGGTTGCGAAATGAAAATATCTCGCAGCTTAGTATTAAGAAGAGGCAAAAGTCAAGCGACCCTATTAGTTTGGATATCCCATTGATTTACCTCAAAAATCTTTTTAGATGAGTGAGGTAAGCACTTAAATCCTTACCTTCCTTAAATGCTGGGAGCTTTAAAGGCAGGGATCTGGTGAGCTTCATTCCTGGAACTAACTGAGAGGGTTTCTAAGTTATTCCTATTTAACTCCCTTTCATGTTGCCTCACCCTTTCTCTTTCTTCAGCTTCTCTTCTTCTCTCCTCAGCATCAGCTTCTCTTCTTCTCTCCTCAGCTTCAGCTTCTCTTAGTTCTTTCTTATCTGCTGTTTCGTTTCTCTCGTCATCCTGAATATAGCAACTAGCTCTTTACCCGAGAGACCAAGCAATCTCACCCTGTTGCCTAAATCTCTCGAAGGACGTCATTTTGTTTCCTTACGGGAAACTAGAGATCCTTGAGGAAGGGAATCCAGATGAGACAAGAGGAATCCCAGCTAATCCTTCTGGGACGAAAACGATTCGAGGATTGCTCCGAACACAGTAATCCTTCACAAACAGATGGATCTGCCTGGTGAGATCCAACCTCGATGGTATAAGCAAATTCCAGGGACTTGGGAAAACAGACACACGATATGAACCAAAGGCGACGGGTTCTCAAACTCAATTTGCCGATATTCGAAAACCCAGGGTATTTATATGACGGCCATTTTTTTGCTTTCTCCTCGTTGGTAGACTCGGACAACTGGCTGACCACTTCCGGCGGCAACATGGATTAGAATTTGTCTCCCGCCCTTTACGATGTGGGCGGGAAACCTTCGGATAGCAGTTTCCCTACTATGGAGATTAGCACTTCCTCGGCGAGGTAAAAGCTTTTAACACGCCTACCTTAATAAACTGCACCTGTGAAGCATCTGACGGATATTCAAATTATTTCTTCTTTTTTTCTCTCTTTGGGCTCAGAGATTACTCTACGTGGAGTTATACTTAGGAGAAAGAGAGAGGGAAGGAGTTCATGAAACAAATGAAGGGAATATTCTTCTTGGTGTCCCTTTCCCTTATATATATATATATATATATATATATATATATATATATATATATATATATATATATATATATATATAAACCTTATTTCTGTCTTATTGTTAAATTATCATTGCACATTTAGTCTACGGTGTGCATTACGTCTCTTACCTTCTTTTATATATGTGTCCTATGAGAAATCTGTCATGAGCTCGAGTGATGTTGATGATCTGGTGTCGCCTATGATATATATATATATATATATATATATATATATATATATATATTTATATATAACTGACATTCCTATCTCTAAACCGGAACCCTCCTCTATAAGACAGTCTAAAAAACTTAATCACTCGCTTGACCCTGATTCTTTCAGTTTATTTTCTTCCGCTTCCTCTTCTCTGGGATTAAACATTCTGGAATCTCTTTTCATAAAACAAATAAACCCAAAACTTTAATGACTATTCATCCTCCCTCATATTATTCAGTATACAGGCAAATAGAGAAACACACAATCAACCAAATCCCCCTACATATTTTCCTCTTGGCCAGCTCCGACTATAGTAATCAGTTATTATAATCAGCCCCAACGAAATAAGGTTAGTTTTTCTCTAAATTTTTCAGTTTCCTTTTTATTCTTTTTGTTTATTTAAAAAGATATGCCTCCTTTGAATCCAAATGATTTCATATATAATTTTCCCCCCTCAGTTTTAGGTTTATTATTCTTATTTACTACTTCACAAATGCTTAATTAAGTTTTAAATTTTCGTTTCTTACTTTACTCGTATTTATTGATCGCTTGGAATCATCTTTAATCCCTGTATTCAACTGTTTTTGACTTCTAATTTTTCACTATCATATATTTGTATTTTAACTTATATTGAACTGCTTTGCTTTGCTTTTTGTTTTCGTTTCTGATTCCCGGCTTTTTTTATTGTACTTACTTTTCATTTATCAATGCTTGCTTTGCTTTTACAATTTTGTCGTTTAATATTTTGAAATAAATTTCTTGTATGTCTATTAGAGTTTAATTCAGGTTTATTATTCATATTTGTTGCTCCCGGGAATATTGTTTAAATATGTTTTAAATTTTCGTTTCTTGGTCAAACTCGTATTTATCGATAGTTTTATCGCTTGTATTCAACTGTTTCTTTAACTTATAATTTTTCATTATCATATATTCGTAAATTTACATATTTAACTGCTTACTTTTCTTTCTGGGTTCGTTTCTAATTCCTGTCTTGTTGATTTTGACTTATTTTTCATATTGTAACTGATATTGAATTGTTTGTCCTGTGCCGTGGTATACGGCCGAGTACGTATCTAGGTTTGCTCCGTACATGAGTAACTCGGTTCCACTTTTCTCGAAGAGTGCTTTAAATTAATTTGATTGTTTAACCTGAGAGGATTCGTGTTATGATATAACTATTACCATTTGCAGCGTTCGAGGATCTAATTAAACAACTCGGACAAAAATATAATTTTAATTACATAAAAAACTGAAATATTAAAAGTTTAAACATACAAATGCTATTATAAGAGGATCTAATAAAAATTAATACTACCGATGAGTAACACGCGATGGTTGACTTAAAAATCACTTTCGCACGGAATGTGAACTAACAAACATGAATAGGATTTGTATGTCTTTTTAACTTTAACTAAGAGGGAGTCTGCAGTTGGGTGACTTTGAACGGGAGCCTCCTCGATGAGATGATTAGAGGCGCGTTGAACTGGAGCTTTCCTCGCGGCCGTGAGGATGGCTGAGAAAACAGATGATTCTTCTCAATGGGTGAAAGAGACGCGGGCTGAGTCTATTCGGGAAGAACAGCTGATGCTTCTCCAGGGTAGGTGGGTAAGGCGTGCGGTGAGACTTCTTGACTTGAAGAGCTAAGTGAGGGGATCTTGGACGAACGGAACGGAAGTTATTCTGATCCCTGTGTTACAATCTCAGGCTTCTCAATGATAAGACTTGACCAATAGGTGAATCTTTTCTTGAGTGTGAATTCCCGTTGGTATTCCTCAATGGTGAGGAGAATATCTGTTTTTAGTTAGAAAACTGAGATGGGGGATTTCTCTGGACGAGAATGATATGAGGGTGGATCTCGATATCACTGGTCTAAGCGACCAAAGGAACAGCCTCGGGAGGGGAAATCCCGCTCGGTTCCAGTTGTCTTCTTGATTCCCAGTTTGACTCAGGGACCCGAATTCTCTCGATTGCTAAGCGGATTCTCCTTTCATTTCTCAAGATCAAACTATATATATATACGTCGATTATCCCCTGGGGGAAGGGGAGGAGAGACGAGGGCCCACAGTTAAGCCTCTCTCCTAGGGCATAAATTTTCAACGTTGTGACTCTTCGGCCCTTCTGGTTTACCTACGGAGAAAGTGAAATTCCGTCTATTTGGCGAAAATAGACATAAACAATCGGAGAGGACAGTGAGCCTGTTTATAGATTTTTATTCAAAAGGCTCTCACACCCTCCTTTGTTTATATTAACGGACTAAGAAATCTGCTGACTGAATTCCTTCTTTGCGAGCGACGCTGAAGGGTTATTTATTCTCCCACATTTCATTCCTCCTAAAGAAGGTAATGGAGAGGGAAACTCGAGTGCAAAAGAAATAAACGACAAAAAAACATACGTCTTGGAATGCAATTCCAAGTCCGACTGTTACAAGAAAATTACAGTGGTCGACCATCATACTAAACAAGACTTAATAAAATTGTACGCACACGCGCGCACGTACACAGACAGGTGAACGGCAGACTTTAACCTTGCCTCGTAAGGCCAAGCAGTCCAGAACACACAACCCAATTTAAACAAAAAAAAACCCATCAATTACAACAAAGAAAAAGAAAAAACTGACTATTGTTCTGTACCTAGGCAGTTAATTCCTTATAACAAATAAACACTTAACACATTAGTATATACAAAAAAAAATGGTTTCAGGACTAACGGGAGTTTAATTAGCCCTCTGTCGAGTTTCGGCTCAAGTTATCGGCTATACAATTATCGGAGCCTTTTATATACTAGTTTATGGCAAATTGGTACTCTATTAACAATAGACTCCATCGCATGAGTCTGCCGTTCTGTTTTTTGCTGTTACGGAAATATGACAGAGGCTGGTGATGGGATTCGACGTTAAACTCACGACCTATTAAATAGAACTTGAATTTATTTATCCCCCAAATTGCAGCTAGCGCTTCCTGTTCTATAGTTGCATAAGCTATTCCTCGAATCGATAGCTTTCGGCTCGCACAAGCTATGGGAAAAGGGGTACCATCGTCTTTCTATTGCACCAAGACACAATTGATTCCTTCACCACAGGCATCGGTGTGGACCCCAAACTTCTTTTGGGGGGTTAGGTAGTCGAGGGATGGCTGCTGAAATTAATTTTTCCTTCAACGAGTTAATCTGGGAGAACGCGTTTGGATTACATCTAACGGGGTCAGGTGATTTTTTTCTTTAGATATCATTAATGGGCGCAGCTATCACGGCAAATTGAGGTACAAATCTTCTGTAGAAGGATGCAGCACCTAAGAAAGAACGCAACTTCTTCTTTGTCTGTGGTAGAGGTATCTTAGCAATGGCCTCGACCTTTTCCTGTTGAGTGGTTAACCGATTTTGACCTATTTCGAATCTGAGATCCGAGATTGACTCATAAGCGAAGTGGAATTTCGAGGGCCCAACAGTTAATCCGTGTCGCGGAGACGATCTAATAAAGCTCGGAGTGAATGTAGATGTCGCTCCCATGTACGTGTAGCCAAGTACACATTCTTGAAATAGAACGACACGTAGCTCAAACCATCCACAATTCGACACATCATCTGATTATAGTTGCTCCCCACCATGACGAAACCAAATGGTAATCGGGTGAATTGGATAAAGCCCTTATCCGTTGCAAACGCGGTTAGCCTCTTGGACGCATCGGCTAACGGGATTTGGTGATAGGCCTTTCACAACTCCATCACTATCGGCTAGCAATAATCGAAGGACAAAGGTTCGATAATCCCCAACTGTAGCAGATTCTTCACTTCTGCGTTAAAGGCGGATCGAAAATGAATTGGGAGGGGATAGTTTCTGGGGTCTTCAATTTTGATCTCATGAACAAACTGTTTGGAGCACCCTGTTTTCTCGGAAATTACATCGGGGAATTCCTTCAATAGGGCGGACAATTTGGAATTTTTGAGCGGGCCAAGGTGGGGGTTCAAATCTAACTCCGTGGACGGGCCGTCCTGGTGGAAGGATAATGAAGGTAGAGGATATTCGTTATCCGACTCTACGTACACCGTGTTTACCACTTGAAGAGGTTCACATGGGTATAAAGTTCCATGGTTCCTTCTTAATACGGAGTCACAATATTATTAATACACGCTCGGCGGTGATACTTCTTGAACATGTTTATGTGATACATTTTGTGGCCACGAGCTTCTATGACCGGGAAGGGCCCCTTCCATTGGGAGAGCAACTTATTTGTCTTTGTAGGCAGTAACGACAATACTTCGTCGCCAGAATTTACTTTTTGGGCTTTTGCTTTTAAGTGGAAATAAGTTCTGTATTTTTCTAGGTGGCACTCGGCGTTTGAGAGGGCCAACTCTGCACATTTCTCCAATCGTTCGCGCAGCTCGACCACATATGCGTAAGAGGATTTAACTTCTTCATCTAATTGGTGATTAGTGAAGAGCTCCTTAAGGATGCTCATAGGTCCTCGGACGTCACGTTCGTACAACAATTCGAAGGGGACAAAACCCAGGGTTCGGTGAGGAATCTCTCGGCACGCGAAGAAGGCGACTGGTAAGTATCGATGCCATTATCGAGTCTGAGACTGACAGAGCTTTCTTAACTCTGCCTTTAGGGTACCATTTAATTTTTCACACATCCCGTTTGCGGAGGCATGAAAAGGGGTCGTAAAGAGGGGTTTGATGAGGAATAACTTGCCCACGTATTCCATCAGTTCCGACGTGAACTGAGGGCCTTGATCTGAGAGGATTTCTTTAGGAATACCGACTCGGGAAAAAATGGAGATGAAGGCTTCTGCATAGGAAATACTGTCAATTTTCTTGAGGGCAACTGCGTCAGGGAAACGAGTGGGGCACTCTACCAAATTGAGGATATAAGAGTGCCCCTCGCTAGACGGTGGATGGATGGGCCCAACCAAGTATATAGCCACTCTGAAGAAGGGCTCGGAAATAATGGGGGGTTTCTGCAGTGGAGCCTGTGGTACTGGGCCTTTAGCGGTGGTTTTCTGGCACAGTTTGCATGACTGGCAGTATACGGCGATCTCTTTAGCAGCGCCGTACCAAAAGAAGTATTTAAAAATACGTAGAGAGGTTTTGTTGTGACTGAAATGTCAAGTCAATAAGCCATCATGTGCCATTTTTAATACCCGTTGAGAGTAACACCGGGAAATGCACAAGACTTTATCCGACGGGGAGGTTACTTCAGCCGTCGTCCGGAATAGTAGTGGATTTTCCACCACATATCTTATTCGTTTGTTTCCCTGAACAGACTTGATTTCGTTTTTCGCTGCCTTTTCCCACAGGGATTGGAGCCTCGGACAGTCCTTCTGGGCGGTAGCGAATGCTTGGGAATTGAGCTCTTCGTATTCCGGGTTCTCAAAAGGAGATAAAGGGGTTGGAGCCGCGGACCTCTTATTTGCTTGAATCCATGTGACTACGGGCTGAGCCATCGGATTTGGGGAGAGCTACGTGCCCTGGCCTATTAAGACAGAACAGAATTTAATAGGCACTGCCAATACATCAGTCCAGCTAGTGAAGTACTGACACTGTATGTGGCATCTGACTACGGGGAACTTGTTTGATCTACCCAGGAAGTCCTGGACGACCACGAACCTCTGGTGCTGGGGGCTGACTGGGGGAAGCAATTTATCTGATACGACGATACAGGGGCACCCCGTATCGCGTACCAATGTTGAGACTCGTCAACCATTTACTGATATAGTCTCTAACTTTAGTCCTCCGGAAGAACTCTTATTAAACAAAAAGTTCGCCTCCTTAGATGTGGGCGAAGGAGGCGCTGAAGCAGGTGGTTGTTCTTGGGGGAAAGATGCGGCGATGTTGTGCACTTGTTGACTCGAGGACGACCTAAGCCTCGAATTTTGGGCAATGGAAGCTAATGTCACCCCTGGGTGCCAAATTAAAATACGTACCGGGGTTTCTGGGGTATGACGAGGAGAAGGGGTTTAGATTAATTAGGGACTTAATTTCTCTCTGATCCTTAGATGAAAGTAATTTGGGTTTGGGTGGACCGGAGATCTTGAGAAATTTAGGGAGGTTCCTTTGCTGGGGTTTCTAGGGATACTCGCCTTTCTTTGGAGAGAAGGGCTGGTTCATTTTAAACTCTCGTGGATATAGTTTGTGGTTGGAAGCATGTAGATCCGCTTCCTCCACGCACTCAGTGAACGTAGCGGCTCGCCTGTCCTTCACGAATGCTCGTATCTCTGGGGGCAGGGTACACAATAATTGGTCCTTAAGAATGAAGTCGATGAGAGATTCGACCTCTTTCTTCACTTGTGCTGAATTTTGCCAGAATTGGAGATGTCTCCACAGGATAAAACCAAATTGACGGTATGTTTGACCAGGCTGAATTCTAGCGTGTCTAAATTTCATCCTATACTCCTCGGGATTTAGATTAACGGCAGCCAGTAGCTCGGACTTAAGGGTAGAAAAATCCACAGAAGCCTCGGATGGTAACGAGATGAATATATCAAGTAGACGAGTATTAAGCAGAGGCAGTAATATAGCGATTCCCTCTGTTTCTATGTCCTAATACTTCACCTCAAAGATTTTCTCGAAGTGTGTCAGGTACGAACACAGGTCTTCGTTATCTTCATATGCTAGGAGTTTCATCGTAAGTACCTGCGTAGCTCCAGGCCTGGATCCAACGGAATTCACTTCCAACTGGTCCTTGCTCAATGCCCTTTCATGTGTGCGCATTAGTTCTCTCTCTTTTCTGCTTCTCTTTCTATCTGTATTATTCTGCTTCTCTTTGCGCCTGTTCTCTCTCTTCCTCTCTTTCCGTCCGTTCTTGTTCCTGGACGTAGGCAATTAGTTTTTTTTCTGCTAGTCCAAAAGTTTGGCCTTGTTGGTGGAACCTTTCCAAAGACGATATTTTACCTATCTCCGTCAAAACTCACCAATGTACGCTAATGGTACTTATACAACTACGGAACAAGTAGCGTTCTGCCTAACCTTATCACCTACACTCTGTTAATTGGAATACCACTACCAAAAAAACTGATTAAAACCATAAAATAAAGCTCTGTTTATTTCACTTCTTCTAATATTAAACTTATGTTGGAAAATTCTAGTAGATAAAGATTTATACCAGTTTGCCCGAAGTAAGGTATAGAATATACTTCACCTTTTTTCCTTGTATGTTAGTCCACAATAATACAGGAAAAAAAAAGGTGGAGTATATTCTATAGAATGTTATATTTGTAATTTACCTTACTTCGGGCTAACTGGTAAATCTTTATCTACTAGAATGTACCAACATAAGTATAATATTAGAAGAGGTGAAATGAACAGCGCTTTATTTTCACATTTATCTGAAAATAACCACCCCATTGACTGGAATTCTGCAAAATCGTTTATTATTCCGCTGATTTCACAATAAGAAATATTGTCGAGTGTTCCTTAATTGGCATCTTACCCAATATAATATTTTCCCTGGTTTATTTAAACTCGACCCTGTTTTTTAAAAACTTGTACTAAATGAAATAACTTCATAATGTAGCCTGTTTTCACTTTTTATTATTGTAATATCATTCGCATTGCCTCCCCCACCATGTGTCTCTGTTGTGACTGCGGATTAACTCTTAGCCCTAAATGTTTTCGCTCTAATGATAATCCTTTAAAATGTTTTTTTGTTTGTTTTTATTTGTTTTTTCACCCACCATATTCCATTCATATATATGGCGTTGTTGTGTGTATATCGTTTTAGGGATACATATGTCTGTTATTAGTTTCCTATTGTTCTTTTGCTTGGTATTTTTCTGTCTTGTTTTTGTGTTTTACCATTGGTTTTTACTATGTGATGGGACTTCCCTTCGTATATTTGTACCCTATATGAGGTTGTCTTCTCCATTTTCATGCTATTCCGTTAAAATGAACTTGCAAATATAGTTAGAAAGTGCTTAGATTCATCTTTTCATTTTCCTGTGGGTTAATTTTCATATTACTGTTATCCTCACGTGACACTTTGTGAGTTTTTTCATTATATATATATATATTTTTATATTTAGGTTGGATTTTTTTATGTATGTTTTATTAAATACTAGGTCTAGTTGAACCTCGATAAGCTTCTTTCTTTGCTTTTCTAATTTCCTTATTATTCTTTTTAAGTTGGCCCCTTGGACCTACCTCTTAATCTTTGATGGCTTCAGGTTGTTTGCTATCGTTTCCGAATTGGGTTCACTCGCGAGACTTAGTGTCATTTGATGGGACGCTCCTCTGCATCTTAGTGCAACGATTGCCTTTACACCCCAGACCGATCGGAACATTCTTGTTGTGTCCCATTCTGTGGATCTTTGCGCATATTACCTGTCCCAATACTGTGACGAGTGGGGTTGCAGCTGCCTATCGCTAGTGCTCGGGATGAGTTCGTGCATACATACTTGTGGACTTATGCACTTTTTGTAGGAGTCTGGCCTTCTCCAATTTATTTTTCTCTCTTTGTTTTGGGGAGCATGGCTTGGTGCCAGGGTGAGGGGACGTCTGACCTTCCAGTGACGCTGGGGCGTTCCTCATGCCTCCTCTTGCTTTTGTATTGTGTTTATTTGTTGTTCTCTTTTTCTGTTCGCATCGTTTATTTTTGTGTTGTTTTTATTTTAATTAGCCTAACAATAGACTAAATTAAATTAATGCTCCTTAAGCCTTTGGTGGTACTCGCCAGATAGGGGCTATAAAAAATGCTTAAATCCTTCCTCCGTTAGACTCTGCAACTACCGCTATTAACCACAAAATATCGCTTCATATTTCCCGGGATCCTCTTCTCCCGCCTCGACGTCTTCGCTGCTTCCAAATTCACGAGCCGATCGCGTGCCACGCGGGGGCTCTCAGACAATGATATAAACACAGACGAGCGTGTGAGAGGCCAGATAGGGCTGCCCCTACTCGTCGTTCAGAGACTGCCACGGGAGTCTCAAACGAGAATGAGACGACTTGGGTTTTTTTCTTTCCAGACATTTCCATTTTTGCCATTTTTATTCCAACTTTTTTCCGGCTCTCACTCTCGGCCAGTCATCCACCAGCTTTCATCCATTCATCTATGGTCAGGGCCATGGCGGGGAGGTGGTGGTACAGCCCTCACTTTATGCTTATATTAGGGGGATGACAAGCTTCCGTCTTCCCATCTTTCTTTTCCTCTTCTATCCTTTATGCATCCGCAAGAGGATGTCATGTATGGGCAAACATACTGCAGTTGACATTGTTAGGACAGCATTCCCTCCAGGCCCCAATGCCTGTAGGTAGCTCTGTAGCCCTATATCCTCCACACTTCTTCCCTTCCTCCTTTCTCTACAGATCTTTACAAACATTCTGAGTGGTTCTGCCTCGTTGCTATTGCGCTTGAAAATCGAAGCAAAAATCGCACGTCTGTTTCACCTGTTGGAAGGAATCTTTCAATTACTAAATACATACAATATTTCCTAATTCACACACTATTCGCTTTCGCTCACTCTCAAACCTCTTTCTGTACAACCAAACAGCCTTTGTTAACAGGGTTGATAAAAATAACTCCCTCTTATTCTTTACATATTCAAAAAGAAATTTAAAAGATAAAATGAAATCATTTAATCCAAAATGATAGCGGTTCGTGGATTAATTTATTGATCTAAATTGTGAAGGATGGAGTCAAGAAGAGGATAAACATAAATAACATCATTTTGTCATAGATGCCTAAACCAGATATAACATCAGCTTACATAACTTTAATCGAAAGATAAATGACCACAATTCTAAATTTGATTTCCTCTAAAGATACTTTCATGGGGCCTCTTGCAGTTAGCATGACTTAAACAGAAATTGGGCTATGACCCTCAATGTGAGACAAGTAAAATTTTGCGACTTCGACTCGGGTAACGCTTGGTCAAATATAAGCTTCCGTTTGTTAGAATTCATAACAACATAATTTCACGGATGACAAAAGCCATAAGGGCCTATCAAAGGTCATCTGCATCCGTCAAAACCCACCCACAAAAAGCACCATCACCAGGGGAAGACAAAATCAAAGTCCCCCACAATATAATATAACAGATGAAAAAGCCACAAGGGCTCATCATAGGTCATCCGAGTCAAACGGCCTCTTTTTTAAGGCACCCAAACTCCCAGGAAAACTACATCCAGAGAATTGCGTCCACAAACAAGGGTATCACCAATCACGGCTTGTGAAGAACTAAATCATGCAGCTATAGATATATACAAATAATATTAATATATACAAAACTTAGGAACCATCACAACCTTTCCTCCCCATAAACTCATCCAACCTACTCTTAAATACATTTAAATTTGGACTACCTACTACCTTCCGCGGCAATTTGTTCCAGAAGTCTACCACTCTATTTGTGAAAAAATATTTTCTTAAATCCAACCTACACCCTTGCTTTTTAATTTTCAAGTCGTGACCTCTAGTCCGATTTCCATCATCTAACTCAAAAAACTTGCTAACATCCAATTTATCCATCCCAGAAAAATTTTTAAAGAGCTCAATCATATCCCCTCTCACACACCTCCTTTCGAACGAGAACATATTTAATACCCTCAGTCTATCTATATATTCAAGGTGCCTCAGGAAAGGAATAATCTTTGTTGCCCTCCGTTGCACTGACTCGAGAAGGTTGATATCGTGTCTAAAATGTGGGGACCATGCCTGTATACAGTACTCTAGATGAGGCCTAACATAATAGTTACAGAGTTTAAGAATAACCTCCTTACTTTTGTAACTGACATTTCTCTTAATGAAACCCAGCACTCTATTTGCCCTATTTCTTGCTTCAATACACTGCTTAGAAAACCTTAATGACTTATCTATTACTACTCCTAGATCTTTCTCATCCTCTACTGAGCTCAGCCAATTCCCATCCATTTCATAGTTAAATTCTCTATTATCTTTTCCCATGTTAATAACTTTGCACTTATCAAGGTTGAAAGTCATTTGCCACTTATGTGCCCAGGATAACAATTTATTTAAATCCCCCTGCACTTTAAAATTATCATCAATATCTTTAACTACAGCTGCTAATTTGGTATCATCCGCAAAAATTGACACTTTATTATTAACTGCCTCCCCAAGATCGTTTATATAGATGACAAATAATAATGGACCGAGAACTGATCCCTGAGGAAGCCCACTGATAACATCCCTCCACTCTGACTTTACACCATTTAGCACTCCTCTTTGTTTCCTGTCTTTCAGCCACTCAGCTATCAAATTTGAAACACCCCCACATATCCCAATCATTTTTAATTTATGAACTAGTCTTCTATGTGGTACCTTATCAAATGCTTTACTAAAAGCTAAGTAAATTATATCTCAATTCTCTCCCTTATCTACTTGATCTGTTACAAACTCCAGAAAGTCTAGTAAATTAGTCAAACAGGATCTACCTAATCTAAACCCATGCTGAGCATCGCTGATTAACCCCTCCCTCTGTAGATGTTGGCAAATCCCTTTTTTAACTATTTTCTCAAGAATTTTACAGACTACAGGAGTTAGGCTAACCCGTCTAAAGTTATTTGGATCCTCTTTACTACCCTTCTTGAAAATGGAGACTACATTCGCTCTCTTCCAATCATCAGGTATTTCTCCATATTCCAGTGACCTAGTATACAACTTCCCTAGAGCTATTGAGATACTTTCTACCCCTTCTTTGAGTATCCTAGAATGAATATTATCAGGGCCGGAGGCCTTGGTAGTGTCTAAATCACCTATTAGTTCTTTTATCGTCCTCCAATCCACACTAATGGTAGTAAACACCTCTTTCCCTGACCCATGAGTACTATACATAAGACTATTTAGTTTCTCCTTTGTAAATACTGATGCAAAAAGACAATTTAGTACCTCAACTATTTCCTCATCAGTTTCTCTCACAACCCCTTCATATTTGATAGGCCCTATTTCAACTCTGCCAGACTTGTTATTAATTTTATAGTAACTAAAGAACTTTCTAGGATCTTTGTTGCTATCCTGAGCTAATTAACTTCTGACACCCTTTTGTTCTTCTTTATAATCTTATTTAACTCATTCCTAGCCATTCTATAATCACTTAAATTTTCAATATTATTTTCTACCTGTAATATTTTATATGCCCTTTTCTTCTCTGAAATTTTTCTAGCTATCTCCTGATTCCACCATAATGGTTTCCTACTTTTGTTCCTAATGGCCTTCATTGGGATACATTGTTCTTGGACTACATTTATTATATGCTTGAAAGTATCCCACATCCCATAGGCATTTTTACCTCTGAATTCTACATCCCAGTCTACAAAATTTAGCAAGCTTCGTAGTTTTAAATAATCTCCCATATGAAAATTTGGAACTTTTACAGCATTCTCGGTTATTTTACCCTTCTCAATTCCTAAGTTAAAACGAACTATCTGATGGTCCCTTTTTTTTTAACTAAATGATCACTGTTAGAAAGTACTAAATCTAATATATTGTCCCCTCTCGTTGGCTCATTAACAAATTGATTAAAAAAATTATCCTCAAAGCATTCTATGAACCTTCCACTTGTTCTATCCCTACCTATCATATTTTCCCAGTGCACAGAGTTTAAGTGGAAGTCCCCAATAGTATGGCGTCAAGTTTTAAAACAACCCAAGGAGGGTTTAAATGACATTATCGACCTCGGAATTATCCGATGTTTCCGTAGGGATATATATATATATATATATATATATATATATATATATATATATATATATATATATATATATATATATATATATATATATATTCGAGGAGCGGTCAATAAGTTTTGCAATTCGGATATAAGGAAACGAGATATGAAGAAAAGTGTTTTATTATTTTTCAATATAGCTACCTTCGACTTCAATGCACTTGCGCCACTTGTCGCTGAAGCATCGAATTTCCGACAACCAGAAATCTCAAGACTGCTGTTCAATCCAGTCCTGGAGGGCAAGCTGGACATTTTAATCCTCCCCGAGCCGGCGTCCATGCAGTGCAGCCTTGAGCTGGCAGAATATAAAGTAGTCGCTAGGGGCCAGATCTGGACTGTAGGGGGGATGGTTGAGCTCCTCGAATCCGCACTCGCGCAGGGTAGCTTAAGCAACTCTGGCCTTGTGGACAGGGGCATTGTCGTGGAGGAGCAGGATACCGAGTGTCAACTTGCCACGCCACTTATGACGGATGTACTTCTTCAACCCATTCAGTTCCTCGGAGTAATATTGACCTGTGATTTTCCTTCAACGAGGCGCATAGTCCACTATCAACACTCCCTCAGAATCCCAGATAATGGTGGCCATGATCTTACCGGCTGACGGTTGGTTCTGGAATTTGATGGGGGTCGAAGAGCCCCTGTGCTTCCAGACCATGCTTTCGAGCTTGGTCTCGGGATCCCAGTAATGGACCCAGCTTTCATCACCTGTCACTATGCGTGAATCGAATCGCGCCGGGGCTTGGTTGTACAGGAGCAGCAGCTCCTCCGAACTCTGATGACGTTAAAGTCGATCATGGTGCGTGAGGTTTCTAGGGACCCAACGGGAAGAGACCTTGGTCATGGCAAAATTGTCGTAGATGATGTTGATAGCACTTCCATGTGATATTCCAAGTTTTCGCTCGATTTCTTAGACCTTCACCCGTCGACTTTCGAGGATCATCCTCTCCACACGGGCCACATTGTCCTCGTTGGTCACGTCTGATGGGCGTCATGGACGGGGGTCATCTTCAAGGGACTAACGACCATGGCGGAACTCCCTATTCCAGCGAACAATGGTTGCATAGGAAGGGGTGGTGTCGGTGTACACTGCAACCATGTGTTCATGGATCTCTTTTGCATTCTTGCCTTCCTTGGTCAAAAGTTTGATCACTGCGCGGTGCTCAACCTTCTCCATTGTTGAAAGATTTGTGACTGACGATCAGCGATCAGCTACTGCTTCTTAAATAGATGAGGCAGGAGCGTGCGACTGCAGGTCCTGACTTGTCATAACTTGTCCTAACACCCCCACAAACAGCCATCCTACTTCCTCTGTTTTGCCCTACTGATTCGCAAAACTTATTGACACAGGGACAAAAGAAAAGAAGGAGAGAGCCTACAAAAAGCTAATCAATAGCTTATACGAGGTTACTCCTGTTCAAAAGTTTAATCCTATCTTGCATCCTCATCCATAATTCTATCCAGTCTCTTACTAAAACTTACCAAAGAGGACGCTTCTATCACATGACTAGTGAGCCTATTCCATCCAGCTACCGCTCAATTTGTAGAGCAATTTCTAGCAATCTCTTTCTTAAAGCTAAACTTATCCAGCTTAACACTATTTGTAGCAAAATGAGGTCAAATGGCGACCACGTGCCCTTCCGTACCCACGTGGATCCTGAGATCACCGCATGGAGCTGTGAAACCATGGCTGAACCTGGGAAAGGAGGCGGCCGACGCCGTTATCACACGCCCCAGCTGTATTGCCTAGGGACCGATGCCATCGTCTCCCATGGCCCGCTCGAAGATTGAAATCCGTTGCACATTCCAACCAACGTTATCACGATTCTCCCTTTCCCCGAAGGAGTCGCCTACTTTTCCCCAAGATCGCGTGCGCGTTTAGAGCCACCTCACCAGGAGCCTATATAACGCTTCGACCTAATTAGCGAGCAGCACTGTTAGACTTCCACCTAATCCGGCATACGAACTAAAGGACGCCCCCCATCCCTCAGCGGTGATTTCGATTCGAGTTGAAGGCTAAATCGATCCGTGAATTCTGCCTTAGTCGTCAATCGGCAAGCTTCGACATCAGTGAACTCTGCCATAGTCAATCGGCAAGTACCCGACAAAGAATCCCGACTCCGAAAGCCCGACAAGTGTTCCCTTATCTGAAGCAAGAGATAAACCGACTTCTTCCGACGCATTCATCGCACCCAAACTGGTCACCTTTTCGGCAACGATCACGTAAGGTAATCGTAACCGTTGCCGCCTGAAGATTGATCTTGAATCTGGCTTACCCATTTGCTCCATTATTTGTGTGAACGCCCCAGTTTAAAATCCCTCTTTAAATCACCAATCTGAATCTGACCTCTTTAATCCCTTAATTAACCTACCTGTATGTCGTGTGGACCTTTAATCCCGTCTGGGCAACCATTCCCTTTAAACCCAATTTTTGTGTAAATATAAATATAATTTTTTGTTAGTAAAGATACATTTTTGTCTTTGCCTTTCTTTTGCAACCCCAGCGCGTACCTGCTACCTGTTAATCTTTGGCCAACTTGCACTCTGAAATACTTGTTTAAAAGCACCCCGCAAAGTTAATAATAAACCATCCCCACTGGACTTATAACAATTTCCCCTTTCACTAACGGTCTTCAACCAACTAGGGCCCCAAGCCCCAAAGTACCTACGTATATATATATATATATATATATATATATATATATATATATATATATATATATAAATATATATATCACATGTACCTCAGCCTCCTATGTGTCCTTACCTTCACCGTGATATTGAAGATTAGACTGGTCAGCAGCAACTGGTATTTGAGTTGCCGCTTCGTTTATTTGGCATGATTATAGAATTGCTATAATTTGTGCCCCACTGTTGACTAGATACTCTTTGCACCACTCTCGACAACATACTCTCTGCCCCACTGTTACCTAGGTAGTCTGCGCCCCACTGTTGACTAGATATTCTGTGCCTTACTGTTGACTTTATATCAGTGGTTCCCAACCGATTTGGGGCCATACCCCACCTAAGTATTTCTAAAATCCTGATGCCCCCCCTTGTGATATTTAATTTTTGTTATTCAAAATTTTACTGGTATTCACGTAAAGGAAGATTAAAAGGCCATTAACTTGGTTTTAAACAAGCTTCCAAAGAACATGGCATCTATGAAAGATAAAAATAAAAACGAAATATATGCAGAAATATAAAATATTTGAATGAAATCTTATTCTGTAATACTTTGATCATTTTAATTACTGAAATACTTTTAATTAAAAATCAAATTTGAGCTCACCTCAAAATATCCATTAGTGAGATAATACAGAGAGATTTTATATCAGTCACCCATTAAGTCAACTTAAGTCTCAAGTCTCCTCTTTCAGTGATATCCAGTCGATTTCTTTTCTTCAAAAAAAAATCATTTACAGCACTGAGGCTACATTCAGTCAAATAAGAAGGTGAGAAGGGTAACAACAATTTTCTTGCAAAGTTGGTTGAATGTGAGTATTTAATTTATGTCTCATCACAAAGCCATGCCATCACTCCTTTTATATTGAATAAAGTTTGAACTGACTCATTATTTTGCATTTCCAAGAGTTCTTCTTCGTAATGCATTGAAACATCAGATATATTTCCTAGCATTGGCTGCATCACCCATGTTGGAAAATAGATTTGTTTTAAATCAGAAAATCTTTCTTTCAAATCAGAGGCCAATATTTTCAGATGATCTACAATGACAAGTACAGCAACATCAGTTACCTCACATTTTATTAGCCAATGAAACTGGTCAAAAATCTAGTGAGAAATATTTTTTTGACATACCTCAATAAATGTAACGAAGCCAAGTATATTCGTTTTTGCATCCACAAGAGTTTTATTTGATCCTTGAAGTTGTTTATTCAATATATTCAGTTTTTCAAAAATATCTGTTAAATAACTCATAAATGCTTTACCATCAACATAGTCATCATTTTCATTTTCACAAAATTGCTTGAAGAGACGCTCATATATATACATTGGCTTTGATAGCATTGATAGATTAAATAACTGAGTTTCGAATCGCATTAAGAATCTGAGTAATATTTTTAGACACTAAGTTCTATCTATGAATAACACAGTGCACAAGAAGCATTTCTGGATTCTCATCTTTCAACAATTTCAGGCAGATTTTTTGTTGCCCATCATAACAGGAGTACCATCCGCAGCACAAGATATTATGTTTTCTATTGGTATATTATTGACGTGAAAGTAATTTTTTAGCTTACCATATATATCAGTGGCGGTAGTAGTGGTTTCTAATGATTTGCAGAATACCATTTCTTCCGAAAATTCACCTTTATTAATATATCTTGCATATGCTAACAATACGACCTCACTGTCTCCAAGAGTTGATGAATCCATTTGTTGTAAGAATTATCTTGATTTCAGCTTTTCAACAAGTTGGGTTTAAATATCTTTACTCATTTCATCTATTCTTCTACTAACAGTATTATTACTGAGTGGCATGGCATTAACAGCTTTGTCAACTCTTTCAAGGACTGTCTTAAGAAATGCTGATATTGATGGTTTAATTAAATCCTCCCCTATAGTATGATTTTTTCCACATTTAGCCATGAGTAAAGATCATAACTAGCCTCAAGAGTACGACTGACGCTAACAGTTTGTGTAGTAAACAGAGATCTTATTGTTGATCTTTTTGCAAACTTCTCCTTTGAAGACTTAAAGTAATTTTAAATCTGAATTTGCATACACACTATGTTTAATTGATTCGTTGTTTAATCATTGTTGGCATAAGAGGCAGAAAAGTGACCATTCATCATGGATAGCGGGTATGAATCTAAATTTTAAATAGTCTTCTCAATATTGACAAACTTTTTTTTACCTGCACTACTCATTTTTTGTATAATTGTATAGGGTTTGTGACTGAAAGAAATAAAATTATAAATTAATTAAAGAAGTATTCAAAACAATAATTTTAGAATAAGGAATATAAATGGTAACGAAAAAGAATTCTTATAGAAACAGTCCATTTTTGCGGCGTGCGTGGTATAAATGCAAGATACTGCTAATTTATATAATTGCAGAGTTCGATTGATATATAAAGAAATAAAAATAATAATATAAACCTACCACTCTACCAGCCTACCACTCAGTGGTACCCTGGGTGGCACTGAGACGATGGATCACAAAAGGAGGGACCTCCGTAGGTGCAGTCGCCCTGCCTGAGAAAGGTTTCCAAGTGGAGGTGGGAAAAGTCTTGCACGGCGAGCCCAAACTCCCCCGATAAGTCCTCGAAGGTGACAGCACCTTCAGCTCATTTTCCGGCGAACAGCGCCATGACTTCTGTTCCCTGGAAGCGTATGGTCATTCCCGTGAGGGTCTTCTCTTGGAAGAGGGCCCACGCATCTCTTACGAGCTATGTCTTGAGGGCAGATTCATTTAATAGCATTACCGCGGACTCCAAGCTAACTGAGAAGAGTTGCAAAGGCTCGTCTCCTCACGTTTTCCGTTAGTTATCTTTTTGCTGGAGACCATGCTGAGCGCGTACCCCCTGCCAACCCTACCAGGGTATAAGGATTTTGTGACCTCACCAACAGGGAATGGGGGCCGTGCAGGAGGATGCGCGATTTACAACAGGCATGATGTCTCCGTTATTCTCTTTGCTCTAGATTCTTCCTCTCAGGTAGTAGCTGGGCAGCTGCACCTAGATAGGAGGTATACTGTTATTTCCGCGTACATTCCACCGTCAGCCGATTTCAACGCGGGGAAATTCCGCCGCGTCGTGGCACGGTTGCCGAGGCTCTTCCTGTTGCTCGGAGATCTGAAACGTAGACAACCCCTCTGAGGAGACTACTCGATTAATCCCAGGGGTCAAGTCCTTTCCGACCTGATAGAGGAGCTAGAGATAGGTGTCGTAAATGTAGATGAGTTTACTCATCACTGCTAGAGAACCGCTTCATTTTCCTGCCTCTCTCTCTCTCTCTCTCTCTCTCTCTCTGTGCTCTCCTGATGCATAGCCTGATTTGTGGTGGAGAGGTAGTCGATGACCTCTAAGGTAGTGATCCTTTTTACATTCAAATATCCCTTTCTGGGGCATTGCCGCCTGAGAACCCGCCCCTGTGATGCTTGGCGCATGTGAGGTGGTCCTCATTTCAGGATATGACTGATTTCTCTGAGTCAGTTGAAGATTCTATGTCTGTAGATGAGTCCGTTAAGTTCTTCTCCGGCAACCTCATCGCAGTGGGCCTAACTACTATTCCTAGAACTTCTCGCCGTTTTACACGCCGACCAATTCCTTTGTGGTCAGCCGAGTGTGAGTTGGCCCTAATACAGAAGCGTTATGCCTAAATGCGCTATAAGCGCCGCCCGAACGATTTCACTGTATGTGAATTTCTTCGAACTCGGGCTTGCTTCTGGTATCTTTCGAAGCACGCCCGCCGCTCTTCTTGGCGTGCATACATTTCTTCAGTTAACGGGAAAGACCCCTCTAGCAGAGATGTAGAAGCGAGTAAAAAGGATTCGAGGCAAGCTCTTGAAGGACCCCCCTCTTGTTCTTCATGAGAATGGGATCGCGATCTCGAACACGGTTTCCATGGCGGAATCTTTAGCTACGGCTTTCTCCGCATTCTCTAGCCAGGATGGTGCTCCGCCAGCATTAAATGTCTAGGAAAGCCACCGATTGGAATTTGCCTCCAGCATAGAAGAACCCTTGAACGACAGGTTTACTTTGAGTGAATTGCGTACCGCTATCGTTTCGTGCGCGGACACCACACATGGTGCAGACGATGTCCCGTACGCCATGCTTCGATACCTGGGTGACCGAGCCATGGCTTTTTTGTTAGATTTGTGCAACATAATCTGTATAGAGGGTATCATCCCCGACTCCTGGCGAATCGTTATTGTCCTAGCCTTTCGCAATTCGGAAAGAGATCACTCTATCCGGCTGGCTTTCGCCCAATCTCTCTAACCTCCCGCGTGTACAAGTTAATGAGGAAATTGGTAAATGTTAGATTATCGGAGGCCATCTGTCCTATGCACAGTGCGGCTTCCGCAAGTTCCTCTCCACGTCGGATGCTCTGCTCAGACTGGAATATGCCGTCTGCGAGGCCTTCCTCCGTAAACGACATACGCCAAGGTGTCTTTCGACCTGGAGAAAGTCTATGATACCGTATGGCGATACGATATCATGGAAGGGGCGAGGGAATGCCTCCCAATCTTCCTGGCTGATTTTTTGCGAGATTGTTGAACCTGTGTACGGGTATGCGAAACCCCCTCCGGCCCAATGGAGCAGGAAGAATGTGTTCCGCAGGGAAATGTCCTCAGTGTCACTTTTATTCCTTGAGCATCAACGGCATCACCTCGGTACTGCCGGAAGATTTTCTTACTACACTCTAAGTGGCTGACCTTTCGATCTCTTTTGGCGCAGCCCAGATGCCTACTCTCAAGCGTCGACTCCAATAGGCATTGAACTGCTTCTTGAATACTCAGTTAATGATCCACAGGATCATTAACTGAGTATTCATACATTTGTTCGATGAGTTGGGCCTCAGTGTATTGAGCAAACTCTGGCTGGATGGTAACACCTTTGCGCATAGTAAAGGATAGGCGGAGTGTTACCAGCACTTTACGATCAGCTAGTTGCGTTAATTGCATTATTTTGTCTGCCTGATTTTTGGTTTTAACCTCCACCAGAATGCTTTCATCTCTCCGAGGCGAGAGATGGGTGAATCGTGGTCTGGGTAACTCAAAAACATTTTCAAAAGCCTTCTCCTATTTAATCATACAACGTTTCACTAGGCTCGCTTGGGGGTTTTCTGGTTTTATTATGTAGAACATCATGAAGGAGAGTTCGATGAATTGAAGGGTCTTGGAGGAACGTGAAGTATTGCTGTCCAGTGGTTGGTAGTTTGTGTACGCTGGAATGCGTGCTGATTTTGTCCGTTTCTACGGGGGTGATATCTTATCTTTGACGTATTATGCCTTAGTTGTGACACCTGTCTATTAGTCTTGGTATTGGTGCCGTAGTAGATCTAGCGACGGGTGTTGTACCATTTGAATTTTATAACTTGATTCTTCTTGTACCTCTTGCGCTTTTCCCATTATTTGCTTTATTCATTTTTTTATAGAAAAAGAACTTGTTAGAACAAAACGAAGGGTACTCAGTCCGTAAACCTATCGGTTAGCTAATTTTCATCAGCAGAAGAGCTCGAACCCCGAAAAAAGTGCCATGAGTTTTGTTTCCAGCAATCATTGTGGATGCCCATTGGCGCAGATAACGGGCCAGTTCCAAACAACACAGTCGGCAGGTAGGCATGGGCAAGAGCCACGGACATTCCCAAACAGGGGTTAACCTATGCAGACCGTGCAGGGGGCATCCTGATGGGTCGTCATCTCCTGTCAGATCCCTTCTTGGTTCAAGCAGGGCCCCGCGGACCGAACGCCAACTAAGAAGTTCCGTCCCTTCTTGGCAGCCAAAAAAAAGTGGAGAAGGAAGAGGGACGGGTTGGGCTGCCAATAATCAATTCTAGTTGCCGGGAGGGACCATACCGGAGCTAGTCTAAAATAAACAGCCCATAGTGACAATTTACCATCTCGGACCCGAGCTTAGAAAGAGTAGCTCCATTCAGTCGTAGCAAATGCTTTGAAGGGATAGGAAGAGAGTTGGTAGATAAAGGTAGATATAAGATGTTAGCAAAGAAAGGGATAGAGGCTAAACTGGGGCCGGACAGGGCGCTCAGTCCCGTCAGCAAGGCAGGAAGGAAAGCATATTACCTTGCCCATTACGGGGAGGACTTGGTGGAGACGCGCGGCAGTTTTGCTTTACAGGAAACGGTCAGGCAAGGAAATATGAGAAACCTGTTTTTCACCGATGCTAGGTTTGAGCCCTTTGTGTCCACATCTTTATCGGGGGAGCACTCGTTGGGGTGGAAGACTAGAACACGCAGGAGGGATCAGAATGGGTGCAGAAGCGACCATGCTCGTAGGCCTGGAAGGGTTAGGAGTTGAGGATGCCTTTTTAACAATTCTGGCATAGGTCGTGTTTTTCTGAGGGTGAGGAGGGCAGGATGTGCGAGTCATTGTCTATTTTCTTGCCAGATGGCAGCGGACCCGTCTGTTCTCGGAAGCCCAAGCGGAGGCGGAGGAACCTCTAGTCCTCTTTGATTTATTCTGACTTTTCTTTTTCCTTTTCAGAGAGGAGGTCGTGGGGTGGACTCGCTTCTCCTTATTTGCAGAAGGGGCCTCAATGCGGGACGGACCAGCCTCAGTAAAAATAGAGATTTTAGTTGCCAAGAGGTCAATAGGCAGGTGACTGCGTCCTTTCTGTCCTGCTGAGTTCTCTGGGGCCCGTGCCGCCCCTTTCCCATGACAGATCTGGCTTGCTGTCTAGCACTGAGCCCATGTTTAACACCAAGGAAGAGCCTACCATCTAGGATTGGGGCACCACTGGGTCATCTCCATCTCATGAAGGGCCTCTAACTGACTATCTCTACTTAAGGTGACGGGTATATCGACTCGTGACACACAGGGCCTATGAACCGTCACCAACGCCATTAGGGCATGCTACCTCTATATCTAGTCCCCTTAAAGTGAGAAACTTCGGGTTAAAGAAATGTTGCTGAAAGGCTTAAGGAACGACGACGCCTCTTATCCCTCTAGTGGGGTTATAGTGGTTCGTTTGGCCCCAATAGCAGCGGTAGGAACTGAGGCGGTGCGTCGTTGTCTTGCCGTATTTTAGGGGAGCCCCTGAGAACGCAAAAGAGGGTCCGCCTCATATGTAAAGTAGCCTGAAGCAACTTTACAAAAGAAGGTTAGTAGGAAACCCTCCAAATCGTCAGTAATAGAGAGGCAGAAACGCTCTCTCGGCTAAAGGATTCTTGGAGGGGCCCTCGGAAAAGCTCAGGGTGGGCTACTTCCGTCACAGAGGTGGAGTTGTCCGCGGCCAGCTTCAAAGATGGCAAAGAGGAAGCCTTTTTGCCGCATTCAAAAGGTTGGTGGAGAGCCCTTCCATTGGTCAGATTGGTGGTCTCATGAAATACCTAGTCCCCCCCAACACCAAGGTCGGGCGAGGCTTTGAAAATAGGGATGTGGCCGAAATGTTAACAGAAATACCCAAGCTTGACGGGACCCGGGAGTTTGCGTTGGCCTGGCACCCAACAAGGCAGTGGAGCTCACCCATCATAAGCAGTACAGCCTTATGCACCCGAGAACGGCCGCAAGGAGGTGATCAGCCTGTTGGGAAAGAGTTATTGGGGTAAAACCGATCGTCCCATTAATTGCGCCCCTGCTCCTGGACCTCTTAAGTCCTTGTTTCTGGCGAGCCAAAGGTGTTAAAGGGTGTTGCTTACAGAGGTGGCTCCACAGTCTCTCTTCTGACATGGCACAAGATAGCTGGTAAAGCCCTCAAACCTTGGAAAAGGGTGAATGGAGAGTCATAGGAAAAGGAATGCTACGAGGGAATAATGGAGGTAGGACACGAACCTTTCACTGACCTATCACAAAGTTCAAGTCAACTCAGTGACGGGACTTTCCTAATTTTCACTCAGCCTAGTAAAGTGCAGCTCCTCCTGGTACTAAGTATAAGAGGCCTACACGGAACAATCCCTTGCGGGGACAAAGAGATACATGAAAATAACAATCGGAGGCAGTAGAAGGGGTAAAGGAAAGGGAAGAAGGCAAACATCTTAAAAAAAACAACATAGACAACCGGAGCCAAGAAGAAAGGGCGTGAAATTTCCCCCTTCCGGTCACAGGGATGAGAAAATAGAAGCTTTTCAACGACTAGCGTCCAAATTTAGCTGCCCGTCAAGAGAGAAAGGTTGATAAAAGGCTTGTAAAAAGTAGCCAACAAAGGCGTTGTGGAGTTTTGCATTGCAAAAGGGGTGGGGGGAGGTGATGAATTAAATAACGTACGTATCCTCCTGACCCACCCTATCTGTCCATTATCTCTTATAGCACTACGAAGTAAAGGAATAAGTGGCTCTCGGGGGAACGTTTAATTATTACTATATTTTTTGCACCTCGCCAATGAAGTCCTTAGACTCCTTATAACAGATTTATTTATTCCAAAGAGTCTAAATCTAGACCAATATAAGCCCAACAGATAAGAACAGTTTTTTTATATTTCTCTGCTATAAATAAAAATAGATTTTTTATTATTAAAGGAACCTGGTTAAACCATTAAGGATACATTGCCCCCACTGTCCTGAAATGCACAGAGATTGAAGTTACAAACCTCTCGAGGCATAAATACCGAGCCCGGAATGACGTACTATAAATCTCAAGGAACCAAGTTGTACAAATCGCCCAGGCATTCCAAGTGCGAATTTGAACCCCTTACACGATAAAAAGGAGGCTGCAAGGGACGACTGTTCACTCCCGGCATCATCATCTGTAGTCTGCCATCCCAGCTCTAATTTCTGCAGGTGGATCTCCAAATATATATCTCCCACTCATTTTCCCGTTCTCTAGCTTCATCACTTTATTTTCTGATCACTTCTTAGTAATTTTCTCCAGGTAAATTAAGTGCCAAAAAGATTGGATACAAAGAACGAATAACGTCTACAAAAATATAAACAATGTTAAGAGCCCCATTAAAAACAAGCTGGGGAAGAGCTCCAATCCTTGTGGAAGACCTAAGCCCTTCGAAAGAGACATACACGGACATAAGGGCAAAGGGTAAATAAGTAGTCGAGTACGTAAAAATCAAGCACGTGCATGTGTGCTCGCCTGTCTTCGCCATCAACTATTTACACATGCGTATTGATACATGCATATGCGTGTGCGACATATCGCCTTGACGAGCGTGGCGTTTGGCCCTGAAAATGCAGCGGGTGTGATCGAGGTACCGCTTCGGCACCTCCTTCACTTTATCGCTACGACACCGAGCAACTCGTCAGTTACGTTACCGGAAAGCTCAGGATGAGCTGCTCACAGCTGCTCCGGCCAACAGCCAGATTGCATTAAGCTCCGCGCCCAGAACAGGGTATATCATGTCGCTTCGGGCATCACTCCTGCCGGAGCCTGTTTGGGGTGATGGGGGCACTTTGCCAAAAAGGTGTGGAAGAGAGAAGTGGCTTAATATATAAGGACTAGCATGGACCAGTGATGATTAGGGTGTGATCTTAAACGGTTGTTAATGAATTCAGGCGAACTCAAACCCTTCAGAAACGAGTACATATACCCAGAAAGTGTTCAGTGCGTTCTTGAAGAACTACACGATTGTTCCTGGATAACTTTATTAAGCTCTTAACGATCGTGAAACTCATCAGTTCACCCGTTCTTTTAACGTTTCTAGAGGGAATATTATGTATGCATTTGCTATGCCCCTTCTCTATGGCAAATGTCCATGCTCCTTCTAAAAGCCACAGCTCTACTGTTTACATCAACCCTAGGTCCTTTTCTATGTATTTAAGCCTGTTCCAGCCAAATACTGCTGTGGGCTCGAACTCCACATTTCGTCAAATGGGTCCTTATCGAGCCCTTCTGGCATCAGTTGCAAAATACTTGCTACTCACGTTTACAATCCAGTTCCAATCCCATTAGCCATATCAGTTGCGACAGGGTCAAATATAAGTAAAACAACAATGTAAAAAAGTAAGAATAACGAGGGAGTCAGAAGCTCACCTTAACTAACAAATTGTCAAGCGCCCGGAAGGAGTCCCCAGGAAAAAATATGTATAAAAGGTCCGTGACTAGTATATTACTGGTGGGAAAAGACCCAAATTCGAACTCTTTTAATACTTTTAGTGCTCCTTATGAATGCTTTTCTTATGTGTTTTGCAATACGTATTTTCTGTGTAAATGGAAGTAATGGTGGACATTGATGTAGCAATTCATTCTGGAGCTTTCTTAAAAACTGTTCTGGGTAGCTTCCACTGGACCTAGACTTACTATTCTTTTGTATATGTTAGAAACAGATATTTCCAAACTCAACCACATGCCCCTATATGGGAGGCGCCATTATGTATTAATATAGATTAAATTTTTTTCTAAAATTCCTTTTCCACCGAGAGCCAGAAGTTGATACACGACACCTGAATATTCTGTTATCTAATTAACTATTAAAACGACACACGATAGTGCGTTAACAATGTTCCGTCTCCTCAGTTGGATTAGTGCCACCAGCAAACATTTACTCTCAGGTAGTGTTATAAGAGAAGATTGAATGGGCATCTCTGGTCGGATTTTAATGTCGTTGAGAAAATAGAATTGACTTATTATGATGAGAAATCCTGAGAAAGAGAAATATTAAGTCCATAAATCAAGGAATTGGGTTGAAATAGGGGTGGGAAAGGGGCTGGAAAAAATGTAGGTACGTATGGAATACAGTGTTGGATGTAATAATGTGTGTCTCATGTCCACCCCTCCCCCCACACTCACCCCACACAAACATACTTCCAAGAGAGATTTTACCTTTCTCCCAGTCTCGTTACTTAAAGGAGATTTGATGAGTTGAGTTTCCTGACAATCGTCTCCACAGACTTTTTTTACCTGCATCGTGAAATCAGAGAGGGGAAGTCTTCCTTGCCATTTAAGAAGCAATACAAAGTATTTCAAATTTAACTAAGAATGTTTAGTAAGCCACATGAGATTTTCGAAAGACAAGTTTGTCTACCTATGTTGGAAACAATTTGCTACTTAAAAGTCAGTACATGATTAGTGGATGTAGTTTGTATGATGTATGGTATATGTATTTGTCGTACAATATTTTGGACAATGTGAGTGTGTTAATATACTTAGATTATGAACATATCTATAAATTTTCATATTACTTTAACTCTGAACACAGCACCATGGTTATGGCTCTCTCTTCATCTCAATGTTTCATGAGTCATAGTGTTCTGCTCAATTAAATTTTTATATAATCAAAATAGGGATATTTATATGGAAGCGATGCACTGGCGAAACTAAAAACGCTGTGAGGCTGAGTTTCAGTAAGGAAAACTCCTCAACATGTAATGTTCTAGTAATTGAAACCAAATGTCACCTCCCTGCGTTTTTTTTCAAACCAAAAATGTAGATATGTCCTTATTCCAAGTTTTTAATATAAATATATAGTCAAAAGGTCGCTTACATGTAGACTATACTAGTGCAGAGGTGAAGCTGGCAGTTTATAAACTTCCAAATATAATTTTCTCTTGATGTCTTCCTAATAGTTTGACATGTTTGACATCCCTCTAATAATCCTTTTTTTCTTTCAAGCAGAGTTTTTTTCATTGATTGCTTGATCAACGGTAGTCATTAAGTAGCAATGAAACAGGCTTCCTAGTATTAATACGAAATAAAAGTATTCATTAATAACTAGTAGTAAATGTGTTTTGTGGAAACTTTGTTCTTGACATCAAACAATCGTGGAATTCTGCATTCATAAATTTAGCAAATTTTCGAAATTTTACAACTGATAACAAATCGTGTCTCTGAATCTACGGAGCCAAATTTCGTGTCAAGAGGTGTTCCTTGACTTGAGGACGACCATGACTTGCTCAAGAAACTTATTCGTGATTCTGTGTCTTCTACTCATCCAAAGCGCGATACAATGGCGGACAGATAGGCGTAAGTACTCTATAGATTATGTATTCGTATATTACTGGCAAATCTATAGTTTAATGATCCCTTTCGCCTATACAGGATCATTTGCTACTTTCCAGCCATTTGTGGAGGGATACCCCGTGCATGCTCGACCGCCGGAGGGAGGCGGGTCTCCATCAGACCCGAAAGATGGCTTTTGTCTTTTTGCTTTCTGTTGATTGTTTTGGTTTTGGTCTGTGTTTTTGCTGGGTTTGTTTGTTTTTCTGCTATTATTGGTTTATTTAATTCAGCGATCACGCCCTCTGTGGTGGTCGTCAACAGAACGCTCTTCAAGGAGAAAAAAATGTGAAGAGATGCGCTTTTAGCAACTCTGTTTTTCTGGTTTGTACACCCAATGGGTTTCCGCAGTGCTTCAGTAATTGATCTTCTTATAAGGTCTATTTATTCGTTTCCTTTCTTTTGTTCTATTTTATCTGTGTTTTCTCTATCTTTTGTGTGTTTTAGTTTTGCCTATCGGAGTGTGAGAATTTTTGACAAATTCCCAATGGACCAGTAATGTGAGCCGATTACTCGAAATTAATTCCCTAAGGAGTAAATAATTTGACGAGAATATCCGGGTTAATTTCTTAGACATTAAATATCTTTCCGTAAATGCTCGAGTTAATCGATGAAATAGTTAAATAATATGGCGAGAAAAAGTCGGGTTAATTCCTTAAACGGTAAAAACGAAAGCGCTTAAATTACTTTTTTTCCTTTACCTCAATGGGTGTTTAGCCCTTTTTATGTTATATTTACTGTTCGTGGGGCTCATTTAGGCGGTTATATAATATATCTCTACAGTTGCTCTTTAGAACTTTACCAGGCAGATTAATTCATTAATTTGCACTTATCTTATTTTTCTTCCTCCTTTTATTCATAATTTGACCGGCTTTTTTTGCTTAGATGTTCCGAGCAGGTTTAGATTTGTTCTCATGATTGTGTTTGTGCTCTTATGTATGGACTCCAAAGGGGCTTCGAATAACCCTCCCTCTTATATCTGTCTTCTTTTAATTTAAGTCAGTATTACTATAGCAACGAATAGCCACCTTCACATGGCATCTGACACGCCTTGGAGGACGCTCTTCATCCACGCCAAGCAAGTGACTGTACCCAATACAGCCCCATAGCAGGCAACAGCCTCCCTCACTTCTAATTTGGCGCCTCGGGGCAGTCTCAGCAAAGGCACCGCTACCTTGTAGGATCAAAGCTTTCTCCCTAAATCTCCCAAGTGGTGGGAGGAAGAGGAGGCCCTCTACTCTTGGGGAGCAATGCAACAACGACAACAAAATTTTCTCTTAATATCTGTTAGAGATCACCGCTCTGTTTATCCTATATTATTTTAGTACTTCTGTAAATTAAAGTAAACTATTGTATTCTTATTTTAATTTAAATTCAGTATTTTCGATTGATTTGTTTGTCTTGCGTCTCATTTTCAATTAAAGAGGTCTCAAATAATGGAAAAATTTCGTGTGTTCTGCCCTGCGTCTCTGAGAGCGTTAAAGTGACTCTTGAAGACTCGCCTCCTCTCTCAAGTATTTCTCCAGTGGCAAAAGGGCGCTCTACGAGATCCTCTGACTGTGAATAGAGCCTTATGAAGGTATCATTACTATCATTCCTCCCAAAGGCGTTTAGGGTACCTCGACGTTGCTATTTTGAGCGATTCTATGCGGAATCGATCGTTCGTTTGTTCATTATGACCGATATTGTTTCCTTCATCCTTGATTACTTTTATTTTATTTTTATCCCATTTATATTTAATATTTATATTTTCCTTGTGAAGATGCTTTTGGTGGATTACATCCGTTTCTTATATTTACGAACCGGCCAGAGAGGCGAGGCTTTGTCCCGCCCTTGACCCTGGGGTACGGAACTACTGCCGCCGACGCCTCCCATTGCGAAAGGTTATTCTCCTAACTGTAACCCGCCCTTGATCCCCAAAAGGGACACAAATGATTGGAGCAAGAATCCTTTACTTAAGATGGGGGGAGGGGAGTGACAGGATATGCTGAGGCGGGAGGAGGGGGGGGGGTACCGCCTTGAAGGGATAGAGAGTGTCTTCAATTCACAATCGCCTTCCTCTTCGATCGCCGCAAAAACACAGACAGGAAGTGATGAGAGATGAAAGAGGATGGGGGAGGGGATACGGGAGATAGGAAAAGCGGGGAAGGAGTATGAGTTGAGGAGGAGATTAGGGGGCAAGTAAGAGGCAGGGGGATAGGAAGAAAGAGGGGGAGGAACACACACACGAACGAGCGGCAAAAGAGGAAGTAATGATAAAGATGGAAAGAGGATTAGGATCTAAAAGTCAATTTTTCACCTTTAGGAAGTTCGATTAAACAAGTTCATATGGAGGAGGAACCCGGGGAGATCGCAAAGAGGATTGAAGAGTGATTGATTTATTGATCGCTTATGGGATTAAACAGTGATTAATTTATTGATTGCATATGGGATTAAAGAGTGATTAATTTATTGGTCGCATATGAGATTGAAGAGTTATTGTATTACACTGTACAACCATGGAAAAAAACGGAAATGAGAATAGCCTTTCCTAGTGTTATCTTTTACACCAATCACGGATATAACCTCCGTCTCTTTCTGCAACCCTCCAATTTTTTGTAAATTACCATCTTACTTACGTTAAATACACTGATGGTTCCGTAGGGATTGAATGCAAACAAGATTGGTCGAAACTGACAACTCTAAAAGTTATAAACGGATTTTGATATAATTTTAATGGGGTGTTCCTAAGGTATTTGTAAACCTAACATGAAATTTATGAAAGTAAATTCAATATCTTTTAGTTATATGGGTCCAAATCCGTAGTAACCTTTAGGTAAAACTTGATCATTTTTTTAACTTACTATAAATGCTTCCTATTTTTCCTTTTATTTATTATTTGTTACTGTTACTATTTATATCATTTTTCACATACTACAGTTTTTATACTTTACAAGAGACATTGCTAAAGTGCCTAGATAATGCAAAAATTCCCCAGACAATTTCTTTTATAAATGTGGATCAGTTACATTAAGACGATACAAGAGACAGTTGACTAAACTTGTGAAGAAACTTTATGAGCTGTACCTTGGATGTAAAGTGGTGACCAAGTAAACGGTGTGCACCTCACATATATTGTGTTAGGTGTAAAAGTTCCCTTTCTGCCTGGGTGAAAGGTAAAGGGGCTGGCCTCATGTTTGGAGGGAGCAAAAGGACCATTCAACGGATTCCTACTTCTCCTTAACATACGAGTATATTAAAGGTGGGTATTAAATGTGCTTTCTTTCCTGGTCTTTAATATATTTTCAACAGATGTATAAATTAAAAAGATCAAAATACATACTATGTTGTACTTCCACTATTTCTGCAAGTGATCACAGCCAGTAATATCTATTTTAAGTCTGATTTTATTTTATTTCACTGCAGGTCGCAACAGAAAAGGCAAAATTCTATCAGGTATGCAGATCTTCAGTCTGCTATTCACCCAGTTTGACATTTAAGTACTATTCCTGTACCACAGCCGCGCTCTGAACTACCAAGCGATGCCACGAGCAACTCAGACGATTCAGAATCTCAAGATACAACATATGTCGCACAGTTGAATCTGACAAGAAACCACACCTCATCACCTAACCGGAACTAAATGTTCTAGTTCGTGATCTAACACCTAATAAGCAGCATAATGAATCCCTGGCCTCACGTCTGCAGCAATGGAACCTGTTTTATGAACATGATCGAATTATAGTATTTAGAAAGCGTTCTCCAGATCTACAGCAATTCTTCATTTTTAAAAACAACTTGACTTATTCTAATATCAGACGCCATTAAATGCCCTTGAACTGACCTATGAAACAAATAAGTGGAGTTTATGTATAGATGTATCCCTTTACAGCATAAAAGCAGTTCTGTTGTACATTGGCAACAACACTATGCCTTCAGTTCTAATTACTCACTCAGACATTTTGAGAGAGACATAGAGAACCTTGTTTTTATTTTAAAGCGCATAAGTTACAAGGAGTATGACTAGCTGATTTGTGTGGACTTGAAAGTAGTAGCCCTAATTAATGGGCTACAAACTGGATACACAATGTTTATGTGCTTCGTTTGCAAGTGGGACAGTAGGGCCAGATCAGAACATTATGTACGCTCAGAATGGTCACCTCGGGAAACTATGACGCCTGGATGCCATAATGTAATTCATGAGCCACTAGTTAAGAAGGAGAAAATCATTTTGCCACCACTCAATATAAAACTATGACTAATGAAGCAATTTACCAAAGCACTGCAACATACCGAGCCATGTTTCCATTACCTCAAAGCAATCTTCCCTAAAATAAGTGATACCAATATTAAATAAGGTATATTCGTAGGTCCTCAGATTCGTCAACTTATATCTGGTGAGGACTTCGAGGCGACAACGGATAAAACTGAGCTATCGGCCTGGCTAGCATTCAAAGATGTATGCAAAGGATTTCTGGGACAGCATCAAGGGGCCTAGCGAGAGCGTATGTATAGTGGAGAGCCTAATCAGTGGTACCAAGATCTCGGATGCAATATGTCGCTGAAGATACACTTTCTTCATTCTCATCTGCCCTTCTTGCAAGAGAATGCAGTGATGAACATGGAGAGAGGGTCCATCAAAATATAGCGTCAATGGAAAACAGGTATAAGGCAAATGGAGCCCTGTTATGCTGCCTGACTTTTACTGGAACTTGAAGCATGATACACCAGAGACGTCTTACAAACGAAAGAGTAAATACTAAAATGTAGGTTAATACCTTATATAATGCTAACAAACATGCTCAATCATTTTATATTCATGAATTAATTACAATGGACACACTTAATCTGACGTTGGGAGCAAAATAGATTTATGATATCGTAGAAATCGGTATCAATTGCATAATTATAAAATCGGCAATTTAGAAGAAAATGTTATGTGATATGAAACATCGGTTATTAAGTTCAATTCAGCACAATTAAATTCATAATAAAATGCACATGAGATCTATGTGTTTTTCTTGACACTGAAATTTGTGGTTCAATGTTAAGGGTCGCATATGGGATCAAAGAGTTACGGAATTAGTGGTTGCATATGCATTAAAGAGTTATTGAATTATTGGTCACATATTTATTAAATATTTATTGAATTGTTGGTCGCATACGAGATTAAGGAGTTATTGATTTATTGGTCACATATGGAAGTGAAGAGTGATTGATTTATTGATTGCATATGGAATTAAAGACTTATTGAATAATTAGCTGCATATGGGATTAAAAAAATATTGATTTATTGGTCACATATGGGATTTGAGAGAGATTGATTTATTGATCGCATATTTATTAAAGAGTTATTAAATCATTGGTCGCATGCGAGATTAAGGAGTTATTGATTTATTGGTCACATATAGGAGTGAAGAGTGATTGATTTATTGATCGGATATGTGATTAGTTATTGATTCATGGTTCGCATATGGGATTTAAGAGTGATTGATTTATTAATTGCATATGTGGTTAAAGAGTTATTGATTTATTGGTCGCATATGGGACTAATGAGTGATTGATTTATTGGTCGCATATTGGATTAAAGAGTTATTGATTTATGGGCATCAAAAAAAGATTGAAGAGGGATTGATTTATGGTGTCATGTGGGATTAAAGAAATATTGATTTATACTCGTAGGTTCCAAATGATATTGAATGGGATTGATTTATTGATCGGATATCTGATTAATTATTCCTTTATGGGTCGCATATGTCATTTAATAGTGATTGATTTATTAATTGCATATGTGATTAAAGAATTATTTATTTATTTGTCGCATATGTGACTGAATATTGATTGATTTATTAGTAGCATATGGGATTAAAGAAATATTAATTTATTGGTCGTATATGGGACAGATGAGTGATTGATTTATTGGTCGTATATTGGATTAAACAGTTATTGATTTATGGGTCGCAAATGAGATTGAAAGGGATTGATTTTGGATCGCATATGTGATTAAAGAGTGATTTATTTATTGGTTGCATACTGGATTAAAGAGTTATTGAATTGTCAGTTGCACATGTGATTAAAGAATTAATGATTTATTGGTCACATATGGGATCAAAGAGTAATTGATTTAGTGGTTGTATATGGGAGTAAATCGTGATTGATTTATCAGTCGCATATGGTATCAAAGAATTATGGATTTATTGATTGCATATGTTAATAAACAGTGTGATTTATTGATCGCATATGGGATTAAAGAGATAAATGATTTATCAGTCGTATATTTGAATAAAGTAATTGATTTTTTTATTGCATGTGTGATTAAAGGTTTATTGAATTATTAGTTGCATATTTGATTGAAGAGTTATTATTTTTATTATTATTATTATTATTATTATTATTATTATTATTATTATTATTATTATTATTATTATTATTATTATTATTAATATATAGACCATGCAAAGAGCCACACTGAAAATTTTGGAAAATTTACCACCAAGAGGTGTCAGTGCAGGTCAAAGCACAACAAGAAACAAAGGAAAAAGAATTAAACAATCCCACGGTTACGCAACAAAAAGACATTAGCCAATCTTTTAAACTTATCAAGCGTAGGAGCAGTCACAATATTTATGGGCAAGGTATTCCACAATCTACAAATGCTCGGTAAAAAGCACTTAGAAATTGAGATGTAGAATGACGACCAATTTCGGATGCCATGGAATTTACAGTCACAGAATACCTAGTAACTCTGGCTGGTTGATACAATTTCGGCAAAATTTTATGCAGAGGATGATTCACAACATTCACTACCCTAATTAAAATACAAAGAGCTCCTACACTCGACGATGCCCAATGTCTAAATCCAAATCTGATAGTAAGAATTTTACAGAATAAAATGCACGATCAAGCAATCTCAGATGAGAGTCTGCAGCAGAACTCTATACTGCAGAGCAATACTCAAAATGAGGTAAAATAAAAGAAAAGAAACACTTTCGGATAACATCATCATCCTCATAAATTTTCTTAGATTTACGAAGAAGGGCCAATTGATGCGAGATATCCCGAGACATGTATCTTAGATGCGTGTCAAAAGTGAATTTCTAATCTATAGTTACTATCAAGAACTTGAGCTGGTTAGCCTTGTTAATCAAAGCTACATTTATTAACAAATTGGGATGTTTAGGTAAGAGAGATCTAGAAAGACTCAGAGTCATTTCCTTAGATTTACTAGGGATCAATTTTATATCCTACTGAAGACACCAGGAATGAATTTTATTCAAATCTTCACTGTGGCTCTCTGCAACACTTAGTCTTATTGCAGGAGATGGAACATGAGAAAAGAGAGAAGTGTCATCAGCATATGTTAGAATTTTATTATAGTGGTATTAAACCACATGTCACATGTATATAATATAAAAAGCAATGGCCCAAGAACGCTAACCTGCGGAACTCCAGAATATACTCTAGAATAAAAACTAAAACACCCATCGACAACAACACGTTGTTGTCTATTAGTTAAAAACTTAAGACTCTACCACCAATGCCAACAGACTTTAATTTAAAAATCAAAAATTATGGTTGACAGTGTCAAAGGTGGCACTAAAGTTAAGAGAGACAAGCCTAGGCTCACAATTATTGTCTAAAGCAAACTGTATTTCATGTATCAGCAATAATAGTGCATCAGTAGTACCTAGCTTCTTTCTAAAGCAAAACTGAGTCACTGAGATTAAAGAGTTAATGAATTGTTGATCGCATATGGGATTAAAGAGTTATTGATTTATGAGTCACATATATGATAAAAAAGTGATTGATGTACTGAGCGAATTTGTATTAAAGTTATGATTTATGGGTCGCATATGGGATTGAAGAGTGATTGAGTTATTGAGCGCATATGTAATTAAAGAGTTATCGAATTATTGGTCGCGTGAGTGATTGAAGAGTTATTGAATTATTAGTCGCATATGGGATTAAAGAGTTATTGATTTATGAGTCACATATATGATAAAAAAGTGATTGATGTACTGAGCGAATTTGTATTAAAGTTATGATTTATGGGTCACATATGGGATTGAAGAGTGATTGAGTTATTGAGCGCATATGTAATTAAAGAGTTATTGAATTATTGGTCGCGTGAGTGATTGAAGAGTTATTGAATTATTAGTCGCATATGGGATTAAAGAGTTATTGATTTATTGGGAGCAATTGAGATCAAAGAGTTATTGAATTATCGATCGCATATGTGATTAAAGAGTTATTGACTTATTGCTCGCATATGGGACTAAAGGGTGATTGATTTGTTAATTCCATATGTGATTAACGAGTTCTTTATTTTTGAGTCACATATGCGATTAAAGGTTATTGATTTATTAGTCGCATATCTGAGTAAATTGATTGATTTGTTTATAGCATGTGTAATTACAGAGTTATTGAAATATTAGTCGAATATGGGGTTAAAGATTTATTGATTTATTGGTCGCATATGGGATTGAAGAAGGATTGATTTACTGAGCGCTTATGTATAGAATGTATTGATTTATGGGTCGCATGTGGAATTGAAGAGTGATTGATTTATCGATCGCATATGTGTTTGAAGAGTTATTGAATTATCGTTCGCATATGGGATTAAAGGGATTGATTTTTTGATCACATGTGGGTTTAAAAAGTTATCGAATTATTGACTGAATATGTGATTAAATAGTTATTGATTTATAGGTCGCATGTGTGATTGAAGAGTGATTGATGTACTGATTGCATAAGTATTAAAGTCATGATTTATGTGTCGCATATGGGATTGGAGAGTGATTGAGTTATTGATCGCATATGTGATTAAAGAGATATTGACTTATTGCTCGCATATGGGACTAAAAGGTGATTGAT
The DNA here is from genome assembly GCA_963969495.1 of Ceratothoa steindachneri. Classification (NCBI taxonomy): domain Eukaryota; kingdom Metazoa; phylum Arthropoda; class Malacostraca; order Isopoda; family Cymothoidae; genus Ceratothoa; species Ceratothoa steindachneri. The sequence goes on along the minus strand of OZ018338.1, from coordinate 3,089,724 downwards.
TTGTTGATCTCATTTGCAATTAAAGAGTTCTTGATTTTGGGGTCGCATATGCGATTAGAGAGATTGATTTATTACTCGCATATCTGAGTAAAGTAATTGATTTGTTTATAGCATGTGTGATTACAGAGTAAATGAAATATTAGTCGCATATGGGATTAAATATTTATTGATTTATTGGTCGCATATGGAAAAAAGAGTTATTGATTTATTGGTTGCATATGGGCATTGGGCACCCGTAATACCCACACCAACCACGGAAGGGCGATGAACGCATCAAAACAGGCAAATCATTCGACATTCTCGGGGCAAATATAGAGAAAGCGCGATCACCCATGGGGCAAATATATAGAAAGCGCGATCACCTATGGGGCAAATATATTTAAGAGTTATTGAATTATTGGTTGCATATCGGATTACAGAGTTATTGATTTGTTAGTTGCATATGGGATTAAGCAGAATGATTTTTGACGAATGTGTGATTAAAGTGTTATTGAATTATTAGTTACATATGGGATTAAAATCTTATTGAATTATTGATCGCATATGTAATTAACGAGCTATAGATTAATGGGTCACATATGTGATTGAACAGTTTTTGATTTATTGATCTCAAATGCAATAGAGTTATTGAATTATTGGTCGCATATGGGAATAAAGCCTTTTGATTTATTGGTCGAATATGGGATTGGGGAGTGATTGATTTACTGATCAAATATTTGATTAAATAGTTATTGATTTATCGGTAGCATATGTGACTAATGAGTAATTGATTTATTGGTCGCAGGTGGGACTATATAGTTATTGGTTTATAGCTCTCAAATAAGATTGAAATGGATTGATTTATCTATCACTTATGTTATGAAAATGTTATTGAATTATTTGTCATAGAAGGGACTGAAGAGTGATTGATTTATTGGTCGAATATGGTACTAAAGCGTGAATGATTCATAAGTCGCATATCGGATTAAAGTGTGTTTGATTTTTGCTCGCATATCGAACTGAAGAGTCATTGATTTATTGTCGCACATGGGATTAAAGAGTTATTGATTTAACGAATCCAAATGAGATTGAAAGGGATTGATTTATTGATCCATTTATTAGTAAAGGGTTATTGAATTATTGGTCTCATTCAAGACTAAAGATTGATTGATTTATTGATCGCAACTTTAATTATAGAGTTATGAAATATATTATTGCTCGCATATATGATTAAAGAGTTATTCATATATTAGTCGAATAAGGGATTAAATTGATATATTTTTTGATCCAATGCGTGATGAAAAGAGTTATTGAATTATTAGACGCATATAGTATTAAATTCTTATTGATTTATTGGTCGCATTGGGAGTAAGAGTTATTGATTTATTAATCGGATATAGGATTGAAGAGTGATTGATTTACTGTTCGCAAATTTGGACTGAAGAGTGTTTGATATTTTGGTCGCGAAATGGGATTTAAGAAGTATTTTTTATAAGTCGCAAATGAGATTGAAAGGAATTGATTTACTGAGCACATAGGTATTAAAGATATTGAGTTATGAGTTGTATATGGGAGTGAAGAGTAATTTAGTTATTGATTGAACATGTTATAAAGTGATTGATTTTTTATCGCATGTGTGAGTAAAGAGTAATTGAATTATTAGACGCATATTAGATTAAAGTGTTATTGATTTATTGGTCGCATATGGCATTAAAGATTTATTGAATAATTTATCGCATAAGTGAATAAAGAGTATTGATTTATTAGTCGCATATCTGAGTGGAGTGATTGATTTGTTTATAGCATGTGTGACTAAAGAGTTATTGAAATATTAGTCGCATATGGGATTAAAGAATTATTGATTTATTGATCGAATTTGGAATAGAGGACTGATTCATTTAGTGATCTCATATGAGACTAAAGAGTGCTTGATATTTTGGTCGCCTATGGGATTAACGAAGTATTGTTTTTTAGGTCGCAGATGAGATTGAAATGGATTGATTTATTGATTGCCTATGGGATTAAAAAGTTATTAAATTATTGACTGCATATGTGGTTAAGTAGCTATTGATTTATGTATCGCATATCTGATTAAAGAGTGTATGATTTACAGAGCGCATATATATTAAAGTTATTGATTTATGGGTCGCATATAAGATTGAATAGTGATTAAGTTATTGCTCGCATATGTGATTAGAGAGTTATTGAAATATTCGACGCATATTGGATTAAAGAATTATTGATTTATTAGTCGCACATCGGATTAAAGAGGCACTGATTTTTTGATCGCATGTGTGATGAAAGAGCTATTATTTATTAGTCGCATATAGTAGGGGAGACTGGGGCTAGTTGCATACAGGGGTAGGTTGATCCATTGTCAATATCTTCATCATATGGGCACAGTTGGCGTCGAGGTTCTTGAGACGTTTAGGCCTCAGTACCAGACTTGTCCTCGTTGAGTGCTAATCAAGTTGATCACCTGTCAGCGAAACTACAAGCAAATAACTGTTTTTGGATACCCTGAGTAAGTATTCTGACTTTTCGTATTGTTTTCATAGACCTTAATGAAACTCATGTTCCTGAAAAATAAGGTAATTTTATGAAATAAGTGTATTTATGCTTCATATGTGATTAGACTTCATTTTCCCATATTTTAAGTGAATATCAATATTTATGAGGAGAAGGAAAATAATTCCTTCGGGGATAGTTGTTACAATCAGTAACAACTTGCGCCCCAAATGGTGAAAGCCCATTACAGCCTACTGAAGTTTGTATAGGCTTCCTCAAGACCACCCAACTCCTCAGCATATACAAAACAAGCCTTGAGAATATGATTCTAGACCCTGTTCCAAGTGCAAGCAAGGATAGTTTAAATAGACCTTACATATACTAATCACCTTCTTCTATAAAGACAGAACAAAGACCTGCAGGACCATTTATAAAAGTTAGCCCAAGAAAGACTCAAAGATGCAACAAAAGAAAACGCCGCACAGAAAACTATAGGAACAAAATGAGGATTCGCAAAGAAAACGGCACAAGAGCAAAACCTGTAAAAGGAATCTGAGCAATAAAGGGTTTCTGAAGTCTGGTGGAGATAAGAACAGAAAGAACATTGAAGATTATTGGTGTCTTGCATGTGGTGGTGAATGGTCAAATTCAGCCTCAGGGGAGCAATGGGTGCAATGGGTGCAATGCATCAAATGCAAAGATTGGGCCCAGGAAAGTTGCACAAATGAAAGTGCTCATTATGTATGTGACTTATGTGAAATGAAGTGATAACTGATTTCTTTTGGTTTTTAAAGGAGGTGATTCTTTTCATATTTTGTGACAATATACTCCATGGTCTGTAACAACTTGTCCCGCATATGGGGGAAGTTATATACGAAAGACTTTTCTGCTATTTTCAACTATATCCCAGGAATTAAAAAGTATATAAACCTTTTGTTACATAATTATGATACACATAATACCTTTTCACAACATAAATTTGTTTAGGTTTCCTTCATTAGTTATGGAATTAGAGGTAAAAATAGTAAAATTGATCAACTAGCCCCGGTTTCCCCTATTAAAGTCTTATTGATTTATTGGTCGCATTGGGATCAAGAGTTTTTAATTTATTAGTTGCATATGGGATCGAAGAGAGTGATTTACTGATCACATAATGGACAGAAGAGTGATTGATATTTTGGTCGCAACTGGGATTAAAGAAGTATATTTTTTATAGGTCGCAGATGTGATTTAAAGGGATTGATATATCGATTTCATATTTAATTAGAGAATTATTAATTTAATGGATTAAAGAGTGATTGATTTATTGGCCGCATATGGGATTGAAGAGTTATTGATAGATTAGTCGAATATGGGATTTAATTGATCGTTTTTTATCGCATTGGGATTAGAGTTATTGATTTATTAGTCGCATGTGGGACTGAAGAGTGATTGATTTCCTGATCGCATAAGGAACTGAATTGTGATTGATATTTTGGTCACAAATGGGATTAAAGAAGTATTTTTTTCATAGGTCGCAGATCAGATTGAAAGGGATTGATTTATCCATCTCACATCTAATTAGAGAATTATTAATTTTTTTGGTCGCATGTTAGACTAAAGCATGATTGATTTATTGGTCACGTATGGGCTTAAAGAGTCATTTATTTATTGTTCGCATATAGGATTGAACAGCGATTGGTTTATTAGTCGCATATGGGATCAAAGGGTTATTGATTTATTGGTCTGATATGTGATTAAAGACTGTGATTTATTGATCGCATATGTGATTAAAGACTTAATGAATTATTGGTCGCTAAAGTGATAAAGGAATTAATGATTTATTAGTCGCATATGGGATTGAAGTGATTGCGATTTCGATTGCATGTGGAAAAAAGCGTTATTGAATTATTAGTCGCATATGGGATTAAATAGTTATTGATTCATTGATCGCATATGAGATTAAAGTGTTATTGAATTATTGGTCGCATATGTGATTAAGGGGTAATTAATAATAATAATAATAATAAGTCTTTTGTAATGCGCTCTTCAAGGCCTGACGCCTTCCTAGAGCGCACGTTCTGCTGAGATGAGAATGTAAATTCAATGGAAATTCAAGAGGGGGGAAAGGCAATATTGAAAAGATGCGTTTTCAGAAGACGCTTAAACGTGGTAAGAGAGGGAGAAGACCTGATTTCACCACGAAGAGCATTCCGCAACTTAGGGGCGCAGATTGAGAAGGAGCAGTCCCCCATTGAGCAGAGGGATGAACGAGGAATATTCAAAAGAGGTGCATGTGATGACCGAAGGGCCCGAGGGACATGGCGTGGCGAGAGGGCAGAAGAGAGGTAAGACGGGGCCTTGTTGTTTAGGGACTTAAATGTGAAGAGAAGTATCTTGAAGTGAGTACGGGATCTGACAGGGAGCCAGTGCAGTTCATGCAGCAAGGGTTTCGAGGAAGAGAAGCGAGGGCAATGGAGGAGAAGCCGGGCAGCATAGTTCTGTACAAGTTGAAGCGGGCGGAGAGAGAAGGATGGCAGATTCACAAGCAGAGAGTTACAGTAGTCAAGGCGTGAGGTGATGAAGGCATGAACAGCAGTCTCAAGAATTTGGAGATTAAAGTGAGAGCGAATGCGAGAGAAGTCATGAAAGAAACATAGAGAGGATTTGCTGACATTGCGGATATGAGGCTTAAAGGAGAGATGCTCATCAAAAACAACACCCAGATTCCCAACGTAGTCAGAGAAAATGATAGTCTTACCACCCAGAGTAAGCGAGGGAAAGAGAGATTTAGATTTTTTGACAAGAGCAGGAGTGCAGACGAGCAGGACCTCAGTTTTGGAGTGATTAAGCCTAAGGAAGTTGGTAGAGAGCCAGTCAGAAATGGAGGAGTAGGCAGCCAGGAGGTCAGTGATAGAGTAGGCAAGAGACGTGGGGGATGAGAAACGAAAATTTGATTGTCATCAGCATAGAGGTGGAAGGATAGACCAAGATTACGTAAAAGGGAACTAAGAGGAAGAAGGTAGATACGAAATAGTAGAGGACCAAGGACAGAGCCTTGTGGCACTTCAAAGCGAATGGGGATAGAGTCGGATGAAACGTCGTCAATCACAACGGATTGAGTACGGGACGAGAGGTAAGAGCGAAACCAGTCAAGCACGGTGCCTGATATGCCAAGGAAAGAGTGGAGACGATCAAGTAGGATGGTATGGTAAATAGTATCGAAGGCAGAGGAGAGGTCGAGTAGAACGAGGATGGAGACACAACCCCTGTCCGCGGCTCTTCGTAAGCAATCGGACAAATTGAGAAGGGCGGTTTCTGTGGAGTGACCTAACCTGAAACCAGATTGATATGTTTCCTCAATGTTACAGGGCACCTTGTGACTGTTGATGCGTGAAGCAACCACTCTCTCCAGAACCTAAGAGAGGAAAAGAAGTTGCGAAATCGGGCAATAATTAGAAGGGTCAGTGGGGTTCAGTTGAGGCTTTTTAAGAATCGGACGGATGTGGGCACGTTTGAAAGAAGAGGGAACAAGACCAGTTGCAAGTGAAGTGTTAAACAGGTCGCATATAGAGTTGAAGAGTGATTGATTTATTGATCACATATATGATTACAGGTTTATTGAATTACTGGACACATATAGGATTAAAGAGATTTATTTCTTATCACATGTTTGAGTAAAATGTTATTGAATAATTACTTGCATATGTTTTCAAAAGTTATTCATTTATTGGTCGCATGTGTGATTAAAGAGTTAAGGATTTATTAATCGCATATGTGCTTAAAGAATTAATGAATTATTGGTCCCATATGGGATCAAAGAGTTATTGATTTGTTAGTCGCATATGGGATTAAATCGGTTTATTTTTTATTGCATGTGCGAATAAAGAGTTATTGAATTATTAGGCTCACATCGGTTCAGAATTATTGATATATTGGTCGCATATAGGATTAAAGTGTTATTGATTTATTGGTCGCACATGGGATTAGAGAGTTATTGATTTATTGGTCGCATATGTGATTAAAGGTTGATTGATGTATTGACATCATATGTAATTAAAAAGTTATTGTATTATTGGTCGCATATTGGATTAAAGAGTTATTGATTTATTAGTCGCACATGGGATTGAAGATTGAGTGATCTATTGATCGAATATTTGATTAAAGAGTTATTGATTTATTGGTAGATATGTAAGTAAAGTGATAAGTTTTTCATAGTATATGTTTTAAAGAGTTTATAAATTACACAGGCCTGCGTTTGAAATTTTTTTTTATGTTCCCTAGGATTTCTTTGTGGTTTCTTAATGAATCCAACCTCCTGAGCTCAAAAATGAATGTATATTTGTTGAATCAGGTCAGATTTTCTCAGTACAGCATACACCATTTTCATTGAGATTACATCATTTTTTCTGAATTAAAAAAAAAAAAAAACTTTATCTAATAATGCATTATTACTGTTATATTATATAAACAGGAATACACGTATGTAAACTATAATTCTTTTAATAAACAAAAAATAAAAGAATGCAACATAATAAAGAAAATAATTATAATTTAGAAAAACAGACGCCCTTGACGATTTTCGTTTGTGCCTGTCATCTGGTGCATCACGCTTCAAACACCAACAGTAGTCAGCAAGCATGTTTCCGTTCCATTTACACTGGTACCTGGATTCCATTGTTTTTATGTCCTGGTGGAATCTTTGCCCCTGTTCTTTACTGTAATCCCCGCAGTTTTCGGGAAAATAATCCAGATGGGACTGTAAAAAGTGTATCTTTATAGACATTCGAGCTCCCAAATGTTTGAGACTTGTTGAGAGCTGATTGACCAGGGCAACATATTCTTCTAGGCTTCTTTTATTGCCAAGAAAATTGTTAACAAGAGCTTTGAAAGCTTTCCAGGCATCTTTTTCTATGTCCTTCATTGATGCATCAAATTGCTGATCAAGTTCCTGATTTGAAGTCCATCAAAAATTCTTCCATGGAGCTTAGCGTCACTGATTTGTGGAAATTTTTGAAGAAGAAATTTAAAAGCTTGGCCTACTTTATTAAAGGTTTTGACATAATTTTTCATTATGCCAAGCTTTATATGCAGTGGAGGGAGGAGTATTTTTTGAGAAGGCACTAAAGGTTCAGCTATTACATTGTTTGATCTAATTCTAAATACTTCTCGTGGAGGCCAAACCTTCTTCTCATAGTGCATACTATCTGCACGACTGTCCCATAAACATAGGAAACAGGGATGCTTCGTGTAGCCTGTTTGCGTCCCAAGCGTAAGAGACACTACCTGAAAAAAATTTAGCACGGTATGTAAATTCAGTGTAATATTTCTAAAAACAGATTCAAAGTAATATTTCTTAAAACAATAAGAATATGAATATGTACTGGAAAATCCTGTATTCCGATGCATTAAATCATCGTATTGGAACTAATTGGATATATGTACATCTTATTTTGAGTTTATTGAGTTGTGTTGTATACCTTCTCAATTAGGATAAGTTCCCCATTAACCCAATAGGATGCATTAACCTATAGGGACACACTTCAACAAAAAATATAACTAAAAAATGACTCATGATTTCCAGATTTGCATTCTTGTAAAATGTAAGTTGACCAAAAGGTGTATACAAGTATTAACAATTAAAAATGAAAATGTCAATATCAAAAAGCTTAGAAATGCCAAGTGTAAAATGATCATACCTTTAAGTCACCACATATCCTCCACTTATAGCTAGAGTAATTTATTGCATCCAGCATTTTTTTCATATTTTCATAACTTTCAGTAAGTTGGATTGAATGGCCTATAGGAACGGAAGCTATCTTGTTACCAATATTCAGTAACACAGCTTTTAAACTTCTACTGGAGGAATCTATGAACAGTCTCCATTCTAATGGGTTGTAGGGAATTCCAAGGGCCTCAACAAGTCCTTTAATATTGGCGCAGTATACTAAAGAGCTGGAAGAATGCCTTAAAAAATAGCTTCGAAACTCTTGTTCTCTATTTCTGTACCCCCCTAAATGTTGTTTCTTAAGCGAGAAGATTACTTTCACGAAGTCGAGAGCCAAGAAGTTGTGTATTCGCCTTTGAAACCCCCAGATCCCTGGTCAGGTCATTTAACTGAACTTGAGTGAATGGTCTTGCGACCATATCATGTGTGGAAACCTGATAAGACTCAGATGTGTCATAATCTTGGTCAACTTCCATATTAATCTCTTCATGTACCTCTATATGTTCAGGGGGAGAAGGTATAGGAATTCCTGGGCCATGGGGCAGGGGTTTGATGGCAGAAGGAACATCCGGATATGCCACACTATGTTTATTCTTCTTATTTATACCTGCGGAAAATATAATTGCATATTACATAAAGGAATTGATTTGGAGTTGCAGATAGTACATAAATGTTTAGTAAAGGATATGTTCATGCTGAAGTGAACTATGTTAGTTTTTAATTTTATGCTAAGTCTTTGCCTAATAATGACATTTTCAGGAGCCAGTATAATACAGAAAGCTTAAATACTTGATACAATGCTCACCTTTAAGATTTTTCATGCAGAAATAGCAGTCCGTAGTGTGGTCCTTGCCATCTCTCCACACCATGGGAACACCAAAAGAGAGGGACTTCTGTACGCCCTGACTCCAGCGTCTTAAACTTATGTAGCATCCCTTGCAGCAGATATGTGGTGCAAAACTTTTATCTTGATCTCTTAGCCTTACTCCAAAATATGCATGATACAAAGATTTAATTACAGGAGGGATTGTACTTTGCTGCTCGGGAAAAGTCACTTTGCCGCAAACATAGCAAAATCTGTCGGAGCTATTCTTACATTTTCTGTTCATTTTTAACTCAACCACTATTATTATTATTCTCATTATTATAATGCTAAGCAATTTTTAACCTGCAAAATATAAACGTATTTGCATAATTACTTAAAATGTACACAAAATTTACTGCAAATAGAGCAGTGCAAAAACTATTGAAATTTGATGTAATATAGGAGATGTATAAACTATAAAATTATTATCACCCCCTGTATCGCAAAAACTAGAGGTGATAGAGAAAAACGGATGACAAATTCGGATTTAGGAGGTCAATTTTATTAAGAAACACTGTAGAAAACCTAAGGTACATTTTTGACGCAGACCAGTGTTATTAGTCAATCTCTACAGCTTTGCAAAGTGCTTTTGATGAAGATGCAGAGGCACGCATGGTAGGTTTAGATTTCTGTGAATCATAGAGCACTTATATACAAGTTAAGATTAGCAGGGATTGGTGGCTCTTATCTTAATATTTTAAGTGAATTCTTGTTTGGCCGAACCAAGAGAGTTGGTGTTGATGGCCAGTATAGTTGTGTTAGAAATGTAATCTCAGAATGCCTCAGGGTAGCGTTCTTGGTCCCTTGCTCTTTATTATTTTGACAAGTGACCTGTGTCATGGTTTGGAAAACAAACTGATTGCATATGCTGCGGATGCAACTCTTTTGGCTGTTGTTCCTTCTCCCCACCTGAGGAATGCAGTTGCAGATTCAATGAATAGAGGCCGAGCACGTATCTGAGTGGTGTAAGCTTTGGAGCATGAAGCTCAATCCTTATAAAACTCATAATATGATAGTTAGTTGGTCCAGAACACTTTTGCCTATACATCCTGGACAGTATTAAATACTAGTGACTATTTTAAGGTTTTGGGCGTTACCTTTGACAAGAAATTGACTTTTGAGATGCACATACGTAATATTGCCTACTCTTTTTACCAGAAAGTTGGTATCTTGCGGATATGTATTAGAATGTTTGAAGACGAAGCTATTATAACTAAGGGTTTTAATTCCTTCCTGCTTCCCTGTTTTGAATACTGCTCTCCTGTGTGGTCCTTAGGGGCAGATTCTCATCTTAAGCTCCTGGATAGAGTTATGTCATCGGTCAAGTTTATTGTACCAAGTATTAATGTTGACCTGTGGCATAGACGTAAAGTGAGTTCTTTATGCGTGTTGTATAAAATGTACTACAGTGATAAGCATCCTTTGCATACCTGATCTAGCTCTTTTTGCTCGTAATAAAAGGCAGGCAGCCACTGGTAATAGTGTGACATTTTCTAGTGTCAGGTATAGTACTAACCAGTTTGCCAGGAGTTTTATTGTAGGGGCAGCCGTGATATGGAATGGTTTGCCTAGCACTGTTGTGGAGTCTACTGATCTCCATACATTTAAGCGGGAAGCTAACTCATTCTTATTATCTGCTGACATCACCTGATTTCCGGTGTTTGTTTTTTTCATGAATTTAATCTTTACTCTTCTTTTGTCTCTATCGTGTTTTTATTTGCAGACTGATCTTCCTCTGAAGCACCTTGGGTTTATAGTCTTTTGAATTTTTCCATGGGGGTGGTCAGCATAAGATTTAAAGAAAGAAAGAAAAGAATCTGGGATTGAAGAGTTATTGATTTATTCGTCGCATATGGGATCAAAGAGTTACTGATTTATTGTTTGCATATATATTTAAAGTGTGATTTATTGATCGCAAATAGAAAGGAATTTTCGTCGCACATGGGATTGACCAGTGATTTATTTATTTATCGCATAATATGTGATTAAAAAGAGTTATTGAATTAGTGGTCGAATTATTGATCGTATATGTATTAAAGAGTTATTGAATTATTGGTCGCATATGGGATTAAAGATTGATTGATATTTGATTGCATATTTTATGAAAGACTTATTGATTATTGGTCGCATATGGGATTAAAGAGTTATTATTTATTTTTCATATATTGGACTGAAGAGTGATTGATTTATTGGTCGCATATGTGTTAAATAGTTATATATATATATATATATATATATATATATATATATATATATATATATATATATATATATATATATATATATATATATATATATATATATATGAGGAATTAAACCACATTCTCCGAAGACAATTTAATTCAGAACAGTTTCGGTGTATCTCACACCCTTTTTCAACTGACACTGGATGGAAAATATTTGAAAATGCTTACATACATAACACAGTCAGGTCGTGAAAGATCCCCTCTTTTTCCCCCAATCCCCTACTTGTGGCTTATCAATGGGGGGAGTTAGGCCTAAACATATTGAAGGGCTGACATTTCGCTATTTTGTTTATTTCCTTTCGTATTACAGGATTAAAAGAAAATTGACTCTCAGATAGATTTAAATTAGGAACTGACGATATCAAGCTTGATTCTACGATATTTCTCTTGACATAGTTAGCCGATTTAAATACCATTTTACTTCCATTGAAATCGATCGAATGATTCAAATCTCTAACATGACAAAATATTCCACGGCTTTGACTGCCCACTCTAATATCTCTTTTGTGTTCATTCACTCTCTTGTCTAGATTTCTTCCCGTTCCCCCTATATAAACTTTGTGGCAATCGTTGCATGGTATTGCATATACTCCTATGTTATGATGTTCTTTGGGTTTCCTGGCCATCATCAATTGGTTTAAGGAATTATTATATTTAAAGGCTAGATTAATACACGCTTTTCCAAATATGTCCCTTTAAACTATTTAATTTATTGTTGCATGGCAATGTTATACATTTGTTGAAGTTATTTTTGCGGGAAGGCTTATTGCCATAGAATGTTTTCCTAGCTGCAAAATGGGCAGACGATATAAACCAATCGGGGTAATACAAATTAGGAAATATGGCCCTGATAATGACAATTTCTTCATCTAAATAGGAAGGATGACATATTTTATATGGTCTAAGGAAAAGGTTAGAAATTATCGATTTTTTAACAGTATTATCGTGAAACGAAAAATAATGTATATAGGCATTCGAGTGGGTTGGTTTTCTATAAACGTCAAGTTTTAATTCATGGTGATCTTTATTAATGAGGACATCTAAAAAGGGTAATCTATTATCATATTCCCATTCATATTTAAATTTGATGGAGACATGCAAATTATTCAAATTATTAAAAAAGGTATCAAAATCATAGCCATTAGGCCATACAGAAAATACATCGTCAATGTACCTTAACCATATAAAGTTAGGGGAAGAAATTGTGGGAAGGAGTTCAGTCTCAAAATATTCCATGAAGAGACATGCCAATATCGGAGATAAACTATTTCCCATGCTAAGGCCAAATATTTGTCTATAAAACTCATTATTTACTCGAAACACATTGTCAGAGAGACATAATTCAACTAGATCGATAAATTTGCTCGTAGAAATGGGAAGATCCAAGTTAAGTCTAGGCATGATTTCCCGCAGAAGGCCCATGGTTTGGTCAACCGGAACTTTAGTAAACAAAAAGTTTACATCAAAGCTCACAAGTTTTCCATTCGGTAATTGTAGATGGTTGAGGCGGTCAACGAAATCTTGAGTGTTCATGATGTGTGCAGATGAGATTCTTCCAACTGCTGGAGATAAATGCTTAGCGAGCCAAGCATTAATCTCCAGCAACATTACAGGTTGGTAAAGCAATTTCATGGATCTATACAGAATAACGCCTGCTATTCATATAGCCCGGTCTCTCAAGCTCTCAAAGACCTGTAAGGAGATATTCTTCCTCAAACAAGCAAAGAAGAAGAAGAAATCGACAGCCATCTTATCTCGAGCTCTTATTTTTCACAATTCATTTTCATTTTCATCTTTCATCTCGTTCACCGTTTCTCCTTCCACTCCAAAATCCTCCCATTAGGGAGGTGTCTAAAAAGAGAGAAAAAATACTTTTAAGGCCGTTTCTCATTTAATGATGACAGCCTAATTCCCCCTCCCCCCCGAAGTGGACCCATGCCAGACTGGTGAACGCTGTTATTTTGACCTCGAACCAACTATGCAAGGCAATGGCTTCTGCATAATTGGGGGTTATAGGTGGAGGGAGGTCTGAGGACTAGCCCGCCGCCAAAAACCCGTACCAGAGGAACCCCCCGGACAATAGGCCGGGCTGCAACCTCCGCAGGGGAGTTTCATGACTCCACCTGTGGGGGTGGGGCAAGACCACTGAGGGACATGCGACCGTCTCAGTGTAAGTTAGCACGCAGCCGCGGTTTTTAATTCCACCGAGGAGGCGGCACCCCAGGCTAGTGTCGGTTTATTCCGCGCTAGCCAACAAAAAGTCCGTCACTTATCACTCCTCGGGAGGAGCCCATCCGGGTCCATCCAGCCATCATCCATCACCATTTTCATTCTGACAGCTAAGCCAGTCGGGAGGGATACCAGGGAGGGGGGGGGAGAACCCCAAAACACATTAACATGAAAGAAGATTCGGATCAAAGAAGACTTCCCCTCAGAACCGAAGCAAGGAAGCAAAAACCGGACAGAAGAGTGCTCATCCGCGCCATATACACAGAAATTAAAATAGCAATTACCAGACTTATAGAATTATCTAACGGGTAAATTGTCCTATGCCACAATCAAGATGATATAGAACGAATGGTGGCACCAGAAGGAATAAGGGCACTAAGCCAGATTGGCCTGGCCCCAAAACTGCCACCCCAGCTATTGACCAATAGGTCATTCATCTGTCGTAAGGTTGATCTCTACGTGGGATCCCATACGGCGGATGAACTAAAGGAGGAAGTAGAAAAACAGAACAAAAACATCAAGGTGACTGAAATAATCAAATTTGGACAACACACACACGTGTTCAAGGTGATCTGTGCCACGGCCTAAATGAATGGAAGGGCAACCACAAACGGACTCCATGCATACTGTATGAGAATCCCCCCAGATAATATAGAAAAAGAAAGATTCATGAATGTACAAACATGCTTTCAATGCTATGCCATTGAAGAGCATATCACCAAGAACTGCCCACACAAGGACAGGAAAATATGTTCAGAGTGCGGTAATATTGGCTACAATTTCTGAGAATGCAAGGAAATAACAAAAAAGTGCATTAACTGCCAAGGCGCTCACAGAACCATCGCAGTTAACTGCCCCGAAAGGAAAAGGATAATAAAGGAGAAAGAAGAAAAAGAAAGGAAGGAGAAAGATAGGCGATCCAACCAGTCCTCTGCGAGCGTAGCGATAGCTACGGTCAAGGAGATTAAAGAAACGCAAGAGCTGAAAATTAGCATTAATGTTAATGAAGGGACATGGCTAGCAATCTTGGCATACATTATGTTCGCACACGTTCATAACATCGCACAGCCAGGAATCTTCTCCGAAACATTAAACCTGCTCCTGGATAAAAATGGCATCAGGAAAATGTGGTTCCCGCCCAACCCACCTTCAGCCCTAATTTACGGTGTAACGGCAGGTAAAACCGTACAAGTAAAAGAGATGCTAGAAGTCGGAGCTAAAATGGCCCAAAACGAAGTACCAACAGACTCAGAAACATCCAGTCAGGAAGGAAAGGAGGCTGAGAACAAAACCAGCAAACCAAAAAAGAAGAAGAAAGTAAAAACCATCAAAGAAGACCCGACGGTAGAATCAGCAACGGAAACAGACTCAGAGACAGCAGAAGGATGCACATTCGAGGCAAGGGATTTTAGGCATAAAGTCTTTGTTCACGATGCCTACCCCGAACAAAAAGATGCGAAACCAAAAGACGTCAGAAACGGAATCAGAAGAGGCACGTGCAAATGGACGTACGCTTCAGAACACCCCGAAGACTCAATAGAGAAGTTAATCGAAGAGAACAGAATTAGATTCTACCCTAAAGACATAAAACCGCTAAAGATGGAAATATTAGAGAAGGTCAAAAATGGAAGATGGAAAAGTAAAAGGAACGAATAGAGCAAAACTCAGAGTCAATAATAAAACACGAAAATGAACCAAAGAAAACTAAGGATATTACACATCAACACAAACGGATGGAAAAAGAAAGCCATCCAATCCGGAAATATTTTCAGAAACATAGACTCTGATATCATCACGATATCAGAACACGGTCTAAAAGAAGACGAAAACATGAAGATCCATAACTACGACATCGTTAGAAAAAAACCCCACGGGGGAGAGATTTGATGGAACAGCAATTGCCATTAAAAAGAGTATAAAGTATACCCAGGAACGGGAAGAAGACGAAGCATACGTAGCTGCGACGGTGGAAGTGGAGCATAGCCCGCTCACAATCGTAGCGGCCTACCAACCCACCCGTGGCTCATATATTCCAATCCATTCGGTAATGGAACTGCTGCATAAAAAAAATCCAGCCATTCTGCTGGGAGATCTTAATGCGAGAATCCGAGAATCGGGTTACTGCAGTAAGAATCTCGCAGGAACAAATCTATAACTGCTAATGGAAAGGAATATTCTCGAAAGAGCAGGCTCCAACTTCTCGACTTATATCACTGGAAGAGCATCCACTAAGCCAGACATTGTAATGGTCACGCCCAGACTCCCCTTCAACATCCATATGGAACCGGTTCCCATTGCATGTAGCGACCACATCGGGATTTTGGTCACAATTAACCAAAACCCAATACAAATCCCATTTAAGACCAGGAAGTCCTACAGGATGGCGAATTGGGGCACATATACAGAATGCTGGAGGGATACACACAGCCAGACCTAAACGGGAAAACCCGAGATAAGCTTGAAGAAGCCATGAATGCCCTAATAGAAAAAAATAAGGGAAGCAGACGAAGCGAGCATCCCCAAAATCAATACAGAACCCTGCCACACCCAAGGTGGACGAAAGAAATGAAAAGAAACCAAGGAGTATAACGGAGAAATATCAGGAAATAAAGGAATTAGGAACAGATACAGAAAGAAATAAAGAACTAAAGAGATTAAAAGAAGAAATGGTCTACCTGATAAAAGAGCAACAGGAAGACAAATGGAAGGAGTTTATAGATAGTATAGAGCAAATAGTAAACCCAAAAGAACTATGGAACAAAATAAAGGCAAATAAAGGTAGACCGCCAAGAGAAAAGATTAAAATTAAAAACCAAGAAGAAGATTTCATTACATACGGCTGGAGGAAAGATTTAGGAAACATTGGGAAAGAATTTACACCATCGAACAAGAAGATAATGAAAGGTTCGATAGAGTAACCGAACAAACGGTGTATGAAAGCCTCAGGAACAACGGGGAAAGGTTTACACCACGCATAAGAGTCGACACCAATACGGATTTACGAATAGGCCTAGAGGCCATAATAACAACGGTGGAAGTGAAGTCGACAATAAACTCCTTCAGAAAAAGACCCCTGGGACAACAAGTCTTACAAAAAACAACTAGATGAGAATACCAGAAAATATAACCAAACATATAATGGACCTCTTCAACGCCTTCCTGAACTTCGGAGCATTTCCGAGAATTTTTAAGGTAGCAAAAATGATATTTCTACCGAAACCTGGTAAACCACCAAATAAGGTGTCCAGTTTCAGACCTATATCGCTCCTAAACTTTCTTAGAAAGGTGTTCGAGAAAATCATAAACAACAGACTAACCCAGCACTTAGAAGAAAATACAAGAACCATCAATATGAGGTTCAGAAAAAACAGAGATGCAACAATGGCACTTGCCATCATAACAGAAAAAATCACTCAGGCAAAGGCAGAAGGGTGATACGTGGACGTGGTACTCCGGAACGTCGAGAAGGCCTTCGACAAGGTCTGGGTTGACGGGCTGAAGCACAAACTGCTCCAGCTCGAACTCGGCACCCGGATGGAGAGAATCCTGGCCGATTACTCCTCGCACAGAAGCGCGTACATAAATATGAAAGAGTACGATGGACCCCTATTCCAACTCCAACCTGGAGTCCCGCAAGGGGGGTGCCTCAGCTCCACCTTATACTCTATATATACAGCGGATATTCCAGCCCCAATAATAACAGGTGGCATGAATATCCAGTACGCGGATGACATCAGTCAGGTGATTTCCACGCCATTCACGAACCCCAAATGGCAAGCCAGAATAACTGAGAGGGAAATAAACAACATTACCAATTCGAAAAGAAATGGAAAATCAAAACTAACACTAACAAATTTTAAATAATACCTATAATGAGGAACAAGAAAGAAAGAATGAAGATAGACGGAAGAGACTACGACTACACGAACGTAGGAAAAGTGCTGGGCCTACAATTAAATGAAAGAGGGTACCACGCACACATAGGTGAGAGAATCTCTAAGACCAAAGTGGGGTTAAGACTCCTATATAACTTTAGAGATCTCAGCACCCAGAGAAAAAAGACCCTATATAAAGCCTTTGTTGAATCTTTTCTCGTGTACCCACTAATTCACACACATACGTTATCACTAACAAACAAGAGGAAACTCCAAAAACAGCAAAATAAAGCAGCATACTTGATAACAAATACAAGAAGAAAAGAAAAAAGAAGACTAAGAGATATTATAAATACAGCCGGCTTAGAACCGATAAACAAAATCCTGGAGAAACGGGTCAGATTAATCTGGCAGAAAATAGATGAAAATCACGCTGAGACCAGTAGATCCCTGGTCATTCAAAATAGAGAACAAAACCGGAAAACCTTCCCGAGCAGTCGGCTAAGGCTGCTGCAAGAGGAAGAATCAATAATAACATAGTGCAAAACACAAGCATAAATCAAAAATAATGGCTTGAACGCCAGAAAGCTAACATGAAATAATAAGAAAAAAGAAATTAGAACTACGATACCGTAAAGGTACCAAACAAACTACAAATAACAAATTGACAATCGAGAATTTCGAAATACGCTACCTACTAGGTACCCAAACAAATGGAAACTAAAGACAAGGAAAAATAAACCAAATTTAGAATTAACCAAAACACAGAAGAGAAATAAAGAAGGAAATGCAATTAAAACAACAACTGAAATAGAAGAGCCAGTAACATGGCACCCTATATCACATAAACTCTACATATATACATTTTAACACCCCCTTCCCCTCACATCACACTAGGTAAAAAAAACAACAAAAAAACCTCTCTCATGCTATCCCTTCTATCCACCCTCTTATCTCATCACCATTTGTAACCATAAAGCAAAAGGAAAAAGCTTGGTTGTCGTTTCCCTAAAGCATGCTTCATAAAAGGCCTTCTACTCACATTCTCGTTACCATAGAAACAAAAGCAAACTGCTTGTTTTTCTTTTATTTAAGGCATACTGCATAAAAGACTATATGCCAACATTCTCATAACCATTGAAACAAATGGGAAATAAATGTTTGGTTGTCTTTACCATATGGCTTGTGTCATAAAAAGCGTTCTGCCCGCATACTCATAACCATAGAAACAAAAGGAAAATGCTTGGTCGTCTTTTCCCAATGGCATGCTTCAATAAAAGTCGTTTTGTCCACATAGAAACAAAAAGAAAATGCTTGGTTGCCTTTTACGTAATGCATGGTTCATAAAATGCGTTCAGCCCTCATTCACGTAACCATAGAAACAAAAGGAAATTTATTCTTTCTCTTTTCCTTAAGTCATTCTTCATAAAAGACGTTCTGTCCACATTATCATAACCAGAGAAACAAAGAGGAAGATATATGGTTCCCTTTTCCATAATGTATTCTTCTTAAAAAATATTCTACCCACATTGTTATAATCATAGAAACAAAAGGAAACTGCGTGGTAGTCTTTTCCCAAGGCATGTTTCCTAAAAGGTGGATTAATTACATTCTCCTAACTATATAAGGAAAAATGAAACTAATTATTTTTCTTCCCCGTGAGGCACGCTTCCTAAAAGTCGTTCTGCCCACATTTTCCTAACCGTAGAAACAAAGGATAAATGTTGGTTTTCTCTTTTCTCTACGGTATGACTTCAAAAAAGCTATCTGCCTACATTCTCGTAACCATAAAAACAAAAGAAAAATGCTTGGTTGTCTTTTCACTAAATCATGTTTCATAAAAGGCTTTCTGCCTACATCCTCGTAACTATAGAAACAAAAGGAAACTTCTTGGTTGCCATTTTCTTAGGGCATGCTTCATAAATGGCGTTTTACCCACATTCTCTTAACAATAGGAACGATGTAAAGGAAACTTCTTGGATGCCTTTTTCCTAAGGCTCGCTTCATAAAAGGTGTTATATCCACATTCTCGTAACCAACGAAACAAATAAAAGGAAACTGCTTGGTTGTATTTTAACTACATCGGTCTCTGATACGAAACATTCCTCATGAAAGTTTAACAATTCTCTTCTTAACATCCTTTCTAAAGTGTGATTTGTCTCCTCACATACCTCATTCAGAGGCAACTCTCAATACAATGGAGATTTTTAGCTTAAAATAGTGAAGTTAAGATATGTTGAAAATGTAGGGATGGACATCGAATTAAGCAATTTCCTTACTAAAAATGAATATATACATGTCATTCTCGTAAAGGTGTATGCTTAGTATTTTTAGCAATTAACATACATACGAATGTACATACATGACTTGAAGGAAAGAGGAAAACGAGAATATCATAATTTTGCAAACTGAACAGAGAATTGTTATCGATAAAAGACAAGGAATTTCTTCAACCAACAGAAGAATGTTCACTCACTCTACATTAAATGAGGGAGGGGGGGCTGAGAATTGAGGATAAAGTTTATAAATGCAATAAGAAAAGGGAAGAATGTGATTGTTATCAAAGACCCTCGTAGGAAATCTTGTCTATCCCAAACACTGTCGTTAGGAAGACGAATTAGAAGTGTCGTGAGGGTAAGACAGAGGGAAAATACACAGACAGAAATAAATAAGATGGAAAGAGAATAAAACGAAAATAATTAAAAAGAAGCTAAAGAGAGCAATTATGTTGACTTGCGAAAACAGATATAACTTAAGAAAATTAATTAAGCCTTGAAGAGAGCGCCAGTCGTTAGAACTTGGGTAAAAAGGCGCAACCCTCATCTTTTCAAAATCTGGGTCAGGCAAAGAACTTAAAAAAAATAAACGAAAAACAATGCTTACAAGAAAGCACAATTCAGATGTATGCACTTACGCAACCTTCCAGGAAAGGATACATCACAAATACAAGGCTACGCACACGCCATATCTACTCACATGATCTCGCTTGCTCTTACACATGTGTACATAACAAATATAATTGAAATGGCAACAAGTTGTGCCACTCATAAATATCGCGGTCGGTTGCCATAGCTACTAATACTCCTTGAGTTATAAGGGGAACGTTGGTTGATGGCTGGTTTGCGTGAACGATTTGAGGAGTATGATATGCACCCCCCCTCCCCCGCACACACATATCATAGAGGCCTGAAGAGGAAAGAAATAAAGGGAAGCCAACAATACTTTGAGAACTTGAGATGTAAAGATGCCGAAACCAGCATATATCAAAGAGGAAACATACTACATGCAGATGTGTGGATAAATCTAAAGGTAACATGGGTTAGGTTAGGTTAGACAATGAATTTTATATTCGTGGGGGCTACGGTACCCCAGTGGGGACGGAAACTTGGAATGTGAGAGGATGGTAAAGGGGAAGAATAGTGAGCGAAGGTGTATTGAAACTTTATTACATTCACGAGAGGGGGATTAAGTGAAATTCGGTGGTGGTTTCCCCCCCCGAGAGGGGGATTAAGTGGAATTCGGTGGTGGTTTTCCCCCACGTGAGGGAATTGCTTAAGTCAGAGCACGTTCGTAACTCGAGGACAACTGAACCAATAATGGTCGCTGATAAAGAGAGATTAGCATTCCAGAAAATCCCACTAACCATTTAATTCGATTCCGTTAATCGTACGGACGTAGGTACAGGCAACTAAAAGGGCCCAACGTTGCCCTACTGGTGCAAGACTCTATTCTGCCTGGACATGTAGTTAATCCATTCCCGCCATCACACTGCATACCACATTGACAAATAAACTAGATAATAATAGTACGTGGCGAGGAGCCTCGTAATGGATGATATACGAATACTAACAGTATAACTACGAGTATCACTTCACCTAGTAGTTGTCCTATGACTACTACTAATAGTACAATAAGTAGTAGTACTTTAACTAGTAGTACTGCTCAAACTACTACTACTACTAATATCACTACTATTAATAATACTAATTGTAGTAGTCTTAGTACTAGTAGTAGCAGTAGTAATAGTACTGCTAGTGTTAATAGTATTAGTACTAATAGTAGTAGGATAACTAAGAACAGTATTAATAAAACTATTAGTATTAGTAGAAGGAATAATGGTAGTAGCACTAATAGCAGAATTGGTATTAATATTAACACTACTAACCCTAGTAATAGCCTTACCTCTAGTAGTAGTTGAGTACTGCTACTAGTATTACTAGTACTCGTAGGGGTGTAGAGACCTCTGGGCTCAAGTGTAAGCAATTCTCAGAGGATCTGCCATGTATGAGGAGAGCTTTGAAGCCTTCGTCTTTTCACCCATAAAACCCAGAATGTTGAGATGCGAAAAACAAAAGTTCAGAAGAAAAGAACAAAATTAATTGTTGCCAATATAAATTTAAGTAATGGCCATAAATAATCGTGTCACACTTTATACTGAATTTTGTTCAGGGACAATTTCAAAAATGCAATGAGAGATGCAATGTTTAGGGAAGGGGATTTTTTTGAGTATTTGAATAATTTCATTTAGTTTGGTTATGACTTATGTTTTTTATCTGTTATTTCTAATAATTCTTTTATAATATCAAAAAACAAAATGGTGAAGTTCAGAAATAAGTATAAATATTGAAATTTTGTGAATTTTTTAAAACCCAAAGAATTACAAATGGTGAAGTTCAGAAAAGTTATTTTTATATATCTTCTTCTATAACTATATTTTAGCAACATGATATTTTGAAAGGGGGGAAATTTAGTTTAGAGTCAATTTTTAAAATTATTATAATTGGCGAAGTTCAGAAAATTTATAAAAATTTAACCATGGCTGCTTTTTTTAGATTTTAAATTTTAATTTTAGTAGCGAAGCGCAAGCTCCCTCCGTAAGGGAAAGTGGCGAAGGCATTTCCTGGATTAGTTACAAATAAACTAGAGGAAATTGACAATAAAACATTTTGAAAGGATTTTGTTTCAAACAATCGAGACAAATTGATGAGATTTTGCCTTTTACATTGCCAGAGAGACCTCAAAATTACCAGAATTTATGCGTTTATTTACCGGAAAAAACTTCGAATAGAAACTTGCTTTCGAGGAGGCCAATCTATATATAATCCAACGCCGGTACGGTGACCAAAGGAGGAGGTAAGGGAAGGTTGCAAAGAGAAGTTGTCTCGAAAGAAGGATCGGGAATGGTGGCAAAAGAGGGGCGGAGAGGACAAGATTCGCTTGTGTTTGTTTGTTGCTTGAAACACAGGAGCGAAAACCATCAGAGGCATTTCTAAGGGGAGTTGTATAAAGAAAGTGTTAAATGTATGGAAGATATCCACATGCGAGGGAGTGGGGTGGGTAGCGGGTTGGAGGACACGTAATTCCCCTGGTGTGAGCGGCGGCGGAGTTGACCGGGCTACACTTTACACCATTTTGTGAGGGCAAAATGATAAGTGAAAGAGAGAAAGAGAAAGCAAAAGAGAATGAAAGCGAAGAAATAGAGGAGGAAAAATAGAAGAAATAGAGCGAGAGGAAGAGAGGGAGAATGAAAGAGAAGAAGTAGAGCGAAAGTAAGAGAAAGAAAGAGAGAAAAGAGAAATAATAGGAAAACATAAAGATAGAAAGGAAGAGAAGGAAATCAAAGATAAAAAACGAAAGAAAACAGAAAGCGAGAAAAAAGAAAAGAAGAATGAGAGATAGATAGAGAAAATAACTAGATAGCTAGATGAGATTAGATTACATTACAGATACATTACATTAAATAGATAGATAGGTAGGTGGGTAGCTAGGTAGAAAGATGGGTAGGTAGTTAAGTAGACAAGGAGGTAGGTAGGTAGAGAGGTAGGTAGGTAGGCAGGTACGTAGGTAGGTTGGTAGAGAGAGAAAGAGAGAGTGCGAGAGAGAGAGAGAGAGAGAGCGAGAAAGTAGATATATGGAGAGAGAAAAAGAAAGAGAACGAGAAAGAAAGAAGGAGAGAGAGTAAAGACTGAGGAAGAAAGAGAGATATAAAGAAAGGTAAAGAAAGAGAGATAAAAAAAAAGAAAGAAAGAGAGAGAGATAGAAAGACACAAGTAAGAAAATGAGAGAGAAACGAGAGAGGAAGAAAGAGGGAAGGAGAGAGAAACGAGAGAGGAAGAAAGAGGGAAGGAGAGAGAAACGAGAGAGGAAGAAAGAGAGAAGGAGAGAGAAACGAGAGACGAAGAAAGAGAAAGAGATACGAGAGAGGAAGAAAGAAATAGAGAGAGAATAGGACAGTTCCTCTATCTACATTAAAGAATCAGACCTTTTCCTCTGATGTTCCTCCATTCATCTTTCCCATTCGATATGTTCTTCTGCCTGTCATTTTCCGCCATTTTTCTCCTCCCTAAAGAATTATTCTTCATTTGTGTTAAGGCGGATGGGGAGCAAACTTCCCTTACATTCTTTTCTAGGCCTACTTTTTTTTCATTTGAGGCCAATTATTAATAAATAGAAACTAAACTTGAATCGCTTTCAACCGTACATCGCATCCGGCCAGTCTTAAAAAATTAACCTAACCTAACCTAATCTAGCCGAGCCTAGCAGGACTGAGCTAGCAGGTAGCCTTCAGAGGCCTACCTCGCCCCTCCTTGATGTAAGCCGGATCTGGGTGAAGGAAACTGTGGGCTGGATTTTATTACTATTCTGGAAGTGTTCCTTTTCATTCCTATACCACCCCTTCTGAGCTATTCTTGCCCTTTCCTGAATCTTTTCCTCTAACATTCTTGGCCCTTCCTGAATCTTTTCCTCTACCATTCTTGGCCCTTCCTCTGTTCTCCCCTCAACGCGGTTTCGAAAATAATTTGGATTTTCAATTTTACTTTGGCGGTACTCAAATCACGTACAGGACAAGCCAGATAGGGTATTTCGGCTGACGTCGGCCCTTCTCCGCCTCACTCTCACGTACTAACTACGAAACAAAAAATTCGATTAAGGTATATTTATATCAGTTCATTCCACAACTAATGCGCCATTTTATTCAAGTTTATCGTTTTTTTATGGCTAAAAATAATCGAAATGTTTGTTTTTATACTAAAGTAGTATATTAAACCTAAATCAGACTACCACCAAAGATGTTTATTCTGCTCAGTTGGACCGTTTACATAGAGCAATTGAAGAAAAAAAGCTTGCATTAATCAATAGAAGGAGGGTGCTCTTTTAACAACGCCACGCGCGACCCCATATCGCATAAGATCCCCATACAAAAACATAAGAATTTCGATCAGGCACTAATGACTCTTCCTCCAAACTCACCCAAAGCAACCTCATCACATGCCGTACTTTGGGGAGTCGCCTAAAAAGAATCAAGATGTCAATAACAGAAGACGTCGAAAAAATCTTAAAGTTGTTTTTTTTTAATAAAAGTCTAGCGATTTTTACAAACATGATATGGAAAAGTTAGTTGAAAGATGGAGACTAGTGGCAGAAACTAGAGAAGCTTATATTACTTATTTTATTAATAAATAAATACTTATTTAAATTTAAATGACTTCAAAGAGTTGATTTCTATTCATAAATAATGGTTAAAAGTCAAAACCAAAAGAATTCAACAAGTAAGTTTTGAGGCAAGGTGGGATCAAATGAAATGCATCTTAGGATTACCAATTGAGGAATGGCCTTTTTATTATTATTTAAAAGCTATTTTAAAACCTATTATGCATTTAACCTAACCTAACCTAACCTTATTTCCCTATAATATCATGTCATAGAAAACAGATGCCATATGGTGACAAAGTGGATCCCTGACTAAGTCGTACTAATCGTCTAAAAAACTGCCATATATGTCATTTGGCACACCCAGAAACAGAACCTGAGACTTTTAGTTGGTTTGGCAGGCAACAAAGCAGTGAAGCCTACCCGCTATAAGCAGTGTAGCCTTATGCACTCATTATCTTTCTATTATTCGCGTCACAAAACCCACTCAAGCCTTGTCTCTTGCAACCTTCGGGCGTTAAAGGGCTTTTCAAAGGTCCCAAGGCCTCTCTTCTGACGTGCTTTGTGGCAACAGCTGGTCAAGCCCTTAAACCCAATTAGAGGAAATATGGAGGTGATATTCTTAGAAAATAAGGGTAGATAGGTAGGGAGGGGGGACGAACGAGCTTCTCGACATCTGTCAAATAGTTCAAATTAACCCAGTGAGCCAGCTTTTCCCTATTGGCACTGGGGCCGAAAGGAAGTGTCCCTTGTTCATGTACGAGGTGTATCAGGATACACAGTGTAGCCCCTGCAGTGTCTTGGCAGAGAATTCAGCAAGGGCTTCAGAGGGTTAGAAAGAAGCTTGAACAAAGTGTGTGACTTGTTTTTGTTATCTACTAGGATACGGCGGATGTGGGATTCACAGGGCGAATTCGAGAAAGTTGTGTAGGAATGAGTAGCAAGGGAATGTTATGAAGGCTGGTTCTTTCTTTGCACCATGTCTGTAGAGACGTACTGTTAACGGTGATCAATCGACAGAACAGAGGCAATGCGAGAACAGTACAGTACTATGTTGGAGGCTCCTCGCCTGATCTCTAAACATGCTGCTAGCATGTGATATTTGACATTTAAAATAATGGTTCAAAATCATGGAGCCCGTGGTCGTCAAGGGGGGGTGAGGAGAGGGGCACGGACGTAGAACCAGGAGGAGAGCATCCCTGTAAAAGTGCAGATGGACCATTATCTAATTCGGGGAGTGAGGCAAGATCCCTGGTCATCTGTTCCTTATTAATGTTTTTTTTTATTATTTATAAAACGGAAAGCAATGAGAGTATTTCTGGGAGCAAATTTCTATGAAAAAATATCCGAAAAAAGTGAGTAATATAGAGGGAGTGAAAATGCCCGCAGATCCTCTTCGGGCTTCAGGACTGTGAGGGTACACAACTCTCCAGATGCTGGTGCTCCATGCTGGCGCGTGCTATACCTGACATATCCTTGCAAAGTAAACTCTAGGAACGGAAGGGATTATTATTTCTCTAGGTTCAGATGTCGCCTGGAAACCGTATATGGTTAGGCTATGAATTGGAGAAGAACAAAAGTTTAGGTTTTAGATGAGACGGATTGGGAGGGAAAGAAAAGATAAAGATGTCGAAAGCCTTAGATAAGAGTGGCCATGCTGAGGATGTTAAAATATTCCCAAATAAAAAAGGTTACAGAGAAGTTAGAGAAGACCAGGCTAAAACGATTCCCCTAACTTATAAATAATCTGTTTGTGGTGTGACTGAGGGTTTAGTAGATAAGAGCAATTTTAAAGAGCAAGCTTCAGCGGAAGGAATGGTTTTAAGAAATCTTGGAAATGATGGTGGATTCAATTTGAATGAAAGAAGGAGAGTACTTCAACTAATCTCGTCTAAATAAAAGATTCCGGTTATTAACTTTATTTAGTTTCGATTATTTATGTTTATATCATTTTTAATCTCTCTGTCTCTTTCTAATTCCAATTTGCGGCATAGTGTGCTTGTTTTTTGTAATTAACTTCCTTTATTTTCTCAATTAACAAAAAACAAAAGTTTGCTTTAGAGAACTATATTGTATACAAAAGTTTAGTAGATAAATCACATTATTTAATAAAACAAAATATATTTTTAAAGTAGAAAACCATGTATTCAGTGCTTAGGCTACACATAGCATTATACAGTATCTCCCCTAAAACATCAAAGTGCCTCTGGATTTCTATCACATCTTCCACAACTTTTCCAAAATTTGTGTACGATAACCGACAAGTGTACGTATGGGTAAAGGTTTTGCAAATTTGGATGAATAAAACAATAGTTATGAACAGATAAACATTTTACGAGAAAAATCGAAGTTTCTCAAATGATCCAATCACTTAGGTTTCTTGTACAAAGAAACAGAATTGTTTGCTATCAACAACTCGAAATTAATCTTGTGTAAATTAGGTCATTCTCCTGTCAGCTGTCGCCGATGTAACGTGACAAAGAAATCTGTCACGCCTCCCTGTCCGCAAGCTAATCGTAAAGGTGCGCCACTAAGTTGGAGTTAGTGCAGAGTCTACCAGGCTCTCCGAAGCTGTAATCCATTATATTCTGTCAACTTATGACAAAACCAGTTTGTGTAAGGCTTGTAAATCAACCGGTAAGCCAAGGAAGACCACTCGAAGGGAAGACCGTGTCTTTACCAAAATTATGAAGAAGGGCCGTTTCAAGACATATGCAGAAGTTTCTCGAGAGATTAGTGAGGTTTTGGCAATTAATTTCTCCAAGCTTCTGGTCCGTTCTAAAAACAAGAAGGTTCGTCTCGGGAACGTGTGATTTTCGCTCGCTAAAGTTATGAAAGATCTGATACAATTACAGCCATTTTTATTTCTTTGAACGGACTCAATAATCAACCGAGATTCGGCAGCAGCACGGAACTCAATTACAAGAATAAGTGTTTTTTTTTTCACTACACAATCCTGTAATTATAGTATTTTGAAAATTGGTGGTTCTCAAGATATCAACATTTGTTGTCATGGTGTGTAGCTCGGGACAGTTATTAAAATGAAACGCAGAAAAATATTAATTTTCTGTAGTTTTCAGTGTTTTTGTTAATACTGATTTGAAGAGTTAATAATACATAACTTTGTAGAATATATGAAGCTCCTGTTATTGAATTCGTGTTTTAATTAGTGTGTTTCTATAGTACTACATAAACCAATCTTGATAGAGATTTTTCATCTCTGATTATTACCGCATATGTATATTGGTGTGGTCCACTAAGCCAAGTTGGAAGCAGTGTACTTCCGAAACTTGTTTTGCTTAATAAAGTTCTCCAAATAAAGGCTTTTCTCCATTGCAAAATCGAAGAAATTATAGGAACCTAACAACGTGTTTTTAAAGTAGTGACATTCTTAAAATTTGGGTTAATATTGTTACCAGTACTATAAAACAAAGCGTATTAATTATGCCCTTAGGGGATACCTTATTATTATTTAAATAGATATTTGGGCCGAGGCGAAGACAACAGGACACACAAATACACACCTGCACATTGCTACACAAAAATGCGTACAAATTATATTTTTAGGGAATATTTCAACATTACATTTTCATTTGAGGGAAGACCGGTCAAAAAGGGACTTATTTCTGGCTCTTTATTCTCTACAGGTCCCAAAATCTACGGAAACAAGTTGTCTATGAAATCTTTGTATCCAACAACACACCGGTTACAAAGGCGGCTCGTTCGCTACCACAACTTCTTCCGAACTAGAGTCCAACCACCAGCGAGCAACATGCTAAGAATGGTAGGTCCTTCTTCACCTTCTCGCGCCATTGTCCTTCTTTTCACCCCTGTATTTCCTTTTCCTTCTTCCCACACCATTGGCCTCCTCCTCTCGGGCCATCGTCACCTCTCACACTATTGTTCTCCTCTCGCGCCATTCCCCTCCTCGTGTTAATTTTCTCCTCTTCTTGCATGAATGTACTCCTCCTTCTCAAGCCTTTCCCCATCGGGATGAAAAACAGTGAGAGGGACGAAAATTGTCCAGAGGAATAAGAGCCAGCAGAATGGATGAAAAGGATGTCTGGTTGTGATTGTGCAAATGTCAGTCTCAACGTGGAGGAAACTGTCTAGGATGCAGTGTGAAGAGGTCGCATGAGGGCAACAGGAGTACGTCCCCAATGGCAGTGGACCGAAGGGCGCTTCAACCTCTAACCATGATCGTATCGCGCCCATACACAATGACGCATACGACACACTAACACGCAAACGTGCACACCCACAATCATTGATACTCAAACACGCATGCCTACACGAGCACACATGGAATCATAAACACGCAAAGATGTACACTCAGCCCGCATGCACGCACGAACACGAAAGCACACCTAAATATACACCCGTACACACAAATACAATCATGCACATAAATTTAAATACATGCATACGAATTTACATATAAGCAAAGTATTCAAATTCCTGCCTTATTGCTTGTGGTTCTTGTAAGGAAGTATCCCTGGACCCTTTAATAGGCCCTTAAATGAGTGTCCCTGAACAGTGTGCGCGTAATTGATAATGGCCGGTTAGGTTAGGGGGGAGAAGGTTAAGGGGTAAAGGTAAGTTAGGGGGTTAGGATGGGGAGGTTATGTTATGTTAGGGGGTTAGGTTATGAGAGGTTATATTAGGTTAAGTTATGTTAAGGGGTTAGGTTAGGTAAGCTAAAAGAGGACTTTTACTAATCATTGTTTCTTCCTGTCTTTGCCTGTCAAATCGTCTCCCGCCTATCCTCTCAGCCTTTCATTCCCACATTTCAATACATTTTACCACCCCACACATTCTCTTCCCCACACTTCACTACCTATTCTTGTTTCGAGATACCCTCTTTGTTTTTTTTAGTAAAAAAAAAAATCCAATCGTCAGGAGTGGTCAAAAGAGGCAGCGAAGGATGCCCAACGTTGGGCACGGGCGTGCCAGTTCCTCGTCCACGACAGCGTGAAGGGGCGAGACGTGAAGAATTACGGCGCCTGCGGACAAAACATCTTCGTCTCGACCATGAAGGTGCCATGGTATGTCTGAGCGTGAAAGAAGAATTTTGGTGGCACTATGGCACTTTTGGGGGCACGCGTAGAGGAAAGAGACGAGACAGATCGAGAGCAGGGCCCGTTTTTTTAAGGCCCTTTTGGCGACTGTCATAAAGGACAGACACCGAAATTACAAACAAGCATACCTTTAGGCTGTATTAAAAGAGGTAGAAAGAAAAAATAAAACAAAACAAAGTAAACAGCAACAAATCAATAAACCGGAAATGCGTAAAAAAATAGAAACAGAAACATGATAGGCTAAGAGAAAATAAAAGCACGCTCAGGAGCCGAAGGACGGTTAGTTTCACAAGGGGACCTGACAATGCAACAAACAGCCCATATAATTAATTACTATGGAGCACGCTTGACTCTTCCACAAATAACCACACCACCCCGTGTACATGAGTTCCACCCAAGACGGTAGCTACACCCCCTCCCATGTAGCTGTATTGCAACACGTACTGTTCACTGTGCTCTCCAGGATAGGATATTCAACCCCAACGTGTCTTCATCTCTCGGGGGAGCAAGCAGGCTCGACCGAACAGTTCAGAGAAGCGCACCCACCTGTGTGTCCGATTCAGTGGCGCAAAAAACTGAGCTGAAACCGTCGATGCATTGGGAGGTAGGGGAAAGGAAAAGTCGGGACACAATGCCAGGCCATTGTAAATTACGGTTTACAGTTGTCGAGGGTTAGTGAGTGGGTAATCCCAGTCCCACTTCCTAGGCATATATTATAATCCCGCACCAAGGTGAAGTGGAGGTGAAGTATAGCCAATACACCTATTGTAGCCACTTCCGGTGAATAAGAATAACTCCGGTGCGTCCCTTTAGATCAAAATCAAGATAATGATCCCCTGAGTGTGTTCTCACTCAGTAAAAGCCAGTCATGGGTGGACTTATGTAATATTGAGAATTAAGAGCCGAGTGGATTGCTTATTAATTACCAAAGGACCGTCCAAAATAGTTAAACACACAGATACAAAAATAATCTTTAATATACATGAATTAGAAATATGAAACAGCGTATATAGGTATAAATAGGATTAGTCTTTGCACTGAATAGGTAAGTCTATATAATGTTGTGGGGATTGTACTTGAATTCTACGTACTAGGATGCTTGCGTCTTAATTGCACCCGACAGAATGAATTGAATAATATTATGGAATTAAGCACTGAATTAATCACTTAAAATAATTGAAGTTATGAGCTCGGGATGGAAATTCTAGTTAACGGTTAAACTGGTGAAGTTAGGGGAGGGGATAATTCACTTTAACGATACCTTGGAGTTCGTAAGTATTTGGAGGGTGTCGGTGAATGTCTTCTTCTCCTGACGACGTTCACACTTAGCCCGGTCGTCCGAGGTTACCGAATGTGTGGGTAATCCTAGACTGGCGTCCTGGTGTAATGATCCTAGGCCGGATCACGAAGTCGAGTCAAACTGTGACTCAAATCGGAATTCTTATCCTCGAAGTGTCCGTTCCGATTATTGGCTCCTGGAGTGAGTAGCCAAAATGATTACCTAGCTGCGTCTAGGATAATCCGCCAAGGAAGGTCCTGTGTAACCTCTGACTCTAAAGGAGGGGGGATCTGCGAGAAGTTTGGCACCTACAAGTACCGTGACGGCAACAACCAATTCCATGAAGTTTCTTTCTTGCAACGGGTGAACTGTTTCCTTTGTGGGACTAGCTCCACAGACAACGTAGGTGCAAGATCTTCTGCCCGACTCCAGGGAGAAGTTTCCCTTTTATTTTCCTCATGAGCTAAAATCGAGGGAGAGCACCGAATTCTCATAAAATTCTTATTGATGCGCGAAAGACCTTTTGGCAGCTTCCAGACATGCGACATATTTACGCCTCGCCGCGATCCTAGCTTTCCTCGTGTGTCACTACGAGTTTATGACGGCGCGAGAAGGGGTGAAGGAGATTCGAAGTGAAAAGGCGAATTTGGAATAAAGGGGGGAGGGGTACGCAGCTGTGTCGGTGTATTTATGTATACATCAATGCAATGTATGGGGTATTTAGACTTCTACAAGAGTCTACCATCTTCTTTGGCATGCATACCGAACTACTATCCTGGTTCCGCCCGTCTAGTCAGAATGAGGAAGAAAAAAAACGAAGGTCCAGTCATACAGTTTGTGCGAACAGTCTGGCTTCCTCGTTAGTGCACTCATTTCTCCAAACCTCTACAGGAAAACAGGAGAAGACTATCTCCAAATCCTTCGGGGTAGCAGCAGCCCTGCCGTCATTGATATTTATGAACTAGCAGATTCGGACCGTCTAATGATTCAAGGACAGTTACAGCGCTCTGTGAGACTCTATAAATTAAAACTCGGTTTCCCAACCGGGAAAAGCATGCGATCTTCCCTACCAAGCTGTGAAGACAGACACAGTGACAGGAAGAACCCACCCGGTTACTAAGAGAAGAGGTGATAGTACGAAAGCAAATCCCCTTTTGGAATTGGAGCTATTTGTGTACACTGGTACGGCTCCAGTGTGGCACGATATGTGATCGAAGAAGTACGAAAGCATTACTTCGGGTGCTGTAAAATCTTTAAGATTAGAGGCGTAAGGCGACCAACAGTCAAAGGTGCTACCCTCCAGGGTGGCATCTTGGGCAGAACCAACGTCACCACCTGCTCTGGGGTTAAATCAAGTTCTCGAAGGAGTTTTCTAGCCATAAACCACAAATGTTTAGGATATGACTTCCGCCTTACGTCTGCATTGTCCCAGTCTAGATCGGTCGTGGACGAAATTAAAGCTGTTTGGAACCGAGAGAGAAGCTGAATATCCGCGCAAAAGCGCAGTTCCACAACATCAACAAAGAGGCTTTCTCCAGGAGACGTGCCGTAGGCACACGCTGCCATGCGGATAAGGGGATGGTGAATTGTGTCTACCTTTTGCAATAAACGCTCGGATACAGATGCTCATAACTCCGATCCGTAGGACAAACAAAGAAGCGGTAAAGTATTAGAAGAGTATGCCTATCAACACTCTAAATCCTGAAAGCTAAAGAGCGGAAAATATCCAATGTGAGATTAAAGGCTGCGAATAATGTCCTCTCGGGTGAGACGTCGGTTGAAAACAAGACCAAGAAAACGATGCAAATCTACCATATCCTTGAAATCCCCATTTAGGAACATTTATGGTTTGCTGTAAAGCAGTAGATGACGGCAGAAGTACACCACCTTAGTTTTGCTCAAAGAAACCAGAAAACCGTGAGGTTCAGCACAAAGAGAAGTGCGGTTCAGAGCCTATCGGATAGATATTTTGAGACAGCAAAAGGGATCAAAAGGTCTTAAACGTAGAATATACTGAAAACATCTTTTAATATCACTGAGGTGATACTGTTAATATTCATGACAAAGAGTGAGTCCGTGAAAGCACTTTCATGCGAGATGCCTTTTTCCTGACCTAATGGGCCAAAGAGAGTTCTCCTTCACCGCTTTTTTTTATGCAACCATCTCCTATGAACTCATACAAGAATTTAGAGGTGTTCCATCTGCCCTTAAAAATTGGAAGTGTCCCTTTGACTCTAATTGCTACCTATGAAGAAAAACTTCGTAGATAACACTTTCCATACGATGCAGAGCATCCGAAGTGGAAGGAAACTTGCGAAAGACGCACTGTGCAGGACAAATTTGACCTATGGTGTCCATAAAATAAGTTAAACTAACTTTAGCCACTTTCTTCTCAACTTACACACACTGAAAGTAAGAGAAATTTGGTAAAAGTGTCTATGACTCACTCACTCACGGGTCGAAACATAGGAAAGGGGATTTCGACCGGACCAGGCGCGGTATCTTAGCACGCATCGAGAGCAAAACGAAGCTCGCTTAATGTAAACAGGTCATAAAAGCGTTCGCCACTATAAGTGACGTCCAGTCAGCAGGCCTCAGCCACTGTAAGACGTACATTAAATGCTGGTGAAGCGGCATCCAAATGGGAGAATGCAGAGAAAACGGTGGCGATAAACTCCGCTAAGGACTTAGGTCACGAGATGGGGTCCCATCCTCAGTTAAAACAGGAAGTTGGTTCTTTGAGAAATTGCTCTGCTACCGGCTGAAGGGAGGTAATTATAGCAGGTAGAAGAAAGGAGACGTCATGCTGGGTGAAGGTCGCGCATCCACCTTTCCAGCCCCATCCCGTGGTCGTGGGGTTGAAAAACTCCTATACTACGGGTCAAGTTGAGTACACGCTCAACTTGACCCTTGAAGGATAATAGCTAGAGGGGATCGAGAAAAAACGAGCCTCCGCAGTTCCGCCCAGTTTACCCGGGATACACGTCAATTGCATTGAAGGAAAATTCTCTTCAGTAACTCATATGCAACCACTTAAAATCCACCAGTACAAACAAACAACAAAACGCATGAACTCGACAGCATTATATAAACAAAAGTATCCCTCGCAACTGGAATAGGTTCTATAAGAACCACGTGTACTGGGTGTGATAGAACCCTAAATGATATCTTTGATAAAATAAAAATGGCTAAATGAGTACAAAACTTCTTTCAGCACCGTAGCCTCAAAATACCAATACACATTAAGACAAAAGTAAAGAACAAAAACAACAATTCCAAACGAGAGTAATACTAATAATAATAATAACAAGAAGAAGAAGAAGAAGAAGAAGAAGAAGAAGAAGAAGAAGAAGAAGAAGAAGAAGAAGAACAAGAACAAGAACAAGAACAAGAACAAGAAGAAGAAAGAAAAAAGATGGCAAGATCGAGTACAAGAAGACCAATAAACTATCATATTTCAAAACATCCTGGAACGAGCACTATAAGAGCACAAGTACTACATGTATGTACGTATATAGGATCCAAACAACAGCTCAAGAACTGTCTAGTATAGTATGGGCAGATTTGCTGCTGCTGACATCTGGAATATTTCGTGCCTTTCCGGCCATAACACTCGCAGGGAGATATGCGGCTCTATATGTATATATCTTCCCCACCTACTTTCTTTATTCATATTACAAACTTTCAGACTAGTATACCCTCGTTGGTTTCCCACACGCAATTCCGCGATAGTGAAAACTGGATGACATTAAGAGAGTGCGATTCTAACTCACAGGAAAACAAAAACAAATTATAAAAGCAAGTTTTTTTGACAAAAAAAGGTACATTTAATGTTTGTAATAATCATTAACATTGGGGTCAGTGAGATCATCATCGTCCTTATCATTAACATCATAATTTTCACAAATCAAAGAAAGAAAGCTTTAATAAACGATGAAATTTAACTCTAGAAAAAAGAATAAGGAAGAGAGGAGAGAGATACAAGGAAGTAATAAAAAAAAACACGATTGAAGAGGATTAAGGATGATAAAAACAAACGGAGGGGGGAAGGGTGATACACTTCAAATAAGCTCTTAAATACCTTAGAGCTAAAACACTTTAGGTAAGAGCTGAAATCCTTTAAAACTAAAAAAAAAGACCTTAAATACCCCATCGTGAACTCCCGAACGCCAACCTTGAACTAAGAACTCCACAAAGAACCGACTGAAGACAAAAGGTCCTCGCCTCTCCTAACTGTGCCTAACTGAGGGACTCAAGAAGTTGTTCATTAAGGTGCCAATTGAAGAAATTCAAGGAATTTTTAACAACAGCTGAGCATCGAATAGCTTGGCATCCAATAGGCGCGTATCCAATGGCCGTGCATCACATAACCGTGTATCCAATAGCAGCGCATCCCAAAGCTACGTATCCAATAACCGCGCATCCCATAGCTGTGCAGCCAATAGCCGTGCATCACATAGCCGTGTATCCAATAGGCACGTATCCAATAGCCGCGTATCCAGTAGCTGCCCATCCAATAGCCGTACATCCAATAGCCACGTATTTAATAGCCGCGTATCCAATAACCGCGCATCCCATAGCAGTGCAGCCCATAGCCGTGCATCACATAGCCGTGTATCCAATAGCCGCGCCTCCAAAAACCGCGCCTTCTTCCTGCGGCATTGAGCTCGGACCATCACCTCGATGCTCTTACCGAGTGACGCCCGGCTCAATATCACGTAAAGGAACGTAAGAAGAAGATCATCATTTTAAATGGGTACGAACGAGATGCCACTGGACTTAGACCCTCATGGATGGGGCAGAGGGGATGGGGAATGGGCAGACTTTTCGGGAAAAATTTAAAGGGAAAAGAATAATGAAACGAAGTGATCTGATCTATTCGAGGGGTATTTGTTTGGGAAATGTGAATGACGTAGAAACAGAGAATGAATACTCTTCACTGAAGAACAGAAGTTTGGAATAGGAAGGTAAAAGAAGAAAGTTAGAGATTTTAAAACTACGGGGACTTTATTTTTTTACAGTGCCCATCTGGCGACTGCCTCCCATAGCATAAGTCTCCTCAATTAGAACTTCACTCTAGTCTTAAGCTAATTTCAAATTTCCTGCATCAAGAAACACACAAAAAAAACAAAGTAAAAACCAAACAACAAACAACAAAAAGGAAAAAGTAAGAAACGAACAGAGGCAAAAAGAAGAAGGAAGCATGATTCAGCGTCGAGGGTGGGGCAGCCTCCCCTCGGTGCAGGATCATGCGACCTACAACAAAGAGAATCAAATAAGATGAAGCAGGTCAGCTTCCTTTAAAATGTCCCATAGTCTACAAGTATGTGTGCACGAACCCATCCCGAGTAAGAGGGAGAAGTATTAGCGATCCCGCTCGTCCCGTTACCAGGACAGGTAAGGTGTTCGAAGATCACCCAGATTGGGGCATTCGCTATGAATGTGCCGAACAGTCCGGGGAACAACGCAGTCGTCACAGTAAGGTTGAGTGGAGCGCAGCATCTAATGGTGGGGCGTCCCGCGAGTGTGTCGAATTCGAAGACGACAGAAAACAACCTGAAGCCGTTGTAGCAGTGGGGGTTAGTTTCGTCGTAATGGCCCACAACTCCTTCCAGGAGCAAATGCGAACCTACCTTCCTCCTCACCCAAAGATGCCTTTTAATGGAGTTAGCAACCTTTATGGGGTTTGACCTTTCGGATCCCTGCCTTCTGTAACCTCTGACCCCACCTTCTAGGCGGCACACCCAACTTCTTGTGTGCCCGATCGTCATTCAAGTGTGAACTCCGTCATTTAGGGATCACAGGTTCATCTCGACTGGTCTTTGTGCTAAGGGAAACTGAATAAAGAGGAAGAGAGAGAAGAATGAAGGAGAAAAGGGCAAATAGATGAGAAAAGGCAGGGAAAGGAAGAAAAATGGGAATAGGGTAAGAAAACGGGGGGAGGAAAGGATGGAAAAGAAGTGAGAAAAATGGGAAGAGGGTAGGAAGCGAATAAATAAAAGGTGGGGCATGGACATCGAGATTAGAAGAAGTGAATAGATGAAAAGTGAATGGAGAGGATATAGGCACAAAGTGGCAAAGTTGGGGCTTGTTAACTGTAAAGGAAAATCATGAGTGGACGAATGATCCCCCACTTTCAATGTTTGATAAATTGGCTAAGGGAGAATATATTAGAGGAAAGATTGTCAGGAGAAGCCGGTTCGAAGCGAACAGCTTGTGGTAAGAGACTTATTCTCCTCACTATCCCTGAAAAGATTCTCATTGTTTTCAGACTGGGATCTAATCTAGAAGAATTGCGCGCCCTAAGGATCCCTAAATCCCAAAGTACTGTCTTTTCACAGTTACTCTGGGGTCTGGAATTTCCACACAATTTAACTTACAGAAACTTCACTTCTCTGCTTATCGACCGTTCTCAAAACATTCCTGGCAAAGAAAGTCCCATTAATTTTCACAACAAAGACTAAACAAAAGTTGTACTTTTCTAATCATATTTATCTATCTAACCACCCATCTGCTATACACCCATTTCTTCATCATTTTGCCTGTATACACCGTTATACTCTCGCAATCTCCTGTCCCTTTTCGACATCTGTCTCTTTCTACCGTGTGAGATCGGAGCAACTAACCCCTGATTATGGTGATTCAGGTTCTTTGCCGTCAAGACGTGGTGGTTGGAGAAGGACAACTTCACTTACGCTGGCACCAATAATCTCTACGTGATCGGACACTACACGCAGATGGTCTGGGCTTCCTCGCACCAGGTGGGATGCGGCCTAACCTATTGCAACCAAGGACATCCACAACCATTCTACAACTACGTGTGTAACTACTGCCCCATGTGAGTAATTTCCACCTACATTAGACTTGGGTTGTTTGTGGTGCGATTTAACTACCTACCGATTTCTTTGTTCTGATAATGATTTTACCACCGATGGGTCTTTATGGTAGGGATTTCACCAAAGAATGGTTTGCTTGTGGTAAAAGTTTCACTACCGATTTGTTTGTGGTACCGGTTTCACTACCGATTTGTTTTGGGTACTAATTTTTCCACCGATTTTTTTGTTAGTGGTAGGGATTAACCATCGATTCGTTTACATGTTGTGCGGGATATAGAGCAGGTTTGAATTATTATTGGAGGATTTATGCTTTAATAAGGACAAACTTTCACGTGAAATAAGAAACGTGGGTCGGTATAGCAAGTTGCAACTGCCACAAAATCGACCCGAAACGGAACTCCATTCAGCGACTCACAATTATTATGTGATAAGAAAAACGAATCCGAGTTAAATACCTCCAAGATAATTATGTAGATGGACCTTATATTGACTTAAAATGATTTCGACACCGTTCCACCTAAAAATTTAATAGATGACACTTGAAAACTGTTTGCACAGTCATAAATTATGACTCAATATTTGAACTAGATGACCGAGCAGCTAGTAAAAATAACGGTTTGAGGCTAATAAATATGATTTAACAATGAGAGAGCACAAAACTTATTTTCTCATAAAATAACAGACTTAGAATGGCTTACCTAGTAACGGCGTTGAAAACACTACATTATTTCTCTCTAAGAATAAAGTAGAATAGGTGAATATTACTTTAAAATATGACCGTGCTGTAGTAAAGATTGTAAAATTAATTATTTATCCCTATCTACTCTCCCTTTATTTATCCGTCACATCTGGCTTTTATCCTTTGCTCCCTTTTTTAACTATCCTCGAGTGGATTTTAAGGTCATTGATGTGCTAATTTGAAATTCTGTAAAATTCTGAAAAACAGTTTAGGGGAGATGGCATCTAATGTTTTACTGCTTTTTTTTATTTGTATTTTGGAACTTATCGAGTGTAGCCTAAATGAAGATGTTGCATGACTATTTGTATATGTAAGAGAGTCGGTCAGTTTAGGTTTATTGAATTCTTGTTTATGTAGTGCTCTTATAAATGATTGTATTTAGAGAGGTATTTCATATTCATTTGTTCCCTGTAATAACTGGTGTGCAACCTGCAGATGATCATAAGTACATACTATATATACTACTTAAGCCTACCTATTACGGGGTCTGATTGCACTTTAGTTTTTGTTTATGATTTTTGTTATGAATATTTAAGTAATTTATATGGTGTTGATTATATGTGGCTGACAATTTTTAAAAAATGAAAGAACACAAAAGTGTCAAAGCCCAGACTCTTAATTTCTCTTAAGCATTTTGTAAACAGACTAGGTTACTAGTAAGACAACATATTTCCCCCGCAGCTTCAATTAGTTTGATTGCAACTCCATCCTCCTCAGGCGTTTTATCATTTTTTCATGCGCTTATCTGCATGCAAAATTCGTTTTATTTACTAATGTAACTACTTCATTACATATTAAGACGTTGTTATGTGGTGCAAGGTAGAAATTTCTATCATATAATTGCTGACAGAATTCTTCAACTCTTTCGACGAGCATTTCTGTTTATGATTTTGTTTTCCTGTTTAAACTTCAGTGTTATTATTTGCTGTTTGCCAATTGTTAGCTGTTTTCTCACCTATTTAAATGATTAGTTTCTAATTTTTTTCACTATATGTCCTATATGTTTTGTCAATAAACATATTGAGTTCTCTACATTCGATCTTTTCCGTAATTGTTCTATCTTCTCTCATTTTTCGCCCTTTGGGTTTTAATAGCCTCACTTATTTTTGTGTTAGATGACCTTGTCTCCTCCGTAGTTGCCAAAGTAGCAAATTTTAAAATACTCTTGTAATGTTGTTGCAGTTTTCAGGGGATGGTTCTGTCAATTGATCATAAAGCTCATTAAACCTGCTTGTCTGTGTAATTTGTAAGGCAAATATTTTACTTTAGTAGTCAATGTCCAGGTTTTCTTTTCATTCTCATGAGTTTGGCACTCTCTTGTTATATATATATATATATATATATATATATATTTATATTATATATATATATATATATATATATATATATATATATATATATATATATATATATATATATATATATATATATATATATATATTCTGATCTTTCTCTTGAGCAATCTGCAGTTCCTGTGTTGAAAGGGCTGAAAACTGATGTATCCAATTACATACTCTTCCTGTTCCATTTCATTTGTTTCCATTCATGTTTAACTTGTTAATACTTTTATTTAGAGGATTGGGGTAGCTATTACATATTCATGCTCTCTCTGAGGTTCTGTACAAGACAGGAGTCATCATATGTTACAGCATTTGTCCTAAGTTCCCTGAGATTCCATTCCCTAAATATACATTCATTTCTTTTAATTAGGGTATTCGAGCAATTAGAGCTCCTGATTTTAATTTTGATTTCATTTGAATTCCATCCACTTTTTCAATTTAGTACACTAATTATATGCAAATGCATGCGCCTCTCCAATAGGGTTTCCTTGAGCTACTTTAACGGATACGTGTCTGTTTATGCCTGTAGTATATATGTATTATATATGCAAATATATCTCTAAGCATAAATAGTAGGGGGGCTAAAAAAAACAAACGATTTTCACATTCTAAGAGAGACAGAAATTTTCGCATGCATGAGTAAATAGCCTTTACAAAATCTTAACATTATAGCTAGTAATCTTTTGCCGCGGGCAGATAGATAAAAATCATATTTTAGTATTCAAAAATGTATAATTTTGAAAATATCTCAATATACACAAAAATTATTTCCAATAATTATAAAGTCGTTAAAAAAGACGTCATATGATCGTTTTCAAAGGCGTGTTGGCCTACATTAATATATATGCCTCCGGCAACATCATCAATTATTGAGAAAATAGGTATTTTATAGGTATTCATAGTTTAGCATCAACTCCACCTCTTAAATAATGTATTTATTTCGGCAAAAACTTCACAATATATATTTTATAAAATGCTAGTTTTATAAAGAAAGCAACCTAGAACTCACGGCGAGGAGGTGGCCGTACGTCGACTTCCACCTCATTGAGCCCCAACAACCCTTCCGTTGGCAGCATGTCGATTTACATATGATTATAATCTTTCTTCGAATCAAATCGTGGAATTTTTGCTCAGGAGGGAAGACACGAGCGGATGAATCCGTCCCTATCTTCTCTCCCACTTACACGGAGAGAGGCATCGGTTACTGATTTGCTGAGTCTCTCAACCGTTCGAAAATGACAAGGAAATAGTGGGATTAGTCCATCCGGTTTGTCTCCCGTCTCAATAAACTCCTTTATTCGATTATCAGATATTGATTTGTTACAGGGAGTTCAGTCACTTCAGCCGTTTGCCAGTTGATCATTTCGTAGAGCAGCTCAAGCATTACAAAGGCTCGAATTTCTCCTCCTAGTGATTGTTTTGTTTATGCTTTTTAATATTTTACTCCATTTCACTTGTCTTATGCGTTGTTCATCGTTATGTACCATGGGGATCGAAATATATTTAGGGTGAGCAAATTAGAAATTTCTACAGAGAACATTGTTGACGATTATCTTAGATTTTTGAGGCATGGATGAAGAGAGACGCATCATTTCAAAAAGATGTTCAGCACCTTTAATGAAGGAAGAGCTATTTTTTATCTTAAACCAAATTGGTGCGTAAACTATCATAATGAATAGCACAATTTATTTGAAAGTGCTGGCGGTTTCACTGGTTGAAACATAGAGACATAGAAATCTATTTCCTGTTTTCAGACACCTGGAATGCGTATCTTACCTGGATTTCCCAGCCGCTAGAGCCAAAGAGCAGCTACCTCTCGACAGTACTCTGTAGATGGCTAACAAATATTTTTAGTCAGTTCTCACTTCGGCATCATCTATCTCAATGCCAGGAGATGGAAGGGCATCAAATATTTTTAGTTGGAAGTTTTCACATTCGTTGACTTGTTTTCAAACTGGTCCAGTAAAACCCAATGGCCCAGCCGTTTTGTGGTCCAAGTCTTGAATGAGGTGTTGCAGTGGTAATTCATTACAGTTTTCTTTTTCAATCATGCGAATGGTTTTATCCTTTCTAGCCTTGTTCGATCTGACACCATCAAGGCCGATAGCCACAATGTCGTTTGGAAATAATTTTGTTATAATCTTTAGAAAGCTGATGATACCGGATGTTTTTGCAGTGGCAGAACCTCTTGTAGGGGTGAAATTTCCCATGTACTGGGATTTTGGTTCTTCAACTAAAAAGTATTCTGATCTCTCCGTGACTAGAGTGGCGATGTCTTTGAATGTAGGTCCTTCTTTGTTGAATTTTAAAATGATGGTAATGTTTCATAATATCCCTACACGTGTGAAAACAACGATCTTCTATTTTCAGCGTTAGCCATCATCTAAATTTAGAGAATATAAGCGAACAACAAAATACACACTTCTCTTCGACGCTCTCAGAGGGCAGCTCAGATCTGAGTGTTAATGGCAGTTGCTGGACCGTTGGTAGCTTATAACTTTGAATCACTATTCGCAAACAAGGATTTGGTCTTAAAATGTGAATATAAAATATATATTTTTTTCATTATCTGATGTTGTTGCCGTATATTGAAATATTTTCAAAATTATAAGAAAAATACATTTTTTACTACTAAAACATGATTTTCATTGCTCTGCCGGACAGAAGATGATTACTTATAATTCTAATATTTTACAGAGGCTATTTAACTATGCATCCACAAATTTATGTTTCTATTAGAATATAAAAATAGAAAAGAAAATAGATCCACTCTAATAAATACGAGTAGCTATAGTCTTTTCACTGAATGACGAGATCACTGAGTGAGGAGCAGGGATTTCTCGTATTGTTTACTCTTGGTAAATCTACTAAAATTTTCACTTCAATTTCCATCGCCTTTGAGCGAACAAAGAAGCTTTAATATAACACTAAGTAGTCATATCATAGCTCTACTCGATGAACGTCACAGAGCGTAGAATTTCTATTGCGCTGAGGCAATAAACCTCGAGGCTGCGAATGTGTGCCTCCTAGGCGAGGCGTGGATCAAATTCCAGACCAAGGAATCGGTACTGGTCTACCGCATCTAAGCGTACCCCATTTAGGAAAAGGTTCGGATCGAGGTGATGCCCACGACGGCGATAGAAATACTCTATCTTATTGTTAACCAAAGAAAACCGTAACATGTGAGTTCTGGCATAACGAGTGATACGGTTTGAAACCTGTTTGAATAACCCTCCAACGTAGTAATCCGAACAACGCCAAAAGAGACTAAACTTTATACGATGGTGGCGAGACCTTATTTAGGCAATACCGAGGTGATACCCTTTATTCTCACGGAAAAGAGAGTAAGACTAAGGGCACTTCCTTGCGGGACGCCAGAATATCCTCCTCTTGCGTTAGTGACTCGGAGAAGCCTCCTATCACTCTTAGGCAAAATCTATTATATCGTAACAAATTAAAAACAAAAACGCGGAGGCATACACAATATCCTATCGTATCGAGAATCTCTATGATACTGTATCGTCACATGGCATCATGAACTAGCTACAATGGTGCTTACGAAAGCCGCATTGTTCAAAATACAGGTGACCTACTTTGTCCAGGAAATATGTTAATATAACATTTACCATTTTCTCCATCAACTTGTACATATAAAATGTTAGATAAAGTGGGCGAAAACTAGCTAGTGTGGAATAAAATCGCCCAGTTAGCTAATGCAAGCATGGTAGCTATTTGCAAGAATCTGGGAAGATACATCCACCTTGTTGAACAAAGATAACAGAGGTGTCGAAGCTCGCGTACACTATATCGCTTGAACAAGGAGCGGTATCCGCACAAGAAGGAAGAGCAAAGTGCAACTAGCTCAGAGTAAAACAAGTCATCAATTTCTCTAAACAAGCTTAGATAAATTAGAATAAATCCACCTGGAGTTGAATGATCTCTCTCAGGCTTCCGAAAGCAAGTGCGGTAGGCATTAGCCATTCATCTACGAAGACACCCTCCGACTAAGGTATCAGAGCAAGGCGTACGGAATATTGTCCGGACCAAGAGCGGTATCCGTGCAAGTGTGGAACGCAACTTGCTTAGCAATTCCAGTTTGTGAAGCGTTCTCTGCATCTGAGTTAAAGTCCAGTCAGTGTCTATTAGCGATCAGATGACGGTCGCGAAGGACACCGCCACGGACACAAGTTTCGATGTGGTGATCCTAGCCTCAAGTAAGGGAAGGAGTATCCTGGCATAATTTACCCCAAATCATTTTGACACGTCCCATGCCTCCGAAATATGGGTGTTTTTTTATTGGAGACGTGTATTTCCGCCAAGAAAAGCTGCGAAGGTGCTTCGAAACGAAATGTATGTAATCTGCATCGTGAAGTGAAATTTACTCGAAATACCTTCCCACGGAGTTCACTTGAAGCATTTAAAAGCATAGCGCTTCTCACTGACGGCCATCTTACACTCGTACGATCACCAAGCAAATGGGCGACATGTTAAAAGATCATAAGTTTGAGGAAAAATGTCTTGCCTAAAGCGATGAGGGCGTCGGAGAATTCAAAGGTCTCATCAACCGCCCTAGCACCTCGACTCATATAGAGAAGTCAGTTATTTCCTAGTTGTTTTTTTAAGCGGCTGTCTGTCAACTGCCTTCAAGAGCATTTATTTGTTCGTAATAGAGTGCCTACCCTAATATTAGGCTATTTTAAAATTGGCAAAACAATACAAAGGACAAAAAGAAACAAAAGAACAAAAAATAAATAAAAACAAAGAGTTTCGCGTCCTCTCACAACATAGCTCTTCTCTTAACTTCATCATTTTTATCGAACATCTATAATACCTTTTTTTGAC
Organism: Ceratothoa steindachneri; assembly: GCA_963969495.1. Classification (NCBI taxonomy): domain Eukaryota; kingdom Metazoa; phylum Arthropoda; class Malacostraca; order Isopoda; family Cymothoidae; genus Ceratothoa; species Ceratothoa steindachneri. The sequence continues at coordinate 3,044,770 of OZ018338.1, read as the reverse complement.
ATATGGCCTAGTTATTTTATCTTTAATAAAAATATTGATTTGTCGGTATTCTTGTTCTATTTATCAATCGCTCTATTCATTCCTTCTTCGTGGAATGAAAATGCCAGCGTTGGATCCATTTTTCCTCGATTGAAGCCAAAACAGGAACAGGAATGACTAAAATTTATATACCCAATTAATCCCCATTGTTAAAACCATATATACTTTTTATTTTCCCCCAGGCCAAGAAACTCGGAAGTTTTAGGAAATTATATAAATTCAGGGTTGTAAAATTTATATTTACATATCAATAAGAATATAACACATAATATAAGGAGGAATAAATAAAAGCAATAAGTATGTATATATTCCCAAGCAATCCGCAATAATGATAAAATTGCCAAAACATGTAACATCAGCCTCATATAATAGATAAGCTTATGAAACTCTGTGAAAATTACAGCAACACCAAGCTGATGCAGAAAGTTCAGTAGCTTGTCGAGAGTTCCTTTGAAGTGATGAGAGCATTTATTCTTCGGGATGAGAACATTTATTCTTCGGGATGAGAGCATTTATTCTTCTCCACGAAGGTGCAACACCTAAAGGGCGTAATGCAAGCCCACTCATTGTTGATGTCTGTCTTCAGTTCCTCATTAGAGGCTGGCTGACTACGTCTTACGGCCTCTCCTAGGTCCTGCCAAAGAGTTTCCAATGGATTCATATCCGGATAGTGAGGTGGCCAATCCATCACCGGGATATCGTTGTCCCGGAACCACTATATGGTGAGTGCATACTTGTGACATGTGGCATTGTCTTGTAAAATCACATTCCGGGTATATCTGTTGAGGTCTCGGGCTAAAGGCAGCATTTAATCTCTCAGGACAACTAGGTAGTTGTCTGAATTCATGATGCCATCACAAACGGTGATACGACCCTCTCCTGAACATGATATGCAACACCATATCATTTACAAGTGACCATGTTGCTTTGCTGTTGGCACAATGCACTTTAGATTCCAATGCTCCTCTGCAGAATCTAGATTTGTTTGGGGGCGAGAACAACTGGAACGTGAACTCGTCTGACCATAAGACACGCCCCCACTGACGAGTTATGCAGTAGCGGTGAGCACGCGCCCAAACGTCGGTTCTGCTGAAGGTTTTGGTGGGCTTTACATGACTTGAGGCCTTGTACAAGCAGTCTGCGATGGACTGTTCTGACGAATGCATCAATCTGGCCCTACTCTATCCCTTCATGTTGCAGCTGAACTGCGGTTTTCCTCCAATCCCAAAGGCTCATTTGACGCCGAGAGCTTTCGTCACTTTGCATAGTGACCGAGAGGTTGCCGAGAGCGAAGATGGTCTTAGATGTTCTCACTTTTCGGATCCTCTCCAACACTTCTTAAGAGCCCGAATGTGATCCAGCGACTTTCAGGGACACTTGCTCACAGCTGAGCCCTTCCTCATGCAGCGTGCGTATCAGACTTCTTTCCCCCACGGAGTAGTTACGTGTTTTCGCCATTATCATATTATTATCAGATCCTGTTGACATGGAATATCATGTATCTCAATAAATATGATGGGTTATATGAAGGAATTTTGACTAATTTACCGCATACTGATACCAGGGTTTCATACATTTCAATACCATCGCCATTTAAAATATTTGACAAAAGCTTATAATGAAGCTCGTACTTTTATTTTGTTCTCTAGATTTATTGGAAACATGCATGCAAACCTATACCAACACACACCGAAGGCCGAAGAAAATTTCCAGGTGTCCGAACGCTGTATTTTTAGCGTCCTAAATCAAGTTTGGGGTAGATAAAAAAACTTATTTCTTCCTTTTTTTTTCCTTTAATAAAATTGGTGAAAAATTAAACGTCGCCCTTTCGTACATATATCGAAGTGGCCAGGATTTGTATCTTGATGGGATAGTAATAGAAGAGAAAAGAGGGGGGGAGCGAAAGTAGGAATAATAACACTTCTCCAAGAACAAGAGGGATGGGTGTGTGACCCACCCTACTGGCCCAGACCAGGTGAAACAGTCTACACGGCCGCCCTCCTTTATGAGGTGATGGTGGCAAAAAGCCTAAACCGGGATATGGGACTGTCTCCTGGAAAGCCACATTCCAGAAGATTTTGTTATCCGAGAACCTCAATGGCAATAATCTGCTGGGGTGTCTGTGATTCCACCCATGCTGGTAGAGGCTTAAAGCCCCCTCCCATAACCCCACCACAACTTTCTATAGAGAGCGATCGATGATGAGTACAGTGAAATATAAATAAAATAGCTGCGTCTCTTTTATATAATAAAGCCATTTTTTGTGGATAAAATAGTTACCCTTGAAGTGGAATAAAAAGAAAACGTTTTGGGATTCTCGATTCTATTAGAGACAAATGAAAATCATTTTCATTGTTATTTTCGTTTTTCTTTTGTTTATCAAACGCATACGTTGAGAGGGAAACCATGGAAGGAAGAACAGATATAATAATAGAAATAGATAAAATAAGTTGAGTGTTTAAAGGAGAGTTAAGTTAGAAGAAAATAAGAATTAAACTCAATGCAAAATAGGCCGCTAGAAAAGCTTCAACCATAGTTTAAACAAAAAGGTAAATTGAAAGCAAAATTCAAGTTCATTCTTCTTGTTTCCTCAAGGGGAAATCTGAGTTATATCGTATTAGAAAGTAATCACTGTTCTTGATTGTAGTTTCTCCTTTAAATCCCTTTTTTAAGTTTGTTTATTCAAATATCCTTTCCTTCTCTATTAGCTGCTGCATGTAAGTACCTTCTATACATCTCTTCCCATAACATTACCACTTACTTCACAAACCCCTGCAATAGATTGCTGAGCGAAATTTTCGTGTCAGTTCTCCACTATAATTTCGATACATAAAATATATCTTCATTCATTCACATTTACCGCTTCAGAAATCTAGTTATATCAACTACGACATCTCTGCCGCCATACCTTTAATTTCCTATACATTCTATTTTTCACTAAACACGTTAATTTTTATTTCATTCATGATCTAATAATTGTTTAATTTTCTTCCCTCTCTCCACAGAGGCAATCACCTAACGGGGCTGTCCAGACCCTATAAACGCGGCCGTCCCTGCTCGGATTGCCGGCTCAAATGCCGGGCGAAGAAGCTTTGTACAAACGCTTGTCACTACGCTGATCAGTGGGTGAATTGCAAGGAGCTCGATTTCGCCTTTCATAATTGGCTCTGTAACACAAGAAATACCAAAGAAGGGCTTGAGCGGTTAAGCCATTGCAGAGCCACTTGCCTCTGCAAAAACAAAATCACGTTTCCGTTTGATTGAGGCAGAACTCCTGCGTCGTCGACGCTGTCGGGAATATCCGAACTCTCCGTTGGTCACTGAGCTCTTAGGTCACCTCTTGACGCGTCACTCTTAAGGAAAGTGACATCCGGACGATCTGATTATGCACTATACGAAATCATTCCACGAATGTACCCACCGCATCTGGGCATTTGTATGCCAATTCCAGTGCTTTTATTTATGCCAGACATTAGTTTTAGGAAAGATGGGAACTTTAATGAAACACAAAGCCGTGAAGCGAGGTTGAATTGATCAAATTGAGAACTGTTCTCGCTAGAACTGGGTCTCTGGGTCCCCAGTGTCAGTTTATGTCGGAGTATTTTGCTATAACCCACAATGGGATCAAGTTTGCACTTCTGTTTGTCTTTTATACGAACTGATCTCTAAATGTCGATCATAACCCGCACACCCCCAAACCCCACTTTAAATTTTAACATTGTTTGTTGATATTCCAGTTTTTATCCTTAAAGATTTTTAATTCTCTTCTTTCTCTTTTCTCTTGTTATTATATCCCAACTCAATAAAATCACTTCGTTGGTTACTCTCTTTCTTTCTTTTTTATAAAAAATAATATTAATATTTTAAAAAAATGTAGATGAAATAAAGTGATATATAGTTTCTGCCTTACTCGATGACTTTTATTATTAACACCATCCTTTCTCTATCGTTCCTTCAGCACAATTCCATTTTTCTTTACCTCCACATTTTCCATCAATATAATCAGAAAAATAAGTTCGTGAGACAATCTCTGTTTCCATTTCAATTAATAAAGGTCATTTGATCATTCTAGGGTATACCATATAATGGGGAAAAGGGGCTCTGAAAAGGGGTAGATAGTGTAAGAAGGTAAAGCCCCTCTACTACTGAAACCTGGAAGAGTAGGTTGCTGTTCTGCCCCAGTGCCCCCTGATAATCCGGTGCTCTCTCTCGCCTCGTCTTTTGCACTTTTTTTTTAACCCACCGTGTTCTTTTCCATGCCTAGATAGACCCCCAAAAGAGCGAAGGAGGGCGTTAAACTTTCTTAATTAAAAGGACCTTAGTCAAAATCCTTTGATGAGGATCGATTAGAACCTTCTCTTTGTCCGGTGGGTGTATTACCCAACCCTGTATGAAAGGAGGAGGGGGGCATCAACCTTTAAAGATAATAATTTACTCCGCATCGAATCCAGGAAATATTCAGTCCCCCGATCGAATGAAATGCTGGTTTCCTCCGGGATAAATTATTACTTAAATTTAAAGTGGAAACCAACGAGAACGTTGCCAGAAAGTTCGTAAGCAGAGATCTGTAAAGTGGAGATGAGGGTTAAAATGTATCGATGATATATAGATAAAGGGCCTCTGCTGAATGGGAGGGCGCGCAATCCTCCAGAGGTTAGCTGTAGCAGGCTGGTCAATGCGACACCTAACAGTCCCTTGCAAGTGACACAATAGGTAAGAAGGGCGTGAACTTGATCCATACCTCAGTTGTAGCAGGGTCGTTTACCCCTGCTACACCATCATCCCCTTGCGATCTTTCATGGATACAGCTTTCAAAGTTTTCCACAACTTTCATGCTAGGCTCAACCCTCTGTTTCTTTTCACCATTTACACCTCAATATAGAGTTTGTGTGAATACGGCTTTTAACCACCAAATTGCCACTTGACAGTGCCATCATACTTCTCATATACTTTAGTTCTATTCCAATAATCCGCTCCTGTTTATTAATGAGTTATCAGGAAAATAATTAAAGGCAATAAATCAGAGAAAAAAAATCAAAATATAAATAAAATAAATGGTACACTTTAATCTTTCTTCATTTCCACTTATGTACTGCTGCTAATTAACTAGACTCCTCCCCATCGAACAGAAGGACAGCAATCCTACCACCACTTACTTCTGTGGAGATGCCCTCGTAGGGTTCATTCTTATCTTCTACTGATTAACTTCATGTCTAGCAATCAACCTTTACCCCGTATCAACACACAAGGAGGTTTTAGAAGTAGCACGGGTAACCGTGAAGCAGCTGAGATCTGGATGGAATCCGTGTCATACTGGCTCCGGGTGATTTGGTGATCAGACAGACATTCAACGACCCTCGTTTACGGTGTCACTTTTGTATCAAGAATATCTCATGAAAGGCAACACCGCCCATTTGGGCCAGCGCAGTGGCCGTTCCCAGGTGCTTTGTGATCGGGACCAGCGACGGCTGGCTAGAATTCCCCATGTTAACGGACGAGCAATAGTCGCTCAAATCCCATCCACATTCAATCCTGTAGGTACGTAGCAGACGCGATCATTAGGTCAGTGCTGTGATATTTACTTTTCATGGGATATAGGAGCAGAAAACCGACTAAATTGCCCATGTCAACACCACCTTATCTGTGCTCGTGACGTTGCTAATTGAACCTTAAAAGATTGGCAAGTTTTGGCGTGGTCGGGAACGTCACGGTATAGTTTCGGGCTGATGGTAGGGTTCGGATGTGGAACAGACCCAATGGGATTAGGAAGCTCAGTTCTGACTAAAGTAAAGCGCAGGTTTATTGTGGTTCCATACTGGTGTGGAGTGAGTTCATATGGCATGTGTAGGAGTTGTTGCTTGGTAGATATTTGTATTCATTTATGGCCTTGATATATATATATATATATATATATATATATATATACTCCAACAACGATAGAATGTTCCGATAGGATAAATCACCATGTCATGGGGCCCAAGTTGCCTAGAATTAATTCCAGTAGACTTTTGGAGAGTTGCGAGGAATGGTGGGAACCACGTTTACTCGACAAGAACACAATCAAGCATTTATGGAGCACGGTGGCCAGGTATAACCGCCCCCAAGATCCGCAATCTACAAGTGTCAGGGAACTCTGGACAGCTACATATCGAGACGGCAGTGGTGAACATCTCTCAGACTATTTATTTATTCGATGCCCCCTCAAGTTACTGCATATCATCCGGCTAGAAGGAGTCTTATATGATACTACTTGACTTGGCACTTCAGTTTATGTTCTACATATTACCGCTTCGTCCATCTTCGCCACTTGCTTTGCAGATATTTCCTGACGAACAATATTGCGGCACTCCCCGTTCTCCCTTTGGTTTTCGCTTCTTAGTTTTATTGTAATAATAATAATATTTTCACGTGGCAAGAAGCTTCCTTTTTATTTCCATGGGAGGCTGATTTTGTAAACACCACACAAGGCTATAGTTGTCCAAGACCTTAAAAGCATAGAAACGAATCTTGCTGTTGACAAATCAACGTCTAGAAGATAGTGTGTAATTTATGTACATTATTCCAGGTTAGCCAAGTGGAAACACCACTTCCGATGTTAGCAAAATTAAGTCACATCGGGTGTGATTAGTCATCAAATGCATTCTCGAATCAGGTCGCACTCACGGCTGCTGCTTTACGATGTATATGCCCGTGGGTCGGATCCATATTAATCAGTAGCCCCCTCCCCCACTGAGAAGTAAGAAGAATCATAAAGGAGGGCAGATTATTGTAAAAACCTCAGTCGTTCCACTACTCCATACTTCTCTACTCTCTTACACAACCTCTTATCAAAGATGTTCAGTTTAAGAAACTCCAGTTGGTTTTCGTCATTAGTTCTTAAAGATAGAGCAGCTTAGTGAAGAATCCGAGCCATATATTACCATAGGATTTTTAAAAAAATTTTATGAGCTCATCTGCCAACTGCCTACTAGGGTAAAAGTTGCTGTACTCACACCACAGCCTAGTACAGGGCTATATTAAAAAGCAAATAACAAAATTTAATTAACAAATAACAACGATAAAAAAGGACAAAGGCTACAAACAAGAAAACAAAGCAAAAAGGCGACAAGAAGGAAGCGCGCTCCGGGGTCTAGGCTATACCCGCCTTCCCTCGGCATAAAAGCATGCAACGCACAAGAAACAGTCAAATAAAGTGATGTAGGCCGACATCCTTCAAAAACTTGGCGAATCCGAAAGTCTGTGTGCACAAACTCGTCCCAATTTCAAGGGAAAAGTGGTAGCGACTCCGCTCGTCCTGGTACTGGGACAGGTAACGTGCGCGAAGATCACCTAGACTTGGACATTTACTAAGAATGTGCTCAACAGTCTGGGGGACAAAGCAGTCTTCATAGTAGGGGGCAGGCGAGGGCTCCATCAAATGGCGGTGCTTCCCGTTAGTGTGCCCAAATCAGAGACGACAGAAAAAAACCTGAAGCCATTGCGGGATTGGTCTATGGGAACAGTCGCGGCGCAATGGCTCGCAACTTTAAGTTGACCTCGGCCGTTTTTCATTTTCTTTGCCAAGCAGCCCGGAGGGCAGCCCGTATTCCCACCATGTTATTGGTGTGAGGAAGAGTGAAACGCTGGTCTGGTCGCCCAGTCACGGCAGACTCTTGGGCTTCCTCATCGGCGCCCTCATTCCCCGCAATTCCTACATGTCCAGGAACCCAGCAAAAGATAATCACAACATCCGCCCGGCTTGCCAAAACCGTGGCGTCACGGATATCGCGAATCAGGGGATGCAGAGATTCCAATGCCTTGAGAGCCCTCAGGGCGCTTTGTAAGACGCTATAATTCACAATCCAGTCTCCGAAATGGAACGTCGCGTTATCTCCCGTACTAAGCTGTGTATTGCAACCAGCTTAGGTGCGCTGACAGACGCAACGCTTAGCAGAGCCCCACAGACTTTAAACAAAGAGGATACGACGTGGAAAACGACCCAATAATTTGACTTGGTGCCCTCCTTATACACAGGCATGGTTCCATCCTGACACGAAGTATGCTTCAAAAGGAACGACACAATACTCGCGGCACTATATAAACTTTGGGAGTAGAGGCTGGTGACAAATAGTCAGGGGTGGTATCATCCAGCGTGGCAACCTGGGAAGAAGCAGGGTCGTCACCAGCCCGAGAGCTATAAAGAGCTCTCGAAGGATTTTCTTAGCCCTAAACCCTAAGGTCTTAAGATATGATTGGCGTCTCTCGGCGGCATATGGACCGGCGAGATCCGCTGCGGATGCATTGAGAGCTTTTGGCGACTGAATAAGGCACTGGGCTCGCGCGTACAGGCAACAATCGCCAAGGGAAGGCAGGTGTGGTTGGTCGAGTCTACCTTCCACAATACTCACTGGCTGCCAATGCATAAAACTCGTATCCGTTGTCGAGCTTCAAACGAACAAAGGATCGATAAAAAAGTATGGCATTAACCCAATCAGAGCCCGAGACGCTGATCTTCATGGAGCGAGGAATATCCATAGCGCAATTACAAGGGGCCCTAAGGCTGCGAATATGATCCTCCCAGGTGAGGCGTCGGCCAAATACAAGACCAAGGAAACGGTGCGAATGCACCACTTCCAGGCGAATCCCATTTAGAAATAGGTCTGTGTAAGGGTGGAGCCGTGGCTGGCGGCAGAAGTGCCGCCAGAAGAAAATAGGTACCATATAAAAAAAATAAAGCAAAATTAAAATATGAAGTCAACTTTAGATGGGGAAAAAATTGAGGCCTGAAGATTCTTTTTTTCCGTATTCAAAAGAATTACGATGTTTTTTTGTTGTTTCTTTTACCTTTGTGGCTAGAAAATAAGGATGGATCTGAAAAACAGACAAATAATAAATTATTAAGAGACAAGAGGAGCAGCTTAGCGACTCCTCCTTAAAGAAGGAGCTTGCGTTTAACTGGCAGACCTTCGGTCTCTAACCTACGGCCTATCATGAGCCTCTTTTTTATTTTCCACCTAAATTTGCTATAATAATTTTCATGCCAAAATTTTAATAAATTTTCTGAACTTCACCATTTGTAATTCTTTTAGTTTTAAAAAAGTCACAAAAATTCGATACTTATATTTATTTCTGAACTTCAACATTTTATTTTTTTGATCTTATAAAGGAATTATTTGAAATAACTTTGATATAAATTGTATTCAAACCTTAAAGAAATCTCGGTTCTTAAAATATATCGTTACCAGGCAATAACTTCGCCACTCCCCCCTACCGGCAGAGCTTGCGCTTCGCTACTAACGTTAAAATTTAAAATGTAAAAAAAGCAGCCATGGTTAAATTTTTAGCAATTTTCTGAACTTTACTAATTAGAATAATTTTAAAAAGGAACTCTAAACTAAATTTCCCCCATTCAAAATATCACATTGCTAAAATATAGTTATAAAAGATATATACAAATAAATTTTCTAAACTTCACCATTTGTAATTTTTTTTTTTTTTTACAAAATTCACAAAATTTCGTACTTATATTTATTTCTGAACTTCACCATTTTGTTTTTTGATATAAAAAAACTTAAGTCATAACCAAACTAAGATGAAATTATTATTCAAATACTCAAAAAAATCCCGTTCTTTAATTATAGAGTTAGTGATGATTATCGGCCCCTGATTTCGGGCGGGATTTATTTCATCTTTTTCAGCTATCCGACTGGCCAATCAGCGAACTCTATTATTCATTGTCATTGGCCAATTATAACCGTTTATTTTCCTAAGGTTTCCTTTTTAGGTATTTTCTTTTTTTGGGGAAGTTTATTATCGATCTAGTCTAAATACTCTACACCTTACACTATTTTGTCTTTTGACGTAGTGTTCTTTTTTTGAATAAATAAAATAACTTTCCTTTTGGCAAGGAATTGTGTTCGCCAAAACGAAGTATAAAAAAACCTTTTTATATGTATTTTGTGCTTCTTTTTAATTTTTTGGCTTTTATGCAAACTATTAATTATGTCTCGTATAAATACTCGCGGGTAGGCGTTACGCGTCAGTTTTATCCAAATGGCTAGTTCGTGCAGTGTATGTTCACTATCGGTCCATCATCTAGGGGTGATTTTCACTGATCCTGAGAAAACCAAGGAATTTTTAGCTAGCAATCAGATACTAAAAAGCAAGACCAAGTGTCCTACCTGTAAATCTGAACTGAAGGTTACTAAATATGTTTGTTCCGTTGCTGTAAATATTTTCTTTCCCCCGGGATGCCCCCACTATGGACGGAGAGAGGCCCATTTGGACTTGTATCTCGCAACCTCTCTTTTCATAAAAAATATCCCTGCATAAAAGAGAGGTTCAACGGATTCTTGGTGGCCCCCGCAATATTATATCCACCGGCTTGAGGTAAATAATTAATGTATACTTCTTTAAATCTCATTTTATTGCTTTCGAATTATGAATATTAATATTTTATTTTAAATTAGTGGGGAATGTGGGCGTGCAAACCCCCTACAAAAAAACGGAGGTTATGGAAATTTAGAAATTGATGAAAAAGAATTGTTACTTTCTATTCTCGACGTAAAAAATCCAAATGAAACTATAGATCTAAAAACTAAAGGTTTAGTATTCGACTTTTGAATTTAAAAAAAAATAATGTTTTGCTTTCGAATTAGGAATATTAACAGTTCGAAAGTGCCTCAAAAAAGTTACTTTTTATTCTCCTCTAGGTAGAAGAAAAATCTAGCTAGAACTGTAGCCAAAAAAATCATAGGTCGCTAATCTTAATAATTACCTGAAGTTTTTTCGTAAGTTCCCAATTAATTTTCATACTTCAGTCGAAGAGCAAAATAAGTTTGCAAGATAAACTCAGTAAATTAACATTACCACTCGAGCATGTTCTGTTCAAACCAAATTAACTCTCGCACTTAAGACAAATTTAGGCCAGATTGACAGTCAAATAAAATGAAAATACGAACTAGTCACAGTTTTAGAAGCGTAATTTTTTTTATTTCACAGTAAGGACATTTTAGTCCTCAAAGAGTAGCCAACAATAATGGTGTGGCAACTTTAGTTCACGTAAGTTTTCTCGGGCGTGTACGCTTTTCGTCTGCGGGTATATGGCAAGAAAGGGGTGCTTTCTCTCTCTGGGTCTGTTCTTCCTGTACAGCGAGATTTTAATGAGATAATTTAAGAATATAGAAGGTTTCAACATAAGGGGGCACAAATATAAACACGGTGCTGATTGCTGACACCCAGAAAAAACTTCAAGATATTTTAACAGTGGCAAAGGAAAGGATTGAAGAAAAAGGTCTGTCAATAAATATGGATAAAACAGAAGTTATGATAATTAGTAAAAAGTCACAGGTCCCTAGGTGCATAGTAAGAGTTATCTTTTTAGGAGCCCATCTGGCTAGTTGGGCATAAGTCGCCGAACTCACGATACCCTACGAGTAGGATATATTAAAAACAAATAAGTTTTTAACAAATAACAAGGATAAACAGATCATAGTCCCGCGAGTGTGTCCAATTCGGAAAGGACAAAAAACAACCTGAAGCCGTTGCGGCATTGGGAGGTAGGTACATGGGAACTGTCACGGTGCAATCGCACGTAAATTTAAGTTTCCCTCTATCATCTCCGATCTACTTTGCCAAGCCGCCAGGAGGGCAGCCCGTATTACTGCCATATAGTCGGTGTGAAGAAGAGCGAAACGCTGATCTGGTCATCCAGTACTCGCAGACTCTTTGGTGCCCTCATCGGCATGCTCATTCACCGCAATTCCTTCATGTCCAGGAACACAGCAGAAAATAATAACGACATCCGCCCGGCTAGCCAAAACTGTGCCGTAACGGATAGGGCAAAACAGATGAGAATGGCGAGATTCCAATGCCCTGACATCCCTCAGGGCGCTTTGTGAGTCGCTATAAATGAAAATCCAGTCTCCGAACCGTGCATGTCACTTATCTCCCGTACCGAGTGGTGTATTGCAACCATCTCGGCTGTGGAGACAGATGCAGCGCCTGGCAGAACCCTGCTGAATTCAAACAGAAGGAACGAAGATTATCCATGGCGAGAATATAAGAGACCCTAAAGCTACGATATGAGCCTCGCAGGTGATGTGTCGGTCAAATACAATACCAAGGAAACGGTGCGATTCAACCACTTCCAGGTGCACCCCATTGAGAAACAAGTCTGGCTCGGGATGGTGCCTTGGATTGTGGCAGAAATGCACCACCTCAGTCTTGGCTAAGGGAACTAAAACCTGTGTGCTTTGGCATAGCGAGAGACGCGGTTCAATGTCTGTTGTAGTCGACGCTCCAGATGTGGCATCTGGCCCGAGCCAAAAGAGTTCAAAAGATTGTCCACGTAGAGTGTAGCAAGAAAATCTTCCGGTATCACCGAGGTGATGCCATTTATGCTCAGGACAAAGAGTGTGACACTGAGGACATCTCCCTGCGGGACACCCTCTCCCAGCTCAACCTCATCCTTACGCGGATTAGACGATCTTGCAAAAAATCCAATCTAAAGATTGGAAGGCGTCCCCTCGCCCCCATGTTGTAGAGAGTCTCCATGATAACGTATCGCCATACGGTATCAGAACCCTTCTCGAGATCGAAAAACACCGTGGCCTAGTCCTCTCTACGAAGGAAGGCCTCGCAGACGCCATTTTTAAGTCGGAGCAGAGCATCCGAAGTAAAGGGAAACTTGAGGAGGTCGCACTGTGCAGTAGACAGATGGCCTGCGCTGTCTCCCGAAAATAGCTAATCTAACATTTACCAATTTATCCATCAACTTGCACAAACAGAAGGTTAGATAGATTGGTTGGAAACCGACTGTGGTAGAGTGATCTCTCCTCAGTTTGCGAAAAAAGAGTACGGTAGAGATTCACCAGGAATCTGGAAGGATACCCTCTACTCAGATCCTGTTGAACAAATCTAACAGAAAGGCCATGCCTCGATCACCCAGGTGTCTAAGTATGGCGTACGGGAGAGCATCTGGACCAGTGGCGGTGTCCGAGCACGAAGCTAGAGCGGAACGCAACTAACTCCAATTAAACCTGTCGTTCAATGGTTCTCCACTTCTGGAGGTAAAGTCTAGTCGGCAGTCTTCCGCAACATTATGACGCGCATTGAATGCTGGCAGAGAAGCCTCTCGGCTATATAATACAGAGAAAGCAGTCGCGAAAGATTCCGCCACGGACGCAGGATCCGAGAGTGTGATCCTATTCTCCGGGAAACAGGATGCTGCAAGAACTTACCCCGAATCTTTTTGACTCGTTTCCACACATCTGCTAGAGGGGTCTTTTAATTTAGTGAAGACACATATGACCGCCAAAAAGAGCGGCGGGCATGCTTGGAAATATAACAGAACCTAGCTCTAGATCGAGGAAATTCACCGACAGTGAAGTCGTTTGGGCGGCTCTTAGAGCGCATGTAGGCATAACACTTCTGTTTTAGAACCCTTTTACACTCGGCTAACCACCACGGGAGAGGTCGGCGTGAAAAACGGCCAGACGTTCTAGGAATAATAGTTAAGCCTACGCTGACGAGGTTGCCGCAGAAGAACTCGACAGCCCCATTTACCGACCTAAATTCCTCGACCCAGACGATAATTCAGTCATTTCCTGAAATGCGGACCACGCACCTGCACCAAGCCCCACCGGGGCGGGCTATCGGGTGGTAGCGGCCCAGAAACTGATATTTGAATGGGAAAGTGATCACTACGATGGAAGTCATCAACCACCCTCTACCCTAAATCAGGCTGTGCACCCGGAGAGCACAAAGATAGATCAAGACAGAAAAATGAAGCGTTTCTCGGGCAGTGATGCGTCAACTCATCCACATTTAGGCCACCTATCTCCAGCTCGTTGATCAGGTCAGCAATGACTTAACTTCTGAGAAAAATCGAGTAGTCTTCCCAGAAGGGATATCTACCGTTCAGATCTCCGAGCAAGATCAAGTGCCTCAACAACCATGCCACGACGTGGCCAAGGTCCCCCACGTCGAAGGCGGCTGACGGGGAAGGTAAACGGAAATAATAATATACCTCATATCTAGGTGCATTTGCACACCTACTGCCTGAAAGGAGATAATTAAAGCGAATGGGAGAACGAAGACATCATGTCGGGTGTAAATCGCGCATCCTCCTACCCGGTCGCCATCCCTTGGTGGTGGAGTCGTAAAACCTTTATACTCCGCAATGGTGGGCAGGGGAAAAAAGATGGCTAACGGGGAGCGGGAGGAGACGAGCTTTCGCAGCTCTTTCCAGTTGGCCCGGAGTTTGCTTCAATTCCATTGGAGGAATATGCCCTCCAAGCCTACTCGGAGGAGATGCGGGGACCTTCTTCGAAGAGAAGACCTTCTCTCTGATTGAGGGTCCCCTGTGCAAGCACAAGGTGGGGGGAAGTCTCCATTTTATCAGTGGAGCTGCCCGAGGGCGGCTCCGACGATGGTACAGGAAAAGGTAGAAGAAGAGTTTTAGATTTTTTATTGATATCATTTGGCATGGTGGCCCTGTAATTGGCACGGATGCAATCGCTCATCACCCCCATGCAGTAACCCGCTCTGCAAGGGGTAAACACGGGGCCGGCAGAACCAGCTGAAGCCATTTGAAGTTACTCTGCCCTCCTAGTGGCCTGGCAGCCCATTAGCATTGCGGCTCCACCGTGGGCATAGTGTAAAAATTGATAGAGATAGAAGAGAGAATGAAAGGGGATATGAGGAAGGTAGGTTGTTAAAAAAAACACCACTTTTGGCCGGAGCTCAGGGATGAAGGAAAGTGGTCCCCTCCCCCTTCAGCTCCAATCCGTTATAGTTGGGTGACAGGTTGGAAGGAGAAAAGGCTAAGCTGGGCCCGGACGGCGCTCTGAGTCCCGTCAGCACCACGGACAGGAAGGCAAATCACCGTTCCCCTTACGGGGCATAGTAAGAGTGAATGGCAGAGCTATTAAGCATATAAGAATATTTTGCTACTTGGGAAGTTATATTACGGATAAAGGAAGATGCAACTGGAAAATTAAGAGAAGAATCTGCGAGGCAAAGAGGCATTTCAGAAGATGAGGAATATATTATGTAATAGACATCTATCAAGACAAACAAGAAAAAGAACTGTTAAAACTTATGTTTGGTGTTGGCGGAGAATGTTGAAGATCTCGTGGATGAAGAGAATACCAAATGAAGAGGTACTAAGGAAAATGTGAACTAGAAGAGAACTACTAAAAAATCTAAGAGAAAGTGAAATGAGATTTTTGGGACATGTTATGCGAAGAGGAAAGATAGAAAATTTGAGTCTAACTAGAAGAATCCCAGCAAGGAGAGAAAGAGGCAGACAAAGAGAGAAGTGTATAGATGTAATCGTAAGGACAGTGGGAGACGTGACGGAAACACGGCTGGACAGATGCCCAAAGTGACAAGAGACATAGAGGTGTTCCATTCCATGGTCGTTAACGTCTGCAGGGGAGCGGCACTTAGGTAAGTAAGTAAGTATGTGATTGGTTTATAACTACACAACTCTGGTACGTCTAGAATCCAACTAAAAATCGAGATTAGGACTAGGATAAACAATGTGGTCACTTTAATGTCCCTTGGTACCTGCCACCTCTCTACTGTGTTTTCTTTTGTTATTCTTCATTGATGTGCGCTGACCCTATATTGGGTATATATACATACATATCTTACACACATTTTTACTTTCCCCATTTTTGCCACTTTTTAGATATCTCCCTACAAACCATATGCTACTGATGCACGCCTTACTTGAAAGTCTTTTATGAAAATAATAATAAATATTGCTATTGAGATTGAGCGTAGACTTTGTTAATGTTGCTGAGTTAAGCTAGTGTGTGACTTTGGACTTTACCATATGCATTTTGGCGGCAATAATATGATTAATCCATTTGCTTATTCATATATTATAGAAATATTTATATATGTTTGTATTATGTGTATTTTTATACATTTTCTTAGTCTCGTCAGTATATGTGAATATATATATATATATATATATATATATATATATCGCGTTTCGCACCAGCCTCTTTACATATGTAGGTACCTCTCTACGTTCATATTTATATGTTTATACTTCTACTTTGGCCGTTATTTTCATCTTGTCGATCTATCGGCTGTATCTGTCTATCAGTCAGTCATCTTCTACCCTGTGTTTGTATCTGCATATCGTTTGATTTGTGCTTGTCTAGTGCTCCAATATGGCTGTACTATTTCTGCAAATCTATCAATCGATTCTTCTGGTTTGCATTTGCTGCTTCTTGTTACCACCTCTTCTTCATTCCTACTTTTTCTTCTTTTGCTCCTTTTCATCCCACGTTTACTATACTTCCCTCGATCTCTACTTTCTTCTGTTTTTTTCTCTTCTTACACCCTCACTACGTCTTCCTTTTCCTTCTCTCCCTCTAATCCTTCTAATTTTCTCTTAATTTTGTTCCTGCCTCCACCACGTGCCTATGATTTTTGCAATTATATATATATATATATATATATATATATATATATATATATATATATATATATATATATATATATATATATATATATTGCACATTTTCATTTGCCCTAACTTTAATGCTTACTTTATATAGTTGGATAAAATTATGGAAACAGGTAATATTTCTTACCTTATATTTTCGGCAACTTTGGATATAAATAAGAATCCTAAGGGTACATAAATCTTATGTATATGCATTGCATCCATCTTGTATTTGATGTAATCCCCAAGACGTTCCTTTTATTACAGATTTGTGCATCACTATATTTCAAAATATGTGACCTTATAGGTGTGTGCACGCTGGTCATAGCATTTACTGCGGCTTGCCGTTTTCCGAGGGGGCTGGAGGAGATGGTCAAGATGATGGTTGCATTTGTACGTTTTCACTTCGCTTTGGCCACCTGTAACACGGCTTACAATATCTAGCATTAGATCCGAAATGAATATGTGCACGGTACACAACAGGCTTTTGATTACTACGGAAAGGTTGTAGTCCTAATGGAACACATTTTGTATTATTAATTTTATAATTATCTCGGTACTCACTGATGGGCACTGAACGCGCACTTTTCGTATATTGCATATTATTGATCCTACTATTGCACCTATCATTAACAGTGAGAGCAATTATATTGGGAAATGATGTGGCACCACTTTCATTATGTCACTGTTGTTCACACGAAAACACTGTTCCCTATAGAATGAGCGAGAGTTAAGTGCTTCTGAGTAGCAATGATGGGCGCGATGTTCGGAGGTAAGTACTGAATAAACTTGTGCCTCAGAAGGTCCTCAGCATCTCCAACTTGAAGCGCAGTTTTCGCAGCTCTTTGAGATTGACCGATGGTCGTCCGGTAAGTGGGGAAGATGCAATTAATTTCTCGAAGAGTTCTCTTTTTGTCTTCTAAGAGTCTAATCACTTCTTTCTTTAGAATAGGGTAGCTATACGATGAAAGGACCGCAGTAGGAAGATGACCGACTGTCTCGGGAGTTAAAGCAGCCAGAATATGATAAAACTTTGTCTTCCCGACTTATCCTCAAAAGGTGGTATTGTGCCTCGACTATTTTAAACCATCCTGTAACAGTTTCTTTATTGAAGACGAGGCTTGATGGTGATTGAATTGGCAAGTTCCACTTCTTGGTGTGTAAAGTAAGCGGCTTGTTGCTCCGTTCGTGAATCCATTTCTGTTTGATCACTATTATTCGACGTAAGAGAGTCACCAGTTGTAGTTGTGTTGCCCTGTTGTGAAGGGTTTGATCACGATGGGTGATTTTTCACCAAGTTTTGGTACCAACACTGGGTAACTAGAAAGGTTTCTTGGTTCGACTTGGTGGCTACCGGATCGATTCTTCTGGGAGAGCCTTTTATGTGAGGTGATGGGTCCAAAGAGTAGAGCTATCTTGTTTCTGAATGCAAGCCGGGAAAAGGTGATTAGGGATTTTTTTGAGGGTAAAGAAATCTTCGGGGCTGGATTCAGTATTCTTTATTTGGCGGGCCCTTTATTATTTATAGTTTATATAAATGATCTTGGGGAGGCTGTAAATAGCAAAGTGTCAATTTTTGCTGAGACACTAAATTGGCAGCTGTAGTCAAGGAAGGTAAGGGTAGCTTTAAAGTGCAGAGTGACTTAAATAAGTTATTAGCTTTGGCTCAGAAGTGGCATATGACTTTTAACCATAAAAAAATGCAAAGTTCTTAACATGGGGAGAGATAATAGGGAATTTAGCTATGAAATGGATGGGCATTGGCTGAATTCAGTTGAGGATGAGAAGGACTTAGGCATAGTAGTAGATAGGTCATTAAAGTTTTCAAAGCAGTGAATTGAGGCAAAAAATAGAGCAAATAGGGTGCCAGGATACATTAAGAGGAATGTTAGCTACAAGAGTAAAGGCCCCATTTAGAGTACTGTATACAAGCATGGTCACCACATTGTAGACATGACATCAACCTGCTAGAGTCAGTACAAAAAAGGGCAACAAAAATAATACCTTCCCTGAAGCACCTTCAATATGAAGATAGACTGAGTGTATTAAATATGTTCTCATTTGAGAGAATATGTGTGAGGGGAGATATGATTGAGCTTTTGAAAATCTGTTCTGGGATGGATTAGTTAGATTTTAGCAAGTTATTTGAGTTGGAAGGTAGTAATAGGACTAGGGATCACCCCTTAAAAATTAAAAATCAGAGGTGCAGGTTGGATGTTAGAAAATATTTTTTCACCAATAGAGTGGTAGATTACTGGAATAGTTTGTATTCTGAGACGATAGACAGTCCAAACTTGAATGTTTTCAAACGCAGATTAGATGATTATATGGGGAGGGAGGGTTAACTTTGGGGGGTATTCTGGACTCATTTCTGTGGATGCAGTTTTTTATTATGATTGATTTGGATTTTGACGAGTCTTGATGATGATGCCTTTTGTTTTTGACGCATTCCTGTGTATGGTTCTAATTGTATATTGTAGATGAATGACCTGACACAATCCTATGGATGCATTTTGTGGGTGGGTTTTGATAGATCCAGATGACCTTTGATAGGCCCTTGTGGCTTTTGTCATCCGTAAAATTATGTTATGTTATGTTAAGTACTTTCCAATTACGATTTTATATTAACCGTCCGCATACAAAGCACTATTTAACAGATTACAAATGGAATTAACTTTTATACATTCGATAAAAAATAAAATAAAATTTATTTTAAAACCTTTTAGATTATTATAGAATCTTACACTGTTATTTAATAATATTAGTCATTAATAAATAATTTTCTTTAATATTTCTTCGATAAAAGGGGTTAATATTTAGAATGTTTAAAATATATTTAAATATAGGTTTCGGGGGGTTTAGTTTATTTTATAGGATTTGGTTTTAATTAGATATATTAATTTTTACAGAAATAAAACAAGGCCATTTTATTAATTGTTTAGGGTCGATGACGACTCTATATCTCACTATGTCGGTTGGTCGGTTCCCGTTTTGCTTTTTTTTTTGTTGTTTGGGTAATAACATTGTAACTATTTTGCCGATTCTATTGAAATTTGAATTCCTTGTGTTGTTTTATATTCTCTTTCGAATGATATAATTGCCAAGGTCCTCCCAAGGTTAGCACGGTAATTATTTTGTTTTGGCAATAACATCATAACTATTCGGCCAATCCCATCGAAATTTGGAACCCTTATTTTGTTTACATTCTCTTTCGAATGATATAATTGACAAAGTCCTCCCAAGAGTAGCCAGGGAATTATTTGGCAGTAACCTCCTAACTATTCAGTCGATTCTAACGAAATTTGAAATTCTTAGGTTGTTTTACATTCACTTTCGAATAGTATAATTATCAAGGTCCTCGCAAGTTTAGTCTGGAAAATATTAAAAATTTTGATGGTGGTAAGGTCATAAATCAGAATAGGTGAGAAGACTTTCAATATTTACTTAGCGGACATGGTAGCGTCTGGAAAACATCTCTTCAATAATTGCCAAATCCATTATAAAATTTCATACAAACTTCAAAGTACTCAATTTTAGGTTTCTTTGAGTTACCTTTTCCATCTTATAATGTGGTCCCTACAACCTTTACGACTTCTATAGATGGCAAATTGATGGAACACAAATAGCTGATCTATCGGTAACAAAAAAATCTCCCTGAATTATGTCACGTTTCAAGAAAAATTGTTTCTAAACTCATGCTGGCTTACCAAAAAAAAGGAAAGCTAGCTACATATAGGGAACATAACTCAAGACGGAAGGAGAAACTCACGACAGAAATAATATCGATAAATCACAAAACTATAGATACTAAATTGACTTAAAGAGCTAAAGCAACATTTTGGCAACCCAATATCAACTACAATAGTTCGTCGCGAGTCCATTGCAGCTATACGCCATGAAGAGGTTGCCGTAAACATTTTCTTTCCGGTTGATATTATACGTGGAGTGAATTACACCTCCACTGTCACAACTGTCTATTCTTCTTCCACCTCCCTTCGTTCTTTGCATTTAATTCCTTTTCTAATTGCTATTGCAGCCCAGCCAGATTAGTCTCCCTTTGAGGTTTTTGATATTGTATCAGAGTTGAAGATTTTCAGTTGTTCGTTATTTATCATTTTATGCTCGGAAATTGAAATAACGTCCCGGTATGATTCTCTGAATAGGTTTCTGTATGTGTTGCTTTTATTATTCCACCTGTCTGTATTACTTGGTAATATTTTTAAGTTCGTTGTTCTCTTATATTCCATCCTGTTTTCTGTATTTCTTTTCTTTCTTTATTTTCTCAGTTTGCCTCGTGTTTTTTTTCTACTTTCCGTTGACTAGTACATTAGATATATCTTTTCTGATCCATTTCGACATTTTGACGGTAAAGTCTGAATATGTTTGCATTTAGCAGAATTTTTATCGCTCGCTTATTCTCCATGTTCAGTGGCATAGGTGCATTTCCACGTTCCTTTATCCAGCCTTTTTTAATATTCATCTGTTTAGTTTTCTTTGACAAGGAGTAGGCTTTGTGCACAAAGATGCAGAGCTTGAAATCTCTGGCATTGTACACATATCCTTGTTCTTTGTTTTCGTGTTCTTTTTTTACTCCTCTTTGTCATTTTTCTGTTTCTGTATCTGACTCATTTGTTGATGTTTTTTTCTCTTCTGTGTTACTAGTCTTTGTCTTCTTTTGCTTTTTCTTTGGCTTTCTTGTTTCCTTTTCAGATTATTCTGTTATTATCTCCGTTACTTCTCTGTTAACTTCTTCGTTTACCTAAATGATGTGGTCCTTTGTTTCTTTTGCTGATCTGGAAGCAAGCAAGTCCTTCATTTGGAGTGTTTTTTTCTAGCAAACACTGTATATTCGTGCTGACGGGTATTTGAAGGCAAAGATATTTTTCCGGATCGGCGAATTTTCTAGGCTGTGCAATCTTTGTATGTCTGCATACAAAATGCAAGTAATTATGTTTTGCCCAGTTCTTTCATTGAAGATAATAGTAATTTGAGGTCTTTGACTTCTCTTGCTTGTTTAAGGGTCGCTTTAGCTAGGTTTGTTTATGTTTAATTATTCCTTTACTATCTTCCGAGTTCTTTGATTTCTGCACTTTTCTGACTTGTGCCTTTTTCTTCTCGGGAAATTAATTGCCATTGTCCTGCTTGTACCTTTGTGGTTAATACATTGGTGTCTCCCCAGTGTATTCACGGAAGACATGACCATTCTTAGGCGAACTCTTTGCAAATATTTATTTTCTTTTGAGGACAGTGTCGTAGAATGACCCTTGGTTTAGATCACTATACTCTTTGACACCCTTTTAGTAGCGGTATGCTTTAAGGGGCGTGAGATACTTCTATGATGAAGTAGGCTTTGTTCTAAGAGGGCTAATTCAGTAGTTTTATTCTTAAGGAAGAGCTATTTTTAAACACATAAGGATAAGAGGAAACACCAGATATCTACCAAAATAAACATGTATTTTAAATGAAACACTTAACTATACCAAATCAACAGTTAATACATTTCTATCTTTGACATCTAAACCCTTCGCACGGTTGCAACTGACAAAAAATAAACAAATAGGCTTCCCGTAAACATACCAATTGCCAATTAGTATTTTTATCATGACTCTATTTGATTAGCGTTAAACATTAAATTAACGTACTCTCGTCTACAAACACATATGACCTAGGTTCAAGAACAATGGTTTCTACTCTCCTTCAAAACTTGGGACGTACTAAACTTCTACTATCGCAATAGAGATATAAATGTAATTTTTAACTTACAGGTAGGTATTAGGGATTGCCGGATGTCACTGGAGGACTTATCTCTCGCTTTGCAGTGTTGTGGCCGCTGGTGGAATTTTCGTGGCGGGATTGCTTGTCGCCTGTGACGGGGGCTGATTCTTCAACGTAATTTAAGAACGGGAGCTCGTTGGGGCTGGGTTCTTCTCCTCTCATTCTTACGGAGCTTGAGATGTGAGAGTCACTCGAGTGTGAGCGGCTTTGCTTTTTTTCTGTCGGACTTCTTTGCAGACTGAAAAGGCTTCTTCGGTATGGCACCGATATAAAGCTTGACTATTTAGGTTAATACGACCCTGAAAGGGGGGATCGATTTTCTCAATCTGATTTTCTCGTTTCTCAAGGAAATAGTCTTGTATGGCTGAAGGATCGATCTTCACGAACTAACCCTTTTTCTGGCGTATCGACTTCTAATCTTCTTGTCTGGCTTAAAGATCGATCTTCACGAACTAATCTTTCTTCTGGCAAATCGACTACTAATAATCTTCTTGTCTGGCCGATGGATCGATCTTCACGAATTAATCCTCCTCTGGCGTATCGACTTCTGATCATCTTCTTGTCTGGCCGATGAATCGATCTTCACGAACTAATCCTCCTCTGGCGTATCGACTTCTGATAATCCTTTTCTCTTTCTTTGCGGGGCTTATTTATAGGCGGATTGCCGCCCATTCTAAAGGGGAAAGTGACCAGGCCACAGAGGCAAAAGGGAGGGGGGGCGAATGGTGAGTTAGCATCTGGGGAGAGCGAGAATTCCTGAGGTGGCACTGGGGTGCCCAAGTCAGCCCGCAAATTAGAGGCTCGCAACCGCACCGCTACTTGGCGTGCCTTCTGACTCGCACCGCTTTTTTTTCCATAACCACGGGTTTATGGGTCTCGTAGGTAATTCGATCGTTAGAGCGTCGTTTAAGGACCTTAGGTGGTCGCCTTAAAACAGATGTTAGCTCCAACTGCCCACAGCAGCGGGGAGATCACACATGGTAAGCATTTTCGCCGGCTACCTTTCCCACGCTTCTCCTCATAAGGGAGAGGGGCTTTAATGTACCTATACTCCTCCAGGATGCTTAATGTAGCCATTTCTCCACATTTACCTCCCTCCTTAAGAAAATAACTGGAGGGGGGGGGGGTCCAATCCGACGCTTACAATAATATACATGGGTAACTTACGGAAAATTATATTATACAATAAATTCTAGTTCACCTGGGAATGCCTCGATGACATTTCACCTGACCTTACATTAATTCCTATATTACTGTGCCAACTTAGGATCTTCTTACCCACCACTAGAGGGTTACTCGCCCCTGCTTACTTACAATTCTACTGATTTACACTTAACTTTGCTATAATACAATAGTTGGGCTGCTCCTTAATCGTCGACAGGGTTCCGACTTAACGAGTCGGCCATACAATTGTTGGACCCTTTTATATAGTGAATGGAGTACTGGTACTCCATCAAGAGTAAACTCCATCTCAGGAGTCTTCGATTCTTACTCTCATTTTTACTTAAGTATGACAACGGTTTATGGTCGCATTCCAACTTAAACTCGCGCCCTATTAGATAATATTTTAATTTACCTATGGACCATATTATGGCCAAAGCTTTGATTTCGATGGTAGCGTAGGCTTTTTCTCTACTCAACAGTTTCCTACTGACATAAGCTATGGGATAGGCTGTTTCGTCATCTTCGTATTGAAGCAATACTCCGCCTAACCCGTCTTGACTAGTTTCCGTGCGAAGGCCGAAGATCTTGTTAGGATTTGGTAAGCGAAGAATGGGCGCAGTTACGAGTTTTCCTTTTAGAACCTCCAACTGAGTTATTGCATGGGGGTTCCACGTGACAGGGTCTGACGCTGTCTTTTTTAACAAATCCTTCAGTGGGGCCGCAGTGGAAGCGAAGTGTGGTACAAAGCGCCTATAGAACGAGGCCGCTCCCATAAACGATCGGAGTTGTTTCTTTGTTTTCGGCCGGGGCATCTTGACTATGACATCCACTTTTTCTTGCCCGGTAGTCAAGTGTTTTTGTCCTATTTTTAATCCCAGGTAGTCAATGGATTCGTCGGCAAAATAACACTTGGTTGGCCCGGCAGTTAGACCTTGCTCCTTCAATTTCTCCAGCAATGAGCGTAAGGCGTGTAAGTGTGACTCCCATGTACGGGTAGCTACGTACACGTCGTCGAAGTAAAACGACACGTCACTTAGTCCAGCGATAATTCGCCTCATCATCCTATTATAATTGCTACCGGCTGTAAGTAGTCAGAAGGGTAGCCTGGTAAACTGTAACAGACCTCTCTCGGTCGCAAAAGCCGTCAGTTTTTTGGACTCCTTAGCGAGAGGTATTTGATAGTATGCTTTACACAAATCCAATTTAGTGATGAATTTAGCGTCTTCAAATAAATGGAGATTTTGATCTATTAGTGGGATGGGCTCGGCGTCGAAAACGGTCACTGAATTCAATTTTCGGAAGTCCACGCACATCCGAAATGATTGATCAGGTTTCTTGACCATTACTATGGGGGAGCAATAATCGAACTCCGATGGCTCTAAAATTCCCAATTTTAGTAAATTCCGGACTTCCTTATTGAAGGCTTCTCGTAGGTGGATCGGTAAAGGATATGGTTTGCTCCAAACCACTGAATTAGTTTTTAGTTTTATTTCATGGATAAAATCCTTGGCACATCCGGGGTTTTCAGAAATGACTTCTAGGAATTCCATAGGCAAGTTCAACATTTCCGCTTTTTGTTGAATCTCTAAGTGGGGATTTATCTTTTAATCCACCCGAGGGTCTTCCGGGGTAGGTGAGAGCGAGGGAAGTTCGTATTCCTCGTCTTGTTCCACACACACGGTGTGTATGAGTTGCAGGGGCGTACCCGGGTAAACGGCATCCATCGGTTCTTCTTCGTCTAGAAGGGTAATATTCTTTATGCACGCGCGGCGGTGATATTTTTTTTAGCATGTTTATGTGATAGGTTCTTCGCCCTGTTGGGGTATCTTTTAAGTAATCGACTGGACCCCGTGCCTCGATTACTTCGAACGTTCCCTTCCACTGGGCCCATAACTCATTATTTTCGGTCGAGAGTAATAATAAGACTTCATCTCCTGCCTTTAATTTTTGAGCCTTTGCTTTCATATCGAAGTAGTCCCGGTATTTGGCTAAATTTTTCTCGGCGTTCTCTCGAGCTAAGCCAGCGCAGTATTCTAGGCGCTCGCGCATATCCATCACGTAGGCGTAAGACGATTTGATTTCTTGGTCAAGCTTCGCGTTGGAAAATAATTCCTTAAGAATACTCATAGGACCTCGCACATTTCTCCCGTATAATAGCTCAAAGGGCGAAAATCCCAACGTCCGATGAGGTATTTCTCGGCAGGCGAAAAGGGCTGCAGGCAGGTATCTGTGCCACTGTGTAGGGTTGTTTTGACACAACTTCTTCAATATATTTTTGAGAGTCCCGTTTAATTTCTCGCAGATTCCGTTAGCGGATGGATGAAATGGACTCGTAAAAATTGGCTTGACTAACAGTAGTTTATTAAAATACTCCATCAATTCTGAGGTGAATTGGCGCCCTCTATCCGATAGAATTTCTTTAGGCAGGCCTACTCGTGCAAAAATTGAAATTAATGCTTCCGCGCAGGAAATAGTGTCAATCTTCCGTAGGGCCACGGCATCTGGGAACCGGGTGGCACAATCCACTAGGGTGAGGATGTAGGAGTGTCCTCCACTTGAAGGGGGGTGAATTGGTCCCACCAAATCAATAGCTACTCGAAAGAATGGTTCGGTTATAACGGGCACCTTTTGTAAGGCAGCGGGAGGTACCCGTCCTCTGGAGGGATCCTTCTGACACGCGTCGCATGATCGGCAATAGGCCACAATTTTCCTGGCGGCCTGGGGCCAATAAAAGTGTCGGAATATATGCTGCGCCGTTTTGTTGTGCCCAAAGTGTCCGGCCAATATTCCATCATGCACGGTATTCAAAATTCTTTGCGTGTATTCTTGAGGTACACACAGTGCTTTCTTGTTCTCCTTATCCTCCTTGCTGATAGTACGGTAGAGAAGTGAGTCTTCTACGATATACTGGATAGGCTTCTTTCCTTTCACTTGGAGAATTTCACCTTTAATAGCTTTCTCCCATAGAGGTTTAAGAGTGGGGCATTCCTCCTGAGCACTGGCGAAGGAAGTCATTTTGAACCCATTGTCTTCGAGGGTAATCCTCGGGGTAAACTTAGCAGGTTGCTCTTTCCTCTGGGCTTCTTGTGCCCGGGTGACTACTTGTTGGACCACTTCTTGCTGGGGAATTAGGGGGTTTTGTCCGATTAGTACTGCGCAGAACTTAATCGGGGCTACTACCACGTCCGTCCAACCGGTGAAATATCTGCATTGTATATGACATCTCACGACGGGGAATTGATTGTCGCGTCCTAAAAAGTCGTGGACCATTGCGAATTCCTAATGGTTAGGGTTTACTGGGGGCAACAACTTGTCGGATTCCACTATGCACGTACATCTGGTATCTCTGACTAAAGTGGATACTCGGCACCCATTAACAGTGCCCTCTTCAAATTGTAGGCCGTCTGGCGAACTTTTGTTGAATAGAAAGTTTACCTGTTGCTGGGGCCCTTCGGATGTTGGCGCGGGGACGTAGAACGAATCAGCTTGTCCTGCTGGGATCGCGGCAGTCAGGTTTTGTACCTGTTGTCTCGAGGTCTCCCTCAGTCGGGAGTTCTGTGGGCACTGGAAACTCAGGTGACCTATTATCCCACAGGTATAACAAGTGACGGGCTTCCTGGGATACGTGCCGGTATTAGGGTATGATCCTTGTGAAATCCTACCTTCTTTTTGATTTTTTTCTCCTCCAAAATTTGGTTTATAAATTCCTTTTGCTGCTGAGAGCTTAAATGGCTTTTTCTGTAAATTCCTGGGTGGCGGCCCATTTTTCTTTGGGGAGGGAGCCTTCTCTTTCTTGTACCTCCTAGGATATAACCGATAATTTACCGCGTGGAGGTCAGCCTCGTCCAGACACTCGTTGAAGGTAGAAGCTTTTCGGTCCTTAACGAATGCACGGATTTCCTGGGGTAGTGTACCTAGTAACTGATCTCTAAGCATGAAGTCGACGACCGCAGCGACTTCGTTCCCTACCCCTTCTGCTTCATCCACAACTGTAGGCTTCGACGAAGCTCAAAGCCAAAATGTTTGTATGTTTGTCCAGGTCTTATACGAGACTGCCTGAACTTCATCCTATATTCTTCCGGGTTAAGGTTTGTTGCTGAGAGAAGTTCGGCTTTGAGAGTGGAATACTCCACAGTCGCTTCTGAGGGTAAAGATACGAATATCTCTCTCATCCTACGATTGAGTAGCGGTAACAGTCTGGCGACCCCATCTTCTTCTAGGTCCCAATTATTGACTTCAAATATGAGCATAAATCTTCTTCGTCCTTGTACTCCGGGAGTTTCATGCTGGCCGCTGGTGACACTCCTGTTCTGGATGACACTGACTGCACCTCTAACTCGTCTTTGCTAAGAGCGCTTTCGTGGGCCCTTATCTTCTCTCTTCCATAAGCTTCCATTTTCGTCTTTTCTCTTCTTTCATCAGCTTCCATTTTACCCTTTTCTCTTTTTTCATCAGCTTCCATTTTCGCCTTTTCTCTTCTTTCATCAGCTTCCATTTTCATTTTACGTTCCTCTCCTTTCTTCTCTTTCGTTTCTCTCGTTCTCCTGAATAAACGAGTTCAGCTCGGTTCCTTCCAGTCCGAGGCTTTGACCTTGCTTCCGATAAAGGTCAAACAATGCCATCGCGCTTATGTCAGTCATCTAGCTTGTTTTTAATAAAGCCTGACCTACTCCACCACCGAAACTTACCACTTGGCCTAACAATTACCTTTAGATTGTATCCACCTAACTTTACCAATTTTCCACTCGTCAAATATTCTATTATTCTTTGTGTTCCTTTTATGTGTTAGCTCTTCCTTAAATAGACACTGCTGGGTTCTTTCTAATATAAAACCTATAGACCTGACACTACTTTTATAATATGTCGTAGAATGACCCTTGGTTTAGATCACTATACTCTTTGACACCCTTTTAGTAGCGGTATGCTTTAAGGAGGGTGAGATACTTCTATGATGAAGTAGGCTTTGTTCTAAGAGTGCTAATTCAGTAGTTTTATTCTTAAGGAAGAGCTATTTTTAAACACATAAGGATAAGAGGAAGCACCAGATATCTACCAAAATAAACATGTATTTTAAATGAAACACTTAACTATACCAAATCAACAGTTAATACATTTCTATCTTTGACATCTAAACCCTTCGCACGGTTACAACTGACAAAAAAATAAACAAATAGGCTTCCCGTAAACATACCAATTGCCAATTAGTATTTTTATCATGACTCTATTTGATTAGCGTTAAACATTAAATTAATGTACTCTCGTCTACAAACACATATGACCTAGGTTCAAGAACAATGGTTTCTACTCCCCTTTAAAACTTGGGACGTACTAAACTTCTACTATCGCAATAGAGATATAAATGTTATTTTTAACTTACAGGTAGGTATTAGGGATTGCCGGATGTCACTGGAGGACTCATCTCTCGCTTTGCAGTGTTGTGGCCGCTGGTGGAATTTTCGTGGCGGGATTGCTTGTCGCCTGTGACGGGGGCTGATTCTTCAACGTAATTAAAGAACGGGAGCTCGTTGGGGCTGGGTTCTTCTCCTCTCACTGTTACAGAGCTTGAGATGTGAGAGTCGCTCGAGTGTGAGCGGCTTTGCTTTTCTTCTGTCGGACTTCTTTGCAGACTGAAAAGGCTTCTTCGGTATGGCACCGATATAAAGCTTGACTATTTAGGTTAATACGGCCCTGAAAGGGGGGATCGATTTTCTCAATCTGATCCTCTCGTTTCTCACGGAAATAGTCTTGTATGGCTGAAGGATCGATCTTCACGAACTAACCCTTCTTCTGGCGTATCGACTTCTAATCTTCTTGTCTGGCTTAAAGATCGATCTTCACGAACTAATCTTTCTTCTGGCGAATCGACTACTAATAATCTTCTTGTCTGGCCGATGGATCGATCTTCACGAATTAATCCTCCTCTGGCGTATCGACTTCTGATCATCTTCTTGTCTGGCCGATGGATCGATCTTCACGAACTAATCCTCCTCTGGCGTATCGACTTCTGATAATCCTTTTCTCTTTCTTTGCGGGGCTTATATCTAGCCGGATTGCCGCGCATTCTAAAGGGGAAAGTGACCAGGCCACAGAGGCAAAAGGGGGGGGGGGCGAATGGTGAGTTAGCATCTAGGGAGAGCGAGAATTCCTGAGGTGGCACTGGGGTGCCCAAGTCAGCTCGCAAATTAGAGGCTCGCAACCGCACCGCTACTTGGCGTGCCTTCTGACTCGCACCGCCTTTTTTTCCATAACCACGGGTTTATGGGTCTCGTAGGTAATTCGATCGTTAGAGCGTCGTTTAAGGACCTTAGGTGGTTGCCTTAAAACAGATGTTAGCTCCAACTGCCCACTGAGGCAGGGAGATCACACATGGTAAGCATTTTCGCCGGCTACCTTTCCCACGCTTCTCCTTATAAGGGAGGGGGGGGCTTTAATGTACCCATACTCCTCCAGGATGCTAAATGTAGGCATTTCTCCACAGACAGTCCTCTTTGAAATGCTATTCGATCGTGTAGCACTAAAAGCACCTCTATATAATTTTATTTTTTAATATAATTGGTTTGGATTCTCATTATGATCGCGAGAAGTTCGTTGTTCAAAGCTCAATTTTTCATTTCTCTAGTGGCGTAAACGAATTAAAACACGTGTGTATCGTGAGCAAATTTTATTATCTCTGAGATTTTTAGATTCTGGTTTTGTTTTTCCAATTTCTCTTTCAGATCATCTTTCCTTTTTGATCACCCCCATACATTACAACCAGAACCCGCTAATAGCTTGGTAAGAAAAGTTTTGATTTCTAGGTTGCCTGGAACTGAATTTTGATAGAACTTTTCCTAAATGGTCTGCAAAATATAGCAATACTAATGTTATGTTTTTATTATGCTGTGTTAATTTTTATTTCAGATTCGTCGTTTTGGGCTGAAACACGCTAATAACATCTATCCCTTTAAAAACAATGGGACGTTGCAGAGGCCGCACCTATGAAGAAAAGTCTTTCATCATTAAGGAAAGTGATGAAGTCACCGTTGTTCATGTTCTTGGCATGTGGACACGCTTAGACGATTTCTACAGGACCCTTCTCTAAAGAACAAGCGATCCGATTGCGAAACCTCTAAGACTGTGACAGCTACGGATTTGACGAATATTGGATGCCAGTTTTGTGAGAAACCCGGATAAACAAGCAAAGTCATTTTCGCCCCCGCTGGTCTTTGCCATGCACAGAAGACAACCAGGAACCGTATCCTAGGGACCATGACTTCCGTGCGAGCTCCCCTGAATTCGACCAGTGGCGGCGCTCAATAGGCCCGTAAGTACATGACTTTGAACATGAGTTGCGTTCTTTTCACTGACGTGACCAGAACGGACCTGACGGTTGGCCAAATGGTGTAGTCTATTTCAGAGATGAGAGTCACAAACTTTTGCAATGTGAACAGTAGAGAGGAAGAGTCCAGTTTGGACAGGTGTAGTTATACACAGAGTTGTTTGCCCAGTCAGGGTGCCTGATAGGGTTAAAGTGACCGCATCCGCTTACTGCAATTTCCTGAAGGATTTCTTGGATCGCTGACTCTAGTTTTCCTGTATGACGACGCTTCACCCTACTCTGCCTGGGTCACTCATGCGTTCCTAGGCTCTTAGAGCATACAAGGTGACACGTTGATGCCGTGGTTGCTAGTCTTTCCGCATCTCAACACAATCGAAACTATGTGTTTCATCATTAAACAAAATATTTCTGCCGATGGACGTCAATTTTCGTCAAAAGAAGTCTTATGGGCCACTATCAAAGATGCAGTAGAACAGAGGTAGCCCGACCTGCTAAAATTAAGAAATTGACAGATTCCATGCATGATAGGGGTTTTGAAGTCAGCTGTCTAAATAGGGCTCATGTAGGCAAATAAAAAATTCACTATGTCCATCAATCATGTATTGTAATTAGGATTTTCTGTTAAATATATACGCAAAGTATGATTAATGTATATAATTATCCTTCGTTTTCTCCAAAATATATTTAGATGGGCTAGTTTCATCCAAAAGCTATTTGCGTGGTTCACCCCTAAAACGATGAATCTGAAATAAAAGTTAAACGACATAACACAGCATAATGAAAACTTAACATTAGTGTTAGCATATTGTGCAGACCTGATGGAAAAGGTTTCATCAACATTGATTCACAGAGAACAGAGAAATTCTAACTTTCCTTACCAAGCTATTAGCGTTATTCAAGGTTTAATTTCCTACATATTATAATTAATCTATTTGTCAATAAATGCGAGGGGAGGTTGGGAGACAGTCCAATTTTGCTCAAGGCTCTGCGTCCATCCGATGAGACAAGTTTCCCAACATCCTCTTGCTTCTGGACTTGTATCAGCTTGGTAAGCGCGACCTTAAGAAAATGATAGGCGAACCTAGGTGAGATATTCTCAGTGGTTAAATCATGACGGACTTGATAGTGGCTATTGGTAGATTCAATTACAACTAGCAGAGGTGCCAGTACCACGGGGGTTTGGTTATCGAAGTTCCATCCGTCGCGGTCCGAAATTCACACCACTTGGGATTCGTAATAAATGCAAGGCCCTGTTTTGCCCTCTCTAAAACTATTGCATGCTGTCCTTCAAGGACGCGTTTAGTTGTGCTACTGGATATAGTACTATATACCTTAGAAGTGTGAAGTGAATTTTCCTTTTATCATTTTCGTTGAGGTTTCGAAATCTGTGTAGTTTGTTTAGTTCGAAAGTTGCCAGTACCTTTCTCGCTAGTCATACTAATCTTGGAAAGCTTAAAACTGAGAATTTTTACGATTTATGAGTAATGAATTACTGCAGTATCTATGTCGAGTGTGTCAGTTTGGTGGCGTCAAACCACGACTGCAGTGAATAATTGGCTAGGTTGTTTTGAATCTTCCATCACGGTTCTTATGTAGATATTTTTTTCACTTCAGCTGCCCTATCACTATGGAGCATTTCCTCACATGGGTCTCGTCATAATCTGCGTAATATCATCCGCGTAATTCCCATTCAAATTGAATAGGAGGAGTGGCTTTGGTATATCCATCGTTTATTGTCAAGAGTTTAGTACTGAGGGAAGTCCCTCCCCGTCGCTACCCCTGATTGCAAGTCAAACCCTTAACTATTCTCGATATACATAACGGCTTCCCGTTTTGTGAAGGCAGCTGCAAAATGTCTTCTTAAACTGTTGCTATAATCATAGTCATGACAGTTTGTATCGAAGCCCTTAAATCCAGACTTTGACAAAGGCTTTCTTCACGTCACGGCAGATCACTGCTTCATGTGACGTGATGTGATCCTGGTGTCAGAGCATTCATACGTAACGGTGATCCCTGTTTGTGTGCTTATCTTGGTTCTGAATCCGTGCAGCTCTTCGTTGAGGAGTGGGTGTGCTGTGAGGTGACATAACAGCATGCTGCTAATTTTCTTCTCGAAGATCTTCCCTATTGTCTCGAAAAGTGAGATTGACATGCAGTTCATAAGTTAGTTGGTCGGTGTACCATGTTTTAAGATAAATATCATCTTCGAGAGCTTCAGTCTATTCGGGAAGTATTCCGTAGCCATAAACACGTTGAATAAATTTGCCACACTGTCTCTAAGTCTCTTTGGGTCACCTTTCATATGTCCGATTGATATTGATTGACTCTCATGGGGTTTATGGTTAAAAAAGGAGATAGCAATGTCTCGTTTCGCTTGGTTATGGGCTGGCACGTAGAGGCTTTTAGCTACAGCATAGCTAGAATGATGATTTTTCTATGAAGATAATCGGTCTCATTGCTCCACCATGTGCTCTTAAATCTTGGCCTCGAAGCCAAATTTGAAGTTCTCCGCGCAGTGATTCGTAAAACTTCCAAATGTGCAATCCCAGTTTTTCTTCAGCTACTGCCTGGTTCGTTGGACGACTTGATAGTCTATGGGATTTGCATGTCCTGACCTGAGAATGTTATAGGCCAGTTCAAAGCTGTGTTGAAGCACCACTCTCTCTAGTGAGGGTCACGTTGGAAGCGGGTCTGATAACTGCTTCCCGGAATCGCACGCTCATCAGCAAAAAATGTGCACCTCGTGATGTTAGCTCTCTTAGCATCGCGAGCGTCAAGTGTCGCATTATTCATCTCTGGGAAGTCCTCTAGGAAGTCTATCTATACTCTTCCCAGTCAAAGTTTCTGTAGCACCTCATTTGGTAGCGATGGTGTTAATATTGGTGTAGTGATGTTCAGTCATTTGGTTTATCACATAGGGGGCGGCAGTGTGAGTTATGTTTCAGATTTTCGAGAAGTTAAAAGTTTGATGTGAGCTTGTGCATCGAGTGTTGAGCTCACGTTTCACTTCCTTGATGAGGTTTTTAGAATCTTCAGGTGACAAGTATCCGAGTTCTTCTGGAGTATGGTGGCGTTTACATGAAGTATTTTTCTTGGCATTTTTCGCCAGTGTTCTGAAATAGTGAAGTTTAGTGACACCTTGAAGGTGCATCGTCATTCTTCGGATGAGAGTTGCTGTGGTCATACCAATGTGTAATTTTAGTTGAAGCTTAATGTTCTCATGGGGACATTGAAATTTGTAAACAGGATAGGTAGACTTCAACTTTTCTTACTCAGCTGTAATGTTATTTTTGATTAAAAAAATGCTTATTTTAAGTTTATGGAGTAGAGAAAGTCCTGCTACTTAACGCGAGATGTAATCCAAGAAATCAGGATTCACTGGCAATCACCGTCAACTCGCACTATTGTATTCATAAGAAATGGTTACTTTCTTTACTTAATATGGATAATTGCAATAAATGTCGAGAGTAGTTTTTTTAGTATCAAGCAAACGCTTGATGGCAAAAATAAATTTATACCAATTAGAACTATTATATGTATATAAACGGACGTTTCAAATTGAATCTCTTTTTAAAACAAACCTTTAGAAAAACTTTATCTTTTCTTTAAAACAGTCAATATAAAAAATATAACAGGTTTACCTAATGAACCTATAATCTTTGAAAGAGAAAGAAAATATTATTAAATATATGGTAATTTTTATGTAAAGGTTTCAGCAGACATGAAATTTGGTTCAATGGTTACCCAAAAGTTAAATAGTTGAGAGAAGCTGCCACAACCTATTTGTAACCTGCTCACACTGCCAACTTCAAATAATTTCTCCAAACTGCTCCTCATCTACCCACTCTCTTCGTCACCTTATTGGTCGTCCTCCATTTCTCTGCATCAACCTATAGCCGCCTATCTTACCCACGGCGACTTCTACCAGCCATTTAGTTTCAGCTCCTCATTTTCATCATTTCTTTCATCCGCGGGGTACTTTCAGTAATCATGTGGGTCTAGCAAACCTCACTCGCCAAACCATCCAGAGACGATGGGAAGTACGAGAATCAGCCTCTTCTCCCATTATACCCTTATATTCGTTCTACCTTCTGGCAATTATTCAGTTTCTCCTTAACACATCCTCTACCCACGTAATTATTTCCGTCACTCCCATCCACATTGATGTGTTAAAGGGGACCATCAAATACTAAAGGAAATAATTTCTAGGTCTGTGATTGTAGGACAATTAATATTAACGATATAAAAGATATATGACGTGGGTTTTCTTATCGATTTAGCCGCTCTTTTAGGCTTTTTTTTCTCCCAGTGTGTATCTACAGTTTAACGTGGGATCCGAGCCATGAGTATCTTTAGGTTAGGGTAGCTGTCGTTAAGGTAACCAGAATGGGAAATACAGCCGGTACTAACCACATCCGATGTGGCTCAACTACGCTCATATCGGAAGGTGTGTCTCCACTGGTCGTATGTAGCCTACAGGAGAGGGAAGGTTATAAGGACTTGAGTATGTGCCTACATTCATCTGTCCGACACCATGATAAGGAAACTAACGAGGGCACTTTTCAAGAATTTAAGGATAGTTATATTTCTAGGAGCTAGGACCATCATTAACTAGGTAATAATCAGTTACGTCTGCCAGTGGAAAGCTCCAGCAATATAAAGATTAAACCCTATCAGATCGGCCTCCGAATATGGGGCGACTTTTGTATCGAAGAACCCGTTTAAACTGGCCTCCCATCCTCCCCGTTGGCATATATACACTACCGTCCAAAACTAGAGAGATATATAACAAAATCTTCATTTTCTTGAAAATATTTGTTTTATTTCCATGAACATTACACAAAATATTCTATTAAACTTCCCTGTAATAGTGTACAAGTTTTATTTAATAGAATAGCGGCTAAAAAAGTTATGGGAAAGCAATGGGTATTTGAATATAGGATGTGTCCAAAACTAGGGAACGATACTTATGACTTTGCTTACATATAGAACTCTGTAACGTGCATTGTAGGTAGCGATGGTAATCCAGTGAAAGAGTGGTGGAATGACGCTCTCTGACATTTCGATGGACTGCAATCAGTCGAAAAATATTATTTAGGCAAAATAAAGCTACATGATGACACCGGGACCTGCGACTCGACGAAGCAAACGGGTCACCCTCGAAAATCACTTATAGGGAAGATAACACGATGCAACAGGATCGACAAAGGGTCGATTTGAGACAACAACCGCGATTTCAAGTCGAATTTGCGAGAACTTGAACCAAAACGTTCACCAGACTCCTAGCATGCTCTAATTCTAGAATACAACTCATTTAGCAACTAGGTTAACCTTAGCTACTGAGAATGTCGTGTTGAGTGCTGAAAAGTGTTTTCAGCGATGAAAACAACTTTAATTTGTTCGGATTATATGGGAAGCGGCATGCAAGGGGTCTTACGCGTGAAAGATTTACTTCTCTTACATCCAGGAAAAAAGTATTAAATTTAGAGAGGGCAACGTTTTGATGTGGTGAAAGACTACTGCCTAATAGGTGCGAGAGTCATTCAGTCATACATAATTATTCTTAATAATATTTTGTTAAATTGTCTATTGTATACAGATGCGTGAATAAGTATAGGGGACACCTATATGATACATATTTTCACACTTATACTTCACTTGCATAATGTATAGCCATTACATAAAAAAAAAACTTGGAAAAACAAAGGCATCATGAAATTAATATGACCCACTTTACCCTCAATAACAACCGTAAAGCGTTTCCTATAAGAACATACAAGATTCATAGACGTTTTAGGAGGGATTTTATTTCGCTCTTTTTCAGTAAACTTTACCGAGTCAAAACATTGTTATGAGGTACTTTCTTGAGCACACGCTTCTTCAGCTCTTTTTGCAGATTTTCAATGGGGTCTTTGAAAGGGCCATTTGAGTACAGTAGGTTGGTGTTGTGCTAGATATTGTTGAGTAGATGTGCTGGTATGTTTGGCATCGTTATCTCATTTGAAGGTGAAATGCCTTCGAAGTCCCCAAACATATCTTTCGTCGTTTCTATCAAAAAGCTCGATTTTTGTCTCATCTGACCCATAGTATTTTATCTAATTTAACTTGGCTATCTCCCATTTTCCGTTTAGCTAACACCAAACGGTCCTCTTTATGAGCTTTCTTCAACAGAGGCGTCCTTCTAAAGACACGCTCAT
The DNA here is from genome assembly GCA_963969495.1 of Ceratothoa steindachneri. NCBI lineage: Eukaryota > Metazoa > Arthropoda > Malacostraca > Isopoda > Cymothoidae > Ceratothoa > Ceratothoa steindachneri. The sequence goes on along the minus strand of OZ018338.1, from coordinate 3,007,830 downwards.
GCAATCCTTACGAGTGTAAATAGCGTTGTAGCGTTGAAGTGTGTATTGTACATATCTATTTCACGTGCTGTAAGATTGCTTGTAACTAATTTGATCAGGTCAGGAATTTTCTGTCTTCTCCATAGACCGAAGATCTCTGGGCTTAGTTTCTTTGTTTAATCTTCACCCGGACGATTTATGGTGATGGAATTAAGTTTATACTTCACATTAATGTTCTTTACAGAAGAAATTCGAATGTTAACAATAGAGAAAAAGTTCCTTTAAGATTTTGAATGTTCATCTGTCTTCACCATTGCGCTCATGGAAATGTTTTCTTGGAAAAATCGTGACAACGAATGATAAATCTTGCATGTAAATTAGGAATCTAATTCTAACCTATTCTTCTCGAACGTTCTAGTTTACTCTAAAATCGTTTCCAAAACGTTTTACAAACTTCTGGAGTGTCAATTTATATGGAAAATTTTCTATATAATCATTAAAACACAAAAGCTATCCATATTGCATGTACTTTTGCATTCGCATAATACTGACTCGTAGACGAAACCAGCATTTGTTCGCTATAATCTCCTGTTCTGAATGATTTTAATATACAATCCAAGGAAATTAATATTCCTGCAACAATATAAGCACGAAAAACAGATTCAAACTTAACAAATATGCATAAATATGGGGCCCTACATTATTATAATTCGTGTATGCCTATACTTATACACGCATACGGATGCATCCTTGCTTCAAAGACATTACTTTCTCCATAACCTTTTTCAGCCGCTGTTCTATAAAATGAAATTTTAATACCATCAGCGGCAAATTTCAAATAAATTCTTTGTAATTTCCATGGAAATTAAACGAGTATTTTTAAGAAAAGGTATACATCGAAAATTCTAGAGAAAAAAAAGCATGAGAAATTGAATTGATACGTGACAGCATTGGTTTAGTTAATTAAATGATAATGAAATCCAGATAAAGATCAGAATTGCAATAGCTGACAAGCCCCATGGCCACCCCCCTTGGAGGGGAAGCGCAGGAATTGCAGCGTCAGTGTGCTTTGCTATCCCATCATCGAGCAGGGAATCCCCTTTCGTGGCCTAAGAGAGTGCCATCTATGTCCCTCAGCGGGGGGTTGGGAGGAACCCTTCGGTAGGTATGGGAACGGAAGAATGATACGTTACGTGGCCATATACCTCAGACTCGACGCTCCGCCTCATTGACGGCTGCATCTTGGGAACACCGAAAATATTGATGTCCGTTCTCGAAGGGAATTGAGGCTAGTACCAAGGGAAGAAACCCCTACATCTTGCCAACTGGGCGAACCACAGCTCCCCAACTTCAGTGTAGAATGCAATTTAAAACCACTTAGATTCTATAAAAGTTTCCCATAAATTAGACCCAGTCGTATTGGGTCGTCGTTTGAACAATGGAGTCGGGAAATCGGGCGTCTACCTTTTGACCGAACTACTTCAAATTAACGAAACGGTTTTGGTTTGTTTTTTCGTCTTTTTAAAGAACCATTTGGCGAATGCCTACTAGGGCAAAGGTTACCGTAATTAGCGGAAAGTCTAATACTAGGCTATATTAAAATAAAAGAAAATAACAAAGATAAAATAGGACCAAAGGCAAGACACAAACTACAAAAACAACAACAAATAAAATAAAAGCAAACAAGTAACAATAAGAAGGCACGTCTCGGGTAGCCCCCGCCCCCTCGGCGATGGAACATGCAACCTACAAGAAAGAGTCCAATGGAGTGCAGGCGGCAAGCCTCTTCCAAATAGTCATAGAGTCTGCAAATTTTTGTGAAAGAACCAATCCCGAGTACAAGGGACAAGTGGTATCGACCCCGCTTGCCCCGGTACCGGAACAGGTAACGAGTGCAAAGATCACCCAGACTAGGACATTCAACAAGAATGTGCCGAAAAATTTCGGGGGCACAACACAGTAGTCACAATAAGGGGAAGGCGAGCTCTCCATCAAATGGTTGTGCGTCCTGCGAGTGTGTCCGATTCGGAGACGACAGAAAACAACTTAAATCCGACGCGGAATTAGGGGGTAGGTGCATAGGAACAGTCGTGCTGCAATGGCATGCAACTTTAATTTCCCTTCGACCGTATCCCATCTTCTTTGCCAAGCAGTCTGAAAAGCTGCCCGTATTCCTGTCTTATAGTCGGTGTGAGAAAGAGCGAAACGTTGGTCTGGTCACCCAGGACTCTTTGGCACCCTCATCGGCACGCTCATTCCCCGCAATTCCTATATGTTCAGGAACCCAGCAGAAGATAATCTCGACGTCCGCCCGGCTCGCTAAAACCGTGGCGTCACAGATATTGCGAACCAGGGGGAAGGGGGGGGGGTCCAATCCCCGGACTCCGAAACGGGCACGTCGCGTTATCTTCAGCACCGAGCGGTGTATTACAAACAGCTCAGCCGTGAAGACAGACGCAGTTCCTGACAGAGCCCCGCTGACTTAAAACAGAGAGGATATGGCATGGAAACCGACTCCCTCTTTGGACTTGGAGCCATCCTTATATACTATCTCGGCTCCAGCGTGACACGAAGTGTACTCCAAAAAGGCCAAACATAATACTCCGGGCGCTTTAGAAGCTTTGGGAGCAAAGGCGTGGCGAAAAATGATCAAAGGTGGTAGCCTTGTGGGCGACGTCCTTGGCAGAAGCAGGAGCGCCACCGGCACGAGAGCTATACTGAACTCACAAAGGAGTTTCCTAGTGATAAATTCAAAGAGATTAGGGTATGACTGGCGTGTATCGGCGGCATAGGCAGTGTCGAAATCAGCTGCGGATGCAATGTTAGCTGATGGCGACTGAGGGAGTCGTAAGGCTCGCGCGTAGAGGCGAATAATACACTGTGCACGGCGCAGAGCGAGTGTCATTTTCCCAACATCGACGAGTATCTTCTAATTAGGAGACGTGCGGAAGGCACCTGTCGCCAGACGAAGGCCAGTGTGGTGGATCAACTTCACCTTCTGCAATTCACGCTCGGCAGGGGTGAATAAAAATCGCATCCGTAGTCGAGCTCCGAAGGAACTGAGGATCGATAAAAAAGTAAGGCAGTAGCCCAACCAGCGCCCCAGGCGCTGAACGTCACGGAACGAAGAATATCATAAGCCCGTACAAAAGAGCCTAACGCTGCGAATACGAGCTTTTCACGTGAGGCTTCTGTCAAATACAAGAGGAATGAAACGGTGCAAGTCCTCAACTTTCAGGCGAACTACTTTTAGAAACAAGTCTGGATCAGGGTGGAGACGTGGATGGCGGCAGAAGTGCCTCACCTTTGCCTTAGCCAAGGAAAACCAAAACCTATTCCCTTCGCCATAGCGAGAGACATGGTTCAATGCCTGTTGGAGTCGACGCCCTAGAGTTGGCATCTGGGCCGCGCCAAAAGAGATCAAAAGGTCATCCACGTAGAACGTATTAAACTTTTTAAGCCCTAAATTCTAAAATTTCAAATATTTAAACGAGACTTTATAATTAAAGTAAAAGTATTATACATCAAAGTATGAATGTGAGATCCTGTGAAAAATAGGACATTTACTGCATTTTTACGGCCGTTAGTAAATTTGATACAGTGAGCAGTGGATAGTAGCATTTTATTACTTTTATGAGAGGAAAAAAATAAATAAAGCTTAAAAATTTTCTAGATATTTTGATAAATTGTAATTATCTTAAAATTTAAAATTGATTATTATTTAAAGGAACATATTATTTATTATGGTACATTTTAAAACATGAAGTAGGAGTCCAACATTGCATTATATACATATAAATGCTGTACATTCTTTGCAAACACCACATCTCCTTTGGGTCAAATTTAAATCCACTAGGTGCTCCTCAACGTCAACGTTTTAGTTTTTGGACGTACTCCACGCTTCTTTTTTTTCCAAGTTTGGAGAGGAAAGCAAACTAAGAACTATTCTGCGAGTGAACTCCAAAAGTGAAATATTGTTAGATGGCCAATAGAGAATCCCCAGATTGACACTACTACCCTTCAAACAGAAGCTAAATATTAGAAAATACCACTTCCTGGACCTAATTCTAATAGGATAGAGCCCTCTCAACTTATCAAATAAATACAACTCTCCCATTCCCATCTCATATACCTTGACCAAGTTGGGATGTGGAACACTAATTTTCTGTCCCTCATTTTTCTTGCAACGTTTGAAATGACCAACTTCAAAATGTTCTTCACTTTTCAAATTTGTGACTAGTGTGACTTGGCTATTGTCTTTCTATCTGATGAGTGTTGTTTCCGCATTCTTATCTATAATTCCATAGGATTCACTTCTGTCCTCCTTATTCAAATCTTTCAAAGTGGCCTTCTCTATTCGATCGCTTCCTATGGTGCCAACGCAAATATATAATTCGGCAACACTGTTTCCATCAGTGAGAGAGATGTGAACTAGTTATCTAAGTATATACAAGATCGAATGGGCAAAACGCATAAATAAAAATATTTAGTCACAGATGACCCAAGAGATTTGCCTGAATTTTTGTCTCCTGCACCATTGTAAGGCTGTAATTTTATTAGGTAGCCATTGCTTGAAGCAAGACCCCCAAATTTGAATCCATATCTAATTGGCTTCCCTAATAAATTGCTTCATAGGATGGTGTCCATAATATGGTTCCAAGGCTTCATCAAGGGCAAAATACTCTCCCAGTGGTTTAATAAACTCAGAAAATTTCCTATTTAAATGCTCAATAAGTGGCCTAACTTTATAGATTTTGTCATTGCAATCTATATTCATGTTATCATTAAAGGGAAAAAATCTATAAATTTCTTCAAATCTCTTCTTACTAATTGCATTAGCAACTAGATAATCGTTTTAGTTAATTCTGGTCTCCCAGTACATCCCCCTATATGGCAGTTTGACATAACCTGAGAGAAGTAAAATACGTAAGTATTTATATAGTTCCTCCACTAATAAGGTAAAATTGGGCACACCTTTTTGAGCTGCATATTTCTGTTTCTTTACAGATATGATACATTATTTCCTCATCCAAAATAATTTAAAAGTATCAATGGGCGTTAAAACATCATCTTCAATTCTCTTTGAAAATGAAGGCTTGAGATTATTGTTGAAGGCATTTAGCATTTGAAATTTTTCAGTTGTTGTTATCATATATATATAGAAAACCAGGTCTCTGAATTTATATGCCGTATTTTCGACACTGGTTTTACAACTAAATCAGAACTTTGATCATTCAAAACAGCCTTACCTTCCTAATTATCTAAGGGCGACTGAGCTGGCTTTCAAAGAACTCTCTTACTAATATCTCATATGGTACATCATCTATATCAGAGTCAGCTCTATCATTGGGAACCCTGAAGGCCATGTCTATTTCTTCACATTAGTTTATTTGCTGAGTTAAATCTTTAGAATCATCGAGGGACTCTAAGTAGTTGAGAATTTCTTCTGCATCTCTTTTCATCATTGAAATATAATTTTATTTTAGACATCTTGAAGCTGAAAGGCAGAAAAAATGTATATATAAATTTATATTCCAAGATATAATATCAATATAAAATTATATAAAATTAGTAGGTAATTGAAAATGCTTATGAATAAAAATGAAACAAAAGGTTTGACGAGCAAAGGTAAAAAACACCCACTGTATGATATTTCATATGCGTGAATTAATCATTAATGCGTTAGGGTTATGTAAATAAGTTTTCAAATACTAAGTTATATTATCATTAATTATCCTATTTACAACATTTATAATATAAAAATGGTTTAAGTTACATTTGAAAAAAAAAGAAATTACTCACCTATGGTAATAATACTCTCACAAAATCAGGCAAGACACTGAATCAGGGAACTGTGCATCTTTGTAATGATTGGTATATTAAAGAAGTTGCAAGATTTTGTTATATTCATCGTATGCTAATAATTTAAAACACTTAATCGAGAAAAATTGGCGTCAAGCTATTTTTTTCCAATTATCACTGTGTAACAAAATTTCCCTTTTGTCATGTCCTTGGGATAAAAGTGTTATTTCCCAATTGTTTGTGGCTCTATTAAATGAAAAAAAGTCGATTTTAATCCCAAAACTTTGCTTTTGTGGATAGTACATTGAATTTCTAAATTATCCCATTTATGGAAAATAACATTATTTTGATGCACATAATAAAAATATAGCAAAAGTCTCAAGGGGTTATTTTTTGGTCAGTTATGGTATAAACATGATATACTTTATTAAAAAAGTTATAGAAACAGTAATACAGTAGTAATAGCTATTATTTCCTTTATATATTTTTGGCGACATGGAGAGATATGGCAGTTCTTTTACATTCCACATAGATTCTGGACTAATCTGATGAAAATTAACTGTAGAGCTTGCTAGAACTTTCTAGAATTGTATATATGTTTGAAGAATTTCCAGAACATTCTGGCAACAAGTTGTAACAAGGAGTAACAATGAAAATATGTACCCTAGAATACCTTACGGTCCATTCAATGAGGGTACCTTTGGGCTAGTTGTCGAGCGAGCACATCCCCGCTCAATTGCCTTACGTCCTCCCTAAACGGCCACTTTTCAAGACTTTGTGTAGTCTTGTCTTGAACTGGTCAACAGAATTGCTGTTGACAACCTCCATCAGAAGTGCGTTCCAGCTACCGTAGATACTGTACGCGAAAAGTTTCCAACACAGATCGCGGTTGTATCGCTTGAGCTCAAATTCAAGCCGTGATTTCTTGTTCTGCTCTCATTAAGGCTGAAAATATCCCTGTGGTCAACATTGTCGAACCCTCAAAATATTTTGAAAAATTCGATGAGCTGACCACGCAGTCTACGGGTTTCAAACGAAAACAGATCTAATTCCCTCAATCTATCTTCATAACTTTTATGTCTGATAGAGAGAATCAGTTTGGTTGTCATGGAATTGCACGCGTTCCAATCTTGCAATGTCCTTTCGAAATGAAGGACTCCAAAATTGTGTGTGCATACTCCAGGTGTGGTCGGACGAGAGAGTTGTACTATCTCCTTGTTCCGATATCCAAACTCTCTTTATATACCCTAACATCCTTTGGGTTTTATTCTCCACCTTAATACACTGTTTCAAGAACTTGAGGTCATTGATGATAGTTACACCCAAGTCCTTCTCAGTGTCGGTGGATTCAAGAGCAGTGCCCTTAAGGATATAGGGTGATTGGGGACTTTGGTGGCCGATATGCATCACTTTGCATTTATTCACGTTGAAAAACACTTGCCACGTATCCAGCCAATCTTCCGAAGATCATCTTGCAGGCGGGCAGTATTTCCATCCTCTGCAATGTTCATACCAAGCTTGGTATCGTCGGCAAATTTAGAAATCTTCGCAACCATGTCACTGTCCATGTCTTTGACGTAGATAATGAATAGTAGTGGTCCCAGGACAGAACCATGAGGCATCCCGCTAGTAACGGGCACCCACTCAGAAGCCTGTCCATTCAGCACCACCCGTTGCCGTCTGCCACTTAGCCAGTTCTCTATCCAGCCTGCTACTTTTCCGCCTATGCCCAGCGCTCGCACTTTCCGGAGAAGACGGCGGTGTGGTACCTTATCAAAGGCTTTCTGAAAGTCTAAGTAGACCACATCCACCGCCTTGTCCCGATCATGCACATTGAAGACGAAGTGGAAGAATTCCACTAGGTTCGTCAGGTATGACCGTTGCCTTCGGAAGCAATGCTGGGAACCCCTCAGTAGCAAGTGTTTTTCAACGTCCTTCTCAGTGTCGGTGGATTCAAGAGCAGTGCCCTTAAGGATATAGGGTGATTGGAGACTTCGGTGGCCGATATGCATCACTTTGCATTTGTTCACGTTGAAAAACACTTGCCACGTATCCAGCCACTCCCCAATCTTCCGAAGATCATCTTGCAGGCGGGCAGTATTTCCATCCTCTGCAACGTTCATACCAAGCTTGGTATCGTCGGCAAATTTAGAAATCTTCGCAACCATGTCACTGTCCATGTCGTTGACGTAGATAATGAATAGTAGTGGTCCCAGGAAAGAACCTTGAGGCATCCCGCTAGTAACGGGCACCCACTCAGAAGCCTGTCCATTCAGCACCACCCGTTGCCGTCTGCCACTTAGCCAGTATTCAACCAGCCGGCTACTTTTCCGTCTATGCCCAGCGCTCGCACTTTCCGGAGAAGGCGGCGGTGTGGTACCATATCAAAGGCTTTTTGAAAGTCTCAGTAGACCACATCCACCACCTTGTCCCGATCGTGCTCACTGAACACGAAGTAGAAGAATTCCACAAGGTTCGTCAGGCATGACTGTTGACTTCGGAAGCCATGCTGGGAACTCCTCAGTAGCAGGTTTGACTCTAAATACGACGTCATTTTGTCCACCATCATGATTTCCATGAGTTTACCGACTATCGAAGTCAGACTGATAGGTCGGAAGTTCGACGGTTGGCTACGATTTCCGTTCTTGAAACCATAGTTGTTGAGGAGGTTAGCATTTTATGCATCTGAGTGCTTTAATGTCCCCTTCTCATTCCTCAAAGGGCCAATCGTTCGATGGATTGGTTTATATCTGTTTACATATACAAAGAACTCCTTAGCATTCTATTTTCAAAGTCTCGCCACTCGGAGTTCTTCAAATTACTTAGCCGCTCTTATGCTAGGCTTCACTCTCCTGGCTGGCCTGCGGTATTTGTCAAAGTCACCCGAGATCTTCTATTGCCGGTACACATTTCTCTTCTTCCTAAGCAGTTGGCCGATTTTTCGATTAAACCACTTTGGTTGAACAGAAGACCAACGGGAGCATTTCAGAGGGATAAAACGCGATTGAAGACTCATGAATGTGGTTTTGAAACTGTTCCACAAGTCTTAAACAGCCTCGCACACTTCTAGCCTCACGTCAGTCAGTCCAGCATAAAGACCTGCAAAGTCTGCTCTTCTCAAATCAAGTTTCTTCGATTTTCTAGTTGCAGGCCCTGCCTTTGTGACTTTGACTACAAATCTAATTAGTCGGTGATCACGGCTACCGAGCTCTTCGACAACAGAGAGGTCCTCAACGATGTCATCCTCAGAGGTGAAAACCAATTCGAGGATATTGTCTCTTCTCGTTGGCTCTCTCACTCATTGAGTCAGGAACTCCTTGTTCGTGAACTCCAGAAGTAGTGCGTTCTCACCACAAGGTTCTCTGGTTTTCCAGTCAACGTGGGTGTTGAAGTCACCATGGTGATACACATTCTGTCTTTTACAAGTTTGCCCAACAACTGGTACAGAGTCCTGTTCTGTTTTAAGAGTTGGCAGGGGGCCTGTAAAGCACCAGGGTCCTGTATTTGGCCGGACCTATCTCTGGGTCAACACCTATTAATTTATCGTCAGATGCGATGTTGCAATTGGTCGAGTTGAGGGTATCCTTGACATACAACATCGCACCGCCACTCTCTCTGTCTGGCCTATCTTTCAGAAATGGCTGGTAACCGCGAATCGTGAATTCACCTTCAAAATCTCAGCTTGAGGTTTTTATCCACAACTCCGTTATGGCCTCCATCTCAGGTTCTTATGTTGCTACGAGGCCACGGAGCCCAAGAAAATCATTCCTGGTTGACCCCGCATTAAACAGAAGAACTTTGAGGGTGTCCCCGAGTGTAGGACTCCTTACACTCTTTCGTTTCTTGGCTTCTTTTGTGTGGCAGTACCCCTTTTTGCCACATCCTAAGAAGGTTGTTACAGGAGTGACACGGGCGTACTGGCGTACGTCCGCCTTCACTCTGGGTCGGACGCTTTTCTGTGTCCACTCCACGACATCCTATATTAAGTTACAGAGTACAGCCTTTCCCTTGAATAAAAGGTGCACTCTGTCCCTTTCATAGAGGTCGTTTCGACCGTAAAAGGTGCGGCAAGGGTACAGAAAGAAGAACCCCTCAACCGTAAAGGGGTTGGCCAGGCGCTGGTTCAAGGTTACATTCCTTAAGTGAGCTGTCCGTCTGCGAGTTTTCAATATTCAGTCGTCCACGGCTCCAATGACAGTGCTGAGAATTTTCTCACTGGGGGCTACATTGCCTCCTCGGATGTAGAGGTCACTGCCACTCACCATCAGGGCAATGACTGAATTCTCGGAGATCTGAGATTTCTCAGCCTCTACCCTGATGTGGTGGTTTTTCCGTCCTGGCTGGCAGAATACCTTTACACTAATGCGAAGGCGGGCCGCTAGCAGGGGCTGCAAACCTTGTGCTTGGGAATCTCCCACAAGAGTGACCCTCGGACGTTTTCCTGCAGAGGTTTGAGGCTTTCCTTCCGGAAACGAACTCTTGGTTCCCTCTTTCTTCTCCATCTTATTTTTCTTGCTCTTCTTTTTTCTTCTTATTTTTCTTATTTATCTTTTCCACCCTATCTTCCTTTGTATTATACTCTTCTGTTTCTACCTTTTCTTCTTCTGCTTCTACTCTATCTTCTGTTTCAACTTTCTTTTTTTCCTTCTTCTTTCCTTTTTTCTTTTTTTCGCTGGTTTATTCATTGTACCATGCGAACCTAGCTCTGGGGGTAATACTGCAGATGCAGTGTTTACTACAGGGCTTGAGGTTAGCTCTGCTACCTTGACCTCGAGCCTGCGAATCAGTCCGGTGTGTTCCAATTCCAGGCTCTTTATTTTCTCCTCCAACTTCCTAGACCTCTCTTCGGAAGGACTGCATGTTTCTTTTAGCTCCTTAATTTGGCCGTTTAGAATACAGTCGGTGCAGGAACTGGCCGGGTGGCATTTCGAAAAACACCCCTCTGGAAAGGCCACGCACCACTTATCCATCTGGCATATTGCGCACGTGTATTTGAGTGTTCCTGGTCCTTTCTTGCCGTTCATTTTGAACACTTTATGACAGTAAAAGCTTTATGACCAATCAATCAATAAAAAAACGGGGGTGGTGATTTCGCCCCACGTGAGTCGCTCCCGCCTATCCTTTGGAACTTTTCGGATTTTCAGAAGGTACGCTCCATGTGCTGTTGTTCATCAGACCGAGTCGTCAAACCTCGGCGTGCCGTGGCTCCCAAACAAGCAGCACAGACGGTCCCCGAAGGGGCCATCGATTTCTCACCAGGTGAACAACGGAGCACGCCCCGTACTAAACTCCTACTAGTTCCCTTCACGACGGCCAAGATCTCGGAGCAGCGTTCAATGGATATCCCGCCACACCAAGAAACTCGACCCAAGGCTTTTTATTGGCCTGGCAACCAACCTGGCAACAAATGGCCGTCACCTCGGACCGATGCTACCAGAGGCACCCGTCAACGGTCTCTGGGAATGGTCAATAATTACGCGCCAGGGAAGGGGTTAACAGGGCACTACCCTCATCCCATTCATCGTTCCCCAACGCCTAGGGCACCTCTAGTCATAGTCTCTCGCAACCAGTGAGCCTCGATTGGCGTTGTTTATAGAGGTTCCAAAGCCTCTCTTCTGACGCGTGAGGTAGCTGCCAGGTCCGTATATGTATAAAGATGAAAAAAGGGTAAGAGTGACATGATAGAGGAAGGTTTTCTTTAGTTTTTTTTTCTTTCTTCTTGTATAATAAGTGGAAGAGATAGGATAAAAGCGAAAAAAGAGAAGGATAGGGGTGAAGAAAGAAGGACGCACGTACTCTGGAACCTAGTTTCCGAACAAATCGACAAGGAAAGCCATACCCGGGGTACCCAGAATAGAGGAACCCCCGCCGACATAGCTCGAAAAGTCAAAGGTACACAAAAGTTCTCTTCCCGTGACAAGGAGGCGTCACCTCTCCCTCTACGAGAGAGAGAGAGAGAGAGAGAAAGAGAGAGAGAGAGAGAGAGAGAGAGAGAGAGAGTTTACGTATATGACTATATAAATACAAAGAATGTCTACTCAACAGATCAGTTTAACTCCAGCCCTCACACCGCTGACATCGTCACTCGTCATTAACATAACATAACATAATTTCACGGATGACAAAAGCCACACGGGCCTATCAAAGGTCATTCGCATCTGTCAAAACTCACCCACAAAATGCATCCATAAGATTAAGTCAGATCGTACATCTTCAATATACAATTTAAACAATCCATAAGATTGTGTCAGATCATGTATCTACTATATACAATTTAAACCATCCACAGGAAAGCGTCCAAAAACGAAAAGCATCATCATCAAGGCTCGTCAAAATGCAAAATATCCATAACATACAATATTAAAAAAATAAATCCACAGGAATAAGTCCAGAATAACACCCTGCCCCCCTCCCCAATAAAAAACGTTAACCTTCCCTCCCCATATAATTATCTAATCTGCGATTTAAAACATTAAAGTTTGGACTGTCTACTCTCTCAAGTTGCAAACTATTCCAGTAATCTACCACACTATTGGTGAAAAAATATTTTCTAACATCCAACATGCACCTGTTTGTTTAATTTTTTAAGTGACGATCCCTAGTCCTATTTCTACCTTCCAACTTAAATAACTTGTTAAAATCCAACTTATCCATCCTAGAAAAGATTTTAAAAAGCTCAATCTTATCTTCCCTCACACACCTTCTTTCAAATGAGAACATATTTAGTACCCTTATTGATAGAAGCCTTCGTCACATATGGCATAAGGATTGTAAGCATCCGACAGGCGCATTTTGCTATGTCTACGGCGAATTTATTAAGACAGGAGCGAAAAAGTACTCTGTACAGAGATCTTATAAAATGTGTAAGGCCTACAAGGCATATTTTGGCATTCCAGTTGGAGATCAAGAAAAACCTTGGGCACCTCACTTCACCTACGGCCATTTTAATCATAATAAGACCGCTCAGAGGGTTTTTAAGTATTTATATTGGCCAGGTAAGGCCAGAGAAGTTGATAAATGCAATGGCGTGATGCCTTCCAAAGGACATCAGCAAAAAGACGCGTCAAGCCAGCCCCCTTTCAGAAAAGCCCGATCATCTCGGAACATTTTCTGGTGTGTCCATTGATCTTATTGGCTCTATTAATCACCCGTCTAGTGAAGGTCACAGTTATGTCCTCACTTTGGTAGACTTCGCTACCAGTTTTCATGAGGCAGTTTTCCTTAAGAGCATTGATAGGTTTTGGTGCGCCGAAGCCCTCCTTTCCATTTTTTCTCGGGTAGGAATTCCGAAAGAGGTATTGTCGGATCGAGGAAGACAATTTACCTCCGACCTTATGGAGTATGTCGGCAAGCTTTTTATGGTAAAACATTTGTTTACCACCCCATGCAAACAGAGTTTGCAAAAAGCTAAATGGCACATTGAAAACAATCCTCATAAAATTGTGTATAGCTCAGCCCCGAGAATGCCACCGTTTTTTACCAGTGGCACTGTTTGCGTGTCGTGAAATCCCCCATAGGGCCATAGGATTCGCTTCCTTCAAATTACTGTATGGCCGTAATGGTCGAGGCTCCCTTGCTATTTATAAGGAACTTTTCACTAATCCCCGTCTGGATAACCAAATCCAATCCTCCTATTCGTACCTCCTAGACCTCCGAAAGCGCCTAGAGATATGTGCCAACATCACGTCCTAAAATGCTTAGGTAAATTTGGAGAAGTATCGAACTTATTTGGATTTTAAGGCGAAGGAAAGAAATTTTACGCCTGGCAAGGAGGTGCTATTGCTACTTTCCAAGGAGAGTAACAAGCTCCTGAGCCAGTGGAAGGGCCCCTTTTCCGATTTAGAGGAAAAAGGACCAGTGGATTACCTGATTCGAACCCTCTCAGGAGATAAGGTTTTCCACATCAATATGTTGAAGAAATATCACCGCCTTCAATGTCCCGCAAGTAATATGTTTGAACAAAATGGTGATTACCCTATTCCATCTTTACCTGGACCCCCGGAATCATGTTTCCCTGTGCTGGATGTCTCCTCCAGGCTAGCGCCTCTTCAAAAGAGTCAGCTGCATCAGTTGCTAAATGGATTTGAAGATGTTATCTCCGAGACTCCCGGTTGCTCCAATCAATTTGAGCATGCCATCGTCCTCATCACTTAAGAACCTGTTTGATCGAACTCTTATCCATTTGCCATCCACCTTAAGAATGCATTTAACGAAGAAGTGGACAATATTTTAGCTTTAAATATCATCGAAACCTCCAAATCAGATTACTGCTCCCCGATAGTCATGGCTCGCAAGCCCGACCAACCCTCCCACATGTGCGTCGATTTTCGAAAATTAAATTCAGTCACAGTGTTTGATGTAGAACCTATTTCCCTTATAGACGAAAATCTCCACCTTTTGAGGAAGCTTAATCTATTTCTGAGTTGGACCTCTGTAAAGCCTACTACCTAATTTCCATCTGTAAATACGCGCGCAAGTATACTGCTTTTCCCACCTACAAGGGTCTTATGCAGTTTAAAAGACTCCCTTTCGGGTCAGTCAGTCACTGAATGTAGAAACTATAACAGGATGATGCGAAGGAATGTGGATGACTTGCCGCACGTCTCCTTCTATTTCGCCATCTCTATGCTGCTACCTCTACGTGGGACCAACACTTGACAGCTCTCCGCGCCCTACTTATTAGGCTTTCTGAGCAGGGACTCACCCTTGGCCCTAGTAATTGCAACTTTGCGTACAATACTATTAAGTATCTGGGATTTAATGTTGGGAAAAATCAGATGGGCCCCAGGACGAAAAGGTCAGAGCCATTGTTGAGATGCCCTTTCCCCGCACGAAGAAACAGCTGAGGTTATTCATGGGATCGGCCTCCTTTTAACGTAGATTTATCCCTAACTTCACGTCTATTCCCCCCCCCTTTAAGTGCCTTCTTTTAGAAGAGATCCCCAGATCCCCCTTTCATGAAATCCCGGAGCTACTGCAGCTCAAGGACAAGCTAGGATTCGCCCACATTTTGAGGCTCCCTAATCCCTCTAAACCCTTAGGCATCAGGATGGATGCGAGTGATGAAGGAATTGGATGCGTGCTGCTCCAATACTCTGACGAAGGTAAAAACCACCCGGTGGCTTACGCGAGCCGAAAGCTACTGCCCCGTCAACGTAATTACTTGGCAATAGAACGGGAAGCATTAGCTATAATATGGACTATTACCAAATTTAGCATTTATTTAATAGGGAAAGAGTTTATTGTCCAAACTGACCATCACCCTTTGTAGTAGCTCCGAAATACTAAGAGCCAGACAGGATGTAAAATTCGATGGCTTTTGATACTCGAACAATATCAGTTTAAAGCTAGCTATATACGTGGTACCGAGAATTGTATAGCTGATCATCTTAGCCAGAATCCATTAGCCGACCATGCCAGCTAATCCACTAACTTGTAGTTCGCCTGTAAATCCTTTAGCTAATCATGTATATATGATTTTCCTTTTTTTTAACTCTGTACATATATACGTATATGGTCCCTGTAGTTACTTTTTTAATAGAGTGGGGGAGGGTTGTTGTTCCACTACCCTTTTAGACAAAATTCTAATTTGGTTCCTTAATTTAAATGATTTTTTTGTAGACCAGTTTATATTATTTTTTTTGTCAGGTCAATATCATAGCCTTTTGTAAGCCTGTCGAATACAGGTCTGGTCTCCAGCTTTTTTTATCAGGCTGACGCCTTTATAATAATTCCTCCCATCCCACTTTGCGATGTCCCTTGTTCTTCCGCCTCTCTCAGAAAAGTTCCATCGTATGGAACGGAGGCGTGTAAACAAAAGAACAACCTCTGACCTTCTCACGTTATTTGGAGACCACGTGCGATTGCATCCCACCATGGAAAACGTCACTTGCGGTTCGGGAACAATCGCGAGAAGTTTTGACTCCTGAACGTATTGGAGAAATATCCCCTAATCCTGAGCAATTCTCCCTAGCCTCCAAACCCGAGCCGCTGTGTTTCGCGCCTTGCTGTTAAATGATGAATCGAATCCGCCTCCGGATTAAGATATCTGGAGCTTGTCAATTGGCAGCTTCTCTGATCGGCAATCATTTCAATTTGCGCGATAGTCTTACTTCGTTTAATCGAACCGAAGAAAACCTCTATCGATTACCTTTGAGGAAAAGAAGTTTCCTCTTCCAGTGGAATTACGAGAATTCCCACATTGCCCGTCGAACGTCATGTTTGAAGATTAGCTATTTTCATCGGAAGGTTGGTTCGGATCGTACCTCACTTGCCTCATTCGGACAGTGCCCCACTTGCCTCATCGGATCGTCTCCACTCGCCTCATCAAAAGAAGGACCTTCTTCGAAGTCACCGACCCGTAAGACTGAATCCCCCTCCATTATTAATATTGTCAAGTTCCCCCTTTTAATCTGAGCCTAGTAACGCTAATGAATTAATTCTATTTGAGAATCTCTCCTCATAATAATTATCTAGAGACTATTTCCATTTAAATAATCCCCTTTTGCCGTTATTTGGATGTTTGTAAATAAAATTATTTTTTTGTTAATTCATCCTTGACTAACCTTGAACGATACTCTCTGCCTATTCAAGTATGTCTCGCCAACATTTATGCACTCTGTCTGATTATTAAGGATTTAAAACCCAAAGCCTCAGGTTTCACCTCCTAGTCGGTCGTTAATCCCTGCGAACAGTCCTTAAACGGTTTGTGTTGCAGTAGGTGATTAAGTCCCCCTGCATACATAATACAGGAGTAGTGTATGGTATAAAGTGGTGTACCACGACACAAAGGAACGTACTCGGGTTCTGTGCTTGGCACTTAGCCCAGGTTCGACCTTATTGAAGATCCTACCGTTTTGGGCTGGATCACCTCAAGAACCATATCCACCTCAGAGGGACATCCATGTGACCATCCCCTCCCCCCAAAGACATCACGGCTCCCATTTGAGGTACCTTTGGTCTCATCTAGGGAGTGAACCGGCATCCATCGGTGAAGAGAGATGGGCAGGTACCCTGGGCCCTGTAACCTCAGCATACATGACTGCAGGACATTAGGTGAGGGGGCACAGACTGATGGGCATGCTATCCCTTGCCTCCCTATGAGGGCTGTCCCTATCGAGCCGTCTCCACCGGGAGAGATCAATTCCGGGCCATCTGCGTGCTTTCGTGGCAGTCCCCCGTGAAAGTAAAGGAGGGACTGCCGCTGGAAACAAGATAGAGTCGCCTAAGGGCGCCTCCAGGGGAGAAGGTGAAGGGAAGTACACCACAGCTGTAGGCTTAAGAGAAGATTAAGTCTCCTCTATATTAGAAGGAGTTTGTTCCGAGAGGTCCAGTGAGAGAGGATTATTTTTAAAATTTTCATTAATGGGCATTGAGACCCTATGAGTACTACTGGGTGCAAACACTAATCACCCTGCGTAGTATCACGCTTTGCGAAGGGTGAATACTGGGATGGCAAAGCCTGCGGCCGCCAGTAGAAGTGCCCCTTGCCTCCCGCCCGGTGGCCAGGGAGCGTGGCGGCTGCACCTTGGGCTGAGCGTAAAATTGGTAGACCTTGAAAAGAGAGAGAAAGGATATGCGAGCAAGGTGAGGAAGGTTGTAACTTGCCCCTTCAACCGGATCCAGGGGAATGGGCATTGTTTCCCCTCACCCATCCTCGATCCGTGATAGATTGTTGAGAGGAAGCTGGTCGGTGTCGATCCTGAGAAATTAGACGCCGACCATAGAGAGGTGTGTGAGAGGTTGTAGGGAAAATAAGGAAGCGGGGTAAGGAAACAGGGTGTCAGAAAGAAGGAGAAGAGGCTAAGCTGGGGCCGCACGGGGTGCTGACTCCCTTTACGGCCTCGAGGAAAGCAAATCGCCGTGCCCCTCGCGGGGGATAAACAAGGCAGTGTAAACAAGGCGAGGGTAAACAAGGCGGGGTAAATGCGGTGGCAAAAATAGGATATGATGAAAACGATGACCCAAATAAATGAGTTAATGTGGCATTGGAAACTTTCCCGAAACGGTAGAAAGATATCCTTTTCAATCCCCTTCTCTAGCCCCATATTTTTTATGTTCTTTGTTTGTTTATATCTGTTTTATTTTCACTCTCTTTTGTTTTCTTTATTTTTAGATCTCTGCCCAGTTACCCACCTGTTGAAATGGGATTATTTAAATCCAATCATTTCCTATACTTGCGCAAATTAATCATGTCACATTTTTTCAAAATGTTTCGGACAAAAGTAAGTTAATATGATATAATTATTTACATATGTTCTATACATCTGCGTATCGTTTTTCATGAGTGCCCTTAGGTTTTGTTGTGGTTTATAGCTATGTAATAACATTTTTCATTTTACGTTAGTTTAGAAAATTAATCATAAGGATAATTCTTTTTCAAATAGACGAATATTAATGCGATATTTTTGTGATAGCGAAGATTATAAATGAAGAAATATAAAGTTATTTAAGCTGAAAAAAAGAAAAATGGCGAATTTTGGCAATAATGTGTTTAAATAAAACCATTTCAAAATGTTTCGTCAGTATTGCTTGAAATGCGGCAATAACGCTAAAAATCACTAAATTTGATTTATTTTCTATCTAAATGTTTTAGAAAATGTACTCATAACTAAACATACTCCAAACATTCCATCTCTCATAAAAATAATGTATTAGATTATCAATCTGTGAATGATATTCAGCGTAAAGTGTGACTAATCATAGCAACTGTACTTAGGCCCGAGTAGGCAAAATAGGAGACTACTACGAATATCGATGACGATAAAGGAGCGCAACTATCCTAAACTCCACCCTATTCTCTGTAACGAAGATGAATCCTCTTTTAAGAAGCATCCTCTCCAGCTTTAGCGCCCCTAGTAAACTCCTCTTTAAAACACTCGGTCAACGTTCTACCTATTTCCATTTCCCCTAACTTTATCATTTTCTTTCCATCCTCTATTTAGAGACCATCAGGGGTAGATGTCCTCCTTTATTATCGCTTTATCCTCTATAACTCTCACACTGTCCACCTCGCAGGGTTTTTTTACTATCTGAGAATAGTGTGCGACTACGAGGTCTTCGAAGAAGTGCGTGTGTGTATTCATGTCCAAGCACTTCTTTGTATGGGCCAAGGAATGGGGGTGGGGGCTGTAAGCTAAAATCAAGGGTTATTAAAGTTCTCAAAACTGTAATAACTGGACTAAAATGACTTTGGGGGACATAGAATGAGGCTAACGAAGGGGTGGTACAATTGGTGTTTCCACGTAATATCATTGGATTCGTTATTGCTATCACGTAGCAAAATCCGCCCAATAAGCTCCAGCAAAGGACGAGAAGAAAGCCGCATCAAGGACAACGTTCGAGGAGGTAAGAAAATGAGTGTATGGTTAGCCAAATTCTTTTAAGATTATCCTCAGGTGACTAAGGCAAAGGATATAGCCAAAATATTACATATAATTTTCCACTGCATAGAGCAGAAAATACTCCTAGGTTCAATCAGAACTTAAAAAAAAAACTATAAAAAACAGCAAAAAATCTTACTCCGGAGGGAGACATCCCCCTCTGGGAACAGAACATGTAGCCAACAGCAAAACCGAAACAAGTGCAAGGGACAAGCCCAGCCAGTTGGGCGGTGGGTGTGTGTGGGGGAGGGGGAGGCTGTCATCACTGTAACGTTCAAGGGAGCGCTCAATCAAAGGGCGGCGCTGCGTTCCGCGAGCGTGTCATAATTGAAAGTGCCAGAAAACGACCTGAATCAGTCGATGCATTGGTGAGGCGGGGAGGGGGAGAGGGGGCTGAACTGATACCTGACATGTAGTCAAAGCGCTGGTCTGATTGCCCAATCCGTGCAGGCTGGAGGGTGCGTTTATTTCCCGCAATCCCCACATGATCTCGACATCGTCCCTGCTCGCCGTCACGAATACAGTGAACCGTGGAGGGCGGATATTTCTATGCCTCGAGGGCACCCAGTGAGCTCTGTGAGTCCATAAAGTCAGAGCCAAAACTCTGAACGGGGCACGACCCGTAATCTCTAGTGTTGCCGTTTTGGTCTTTTAAAAAACAGATCTGGTTTATTTTGAAGTAATTTAGTTTACTTTTTTAAAGTTTGGTTTATGGTTTTTATTTAATTTATATTATTATTCATCTAGTCTTAATCTAGTTTTTTTTTTAAATGGTTTAAATTATTAAGTGAATACCTAAATTTCGTAACTGATTGCCGAGCATTTATGACTCAATAGCTTACCAACCAAGTCTTAAGGAAACGTCTAGTAATCACGCAGTTGCGCCTTATTAGTGGAAAGTGCTTCAAAACAATCCGTGGAAAACTTGTTAGTGCATTATTATTGATAGATAAAATTTCTACATCCTATACAACAATGCCAAAACAATCAAGTTACAACCCAAAATTTAGAAAAGAATGGTTAAAGGACTTTTTTTGTAAAGACTGGTTGCTAGAACTGCCAAATGATGATACTAAAGCATATTGCAAATTTTGTATACTCTCATTTCGTGCAATATATGCAGATATCAAGCAGCACGATAATACAAAGAAACATTTATCTCATGAATCTCTCTCAAATGCAAAGTTAAATTTTCCTAAGAAAAGTGACACCTGCAACAATACCTTTTTGGCAGAAGCGAGGTAGGCTTTCTTCATTGCTGAACATTGGTCTATTAACACTTATAATCACTTGACTAATGTCTGTAAAAAGGCATTTCCAGATATTAAGATTGCTGGAGACATGAAGCTTCATCGGAAAAAATGTACCTCTATAATAAAACATGTCTTATATCCTCATTTTATAAATGAATTGAATGCTGATAATGATAAAACCGGTTACAGTATTCTCATAGGTGGATCTACAGACATCAGCATTACGAAGTGTTTAAGTATAGTCATAATTTATTTTAACATGTTGCAAAAAAAAATAGTGTCAACATTTCTTGCATTTGCTCCAATTGAAGAGTACTCAGCTAAAGCACTAGTAAGTGTTGTAAAATCTACTTTGGAGAAGTAGAATTTAGATATCAAGAAATTAATTGGAATAGGAACAGACAATGGCGTGAACAATGGTTTGCATGCCAAACTGAAACTGGAGAAAACTTCTTTAATAGTTATAAGATGTATGTGCCATTCTCTACAATTTGCTACCTCAAAAGCTGTGGAAGGCACAACTCCTCGGCACTTAGATTTATAGTTAGTGACACAAAAAAACTGGTTCTCAAGAAAACATTCAAGATAACTAGCTTATAAAAAACTTTATAGTTTGATTAATTATGGCCACAGTCCCTTAAAAATAGTTAATGCATACAACACCCGATGGTTATCAATTGTATCTACTGTAAATCGAATCTGTGATCAATGGGTTGACCTAAAATGCCATTTTGATATTGCTCGAAATGTAGAAAGATGTTACAATGCAGAAATGCTGTATAATGCTTATGCTGATGAAAAGAATTTGTTATATATTTATATTTGAAAAATATATTGAATAAAGTAAACAGAGCTAATAATCTCAGTATTGATTCAAATACTACTGATCCAAGTAAATTAGTAGAAGGCCTTGTTTTCCTTATTAAAATTCTTTTAAAGCAAATATTAATTCCTACAAATCAACTTTATCCTTTTACTTGCAACATTGCTGAAAATCCAGAACCAATTCCATATTTAGGCTATGAATCTAAAAAAGAAATAAGGGAAATGAATCTTAATGAAGAAGAAACCAATGTTATTAAAAGTAGATGCAGAATGTTTGCTATCAAGCTTGTCAAAGAAATTAGGCAGAGAGTTCCTTAAAATGGTGAAATTTTGAAAAATGTCCGCTTTTTCAGTTTCAAGTGCCTCGAATGCATCAAAAGAACCTATAACAGAACTGCTCTAAATGTTCCACATAGATCCAAATAATATAAGCCAAATAGAACGTTAATTGAAAACTAACTCTTGTTCAATGGGTCAATCTCAAAGACACCCAAAAATTCTAGGCAGAAGTTTCATTGCATGTAGATGCTAATGGATTTAATCCTTTAAAAAAATTGATGGTCTTTGCCAGAAGATTCTTACCATTCCACACTCAAATGCTGAAGTTGAACGAGTTTTTAATATAATGAACATGGTAAAATGTAAGCAAAGAAATAAAATAGGGCATGAACTTCTAGTTGCAATTTTAATAATTCTTGCTGGGCTTAAGAGAGTTGGAAAGGATTGCCATACATTTATTATTCCAGTCTTAGAAAAAGAAAGAAATTATCCTCTCAAAACATAGAAGAGAATGAAGAAATTGAAGAAGAAAATTTAGAAGAAGCATTAGCTCAATTTAGTTGTTAACTAATTTTAATAAAAAGGTTGGTCTTTTTATAGTTTTTTTTATTTTTGAGTTTGGTCTTTTTTAGTCTTTTTTCTGAACCTTATTTGGTTATATTTGATATCATAAAAGTGACAACCCTGGTAATCTCCCGTGCCGAATAGTCTATTGCAACCAGCTCGGCCGTGAAAAAAGACAGTGCGCCCTTAAGAGGGGAGAACTCTTCCCAAGAGTCGTATGATGATACAGCTTTGATTCAAAGTGCTCTAACAAGTGGAGATGAACGGAAGTGAGGAGATAATTCTCAGCATTTCTTTCGTTCCACTTGATTTAAGATTCTACGTCGGATGTCGAAAAGGAGGAAGTTTTTCCTCAGCAATGTTTTTAAAGGAAAAACCAACGAGGGCACAATAACCATAAAGTTTGTAAGCGGGCATCTGTAAATGAAGTGAAGCTCGACGAACGGAGAATGTGTCCAAATGGGCCGACAGGTCACGCAGATGCGGTTATTGGGACAAGGAGGGCTCGCAATCCTCCAGATGTTAGCTGCAAAATAGTTGCCCATGCTACACTTGACTCCCCATGGAGGGGGTTTAAGCATGATTTAAGGAAGCTACACTATCCCCTCAACCCCAGCAAGGAAAGAAGTCATTATACCGAAAATTAAGCGGGAACAAATGGAAAGGAAGAAAATTTAGAAAAAAATTATATATGAGAAAGGGAATTAATAATTATTACGTATATTAATTTGAATCATGTTTTAATTAAGGAGATCACTGGTCCCCCAGTAAACATTTGGCCCCTCAACCTATTTTCCTTTCTCAACCTTGTTTTGTTTGTATACACTCAACTATCAAACTTTATTATATGGCATTTGCTTATTTTTAAACTATTCTTATGCATGTTATCTAGTGGTAGCTTTTTAGGTATAGAGCTCGTTTTTTTCCCATTATCTAGCCGTTTACGCTAACGTATGAAACAGTGAAAAGTAGTACAATTTGCTTGACCCAGGACAATTACTACATTTCCAATTACCCCGGACAAAACAAAGCTGGTTCCATCTCGTAACACAACGATCGGTTTGATTTCCTCACATCGGCGCAAACTCACAAATGCAGTCACAACTGTACACATACAGGCACAAATGCATAGTCACAGCTGTAAACATACACGCAAAATGCACAGTTACAACTGTACACATACACGCACAAATGCACAGTTACAACTGTACACATACAAGCACAAATGCACAGTTTTAACTGTACACATACATGCACAAATTCACAGTCACAACTGTACACATACACGCCTGGTGACACGATTAAGATTTTACGTGAAGGCGAATGACACCCGATCGCAGTCCTTCGGTATCAACCTCGGTCTGGTTTTGGGCGGAAACCCAAGCAATAATTCAAACATCAATCCCACAAATACTAGTCACCCTCTCCCACCTACCAGTATACCCTGAATCAACGGAAATAAAAAAATAATAATAAAATACCAATAGTAATACAATTTTAAAATAATAATTAATTAATAAATTATAGATAATATAATAATAATAATAAATAAAAAACTACAATAATATCAATAATAACTAATAATAATACTATCGTCAGGAAACGAGCGAAACCCCTAGGGATTTTCTTGGAATCCTGAGATTCTTTGGACAAGGAGGGGAGGGGATTTGCGAGATCCTGAGAATCACAGGGGAAGAAAGAGATACCAGGGACTTAGGAAAATCCGGGAGATCTCATCGTAGGTACCCTGGGATTCGGCGCATTCGAGATCCATCCACATTCTGGTGTTCCGCCTGAGTCTTCCAGGAGTGGGGTAGACAGTCAGGGAGGGGTGCTTGGGTGAGACCTCGCCCGGAGGGTGGGACCACGAGGCACTGGTCGTAGCACCATCGGCGTGAGCTTCACTCTCGTCGCGGCCGTCGCAGAGAGAACAGCCCGAGCGAGGCTGTCCCACGCCTTCTCTGCCTCGCTTCCAACCGCTCATTGCCCCCTGAGCCTCGCCCGGTGTAGGGGTCAGCAGCCCCTAAGCGAGTGAGGCCTGTGTTTCAGTCGTTTTTACTCCTGTGATCAGTGATTTTGCTCCAGTCCTGTACTTTTTCATCGACAATTACTCAACCATTTGATACTCGTAATGTACTATTACACCATGTACACGTAGATGTACTACAGGGTGATTGGAAAAACTAGTAATTACTGCTGTGAGAGGGATATTCATACCTATAAATATTCACCTAAACCGCGAATTCATTTTCAAAAGTTATAATATATATATATATATATATATATATATATATATATATATATATATATATATATATATATATATAACACTCGAAAAAATATCAAGCTCTTTCGCTCTCTGAAAGAGAGCTTTGTAAATAAAGATAAGAGCTTGGAATCAATGATTATTATATATGCCGCTAAGGAAAGCACATAATACCATGCTAATGTATGTTATGTTAATTCGTTCCTGCGAGAGTGAGTGACCTTGGTATTATTATTATTCGTATGTATGAAGGTGTTTTGTTGTGCAAGCGGGAATAATCACTAGGAGAGGAGAGGGAAGAAATAGAGTGCTTTATTAAGCCTTACGCCCGTATGTGAGCGGATGTGTGTGCGTTGCTCGGGGCTCTGATTACAGGTAGCATAAAATGCGTTTTTAGAAACCTCGCAAAGCACCTATCAGCTAAATTTGGCTACCTCTTGAGGTCATATTTTGGGAGTTATTTTTCTCCTCTAATTCAAAGTGTGCACCTCCTGCAGAAAGTTTGTTCATCATCAACTTTCTCACTCTCGATTAGACTCTCTCTTTCTCTAATATCTCCACACCGTTGCACAAATTAACACTAAGTTAGTTCAAATAAGATCAAGAAAAAAAACACTTTCAGTTATTAGAGACTGCATCGTCTATCTCGTTTGTTTCCTTGCAAACGGAGGGTTTTCTTCAGGTTCTGCCACACTTCTAATGTCCCAAAGCTTGTCTGTAAATAAAAGAAACTGCGGCAGCTTTCTATTTGTCACTCTTTGATGTGCGATTGGGCGAATAAAGAAAACGGAATCAATAAGTGGTTTTTGCTGCGTCACTATCTAATGCAAGAACTACACTCAGAGTCATACGGATACTCTCTCTTTTTCTCTCTAACTTGGTTTGCCTATATATAATTTTATAAATAAGATTTAATTATACCCGTTTAAAATTTGCATGGATTCGAACCTATGCCGTCAAACGGTCTCCTTCCAGGGAATACTTTAAACCACTCAGCCACCATTCGCATCTTGCAAAATAGAATGTTTCAATGGGCCTTAGAAGTCAAACATGGTAGGTTAGACACAAGGAAATTAAGATTGAATAACAAATGGGGTAATAACGACCCAAAACTGGAGTTGGCCATGTTATAGCATTGATCGAATTTCACCAGCCCATCCCCCGTATGATGGCCATCAAGGCATCTTTTTATATGGCCTACGGCAAGGTCGAGTCGAAACACCAGATCTAGTGTCGTGCTAGTGTTCCAATTCGGTTGGACGGATCGGTTTCAGCCGAAATGACGGTGTTGCCTGCATATAGGAAGAGGAAAGTATGACAATGTCGCCCTTCATAATTCCTTGTTTACGTAGAGCTCTCATAATTAAATGTGTTAATTAAATCGAAGTTTTTTTATAGCTTTTAAATGCAATATTGACAAGAATTACATATTCATTTGTCTGCCGCAGTATTTGTTGAATCGCCAACAAATGAAATTGTAGTAATATGTAGTAATTTAAATGTAATTGTAGCGTCTAATTATAATTTGACTTACTACAATTACATCCTAAACATACATGATTAAGGGGATTGCAGTCGATCGGCTGTTTGGGTATGTTAGAAATTTTGTATGTTACTTAAGCTCCAGATTGATCTATCGTTCCTTAATTTTCCCCTGTTGCCCTTTTTAAAAAGGGGAACATGGCAGGTAGTTTAGCAAGAGGTTTCCTCCATGAATTAAGACAATTGTTACACCCTTTTCTATAAGTGCTTTGTAATTTACCATGCTGTGCAAACCTGCGTATTTCTTTACTGAAGAGATTTCCTTCTCGTTTACCAAGACATTGCTATTTGGCGTTTGGTGTCAATTGTGATCTCAAAATTCTTGATATAATTCTTTGACTCAACTTTTTCTCTTCAGCACGATGCTGAACGTTGAAAGGCGGCATTATGGAAGTGTTGTTCTTCTATTTCTATTCATGGGGAGGATTTCGCCGAAATATGGTGCTAGAAAATGAGTGTGTTGACTGAGATTAGGCCTTCAGTTTTGTGGCAAATTTTTTCTATGATTAAGTAACTCGATTCAAATGTTCGATTGTTACAATCACTTATTTTCCTTTCGTTTTGATGCCAACTTGTCCTTCAATATTTGGGTAACCGAAAGCCATAAAAATAAAGGAATATTGGAACAGCTTAATAGCTTCCATGGATGAAACCAAGCCATTCGTAGTCCAAAATTTTAACTTCGTTTGAAATCTCGATGGGCTTGAGTGAAGCGTCTTTTTAAAGCAAAGAAAACCAACAGGGCATTTTCAGTTTTGGAAGAAAAATGTATGAATGGTAAATTTAAAAAGGTACAATTATGTGGATGATAAAGACCGCGAATCGACTAAAGAAGAGACTCGAACACATTGAAGACCAAGATGACCAACAACGAAGGCAAGTACCATTGCTGGGCTCTATTTTCCGTGGTCTCCGCTTTTAACAATATACATTCTTCCACTTCTGTCTTCGCGGCTTTCCTTACCCACGCTTTTCCTAACAACAGATCAGCTGGATTTTTATCCTTGATTAATTAAAAAAAATCACTTTGTTCTCTCACAGGCGAGTGAAAAGTGTATACAAATGTAATAAACATCGTGTGGAATTCAACGATTAGGATTGGGAAATTAAAAATGGCGAATGTGAGAAAAGAGTATAGGATAGTTAGGAAATATTGTGTATGGTGTGCGTGTGTTGATGAATAGGTATAAGTTGAGGGTGATATTTATGGAAATGATACAGTGAGAATGATGATGAATTGTGCTAGGTGGCCTGGAAAACTCTTTTGTTTTTTTAATTTACTTTGCATTTTTAGTCGCTTGCGAGTCTAGTCGCGGCGACTCTACATCTCACTATAACGGTCAGTCGGTCGGTCCCGTTTTGCTTCTTTTGTTTTTGTTGTAATAACATTGTAACTATACTGCCGATTCTAACGAAATTTGAAACCTTTATGTTGCTCTACATTCTCTTTCGAATGATATAATTACCAAAGTCCTCCCAAGGTTATCCAGAGAATTATTTGGCAATGCCTTAATAACTATTCGGCCGATTCGAACGAAATTTGAAACCCTTATATTGTTTTACATTCTCTTTCGAATGATCTATTTACTAAAGTCCTCGCAAGGTTAGCCAGGGAAATATTTTGTTTTGCCAATAAAATCATAATTAATCGGCCGATTCTAACGAAATTTGAAACCCTTATGTTGTTTGACATTCTTTCGAATTATATAATTGACAAAGTCTTCCCAAGGATAGCCCGGGAATTATTTTGTTTTAGCAATAACATCATAACTATTCTACCGAGTCTAATGAAATTTATAACCCTTATGTTGTTTACATTCTCTTTCAAATGATATAATTGCCAAAGCCCTCCCAAAGTTACCCAGGAAATTATTTTGTTTTGGCAAAAAAATCATAACTATTCTGCCGATTCTAGCGAAATTAAAACTCTTATGTTGGTTTACATTATCTTTCCAATGATAGAATTACCAAAGTCCTCCTAAGTTTATTCCGCGAATTATTGAAAGTTTTGAACGTCGTAAGATCATAAATCAGAAAAAGAGAGAACGCGACTTTTTGTTCAGCAGACCTTGTTTTTTTGGTATTTTTTGTATTTTTATCGCTTGCTCATTTTAGCATTTATAATTTTCTTTTCTTTATTGTTTTTGTGCCTTTTTTCACTTTTGCAGTAGTTATATATATATATATATATATATATATATATATATATATATATATATATATATATATATATATATTTATATATATATATTATTTATTTATCGTTCTTCGTTCTTCCTCTGGTTTCTCATCATTGTTTCTTGTTCATATTCTCATTAGTGTGTCAATTTTGCTTTGCTCCATTTCGGTTGTCATATTCGTTTTCAGTTTTAGTTGTCAATATCGGCAGTCTTATTCGGTTTGTTATCATTTCTTTATTTATATATTGGGTTAATGTTTATCATTGTATTTTTTCTGCTTCCGTCAAATCGCTGTCTATATCTGATTTGACGGATTTCGTTGTCAGGTACGGTTATTTTGTTTATTTTTTCCTGGAGTAGCGTTTCTGTTAGTTTTGCCCACAGTTTTTTGGCGCGTTTGTGTAGTACATTATTTATTGGTTCGAGTGCGGTTCTCTGGTGTAGATCTTCTGGTGTTATTCAATCTTGCCTTCTCTTGTTTTCTATAAATCTTGTGGCCCAGTTTTGTATTATCTGGGCCTTTTTTATTTGCGTTTTGCTCATCTTGGGTCGAACGAGGGATGTGTATAGTTTTTTTTTCTTATTCTTGCTTGATAGGTTACGGAACCTTTGTAGCGTTGTTATTGTCGCTTTAGCTTCCGTCACTTTTTGTATCAGATGGGAGGTATATCCATTTGTCTTAAGTTTGAGTTCGAGGACTTTCACTTACGTGCTATATGGGTACGCATCTCCATCGACTCTAACAGTGGCTGTTTTTCTTCGTTTTATCAGTATCAAATTTTTTCGAAGTTGTTTAAGTTCTTAATCTCTCTCGCTTGTCCTCTGGCCAATGTCTCTTGAGTTTTTTTTCTGCTGCTACTTGTGATTTGTGTGATGTACATCGCAATCTCGTCTGTTGGTTGAGGTAGGTCACGGGTGTACAAAATTGGAGATTTTTTTCTGTAATAATTTCCAGGGGGTGGGGTCTCCGTCCCTCGCTTGCTCCTGAACTCGTGTTGTTGTGGGTTATAGAGATTGTTGTTTTCAAGGTATTTCTTTAGCGTCTCATTTAGGAGCTTTTCGAGGAGTTTCCCGAGAAACTCCAGGTGCGAGATGGGGCGGTAGCTTTCGATTTGGTGCATCGGTTTGCCCGGCTTTGAAAATCTTCAGAGGCGATTATGCACGTTGTTTAGTGTGTTAATCAGATGTGCATTGGTTATGCCGCTTAGACCTGGTGCTTTTTGCTTAAATGGCTTGACTGATGTCAAGTATTCTTCCATTGTGAAGGACATTCGTTCTTCCGAGTGGGTGTGTCTCTCCTCGTCAACTCATGCCTATGTCGTGATGTTATCTTGTGTTTCTAGTGTTTGTATGACTTCTTCATATTCCCCCTTGTCGTAGTCAATGTTTTCTTCTGGAGAAATTGAGACTATTTGTTTCTAGTGCCTTTGGAAGTGTTTTTGCATTTCGGCATTCCGTTGCACTTCCTCGTTTCTTACTTTAACTAATATTTATTTTGTATTTTGTCTGTGTTTCTCGTAATCTTCTGTATTCTGTCCAGAATTTCCTCGGATCGATTTCTATGTCCATTTTTTCGATAATATTGTTCCAGACCAGATTTGATTTGTCTTTTATTAATATTCTTACTTACCTTCTGATTGTTTTTAGTCTGCAGTACCTTTCCCTTGTGTTTCCCAGTTTCATTATCTCTTCTGTGAGTCGTTTGAATTCTTTCATTTTTTCCTTTATCTCATTTGCCCATCACGGTGCAGACAGGATTACATGTTCTATTGTAGGTGTGTATATTTTATCAGCTTCCGTTATTTTAGTGGCTATTCTTTGGTTGTTTAGCGTTCTGATTTCTATAGAGCTTAGATATTCTTTGTATTTAGTCCAGTCGGTTTTGCTAAGTGATTTTCTTTGCGGGATCTTTATTTGGATGGGAGAGGTGGATATGGTTATGACCATGCTTAAATGGTCGGATTGGGTTGCGGGTCCAGGTTCAGTATGGAGATTGAGGTTGAAATTGGGGTTGATAAGGACGATATCTGGCCTGGTCTGAAGCTTTGTTGGTTAGAAACTTTGGAAAATTTTGTCCTTCTCTGCGGACCAGGTTTCTTCGCATCATTAATTGCAGAGTTCTACCTGTACCATTCGTATGGGCTGTGTATCCTGCTTTCCTGCACCTGGCGTTAAAATCTCCGATCAGTATGGTTGAGGCTTTTAGTCATTTTAATCTTTATTTCAATGTAAGATTCTTCTAGGTCTTTTACTTTGGTGCAATGGATTCCAGTTTTCACTCCGATTATTACACCATCGTATCGTGTCTGGGTATAGTTTGCAGTTATAATTTGGTAATTTGGTATTTTTATTATCTCAATTTACGTGTTGACTCCGTGTTCGGTTAATATTAAAATGTCCGGATCTTCTTGTCTTATTATGTTTGAGAAAATAATTCGTTTTTCCATCCAGCCATTCATGTTGAGCGTAAATATTTTTATTTTTCGCTGATACGTGAACGTGTTCGATTTAGTTCTTGCTTTCTTTTCCTGCTTTTATTTGGTTGGTTCTTGCTGAGAAATGGGCGCGATCAGATCGATTTTAGTCGTGGGCGATTCTACATCTCACTATGTCAGTTGGTACCCGTTTTGCTTTTTTATTATTTTGGGAATACCATTGTAACTCTTCGACTGATTCTAACAAAATTTTAAAATCTTATTTGTTTTACATTTTCTTTCGAATAATGTAATTGCCAATGTCCTCCCAAGATTAGCCGGGCGAGGAATTATTTTGCAATAACATCATAACTTTTCGGCCGATTCTAACGAAATTTGAAACCCTTATGTTGTTTTACATTCTCTTTCGAATGAGATATTGCTAAGGTCCTCCCAAGGTTAGTCCAAGAATTATTGAAAGTTTCTTAAACTGTTCGTTTGATATGTTGTAGCGGGATGCAGGGATGATTAGAATCATTCTCTGCTTGAGTGCATTATGGACTTCGGTTTCGTTTGCTTCTGCGTAATAATCCTATTTATATTTTCCTTTTACTAGTTGATCAACGATATTTTTGTTTGTAACCTTTAGGGAGAGAAGTCGTGTGAAAACCGTATATTTTAATATTCAGTTCTTGAGTATTCATTTTTGGCCTTTGTTTTTGTTTTTCTTTATCTATTTTTTTGCAATTTCTTTGGTTACTTTTGCAATTTCCTCGTCGGATGTTTCTTCCTCAGTTTCCTGGTCGGTGTCTATTTGTTTTTGTTCTTGATTTTCTGAGGGTTTTCTTGTTCGGTGAGTTTCATGTTAATATTATATATTTCACTTGAGGGTGGGTTCTCGGGCAACCACATTTTATTTAGACCATTCTTTTCAAGCATTGTCTCTAGCTCCGTTGCGAACGATCTAGACTTTACAATACTCACGAAGTGCGCTTGCATAATGCAAAGTATGAGGGCTAATCCTATATTTTATTCCATGTTCACGGTCGTTGTTTGTGATGCAGGTGTCCTTATTGTTCCTCCTGCTGTTGCGTCGGTGTATTCGTGTTCTTTTTTTCTTTCCTTTTCTTCAGATATTTCAGGTTTCTTCTTCGTTACCAATTGTTTCTTTATTGGGCACGACAATGCTAATATTCTGTGTCCGTTCCCGCACTTCAGGCACTTTTTTGCGGAGGTTTTACACCGGTGGCAGCGATGATCTTTGCTTGTACATTCCGAACAAGCTTTATCTTTGTATGGGCATTGCTTTGTATGTGTTGATCCAGGGCGTAGCAAGTGAAACACACCTGGACAGAGAAGAACGTTTCTCTTTAAATCTGGTCGGGAAAGATCTTCGTGTAGAAGGCAAGGAGGCCGTGTCCTCCGGCCTTCTTTGCTATTTCAGTGGTTCTAAAGATGATTTTGAAGACGTGCATGTATTCTTCTCCTTTCCGGATTTTGAACTTTACAACATTCCCGATGGTCGCCAAGTTTTGTTCTTTCTCCAATTCGTTTTTGATTTTGGCGTCTGAGTGGGCTCCCCATGGGTCGAGGTGTCGGCAGATTACGGATCTATTTGCTGTGACATTTAGGGGTGTGCGAGGTGCGAATCCGATTTCAGACAGTTTATTTGCTACATCTTCCCTTAGGAGGAGGTGTAAGTCTTTCTCCGTGTCACAGAGCGCAACATATCCATTGTATTGGTCATTTAGCCTGAGCAAAATTACTCAGATTTCTGCGTATATGGTAAGCAGGGTCTTTTCCTTCATGGGTTTTCGTTCATCTCGTAGCCATCCATTCTGGTTCATGGGGAGCCCTTTTCTTGATGGTGCATTCCTTGTACCTGTTCTCTTTTGCCCTGGTAAAAGAAATTTAGTTTGTGCTGATATGATAATGAGAATGAAAATGATCCCTCCGCCCCCAAAACCTTTAGCACAGCCGGTGTGCCTGCATGGATGAAAATGATGGATGGATGGGATGATGGACCCGAGGAGGCTCTCCAGAAGGATGACTCATGAAGGGCTTGATGATGGATGGCGATTGAATCAACTACCACTACTCGCCACCACTTCTGGGGGTTTAGGTATCAAAGCTGTTTCCGGCTTACATAGAGACGGTTTTATGTCCCTCTATGATCCTGGCTTGGCCTAAAGAGGAAAAATGTCCTTTCCCCAAAGGTTGCGCCTTCGCTTCTTATCCGAGGTGTCTATGGTGGAGGGTTCCACAGTAGGCTAATCCACAAACCGGCTTTCCCCACCCACTCGAATTATGCCTTGCTACACGACGGGCATAGTTCGAACTAGGTTATGAGTGGCAATACACAAGGCTACGCCTTAGAAGGCAGGAACGGCGAAGGTGATGAGTTTAAGCTGCCATAATGTTACTTAGGACAGCCACGGTAAAAAATCTCCCTTTTTTAAGTCCCCCGTAGGGGAAAGAAGGATGGTGCTGGAGAGGGGTCGAGTTCGTCAATACGGCTCGTAGTAGTGAAAATTGCCCTTGTACTTCGCTGATCTTTGTCTTCTTCTTCTCCCCTAAAGCCGAGCAGCGTCAAATACGAAAGAGGCGTAAGCGAGTTCTTTCGGGTACGAGAGCTCAAATTCAGTGCGTCTGAACGGGCCTGGAGCAAGCAGTCATTTAACTAGGGCCCGTCAAAGCCCCTTTTAATTGAGATTCGTCTCCCTTCTGTGACAAAAGGTAGGCTGGTCCTTTTAATCCTCCTCAGGGGGACGCACGCTCGCTCCGTTCCGGTGAAAGAACGCTGCTCACCTATTGCGAGACCCCATCCTTTCGTCCCCATACCCTGGCTCCCTATGACCTTGAATGCCTAACTGGGCTTTCATTTGGAGTTATCAAGTGAGATCCCCAAGGTGTTGTTTAAAATACCACGATGCCATCGATTAAGGCGGCCTATTAAGGTTCGTGGTATCTAAATGGAGATGAGAGTAACGAAGGCTCAAAGTCTCGCCGTTTGTGTTGAATAAGATATTTAAAATAGGC
This sequence comes from Ceratothoa steindachneri, assembly GCA_963969495.1. Classification (NCBI taxonomy): domain Eukaryota; kingdom Metazoa; phylum Arthropoda; class Malacostraca; order Isopoda; family Cymothoidae; genus Ceratothoa; species Ceratothoa steindachneri. The sequence continues at coordinate 2,974,305 of OZ018338.1, read as the reverse complement.
TCTACTGGCCTCACCATTGAGAATGGTTGCTGAAAAATGCTTTTCATTATGTTTCTATTAATGTTAAGTCTCGTGGCGTCATGCTCCCCTATCCAGTCTTTTTTGCTCGTTTTGTCTTAGCCTCTTTGTTATTCGGCCGCTAGGCCTCTTCCTCCGTGTCGTGTTCGAGGAAAGATTACCGAAATAGGGAATTTTCTAACCCTTTGTCAACCACCATTCTCTTCTTGGCCAAAATATAAAGGACAGTTGTCTTCACTTAGAGAAGACTTGCTATATGTATATTAAGATGTCCAAAAAATTAAATCCATTTTTTAAAAGGGGAATAAATAAATATTAGTTTCAATCAACAAATCGTAATACTTTTGTCCATTGAGATGATGTTGCACTGATCAAAATATGTGATGGTGCTAGGATATGAAGGTTGGCGAGAACGTCCCAATCCAGGCAAATATTGCTTCCTTGGTCACGCAACTCACGCGTGCACAGTCAGTGTCACCAATCACAGTTAAGCCCGCTCTAACAACTTAAAACTTAAAGTTATTGTATATAGTACCAATACTTCTTTGAAATAGCTTATATTATCGATATTAATTTCCTGAAAACCCATTAAATGAGGCCAAATCCTACCTGAGAGAAATAGTTTCTATCCTATTTGTTGTCATTTTGGGTTAGTAATTGCTAGACTTTGATCCGTGAAATTTGATTTAATTTTAAGTTAAGCGAAAGGGTTAAATAATGAGGACATTCAAAACATTTAATATTAAATGGACGAGAAAATAATGGATTCATTAGGAAATAGATAATTACCTCATGAAATAGATAGGATTGAGGTAAAAAGGTTAAAAAAATGATACTCATTCATCTTTGCATCAGACATAGATAAGGTTTTTTTAACACACGTTAGTGGGTGCCGAATAAGAAACGAGATGACTTCGATATGGTTTTTTGTTTGCGCGCTCATCGCTGAATGCAGACTGTGAATATATTTGGCCCAATGTAAATCCTCATTTATACCATCAAACGTATAATTCAGAGAACAAAATACGTACCCTCAATTCTTTATACAGGGAGAGCCAGGTATTTGAGAACAAATTATAATTTGAGGAAGAACAAAGATAATACAAAATGCAGTTAATCAGATATTTATATACATGTTTTAACATATGTACATATATAGCAAAAGTTTTTCAATAATAAAAGCCTCTTCGGCCTCGAAAGAGACTGCATGTCCGGATTAGGTGGTTTCCATTCATTTTCACCATAACGATCACGATGACAGCGTTTGACGAGTCCTTAGTATTTGAGGGCCGTTGATTGGCCCCTCTCTCTCTCTCACACACACACACGCGCGCACACAACGCCCAGATATAGTACTCCGGAGAAATATAATCTAGAGAGCTAGGTCATACGGACGAGCCCAATGGGTTACGTAGCCTGTATAGGAAGGACTAAAAGAACCCAAGTCGAATTGTTAAGATCGTCCTGATGTTCTGAACTTCCTGTACGAACTTGGTCGTACTGACGTGTGACCAATTAAAGGGATAATGTTGGCAACGGATGGTACGTCCAGCCCAGAAGACACTAGCGCTAATCTGACTTTGAACACGAAAAGGGTGGAAATCTGAGAATAACATTGATTGACAGTTTAGGCGACGAGGACCTGTAAATTTGGCTTTCTTGTTTCAGATTAGACGCGGCCATATTTGGACTGAAATGGAGAGAGGATAGAACGGGGCCCTTTATTGATTGATACCGTTGTGTTCTCAAATACCTAGCTCAGTAAAACCGAGTGAAAAAGCTTAGACCATGTACGGCTATGTAGTGTTCTAAAATACATAGTGCACTCTGTAAGTAGAAAAATATTCTTAGGCATCGGGCTGTCCACTCTTCCCTTACATAAGAAATCTATTCCTTCTTTCCTATTTCCTTTCTCCAATTTATTTATTAATGTCTGAGCCGGCGATCCAGTGACGTTCTAGATATGTTATTCCTTTTGATTAACGAGAACTTTAAGTACACTTATGTTCATTTATTCCATTCAGAAAAGTGGAATTCTTAAATATTTAAAACGAGTTTGTTTAATTTTAATAGGGTAATGAGTACTTGCTCGATCCCTCTCACTTCTCCACTTTTTATTCAACTCTTTATTTCAATGTATCTGTATGTTATTTCCCCACATCTATCGTTCTGTTTCTCTGAGTTGTCACGAGTTTATATTTGTTTTTTAGTTCAGTAACAAAGTTTCGCTTCCATATCTTGGAGATGGTAAGATTGGTAAAATGAGTTACATTTTAACCATAGATCTACGATGCTTCTGAAGATCTAGCTAAGCCTTGCTATCTCACACAACTTTGTTGCGCCTCAACTCCTTTCCCTGATTCCACCAGAGTCAGTGTCCCGGGAAGCCTATTTTTAACCCTATTTCAAAATTTGGTCATCATTTCTATTCGGACTTTGAACCAGCTAATTCTATTATCATTGACTGCAATTTTTTGGCAAGGGGAAAAAATGACAGGAGATTGTCAGCAAATTGAAAGGAACAAAATATCCCCCATTAGTTCTGATTCCTTTTAATTCACTGTCCTAAACATCTCTTCAAGTACTACTATAAACAATCTTAGCGAGGTGGCTTTTTTTTTTTTTTGTAAATGATCTTGTTGTGGAAGTGATTAGCGTCGTTGACCTCTAACGGGTCAAATTTTACATAAACCTGTGGCAACTCGCACTTAACCTATTCAGTTTTCCTGCCTTTAAAAAATGTCGATAAAGAGTATCATTTTCGAATGAGTTTTGGAGCTCATTTTCAATTTTCGGTCCCACAATTTGTCTTATCGTAGCCTGTCGTCCTTGCCACGAATGGCGTCAAGAAGGGTATCAGGTCACCCAAGGCCTTGAAAGCAAGTATGTAAATAGCCGAATTCTTACTGATTGCAGCCAAAAATAAGAATTACGTCTAAGTATATGTAGGAGAAATTGCCATTGTAGTTCGTTCAAACTCTTTGTTTCTCTAGTTCTCTTAGTACTGAATCGGTTTTGACTGATCGACGTCATTTCATAGACGTATTTCGCATTCCTTTGTTAGCTGCGATATTTGGATATTTGTTAACCAATCCAGAGCGGCATTGAAAAAAAAGCATATTTGTTATATAGGAGAAAAAACAACATAACCATTCCTACAAGAGAATATGTGGACAAGGGACATATCCAGAGTTGACTACGTGTCCCATTTGGAACCGAAGGGGCACACGATTCTCCAAACGTATCGCGGTTTTGCAGTCTCCTTTGGTGGAGCATAAAACTCACAAGGCCACCACTTATCTAGAATTTAAAGGAAATCCCAAACAATGGAAACTACTCCCTCTAATTTTTTTATCTATAGTGATGGCCAAAATTTTGGAGACTACTATATTTTTTCATCTAAGTAAATTAATAGAACTAATCAAACGTTGCTTTTTTTTAGTATGATGGCATCATAATTTAAAGGTGCTATATACAAAAATAGAACCCAAACTCATATTATTAATCATTACACACACATTGATGCACACAATCAATATATGTATACAATGATGTCCCTTGTTCTTCAAGACTTTAAATTCGTTTTAGTCTGCTGGAGACCAAATATGTGATGATATCTTGACTAATACTGCTCCATTTTGTTCAATAAGCAACGCAATTCCTCACAATTGGATGGCTTCTGTATTAACCTCCCGTTTGATTATCGCCCACAAATTCTCCATTGGGTTCACTCTGGCCAATTCCCGATAGAAGGTGAGCCATCATGCATAAAAATATTTATCACTCACAAATTGGTTATAAACTGTTGGGAAAAGGTGCTGATGAAGTACGTTTGGGCAGTGTTCCTGGGAAAAATTGTTAGTGCTCCAATTTCCTTAAATGAGAAGCGACCCCAGATATGGAGAGTGTCCGGATGGTTCATCGTAGGCATGTCACATGACTCGTGAAAGGGCTCCCATTTTCTCCTGTTAACGGGAGATCTTCCAGAAGCTCCCCAAAGAGGAAGTGAGCTTCCTCAGAGAATATCATGTTGGCCCTGTCTTCAACAGTCCCTTCTTTATATTTCCTATAAAAGGGGAGCCTATCCGTAAGGTTCATTTTAGTGAGAAGAGGCTTCTTCGCACACCTTCTCGACTTGAGACTATTGTCGAAAAGTCTCTGCCTCACTGTGGGCACTGAAGTGTTCACACCTGCTTCCAATCGTAAACAAGCTTGGCCAGGAATGTAACCCTGCGATCTTACCAGGAGGCGATCTAGGTCTTCATCTGTAGCTTTTGGGCGTCCAGAAGACTTCTTCACACGAGTGTAACCATTCTTTTTAAAGTCATTAGTGATTCAAACATGTCCTTTATTGAATCTTAGATCATGGCAGAGAGGTGAGAATGAAGGTGGAAAAAGTGACGGCTGGGCGTAGTAGGTGTCTTACACATTCCTGTAATGTTTTCTGACTATGAGATCGCCCGATGCGATGTGGTTTCAAGGAAATAAAATAGGAATTAATAATTAATCCTAGGAGTTTTAAGGGCATGCTTTAAAGTAACGTCTTTAAGTTCTGAAGAGTTTCTGTAAGTTTTGTCGCTGATCTCTATCCATTTAGTTCTCGATTCTAAATATTTGTATTCTTTGATCAGGCTCGTTCTTGGCTACATTAAAACGCCCCTCCACGTCTTCATTCCTGCCTTTAGAGTTTGAGAAGTTCTTGATTGCAACTCTTGCACACATGAAATTTCTTGCTCATATTTTACATTTATTTTTGTCACCCAAATTTCTCATAATAAAGTTTCAACATTATGCCCCAGCCCCATTTCTTCCCCTCCCGTCTCAATAACACATTTTTGTCTTTACTATCTCCCCCACCCTTGAATCTATTTTCCCTCTCACTTTTTTCCGACAGCTCCATTGCTCACTTCTGAATTATTCAGCAACCTATTTTCTTTACCAACACACAAACCCACTGAGATATGTGAGCTCGAAGAATACTCATCAAATTAATCCACCGTGCGTAGATGTAGCCTTAAATCGGTGGTTTGTGCGGACGTGCATTTATAGAGGTTGTTGAAATTGGGCATAAAAACGCGCCATTTGGGAAATCTTCAGACATGAAACGACGGCCCGGTTAAAAACCAATTCCCAGACCCTACGTCTTCTCCCGTCTCCCCGAAGGGCGATATACAATGGCAGGTGCCGCGCTGTCAAAGTAACGCTGTGTGAATGACATTTTGACGACTGAACTTCGGTGGAAAACTGCTCGTTTTCGTGGTCTTGATTAGGATGAGGAAGGACGACTTAGCGATCAGGATTTACATAGATCCTTAAGAGTTAAATAAATATTTGGTGTTAACAAGGATTACTTTTTCGTCTCTCGTAGTTGTTTTTTCTCACTTGTTTTTTTTTTATTTTTAGTCACGAGCGACTCTACATCTAACTATGTCGATCGGTCGGTCCCCGTTTTGTTTGTTTTTTTTGTTTTTGCAATAACATTGTAACTATTCGGCCGTTTCTAACGAAATTTGAAATCCCTATGTTGTTTGACATTCAATTTCGAATGATATAATTGCCAAAATCATCCCAAGGTTAGCCCGGGAATTATTTTGTTTTTGCCAATAACATCATAAAAATTCGTCCGATTCTAACGAAATTTGAAACACTTATATTGGTTTGCATTCTCTTTCAAATAATATAATTGAAAACGTCCTCCCAAGGTTAGCACTAGAATTATTTTGTTTTGGCAATAATATCTTAGCTATTCAAAGAATTCTAAAGAAATTGGAAACCCTTATGTTGTTTTACATTCTCTTTCGAATTATAGAATTGTAAATGTCCTCCCAAGGTAAGTCCGTGAATTATTGAACGTTTTGACCGTCGTAAGGTCATAAACCAGGGTAAGTGAGAGCACGCGACTTTTTGGTCAGCATACCTTGTTTAGTTCACCTTCCATTCTTCTTCTCTCTGAGCTACTGAGCGCTCTGTTTTTGTTTTTGGTTTGTTTTTCAAGATTGATTATTCACATATTAACTCCCGCATGTTTATCACATCAAAGGGAGAGAAGATATTGGTACTTAGGGGAGGGGGAGAATAACAAATAGACAAGCGTCTTTCTTTAGGAAACACACTTAATTCCGACTACACACAAAAAAGAATGTTCAATAAATTAAATTATAGCATGAGCCAAACTTGTTCATATAAATATAATATAGAAAAACACGTTAGGAGCTAATTTTGAATGTTTGTATCAAATATTTTATCTTTCTCTGTAAAATATTTCCAAGAAAAGCAGAAATACCTACCTGCCGATCCAAACGTTCTCGTAAACAGGTTCAGAATGCGTTCATATCACATAGTTTCGCATACCACACATTGTGTAACGTTGACTCTGCTTCATTTCGCTCTCCTAAGAAATTGAGCCTACTGCAAGCCCGTAATAATGTCATTCTTAAGCCGTTCTCTATTAAAATCATTAGGCCATTTTTCTCATACCGCTTCTTTCCACTGTTCTGCACTCCCAAACTCACACCTAAGTTTTTGTGTGTTGAGGCTGTCTTGGCTTTTTCTATATTGAATCTAGTATGTTCTCCATTAATATGACAAACTTTTGTTTACCCGTTTAAGGCGTTGAATATAGAAAATTGGCGTCTCTCGCAAAAATGGAAAGTAATTATTTTCCACTGAACATTCGACAGACTAGAGGAAACGCATCCAGACTTCTCTACTTAAGATTTCGGGGGAAAATCATAGCATATGTCCAGTTGTTAATCACCGCTTCCCCATCCTCAGTCAATTGTAACAATTTAATTGGAAAGTTTCAAACGCAACACTTTGACTATCATAGCAAAGGTTCGGATACTGGTGGATTCTGATTTGTCTCCCATTAATTTATTTAACACCTTGGAGGACTTCAGGTATTAGATGGACAGAAAATATAATCAAGACTGAAACACGATGGATGATCTAGTATGGTTTTGAAAGCTGGTTGGAGACAAGTAGGTCTTATGAGTTGATAATCTTAAATAAAAAAACTTTATGTCATTGAAAAAAACTTAATCCATGAAAGAGAAGGCTATCTTTCGTACCTCCAATCTCCCGAAAAATGAGAGAAGCAAAATGTGAAGTGGGAGCTTTGGTTACGTCAGTCGCGTGAAGCGAGGTGAATTGCCATTCCTAAGACCAATTAAATGGGAAACTACTCCTGTTACCAATTAAATTAGAATATATTTCTAAGAACAATATTTAGAAGATATTTCTAAGACCAATTAAATGGGAAGCTATTCATAAGACCAATTAAAAGGGAAGCTATACATATAACCAATTAAATGGGAAGCTACAACAGCTAAACCCCTTTTCCAACTAAAAGGTCTCGGCGCGCAGGCAATTAAACGAAAGTATTAATAAATTTTTTATGGTTTTTAGGTAAATCTTCGGATGTCTTTTTCGATGTAAACTGTTAGAAAATCACTCACACGCACACTTAGAGACAGATTGATTCAGTTTGGCACATACGTACGTAAAGGGAAGAGACAGAATAATGGGGAAAAATAGAGGTGATAAGAGATTGGTTCGTCATCTAATAAAGATGACCAACTAGAAAACTTGATTAACTAACGAACCAAACTTTATTGCTCTTTCTAAAAGGAAATGAGAGGGTTGAAATTCAAAGTTGAACGAAGGTCTTTTCTTGGTCCAGCGATCTGGTGAGGTAAATTACAAAGATCGGTTTAGGCGTGAATGCTGGTGGGGACTGCATGAATGCACGTGGTAACTGGACGAATGTACGATAGGAATGCACGAATGTAAGTGAGAAATGCACAAATGCACGCGGGAATGCACTAATCTACATGAGGACTGCATAAAAACCCGCTTGGACGTGAAAAAGGGACAGAAGCTCGTATAGAATACGCTAATGCATATGTAAAATGTCATAATGCAAATGGGGAATGCATAAATGAACGTGGGAAATGCATGAATGCACGTAGCAAATAAGAACATAATAAGGACATAAGAAAAGAATAACTTTGTTAAGGGATAATCAATAGATTATACGAGGCTGCTCCTGTCCCAAAGTTCAGTCCCACCACGCATCCTCCACCGTGAATCTATCGAATTTATTTTTAAATATCTGCAGGGAGAAACCTTCTATCACATAACTACTGAGCCCATTCCCTTTATCTAGCACTCGATTTGTAAACCAATCCCTTTCCTAAACTTAAAACTTGTTTAACTTATACTCATTGCTACGTGTCCTATCCTATTCACTAAAAATAAGAACCAGTTTAAAACATTTTGCCCACTTTAAAACCTTAATCAAATCCCCTCGAACTCTCTCATTTCAAACTTACGAAGATCTATTCTCCTAAGCCCCATGGATAATTTTAGTCATCCTTATCTGCACAGACTCAAGCGAAGCAATATACATCCTATATATAATATGATGACAAAAATTACACCGCACAGCCAAGATGATTATTTTTTTCAAATTTTAGGACCCCATCTGGTGACTGCCTACTTGGGCATAAGTCACCGTACATAACACAGAATACTACTGAGCTATATTAAAAAACAAATAACAAAAATTCAATGATATGTAAATAAAAAATAACAACGAGAAAAAAGAACAGAGGCTAAAGAAATAAGAAAACAAAGCAAAAAGGCAGAAGGAAAGCGTGCCCCAGCTTCGGGGGTAGGCCCGCCTCCTCCAAAATGTCGCAGAGTCCAAAAATCTGTGTGGACAAACCCATCCCGAGTACAAGGGACAAGTGGTAGTGACCCTGATCGCCCCAGGACCGGGCCAGATTGCGTGCGCGAGGATGACCCGGACTGAGGCATTCCTCAAGAATGTACCGCAGTCATCACAATAATGCTCAGACAAGCGCTCCATCAAATGGTGGTTCGTCCCGCGAGTGTGTCCAATTCGGAGACGACAGAAAGCAACCTGAAGCTGTCGTGGAATTGTAGAGAGGTCGATGGGAACAATCGCGGCGCTATGGCACGTAACTTTAAGTTCCACTAGACCGTTTACCATCTTCTTTGCCAAGCCATCCGGAGGGTAGACCGTATTCTTGCAATATAATCAGTGTGAGGAAAAGTGAAATGCTGTAGTAGTCTCCAGTCCTTGCAGACTCTTTGGCGCCGTCATCGGCATGATCATTCCCCGCCATTGTTATATATTCAGGAAACCAGTAGAAGATAATCACGCATCCACCCTTCTCGCCAAAATCGTGGCGTCATGGTTATTGCGAACCAGGGCATGTGGAGATTACAATGCCGCGAGAGCACTCAGGGCGCTTTGTGAGTCGCTATTAATCACAATCTGGTCTCCGAGCCGGGCCCGTCGCGTTATATGCCGTACCGAGTGGCCTATTACAACACAGCGCCTGCCAGAGCCCCGCTGACTTCAAACAGAGGGGACACGGAGTAGAAACCGATCCCCTCTTGTGACTTGTAGCCATCCGTATACACTGGCACGGTTCCAGCGTGACACAAAGTGTGCTCCAAAAAGGCCGAACGCAATACTCTCAGCGCTTGAGAAGCTTTCGGAGCAGCGGCGTAGCGACAAATATTCAAAAGTGGTACCCTCCAGGGTGGCGTCCTGAGCAAAACAAGGCGCGCCACCGGCCAGAGAGCTATATCGAGCTTTCGAATGAGTTTCCTAGCCCTAAATTAAAAGGGCTCAGGGTATGACTGGCGCCTCTCAGCAGCATAGGCACCGTTGAGATTAGCTGCGGATGCAATGAGAGCTGTTAGCGACTGAGGGAAGCACCGGGCTCAGGTGTACAGGCGAATAATGCACTGTGCAAGGCGCAGAGAGATTGGTATATACCAAGCATCGACAAGTAGGCTCTCAATGCAAGAGGAGCGGAAGGCACCGGTCACCAGGCAAAAGCCGGTGTGGTGGATCGAGTCCACCTTCCGCATACAAGGTCGGCTGCGGATGCATCAAACTCGTATTCGTTGTCAAGCTTCGAATGGACAAAATATCGATAAAAGAGTAAAGCAGTAGTTCTATAGAAGCCCCAGGCGCTGAACCTCACGGAGCGAAGAATATCCATGGCGAGAGTACAAGAGACTCTAAGGTTGCCAATATGAGCCTCCCAGGTGAGACGTGGGTCAAATACAAGAACAAGGAAAAGGTGCGAGTCCACAACTTCCAGGCGAACCCCATTTAGAAACAGGTCTGAGTCAGGCTGGAGCCGTAGAGGGCGGCGTAAGTACACTACCTTAGTCTTAGCCGAGGAAAACCGAAACCTGTGATCTTAGGTAGAGCGAGAGACGCAGTTCAATGCCTGTTAGACTCGACGTTCCAGAGTAATCATCTAGGCTGCGCCAAAAGAGATCGAATGGTCGTCCACGAAAAGCGTAGCAAGAGCATCTTCTGACACCACCGAGATGATGCCGTTGACACTCAGGGCAAAGTGTATGACAATGTGGACACTTTCCTTCGGACGCCCTCTTACTGCTCTATTTGGCAGGAGAGGGCTCCTCCGCCCACCAGCAAACAGAATCGACGATCTCGCAAAAATTCAGATATAAAAAATGGGAAGCGTCCCCTTGCCTCCATCGTGTGAAGAGTCTCCATGATACAGTATCGCCATTAGGTATCATAGGCCTTCTTCAGATAAAAGAAAACACGGTGGCGTAGTACTGTCTAAGACGGAAGACCCCTCAGACGGCATTTTTCAGTCGGAGCAGTGTATCTGAAGTGGAGAGTAACTTGCGGAAGCCGCAATGTGCAGAAGACAGATGGCTTCCGCCGTCTCCTGCACCGTATTCTGTCTTCTCTGCCATTGAGAAGATCCCTCCTCTACTTGTAAAGCTTCAGGGGCCCGAGCCGTCTGAGGAAGACCTTGCACAGTGGCGGACTCGGGTTCAGTGCTTGGCACCAAGCCCAGGTTCGACTCCAGGATTGGTCCTACCATCTGGGGCTGGGTCACCTCAGGCACCAAGTCCGTCTCAAGGGAGAGAGAGGGCTCCAGGTGCTAATTTCCCACTGCCAAGACATCACGGATCCCTTTCGAGGAACCTTTTTTCTTGTCTTGGGCCGGCGAACCGGCATCCATTGAGTAAGAAAAGGGGGCAGGTATACTGCCCCCTGCAAGCTGGTTGCACACTCACGCAGGACATTAGGGGGAATGGGCCTACGGGCCCTGCCATCTTTTGCTTCCCTAAGAGGGCTGACTCTACTGAGCCGCTCTCGCCGGGAGTAGTCAATTATGGGCTGCCTACCTGCTTTCTTGGCAGTCCTCTCAGAAAGTAAAGGGGAGACTGTCGCTGGAGAAAGGGAGTTGCTCAAGGGTGACTCCGGAGAAGGGGGTGAGGGGGAGTTCCCTGCTCCCGAAGTCATAGAAGAGGAGTTAGCCTCCTCTCTGTTTAGAGAAATTTAGAGGGTTCCCTGTGAAGATACAGGGCGGAACCTCCCTTTTTACTTTGTAGCTACCCGAGGGCGGCTCCGACGCTGGTAAACGGAAAGGAGAGAGAGATGTGTTTTTAGCTTTCCATCATTGGGCATGGTGACCCTATAATTATCACGGGACGCAAACACTCATCACCTCACGCAGTAGCCCGCTCTGCGAAGAATGAATACGGCCCGTCAATGCTAGCTACCGCCATTTGAGGCCACTCCTCCCACCTATTTACCTTGCAGCCCATTGGCCTGGCGCCTCAACCTTAGACACGGTGTAAAGTCGATAGACTGTGAAACGGAGTCTGGGGTGAGGGGACGTTGTCCCCTTCCCCCAGATCCGGGATAGTTGGTTTACAAGAAGCTGGTCGGCGCTTACCCTGTGAAATTAGAATCCGACCGGATAAAGTTTTGGGTGAAGTTGTCGGGAAAGCGAAGAAGTAGGGTAAACACACAAGAAAGAAGGAGAACAGGCTAAACTGGGGCCGGATGAGGCACTGAGTTCCGTCAGCACGGCACCCAGGACGCAAATCGCCGTGCCACAGCCAAGATGAGGCCTAACTAATGTCAGATACAATTTCAGAATGACATCAGCACTCCTTTTATTTACACTCCTCCCATTCAACCCCAATACCTTATTAGCTTTATGCCTAGCACTTATGCACTGCTTTCTAGGCTGGAGATCTCAAATTACGAGGATAGCTAAGTTTCTTTCGCATTCTGACTTTCATAAAAATCATTCATTTTATAATTATTCAGTGGATTACACATACCTATAGTATGTACACTACACTTGCTTATGTTAAATTCCATTTACCTCATAATCTTACCTAACTTAGTATCATCGGCCAAATTGATCAAGTTGATACCTATACCTAAGTCAAGATCATTAATATAAATCAAGACAACAACAGCCCCAACACCGACCCCTGAGGAAGTCCACAGGTAACAGTGACCCACTGAGATTTAATCCCATCTATACTAACTCTTTGCGCTTTGTCACTAAGCCACTACTGAATCCATCTAAAAATAATTCCATCGATACCATGGCCTGTAACTTTATTCAAAAGTCGTAAGTGTGGCACCATGTTCAAAGCCTTACTAAAATCTTAATAAGTAATATCGTAATTCTCAATTCTATCCGCAGCATTATACACTTTTTGTTAAAAAGACAGTAAATTACTCATACACGATTTACCTCTAGTAAAGCCCTTTTGAGATTCCTTAATTAACTTATATTTTATCTAAGAGATCCCTTATAGATTTTGCTATTAAATATTCTATCATTTTCCCCACTATTGAAGTCAAACTCACGGGCTGGTAATTGGACGTAATCGTTCCCCCCCCCCTTCTTAAATATAATAATTTCTCTTTGCTATAATAAGTATTTTTTAATGTGCCAAGTTAGCTCATTGTATTTCTGCTTAATTGACCCTTATTATTTTCTTTTTTTCTATTAATGCCCCCTCTAATGCCGATATAATGCTTAATTTGATCTGGAATCCATTTAGGATCGACAGCCTTAGTTCTAATCTTCCTCTATGTAATTTTCATATTCTGCCCGCAATTAACTACTTAATCATTGTTGCCTATTCCTGATCAACATTATTCCTTTCTACTCAATCGTTATCCTCCTCATAGACTGCTTTTATTGACATCACATTTCCTGACCTGACCTCACTCACTTAACCCCAAACAACCGTGCCCTAGTACCTCCGCAGAGCACTATAATCTGCTTTTCTAAGGTCTGGGACTTTAACCTTATTTGTTATACTGAGAATACCGTTCCATTTTAACTTAAATTCCTCTAATACCATTACACACTCTTGCAGCCCACATACAATACAAGCAGTCCATACTCCTTCCTACCATTTCACATCCAGCACAAACCTCAAAGATTCAAACTCACTTTCACCCTTACGATCACCTTCAGTGATCAACTTTTCTCTCAGCTCATTGAATGCAACCATATTTTACAGTATTAATATTTAAAAAATAAAAAGTGCTTGACTTATATAAAAACAGAGTAAATACACTCACGAAAGTGAACGCGCAGCACACGAAATAACATTTTAATGAGCTGAAAATCACTAAATAACTCTATAAATTAACTTGGGTATCACATCCAAACTGCAGAAAATACTTTCATATTCCAAAGAAAGAACAATTAGTAAATACAAATGTATTATTCGCACAAATAGACAATATACTACAAGCCAAAAATGTACGTGCAAAATGCACGAATGCACTTGGAAATAAACAAACGTACCTGCGATATACACGCATACACGCGGTTAATGAATTAATGCACAAACGAACATGGGAAGCGTACATAAGGAATGCATAAATGTACGTTAAAAATGCACAAATGCTTGAGAGAAATGCTTAAATGCACGTGTGGAATGCACGAAGGTACATGAAGGATACAGGAATGGAGGTTGGGGATGCACCAAAGGATGTGAAGAATGCACGAATGATTTGAAGAATTAGTGTGGAGAATGTATGTACGGAATGCGGATGAAGATGGACAACTTAAGCAACCACGGTTGAATGGGCTTTTAGTCATTTATGGCCTTATAAATGAAAAGATAGGAAGTTCCTCCTTATCTAGTATAAATTCTGAGTCAACACTCGCAAAAAGTCGCGCTAGTACTAAAGAGCTAACCCAATCTCTATAACTCTTAGTTAAGACTGATAATATTTATGCGCTCCGACGTTGCACGCAATCTTGAAAACTACCGATTGTTTTCGTAGGCGATTTGTCCTCTTAATAGAGAAGGACTCCCTATTACTATTAATCAATAGAATGGGTCGAAAGGAAAAAATATTCTTTCCTAAACATTTACAAAGATAAACGGTAGAGAAGAAGCATGAACTGGACAGGCTCAAAATACAAAATAATTTAATTAGTAGAATGAATGAGCGCAATGCTAACATTGGTAAAGATGATATACCTTAAAGGTAGAAAGCAGTTGGGGTAAGAGAGAGAGAGAGGGAAGAAAATAGTGGAGTATTGTTAGATAGACAGGAATGTCAAATGGATGCAATGCTGGTGACTAACCAAGGCTTTAATTTTGGTTGAATGATTAAGGAACATCTTTCTTAACAGACCTAAAGATTAAGGGCTCAAAACTTGTTGCAGGAGGCTAGATGAGGTGACTTCAACGATACCTCCGGCCTGATTTCGACTGGCTCCTCCAGTAATTCCGTCAGCAGCCCACTGGCCATCATTCAGATCAGTGGCTGATACGAATTCGTAGGGATTGAACACGATGCAAATGGGAGCGACCCCTATAAAAATTAGTGGAATTCTTTCTTAAGAATATCCCTCAATTGCCATGGAAATAAAGCTTCATACGGGAATGAAAAAAGAGCAGAAATAATAAACATAATATGATATTAATTAATTACTAAAGCACGGATGAGACTAATTAGGCTCAAGATAATATGACTTGTCAAGAATTATCCTAAATTAAACGAATGTATAAAATTAAGATTATCACAAAAAAAAATCGCTGGATTTCTCTACAAATGAGATTGGTTTGCAATACGCAGGTAAGAATGCGATTAACGTAAAACGAGTTGGCAAATAAACAGTACTGTGGGAATGAAAATCGAAAGAACTTACAATATTGCACACGGTTGTGGAGTCGAAAAAGTTGTCAAAAGTGAAAAAGAGATGAGAAGACAGCAAGACTTACATAGAGAAGCAAAGATAAAACCACTGAATAAGATAGTAGAGAAGAGAACAAAGAAACTGATATTGAAAACGCAACAAGAAGTAGGACAGGAAATCATGGAATTTATAACCCTAAGAGAGGAGGGGAGAGCACATAGACTCTTCCCTACATATACTCCAAGAATCGACCAGGAGGAACTAAAAATCTACACAGGATAGAATTGTGTAATGAAAGAGAGTAAGTATTAAAGGTAGTAAACGAGAATTTACTTATTAGTAGATCCAAAAATGGAAAAACAAAGTGCCATAGAAAGAATAAAACTTTACCAGTAGTAATAAACACTAACAGCTATAATGGTTTGAATGCCACTTTACAGCAATAAAAACACGTAAATAAAACTAACATGTCACAGAAAAAAAGAAGGATAAAAACCTGTAACTCAGGCAATTGCTAACTTAAACTAATAAACTTCATAACTAGACATACCTTAAATGACAGAGATTAGCATGACCTCCATGCACCCTAGCATTCAATTGCAACCCTACTACATCCTTTTTTTCGACCCTACACCTTTCTTCTATCCTTCACTTTCAACGGGCCAAACACGGAATACATGGTACAGGGGTACTAGTGAAAAAAATGAATAGTAAAAGGATATATGACACACCGTGGTTCGGATTCCCCGTAAAGCTGTAGGTCCACCGACCACCTAGGTTACCTTTCAAGTGTTCTACAATATTTCACCCTTTACTGTCTCTTACCTTTACTCTTCCTCTCCCTCTCTACTTTCTGGTCTTCTTCTCGCTCCTCTAATATCTAGAGGAGCGAAGGAAGGCCATGGGGGCCGAGACACTCCGCCTACCACCCTGGTCATTGCTCTGTCTCTCCTCACACTTTTCCTTTCATTCATTTATTCAACTCTTTTGCGCATTGCCGAGTAATGACTGCTACGATTGATTGTTGTGCTTACATCTCTCTCGTATGTTCTGAGTAATAAAGACGGCAAATATAAGTAAAATTTAAGGAAGCAAAGCAAAGCGAAAGTGAGTAAACGCCCAAAGTTTTCGCGTTACAACACCCAAACTTAATTTTTTTACGAATGTGATTCCAATGGAAGGTGTAATGCCTAAATAATTCTAAACTAAGTGCAAGGATTACGGTAGGCAAGAAGAAAAGGGAGAAAACACCACCACCGACAAGGTAAAGTGAGATTGGACGTAAAAATTCCTTTTCTTTCTTTCTGCTCTCCCACTATATACCACACACTCATCAAATAGATAGGGACAAAAGGACTGACAATTACAACATGACGGGTGACACCCTTCGGATAAGTCTGAGGACCTTCCTTGAAAGGTCAAAACCAGATGGTAGGGAGGTCTTTGCCAAAGTATATGGGGATCTAAGTATCGCATTTGTTAGACCAATAGATACCCCAACTGGATACACGGCCATATGCCACAAAGAGGCTGACGCTGAGCTTTTGGCCTCATCTAGGGCCACTCAAATCCTGAATAGGATCAACCTGACCCTCAAAATCCCACCCTAAATTCAGGCTCACGGGAGTGTTATATGCAGACGCTTAGACTCTTGAGTAGGACATCACTCAAGCGACGATATCGTAGAAGAAATGGAGAGGAACCACCAATGGATCAAGTTATCAGAGGTAATCAAATTTGAAGACAACACGCATGTCTTTAAAGCTATTTTCCCAGATACGGGCATGGCACCAAAGGAAAATGAGCTCGGCCTCCTTCTCTTTCACGTTAGGGTATGCCTTGAACAAATAGAGAGAGAGAGGAGATTACAGAAGTGCAATAATGTTTTAAGCGCTATAAATACAAGCAGCATACAACGAAAACATGTCCGCTAGACATGATATTTGTTCTATGTGCGGTCAAGCTGGTTACGCCTGGCAGGACTGCAGGAACAGCGTACGCAAATGCGTGGACTGGAACGGAGACAAAGGGCCATGGCAATAAAATACTCAATAAAAAAGAAGCATTGAAAAAGAAACAACAACAAAAGAAGGAAGAGTAAGAGGCTAAAAACAGCTGATCGTATGCTAAGGTGACGAAGGCAGCGATAATCGAGGCTACGGCTCAGCGAACCTACCTCAAAGTAGGAAGCGAGCATTCTACCAAGATTATGTGCTGCATACTATGGACATATAGCGAACCTCACGAACCTGGGATCATTCTAACGAGAACTTAAGCAGATACTCGTGAAGAACTGAATGCAAGAGATGTGGTTCCCCGAGAACCTTCACTCTGAAGACATTCTGTAGATCCAGATGCAGCCTCCGCAAACACTCCCCATACAAACGGAAACTGTTACTGCTCCCGTTCCCACCAGCAAGCATCCAATAAGATCCTGAACCTCGAACAATAGAAACTCCGACAAGGTTCTCGCACCAGAAGATCCCCCAACGGACATAGGATGAGGTCTACCTCAGACTCAAAAGAGCACAAGTATGCCTATCACGGTAGTAAGATCAACCTGAATATCTACGTCAGGCGAGAGCTCCATTCCCTGCTGTAAGAACGGACAAGGCCATTAGTGAGGGCGTGAAAGACGGACTGTACCAGTGGAATTACTGTGGATATATCACTGAGAGGGTAGTCGAAGAGAACCTCCTACTTGGAATGGTCTTACTGAACCAGGATGTTTTCACGACGATTACAGCCTCAGAATTTGAGAACAAGAGATCTGCCAAATGACGATCTCCACCAGCAAGCCCCTCCGCCAAGAAGAAGCACAAACAAAGGAACGAATAAACGATATTCAACGTGGACAGACTGACTAAATCCCGCAGTCGAAAGCGGGATTCAATTCAAAGAACTACCTTCTCTAGACGAGTCCCCTCTGGCTATTGAGGTTCAAACCTTATTGGGACCGCTAGTGGTGTCTACAAGGTGCCAACCCCCAAGAAGAGATTACCTACCCTTGCAAAATTTCCTTCAACTTTGCGCACATGGAAGAACAGTCTTGTTTGGTGGCGACCGCAATGACAGATGCAAGAAATTAAGATACACCGTTCGTCATAATAAGAAGGGAAAGAATCTGAATAACATTTTAGATATTAACATGGTAGTCGACGCTGGGCTACTTCACCGATCAGTTTGCAACCAAACGCGATATCATCCTACCCAGCCGAGACTTCCCATATAACTATTAGATACAACCTGGACCCTTAACACCAAGCGACCGCATCGCCACATTAATTAAAATATCCTCCAGCCCTTTTCAGATCCCCGTTAAAGAGTGGAAATGCTTCTCCCGAACAATTTGTGAGAAGTACAGAACTCTTCTTAATGCATACACTCCCTAACTACTTGAAGAGGCTATACTGGAAGAAATTGACAAGAAGCTGGCAACTTTAACGCTCCCAGCATCAAGATGCACCTAAGAATGAATTACATGACCTAACTGACGAATACAAAAGCTATACTAAGAAATTAGACTGACGGGTACAGACAGAGTCAAAAGAAGACGAATAAGAATGCTAAGGACATATATGAAAACACACATAACAGAACAACGGCGAGCACTATGGAATGACTTATAAGCAAGCTCAAAGAAGAAATGGATACCAGAAAATTTTGGAATAGCGTAGCAAGGTTAAAAGGAAAACCACCAGACAGAGGCGATCACTTATAAAATTACGACGAGACAAAGTTGGACAATACAACCAAAACTGAAGAAGCGTTCAGAGACTTCTGGAGTAACATATTTTCCATCACCTCAGAAGAAAGCGAACGCCTTGACCATGGCTTTGAAGAGTACACCCATGACCAACTAAGACAAGAAATAGAAAAGACTTACCCCTTCAATAATACATCTCTCGACAGAGAAATGACGGGGTATGAAAGAAAAATAACCATAGAAGAAATCACTAAGGCGCTAAGCACTTTTCGACAGAGTGCACCACATAAAATAGAGCTAACCAAAATTTACT
Source organism: Ceratothoa steindachneri (assembly GCA_963969495.1). Lineage (NCBI taxonomy): Eukaryota > Metazoa > Arthropoda > Malacostraca > Isopoda > Cymothoidae > Ceratothoa > Ceratothoa steindachneri. Next base: position 2,955,260 of record OZ018338.1, on the reverse strand, counting down.
TCACGAACGCCCCTCGCAACATCATGGAGGGGCTCGTTAACGTGATGAATGCGTACCTAAACGTTGGCTACTTTCCGGACAAATTGAAGATCACCAAAATTATCTTCATTCCCAAACCCGGTAACCCAACCAAATTTAGACCCATTTCCCTCCTCGAAGTGGCAGGCAAGCTCTTCGAAAAAGTGCTTGCTAACAGAGTCCACGAATTCATGGAGGATAACAACCTCCAAAATCAACAACAACATGGATTCAGAAGAGGGAGAGGGACTGACACTGCGCTGGCTACCATCACCGAAAAGCTGGCAAATATTGCTAGTCAAAAAAGGTACGCTGACCTGGTGCTCAGAGAGGTCAAGAAAACATTCGACAAGGAATGGAGGACTAGACTACAGTACAAGATATTAAGACAAGGATTGAACTCAAGACTAGAAAAAATACTTTGTGACTACATAACAGACAGGAAGGCATGCATACAGATTAAAGAATACCAATGACCAGATTTCGAGCTGTCTGCAGGCGTACCCCAAGGAAGATGCCTAAGCCCCAACCCACCCCTGTACAACATCTACACTCTTGACCTCTCGAATCCGGTCAGGGAAGAATTGCTGTACGTCAAATTCGCAGACGACATATCCCAGATTATTACTGCCCTCTTCAGAAACCCCGACTACCTAGCACAATTAACAGCAAATGAGATGGACCAATGCCAACAGATATGAAAGAAGGTGGAAAATCGCTACCAACACTCAGAAATTCAGGGTGATACCGCTTTTCCGTAAGAACCTGGGACGCATCCAACCAGATGACGTGCGCATTCCCTACAGTAGAGAGGGGACTGTGCTTGGGCTAAATATAGGTAAGAGTGGGTACGGTTACCAAGTTGCTCAAACAACAGCACGAACGAAGGACGAGCTTAAAAGAACTCTACAGGTTCAAAAACCTGAGCACGGCTAACAAGAAAAAGATCTATAATGCACTCATTAGATCTAAGCTGTTTTACCTACCTGTATCTATTAACACAATCTCCAAAATACAAGTAAGACATCTACAAAGAATACGAAATAAGCAGTATTTCTAATTACAAACGTTAGAAGAAGAGAAACAAGGAGTCAGTGGTACCTACGCCAAGAGATTCAGATGTCTCCAATTAACATCGAACTTCAAGCAAGGGCCCTAAAACCTGTGAAATAGTCACGGGAGAAATGATGGACGAAATAAGGTAAAGACATATTGACATACCACTGGAGGACAGATACAGAAGGACGAGAAGCTTCACTAATAGTAAAGAACAGACTGAAAGATGAGTAGAACCCATCTACACTTAAGACCACGACTATAAGACAACAAATAGAAAACCACTGCACAAAAATACAAACAAGAAGAAGAACACGGAAAGTACAAACATACAGACTACGAGAGAAACGCATAAAGACACTTACAAAAGCTGGAATGCCTCAAAATCTACCACAAAACCACACGTAAAAAACAAAACAAATATAAAACGTATACAACTACACAAAAAACTAGAACAAATACAGAGTACACAATGCTTGAAAAAGAACACCAAGAGAAACACCAATCTATGAAAGAACAACTACTAAGATACCCTTTTACCAGGAATCTTGACAAAAGCCACTGAGAACACAAAACTATAACAACAAAAATCCTGCGATACCCTATCACCAGGGATCTTTTAACTCCATCTATTTTTCCTATATTTCTACCTTTTCTCTCTCCATCTCTAACTTCATTATGTCCAATATCCAATGCGCCCTGCCATCAAAGCCTTTATCTGGTTAGGTGGTTATTTGGTCAAGTCTTTGGTGTTTAGCAAGACGGAACCTCGCTACCGCCAAAAAAGGGCGAATAACGAGTAAGCCCTGTGCGTCATTTATTGATGTCTGTCAGATTTGTATGTTTGATCTCTCGGTTGGGCGAAAGAAAGTTTTAATGAGCTATGCTTGTTAGAGATGAGAACTTTCCCCCTTTTAATACTAGTTATACTGATGTGGGAAGTTGATTTTCAGCCTTATTAATGAGCCTATAACGGAATGGATGAGAGGTATGGACCATGTTTCATATGTACTTAATAAATTTTTCCATGTTGGAATATGGCTCAATAATATTTACAATGTTCTGTATAATTTATATATCATCTTTGGTTCGTTAAATTTTAGTATTGAGTGACATCTACTGCATATTTCAATGTTTTTGTAACTTAATCCCATAAGGTTTGATTAGGGCATCGTTTTATTCGAAACGGCAAAGCTAGTCCTCAGAATATAGAATTATGTCTTTTATTCGTCGTTGTGTAAAACGGGGGGGTCACGGGTACTAGGTAGACTCTTCCCTTAACACATTGACTGCTAAGGGGGTACGAGAGGCGGTCAGTAGGGCAAAACAGAGGAAGGGGGATGGCTGTTTGTGGGGGTGTTAGGACAAGTTATGACAAGTCAGGACCTGCAGCCGCACGCTTCTGCCTCATCTATTTAAGAAGCAGTAGCTTATCACAGATCGTCAGTCACAAATTTTTCAACAATATAAAAGGTTGAGCACCGCACAGTGATCAAATTTTTGATAAAGGAAGGCAAGAATGCAAAAGAGATCCATGAACGCATGGTTGCAGTGTATACCGACCCCGCCTCTTCCTATGCAACAATTAACTCCTGGAATAGGGAGTTCTGCCATGGTCGTGAGTCCCTTAAAGATTACCCCCGTCCAGGACGCCCGTCAGACGTGACCAACGAGGACAATGTGGCCCGTGTGGAGAGGATGATCCTCGAAAATCGACGGGTGAAGGTCGAAGAAATCGAGCGAGAACTTGGAATATCACATGGAAGTTTTATCAACATCCTCCACGACAATTTGGCCATGACCAAGGTCTCTGCCCGTTAGGTCCCTAGAAACCTCACGCCTCATGATCGACTTCAACGTCGTCAAAGTCCACAAGGCCAGAGTTGCACAAGCTGCCCTGCGCGAGTGCGGATTCGAGGAGCTCAACCATCCCCCCTACAGTCCAGATCTGGCCCCTAGCGACTACTTTTTATTCCGCCAGCTCAAGGCTGCACTGCGTGGACGCCAGTTTGGGGACGATGAAGATGTCCAGCTCACCGTCCAGGAGTGGATTGAACAGCAGTCGGGAGATTTCTGGTTGTCGAGAATTCGAAGCCTCAGGGACAAGGGGCGCAAGTGCATTGAAGTTGAAGGTAGTTATATTGAAAAATAATAAAACACTTTTCCTTATATCCAAATTGTAAAACTTATTGACCGCCCCTCATAGACCCGGAATGGGTCACCGGGCGCCATAGTACTTTTTTCACCTAAATAGGGTATTTGTGATGTTCTAAATGCGTTGGTATCATTTATTGGTGATTTTAGTCATTTCTGGGGTCACGAGGTAATTTTTTTGTTTTGACTGACGTGGCGCCTGGTGGTCGTTTACTCACGTCATGTGTGACCTGAAGGAGGGGGGGCTTTTTTCAGTCTCATGTGACTGACATGTCAGTCACGCATCACTTACCAGTTATATTAGACTGACGTTTATATTTCACTTCCAGAACATAAGTATTGTCAATAATCTCACTTTCTTTCTTTTATTTCAGCTCTATAATTTTACATAATACATTTCAAATAATTAGCGTTCTAAAATGAGTGCCAATATTTCTGATAATAGAAGAAGAATAACGACACATGTCACTGAATGTAACCTAATAGCTGCGGTCAAAGAAAGCACTGGATTTGAATCGTCAGATGTGGATGATTCGGACCCCAATCCGGATTATTTACCAGATGCAATTCCATCAGATTATGAAGATGAAGCGGAGATTCATGAGAATGTTGCTGAATTACTTTCCGCGCTGGACGATGAAGAGGAAGAAGCTGAAAATGAAGGTCAAAGAATGTTGATGCAGGAGATCCCTTTGAATGGGAAAAATTTCGGGGACGACAGAAATCTTTTCCATTTACCGGTAAATCTGGATTGCAGATTGATATATTGCCAGATGCCAGTCCGTATGACCTCTATAAAGTCTTTGGAATGATGAAGTTACAGACGAATTGGTTAAGCAAACCAATTTATATGCCATCCAACTCTTGCCAACATGACAATGAGGACCACCCATTCAAGGTTCCATAAATTGACTCCTACTTCCAGCAATGAAATGAGAAAATTTCTTGGCTTAGCTATGTGGATGTTCCTTGTGAGGTTAGAGAACATTTCAGATGATTGGAGTAACAGTTTTTTTATATAGAATAACATTGCATCTAAGACCATGAGCAGAAATTGCTTTGAATTGTTGTTAAAATTCTTTTCCTTTGCCGATAATACCCAAAGAAGAGAAGGCGAGCGCTTAGTAAAAATTTAGCCTCTACTGGCCACATTTTCCTCAGGACATGATATTGTCATTGATGAAAGCCTCAACTCATGGAGAGGAAAAGTAGTGTTGCGTGAGTACTTGCCAAACAAAGCTCATAAATATGGCATCAACTTATTCAAACTGTGCTCATCAGAAAGATATTCCTATAATGTTAAAATATAATCAGGAAAAGCTGCAAGTGGCATTCGAGAAGTTGGAATAGCTCAAAATGTTTGAGAACAACCTGCATCTGGTTTGAAGAATGAAGGGCGTATAGATATAGGGCCATCGTGGTATGAACCTAGATAGATACTTCACAACAAACCTACATATATCTATAAGTTTTTGAGGAGAGTTATTGAATCATACAAAGTCTCGAGCTGCTGAGCTTATGGCGAAGTTAGGCTTAATGGCTGACCACGAAATCGTTAAAGAATGGATGAAATACAACGAGGATAGAACAAAATATATATTATTATAGATTAACAAGAATGGAACATATTTTAAATTATATTGATTGAACTTGAATTTAATTATACAAAAATGAACATGAGTTCAATACTAAATTTTTGTCGTGACTAAGCGTGGTGTAAGGTAGATAGGTAACAAGGTAAATAGGTAATGGCAAATATGTAAATAGGTAACAAGGTAGTAACTAGTGTGTATGTGAGTCTTTATAATAAGAATGACGAGATACGAATGAGGAATATTTGTGTTCAATGTGGAACAGCTGAAAGCATGTTAGTTTGTATGTTTGACCAAAGGAAGTGTTGCCAAAAACATGTATCTTAGCTACGATTTTTGGATGTAATTATTTATAGAAAAATATATTGAAAATACATATACATAAAAATTCGAGATTTTTTATTGATAAATTTATATAGGATTATTTGAGAGGATTGATAATTTATACATTAGATTGAATAGAAATGGTTGAAATTAAATGGCAAGATAATTGGATATTTTAACATTGATTTAAAAAGGGAAGTATGCTAATATTTTATATGAATGCCAGAGGGCATTGCTATAGGCGTACATTGTATGTTGACAACTTTTATAGCAGCAACAATCTGGCGAAATCATTCTTACCACAGGACACACCTGGTGGGTAAAGTACATGCAAATAAAAAGGAAATACCAAAGGAAGTGATGAAGGCAAATCTAAAGAAGGGCGAGATGATAGCCCGTGAGGATGCTAATGGAATTGTGGTCTTGAAATGTAAGGACACTAGAGATGTGTTTACTCTCCACTAAGCATAACACAGTTATGAAGAACATCAGAGAGGAAGAGACAGAGGGAGAAGAGACAGTAGATGAAAAGAAAGAAGTAGAGCAAGAAGGAAAAAGAACAAGAAAAAACCCTCAGCAATCCTTGCTTATAATAATGGTAACAGCAGAGGCCAAAAATTACCCCATAAACAGCACAGGCCACAAATTACCCTATAAAAAAATCACATGCAGATCATAGCCCCACCATACTTATATCAAAATGTTCATCAGGCGCCAAGAAAGCCAAAGACAATGTGAAAACATTTGTACCATCAGTCGTATCTGCCTGACATGGCGCGCGCCCCGCCTGGTCGTGTCAGTCTTATATAACTAACGAAGCGTCAATAGCACTGTCAGAGAAAGAGAGAGAGAGACACGTAAGACTGGAATGCTACGCACCAATATATCAGATTAGCTAATTTAGTTACAGCAGTGGGGCAAAGTTCGAGTAAAAAATATGCTAATAGGTATCAGCTTCTTCTGAAGACACTTAACTTCCGTTCGAATAAGACGTCCCATATAGCGAATCTAAGATCGGCTTCCTTTGAAGACACTTAACTTCCGTTCGATTAAGACGTCCCTTATAGCGAGTCTAATTGTAACAATGGGAGGTTCCGCGAGATGTCGTGAACTGACTAAAATTTACTTCCGGCGGCTCTGAATAAACAGTAAAGCATCGGCTTGGACAAAATTAGTATTTTGCCAAGACGACACGACGCAGAAGGTAAGGCCTGCAGACTCTTATTGCTGGCCAAGTGTAGGGGGTGAATTAAGTTGTGATAAATGTTAAATATTGTCCTCCCAATAATCCCAGACTTAAATAAGACCCGACTCTAACTATTGAAATACGACCCAGTGCCATGATTGCTTGCATTGTCCTTACGAGTGTCTATTTTGTCTCTCCTTATAGCTTCTTTCTGTCGGCTTTCCATACCCCAAGAGCCTGAAGACCAGAAAAAAAGAATTATCGATGTAAGCTTCTTAGAGAGGAGAGAAACTTCTACGCTGCCATATTCAAGCCCAGCCCACCCCCCTCCCGGCAAAATACTCCCTCAATCTCTACTTTCTAGGTTACTGAAAGACAGGTGTATCTTCCTTCATAACTTCGAACAGGCCGAGTGTTAATCGGCCCTAAGTGCAAACCCAACCCCTGGTGTTGGAAAGTAATCGAGTTCGACGCTCATACCCCTAATCCTCTCGAGCAGCAAAATCTTTGGGTGGCAGATCCACCCGGAATTAGAGTCCCCTTTGTCGGTCGTGTGCGGCCGCTTGTGTACACACACGGCTCCCACCTGGAGCCAACATTCTAAACCTATTCGCCCAGTTATTCCTTTGAATTTATCTTTCATGTCCATTATTTTATTTTGGTTTGTACAGTAGTAAAGATTATTTTGTTGCGCCCAGTTTGATATCCAGAACCTTCTAGATAGTTAATTTAATTCTGCCAAGTGTAGCTGTTGTCATAAGGAAATTAGTCACTCTTACGAGATTTATTGCAACCCATAGTTAAATTGCATCATTCGAGGCAAAGCCTAATTGCAGAGTTGCCCTGAGTGCTATACGCTATCCTTTCTGAGACACGGAAAGCAAACGGAGGTCAGGAGATCTAACCTGACCTGTGACAGGCACATTGCAATATCAGTCACATGTTACTGAACAGGCAGTCAATATGTTAAGGCCCATTATGTTTAAGATATTAGGGGCTCAACACTGGCTGCTACAACTGATGTTCTTGAAGGCAACGGACGGGAGTCTTTTTTCCCGGAACAATATGTCCTTGTTGGCATAGGTGTGCCGGTATCCCGTCCTCTTCTGTAACGTGACTGGGTCGAATCCACCCCTTGTCGTCAGGTAGAGGGAAGGACTGCTCTGACTCTTGTTCTCAGTACGGGGTAGTAAGGGAATCAAAACAGAATGATTTTTTTTAGCCTGTCAATTAAGTTCTTGAGCAAACTTCTAAAAGAATTATTACTAAGGCTCGCAATGTCCCATCTTAAGAGTTAAAATGACAAAGGGTCAGCCTCTTAATGTCTCCGAGCACGAGTTAATTTGTACGAAGAAATTTTGAGCTTATATACTTGTTTTGCCGGAAGTATGGGGGGCGGGGCTTAAACTGAAGTTAAGTCCAGCCAACCAGGGCATATTATGGTACAAAGGGTGGCTTTATCCATATCTTAAGCCACTCAGTCAGTTATACCCGAAGATTTGAAGATCGGATTTATTCGGGGGGGGGGGGGCATTAGAGAAAGAGAGAAGTGGCGCTTATTCAGGAGAAGTAGGTAGCAGACCCTGTTTGGGGGTGCTAAGTGAGGATAGGTTGCTTCGACCTGTGAAAAGAATTATTTCCAAGCAAATTCATTACAAAAAAAAGAGTAGCGAGAGATGTTCCGTTTTGCAACCCTGAGCATTAGAATTTCGCTAAACGGGGCCTTGTTGTTGGCAAAGAGTATGTAAAGAATATCTTTATTCCTCGGGCCTCCAATCGAGTGTAATATACATGTATAGACCTATACATAGGTATACATATACCTACACATACACATGCACATGCGCAATGCAATCTCGAGAGTGAGTTCATGTCATTAGTTCTCTAATTTTATCCATTAATATATTAATTTATAAATTTTAATTTATCACTGATTCATTAATCATTGCTTATTTTATTACTTCAATTATTACTGATTAATTAATCAGTCAAATACTGATTAGTATTTAACTTATAATTCTTTCTATATAAATTTAGGACATTTACATTTGGATTCATACATGCACCTACATACACGGCAACTATTACGATTGCTTGTCTTCTAAGAAGTCTTCTTTTCGCTACCAGACAACCATAAAACATAAAATAATGTGAATTAATTCTGAACTTTCGTAGAAGGCTTTTGTATCCCCCTGTAGTTTCCAATAATTCTTAAGTTCCTAGATTAAATTTTACGAAAATGCTCTTTCGTCGTATTTTCTCGTTCCGTTCCAACTTCACCTCAGTCATAGATAGCTTGCTCCGAAAGCTCGAATATTTCCCTTTGCACTCTATAATATTTCCTTTTATATACGTAATATTATCTTTGCATGTAATATTGATCTCTTTAATATCCCTCCACATAAATATTCAGGCTGAGAGAAACTTAATATCTCAAAAGACTTATTTCCAATAGACAAGAAAGTTTTAAAGCTTCGAGCGTTCTGAAGTAATTTGAAACGTAACGTGGTTCCCTGGCCATCGTCGACCTTCAACAGACTCGTAACTATGGTGACCAACTCAAGCTCCAATCTTCAGGAGGATTTTCATTCCAATCTCTCTACCCTCGCCCAACCTTTCGTCGACCCCGTCGGGAAAAGTAAGTAAAACTGATTCTTCGCGGCGGGGGGGAGGGGGCAAGTAAGAATGCTTAATTTTAAACGATGTAAAAATTGAAGTAACTAAAATACTGAAAACGAGAACCGTAATAGGACAGAATCGCTGAATTTTATTCTAAGGGTGGAAGAAGGGAGTGAATCAAATGTTCAGGGTGTAAAATGCATAGTAAATAATTACCCTTAGTGTTAAACAAAATCATTGATATGCATGGATTCGAAAAAAAGGCAAACTGGATAAAAAAAAAGATGGTAGGTAATAGATGAATAAACTAAAAAATAAGGTTTGTGAGAATGAAGGCGCATCTCTTGTGGGAAGCGGTTTTACAACGTAAATTTAGTCATAGAACATATGTATTGAATGTATATATGATATGATAGTTCGTAGCTATATAAAGAGCTTTATGAGGAAGAGTGTCTGAAGCATTACACTTCAATCGTTAAAACACACGGAGTTGGTTTCATAGAGTGAATTTGGCCGTGGAAGAACGTAGTTAGGCAAGTAGTGTTCGTATGCGTTGAAACATAACTCCTGTGCATTCTAGAATCAACAAAGTTATGAGCTTACCTATCGCTTGCATCGCTCTTGTCCTGTATCATTATGTACGTATAGACCAGAATTTTTTTTGCTTCGTGTCTGGAAGATAAGGGAAAAGTGAAGTAAAAGATTGGATTAGTTTGGCTTGAAAGAACTCGGAAAAGATAAAACAGCAAAATATTGATTTTAAACGACATTTTGCTAATAACCGATAATAACACCGAGGAAATTTCACTTTCTGGTTTTATTTTAATTATAATTTGATATAAAAATTAGCCATAAAATGGTTGATATCTGTAAGAGGGACGTATTAATACCTTCACTTTTGAGCCACAAGTTCGTACACCAGAACATAATGACTCACTAGTACGAACTCGAAGGAGAAAAAGTTGAGGAAGGAGACACCGAGAGCCTCCTCAGTGCTTGTCCTTCCTCTTCTCTTTCTGCTCGTGCACTTCTCTTCCTCGCCATGCTCCTCTTCCCTTTCTTCTTATACTCTGTCTTCTCTCCCTTTCTGTTCCTCATTTTCCTTATACCCTTTATTTTCTCTTCCACCTTCTATATTTACTCTTTCTTCTTCTCTTATTTCCTTCTCCTTATACTCCTTCTCCCCCCTTCGCTTTATACCTTTTTTCGTATTTTCCCCCTTCATATTATACACTTTCTTCTATTCCCCTTTTTCTTACATTCCTTCTTCTTCTCTTCCTCCCTTCCTTTTATCCACTCGCTTTTTCTCTACCCCTTCTCCTCATACTCTTTCTTCTCCCCTTCCCTATACTATTTATACTCTTTCTTCTTCTTTTCCGCCTTTTCCATATACTTTTTCTTTTTCTCTTTGGACCCAAGGAGTCATACAGATTCTGTTCTAAACAGACAAGGCAGCGACGTTCTAATGAAAAACAGCAAATAGGTTTTAATACAATCATCCATACAGAATAAATGTAGGTTCTGATAGAAGAACTCATACATAACATTAATTTTGATACAAGGACTCCTACAACCAAAATTATTCCAAGACAAGGAGTCCTTCAGCAAAAAGAGGGTTTCTAGTAGAAGGAATCTTCTAGCCGAAGGTTTCTGTTACAAAGTCACTACCTACAGCGACAAGGACTGCTAACATAACCATTACAGAAAACTAGTGTAATTCAAGGAGGAAACATTTATTTCGCGCTCCCTGATCGAATTGGAATCATTTAAAAAGTGGTAAAGTTACATAGACCGGGTTTGCCAAAAGACATCAAGGGGCTCTGATGACTTAGGGTACGCGCTACTCTCCCTTTTGTTAGTTAGCACTAACTAAAGAATGGGAATAGGGGCAGATACAAGAAGAAGAAGAAGAAGAAGAAGAAGAAGAAGAAGAAGAAGAAGAAGAAGAAGAAGGAAGGCGGAAAATAGTTCAAGATGAAACCAAGGCCCTAACCAGGACCTAAAATGTTGAGGTCGGAAGGGCACATTTCGAAATCCTCTCCACGGAATTTGAACGAGGAAATAGAAATGTACGAAAGAGAGAGAGAGAGAGAGAGAGAGAGAGAGAGAGAGAGAGAGAGAGAGAGGGAGAGAGAGAGAGAGAGAGAGAGTGTGTGTTTGTGTGTGTCCTCTGGGGAAGACACAAAAAACGTTAGAAAGGTTGGGAGAGTTGTGTACACTCCTACTCTCTAGCATCTTGTGGTGATTCTGTCTATGAACCTTGGCCATATTCTAAAACAGGGAGAGATCTCGCTGAAACACCGCGATATCATTTGACTAATGAGTTTTCAGTCCTTAATTCGGAATTAACCTCTTTAAAGACAACGTAATGACTCTTGAGTATCGATAAACTCCCGTTACTACCCCCCCCCCAAAAAAACAAACAAAAAAAAACATGACCTTGATTTAGCAAGATTCCGAATTTATTCACTGACAACCCCCACCCCCCACCGCTTCTGACAAAGCGCGAAAACCTCGTCCGTCGAGAATCCCGTTGCTATGGCAATTGAGTGGCAGTCAAATCAGGCCGGATTTTTTTAACTCCTTCCATTCGTCTCATTCAGGAAGTAGGAGGTGTCCTTCGGGTTCGCTCATGGATATACATTTCTCGTTTGGGATTTTTTAAAGTTTTTTTTCTCAGTTTTATTATTTACTTTCATTTCTCTGCCTTTCTATCTATCTGTAAATAGTGTTTGATATTTATGGTAACCGCAGAATCACCACTCCGAAGACAGCTGGGGAAAAGGTCTGTAATTTTAATTTCGCTTTGTTAGGACGAGAGGGAAAAGCCCTGCCAATATCGATTAAAAAGAAGAGATAAGGAAAGGTAACTGAAACTTGGGATTGTATGGGGAAAAAAAGAAAAACAAAGAGAAAAATGAATCTCCCAATCGAGATTGTTTTCTTCGAATTTAAAGAGCAATAACAACGAAGCCGCATCACGCAGAAGGTTTTTAAGGAAATATCTGGAAATAAATTTCTGCAAATAAAGATAGCGAAAATGTGTCAAAGATATACGCTCTCAGATCCTCATGTACGGCCAACTGCGAATGTCGTGGCCGGGAGGCCATGGAAGCCTCCAGATATCAACTAACACTCCATTGCGGGTTCCCACTCAGAAATCTTCCGACTCGAATTTGAGGGATAAGGAATTAATTATACCTCTCACTCCTCCATGAGCTTCCACTATGCAGGGAGGTAGGGATAAAATATTGTAGTTTTTCACTCTTTTCATCCCAATACACTATAACAAAACCCCGACTTACCTGAACCATCAAAATCATGTACAGAGTGACGCTGAATGAGTGAAACCTACATGGAAATCATTTTACCGACGCTCAGAAATTACGAGATGAAATAAGGAAACAAAATTATTAAAAAGCGCGAAGATTTTCGAAATTGGCGCCAATTTTCTTAGTAACAACGGGCTCTGCGTCGCGGCAAAATGACACTCCGCTCCTTAAAATGGAGGAGAGTTTCTTATAATTGTTGAGTCTTGTTATTTTTAACGAGAGAGTGGGGTTTCTTAGTAGGAATTGCACCCAATATTTGTACAGGACTGACTTAGAAGGAATAAATGGTAAATTTCGTTTTAATTGCGGGACTACCAAATCTAGGGGACCACTAGATTTGATCTGGAGGGACAATACAAAATTGAGTAAGCTGGAAATTTCTTCAGCACACCAGCAGGTGTTATTTGGATGGGCTTGATCCAAATGCAAGAAAAGAAACCTGAAACTACTGAGGCTTTGATAGATACAGGGATTGGACAAAATAATGGAAACTATTACTATTTTTATTTTTAATATTGTGTTGGACCTCTTTAAGAATTAATAAAAGCTTCAATACGTATATGAATTGATTCATACAGCTTTTGGACACTATTTAAAAGGATTTTAATATATTCCTCCAGCCAGACCTGTTCCAGCTGATGGAAGGAATCGCTTCCTTAGTTGCCGTCATAGATGACACCATAACCCTTCAATTATATTAACATTTCGCGATTTTTGACTCACTCCAATAGCTTAACGTCCTTTTCATTGGTGGATTTTGCTTCTGAAAGTTAGCACCAGCAGTGAGTGGGAAAGAGCATTTGCATCTTGGAATTCCATATTATGAACTGCCAAATCATCACAAATTTACTTCGAAGGTTGCCGAATTCTGATTCTCTATATTACACATTTTACCACGCTCCATGTTGATTTACGTAAGCAAATATTTGGCAATAGTAGCCCTCTCATGATGCCTAGCTTTGTAAACTTCCCAACGAATAGTCTGGATCAAAATGTGAATTTTTAGATGCTAAATTAAGCGTTGTAGGAATCTTTGAAGCTGTGCTACTATGATTCTTTGACAATATGCGCTTTACAACTCCGCGCTCACTATGGCTGAGCATTGTCTTTGGTCTGTTTATATTTCAGTCGAAGTTTCTCTTTCTCTGATTTGCTTAACTATTTAAAATCTTAGAAACGGTTTCTCTGCAAACAGCAAAACTTTTGTGAGCGGTTTTTATTAACGATACTCGAGCCAGTTGAGAACACGACATTCTGCCTTTTATCAAGCGTTTCATAAAATTATAAGGTAACATTAAATTCTGAATAAAATCACATGAGGTTATAGAATAAAATTCTCTCTCTCTCTTTCTATATATATATATATATATATATATATATATATATATATTTATATAGGTTCTATTGAAGTCTGCAGCGTTATTAATTTTAACTGGTATTTTCTTAATATTTCTTATAAGTTTTTTTTTAATGGAGTCTTCGAGGCGAGAAAAAACATCCGTGAATGACATTCTTTATTCCTAGACGTCTTTCAAGTATGTTAGGTCATCTTCAGGGAATGAACAGAAATAGAATTATTCTTGGACCTTGGACCTTGGACATAAAAAGTGATGAGATTTAGGAAGAACTTTGCTTAAAGAATAGAGGATGTGTGGGAGACAGAAAAAATAGGTGCCTAGTGAAAAGGTAGCTCTGTTGTTTTGGTTATTGGATGAATTTTGTTTGTTTTTTGTTTTATTTAATAAACTATAAAATTTATAGTTTATTCAATTAAATTAAACTTGTTAATTTAATTCTTAATTTTTAGGTCCTAATGATCTTTTGGCATTCAAGCCTTTATTTGAGGCGGGGTTTTCGAAAAAGTCTTATTTTTAGTTTCCTTTGAATTTTTGCAAAGTTTTTGAATTTCTACTAAAGAAACTTACGCATTACACTACCCGTTTTTTTGTGTTTTGTCAATTTTGTCATGCTTATTTTAGAGTCACGTCACCGTCAGACTGTATTTTACTGCTTTTAAATGGCCTTATTTGTCGGTCGGCCTCGATGTCTAAGTGTGTACGAGAGAACTCAGGGGTCAAGCGGGCGCCAATGGCTTGCCAGATCCTCTTAGCTCTCTCGTGGAGCGCCACGTTGATCGGAGATAATCCGACCGAGTCTCGTGGAGCTCCCTTCGTCGTTTGTGTTCTCTTCTTTGGGTGTTTGTAATGAGAAGCACCGCTTTATTCTGGATAACTTATAGTTTCGTAATGTGAGTCTTGGCGCTCGCGTTTAGCGGCACTGGGGGGTACAGAAGTCTCGAGCGAATGTATGCATTGAAAATCTGGAGTTTATTTGAGGGATTAAGGTCACGGAACCTATAAAATTCCTTCAAATCTCTCTTGCTATTCGCGACTGTTCGCTTGATATACTCCTGTAGCCCCCTGTGGTGATTTTGAGCCCCAGAACCATCCATTCCAGGCAGTAGGAGATTCGCTTCCCTTCTACACGTATATCATTGCAGGTCTTGCAAATTATTTTGAATGGGAATTATTTTGAATTTTGGGGCATTGGTTGATATCTTCCATCTCCTCTCGAAAGAGTTAATGTTAGTTATCTCCCTAGCCGTATTTCTCGCCATAAATTCCCTGTGAACATAAGCGGCGGTACAAATTTGCAATATATGGTCAGCGAGCTGTACGTATATCGTACCCTCGGAGAGAGGTTGTGGTAGGTCGCGTGTATAAATGTTGTATAAAAGGGAACTGATACAACCCCCTTGTGGGACCCCTGCTTCGAGTTCGAATTCGGAGCCTTTGTGTTCTCTGATATGAATGTATGCTTTCCTCTCCATTATGTAGTTACATAGAATCCTCTCAAGAATGGGGTTGAGTCCTACTTGAAGGATCTTAAATTGTAGCCCTCTCTTCCAAACCTTATCAAAAGCCTTTTTGACATCGCGGAGCACCAGGTCGGCATGCCTTTTTTTCCGCTTTGATTTTAGCAAGCTTTTCGGTGACAACGGCTAGTGCCGTATTAGTCCCTCTTTTCCTTCTGAAGCCGTGTTGCTGCTCGATATGCAAGTTGGCTTCGTCGAGAAAAGAGTTGACTCTATTAGCCAATATCTTCTCGAAGACTTTGCCAGCAAATTCTAGGAGATATATCGGTCGAAAGCTGGCAGGGCAGTCCGGAGGGTTTCCAGGTTTGGGGATGAAAATCATTTTGGCCACTTTACACTGATCGAGGAGAAAGCCCATGTTCAAAGCGGCATTCATGATGTTGAGAAGGCCATTTAAACGTGAGGTGAAGCCTTGATGAAATTCCCGCGAGTCAGCCCCGTAGTACCCGGTGCTCTTTGGCGACAGGATTTTAGAGTAACGGAGAGTTCTAGGGCAGTTATTTTACCGCCATAGCCCCCCATCACTCTTTCCTGCGACACACAGTGATGAAGCGAGGTTTTGTGTATTTGTGTGTTTAGCTGTTGGATTACGTCAGTTTCGAATTCGAGGTCGTAATTGTCATTTTCTTCTGGGGTAATTTTGAAGATTAAAGACCACAAAATCCTAAACATTTCCTCAATCTCTTCAGTTTCGTTAATTTTTTTTCCATCGTGAATAATTGTTATTTTTTTGTGGAGGTTTGCCTTTAAGACGTTTAACCGTCTTTCAGAATGTGTGTAAGTCTCTTTCTATGTCGAAGCTTTCTATTAGTCCGCCCCATATTAGTGTTTTTTGGCCCGTGATTACTGTCTGGAGTTTGTCTTTAATTTGTTTTAGTCTTCTGTGGGCATTTTGGTTGGGGCCTTTCAGCGCTACTACATTGGACAGGTCTTTATATTCTTGGGCCAGGTCTTTTATGGGAGGGGTCCATGGGGGAGCTAGAAGGGTTTTATAATTAATACGGGGAATGTTATTTTTATCGGCTTTTATTAAGAAGTCAGTGATTTTATCCTGCTTCTCATCTATATCGTTTAAATTGGCATCAAATAAAGGGTCGGGGATATAATTTAGAAGGTAATTTTTATAGCTCTTCCAGTTCGCTTGGTTATAGCTTTTGCGTTCTGGGATTGCAATTTGAATAAGATTTACTCCTACTGAATGATGGGGCCCGGTTCAATGTAGTAGTTGGAAGGAAACCTGATGCTAGATAGGACTATATCAGGTTTCGTTGCTGATCTTTCCGTTATGTACGTCGGGAATTCTGGTCCGATCCTTGTCATGTTTCTGCCTGCATCTTTGTAGGAGGTATATCCTGCCGCTGCATTAAGATCTCAGGCAAAAATTATGTTTTTCTTGTGGCTAAATATCTGAAAGTGGTTGTGAATGGGCAAATAGCTGCGTCTTGGGGGTTGGTACCCCGTGGCCACGACCAGTCCCCCTAGGGAAGTAACTACTTCATTGGCAAGGTATGATTCATCTAAGTCCTCTAGTGTTCTGTATTTTAGTCGTTTTTTGACGGCTATTGCGCAGCTGTCATACCGTTCCTGGCTATGATTCTTACTAATTACGTCGTATTGAAATCATTTTAACTGTTTTTGTGCGGTCAGTCCGTGTTCAGAGATAAGTCTTATGTCAGGGTCACTCTGTCGCATAATATTGCCATAGATGGAACCTTTTCCGGCCCAGCCATCGACATTCATATGTATAATTGTAATTCTATCTGTCATTTTGTGTAATGTTGGTTCTCTAGTGTGTGGAATTAAAGTAGACGCTTATTCGCGATCTACTTTAGCCAAATGTGGTGTACTGGGTGGGGTGGGCTCCCTGCCGTTTCTTTTTTTCTTGTATTTGGTGTCCGAAATTGTGTGGAAGCAGTCCGTGGTCAGTTTTATGATATTTCGGGCGAGAGCCTCCTCAACCTGCCGCTCCAGAACCTAATCTGAGCATTTCCACTTGTATCTTCTAATCCTAAGGCCTTCCGATACTTCGCGGGAATCGATTTCGGTTGGGAAGGGAGCTGATTTAGGGGCATATAATTTGAAGTTGAATCCTCTCGCATGATACTTTAGCTGGTGTTCCCTCCCGTGTGATGAGGAGGTTGACCTTAGGCCACGAGTTTTTGAGGTTTTTCTTGACCGTAGAGACCTGGTCTCCTTGGATCGCACTGCTTCCTTGTTTGGTGTGTGATTCTGCGTGTTCGTTGTATCGGTGGTGTCTTTCCTGGGTGAAAGTGGCGCCTGTTTTGATGTTTGTGTTACCGTAGGTTTGTTTAGACGGGGGTCGCGTGTGATGGTTGTGTTTTGAGGTGTGGGCCCTTTTGGTATGTTTTTTGGCACTGAGGGGCTACGCTTATTCGCATAACCTCCTCTGAAGGAGAGTTGTCCGGAAACCACATCTCCTGCAGCCCGTTCTTTACGAGCATGCGATTGACCTCCGTGGCGAAGGTACTTGGGCGTGTGATGTTTGCAATGTGTGCAGGGTAGATGCAGCACATTATTTTGGTGGAATGTTCATTTTCGAAGTGTAGGAATGTCTTTTGGTTATTTGTCTCGGCAATGGCGGCTTTGTCTACTTTGGCATAAGTTGCATTTGCCTTCTTCACCTCTGTGTCGCATATTAATTGGTTTTGTTTTTGAATTTCTTGTTTTTTGATCGGGCATGCCATAGACATAGTCCGGTGGGGGCCTTCAAAATTTAAACATTTGCTTTTACAGTCGCGCCCAAAATGGTCGCGACCGGCCCAGATAGAGCACAAGGTCAGTTCTTTATAAGGGCAGTTGTAAATGGTGTGTTTGCCGTACTTATAGCACCGAAAGCACATCTGTAAATTGACAAACTCTTCACGTTTCATCTACTCTGAGCAGACTCTTACGTTGAAGAGAAGCAAACCATTTTCCTTAGCTTTTTGAGCCATAGCCGTGTCCTCAAAAACAACCTTAAACACGTGCGTGTGATGCTTGAATTTGACAACGTGAGCTACCTTTGCCCATTGGTGGTTCCGTTCTTTTTCGTTCTTTATATCCTCTCCCAAGTGATTCCCGACCCAGGAGTCGAGAAGCCTGCAGATTAAACTACGGTGAGTTTTGATTTGTGGCGGTGTGGTCGGTTTCTGATTTATAGTCTTCAGGCATTAAACAGCTTTGCCCGAGGTCAAGTCTTCTCAGTTGGCCTCCCTCGCGCAAATGGCTGAGTAACCATTATGAATGTCTATAAGTCTAACTAGTGCAATGTATAGTGTTCCATAGGCTTTTTCGAAAACCTTTTCTCTGTCCGGCTTTGGGCCCTCCGAGAGGACCCGGAGAGTGATGCGGAGAGTTTCCCTCATTTCTCCTGCATCATATCGTAAGATAGGGGATGAAATTATAATATGAGTATGCATAAGTATATATGTATACACTGATAGACGGTTTAGAAAAGAGGGGGGGGAGAACTAGGGGCCAAGGTCCAAGTAATTTTATAAGACTTTACCATAATTTTTTTCCTTCCTTCAGGCTTGCGGGTGGGCCAGATGAGGCTCCGGTCCTGGTATCTAGCGAAGGAGCGAAGATTTCGGCCTTTACCTTCCTAGATCAAATACCAGTGGTCCACTTTTCAAATGTATCGAGATTTTTCGCTTTACCCAGTTTTTATTTTTACTACTCGAAGCGAGTCTTCACAATTCACTCTCGAAAAAGTTCAGTTTGCAAAACTTTCGAACAAAAAATTTGGCACAGCGGTACAGCAGACTAGCTAAGGCAACCAACGCAGTCCAGAAATGGAATTATTCCAATCAATCAATTTGTGTATAGAAAGAACAGAGAGGGACTGCTGTAACACGGCAGTTAGGTAGACAGAGAGGAGCGTTGCGGAAAATAATTAAGAAAGGGACAGCGAGAGTAGATAGGTCGGTGGCTATACACCGAAGCGAGGTGTTGTTATGAGGGTGTAGGTTATGTGGTATTGACTGGGCGAGGGTTGGAGGCAAGTCAGGGTGGGGGGGGGGAGGCTGACAGCTCATCCAGAAACGCGTTATTCACGATGACTATTGGTTTATGCGAAAAACGGTACGGGCGGCAGGTGTTCGTGGGCCGCGGGATATCGCGGCGCCATCGCGTACCTTCTCACGTGTAGCGAGGTGTAAAGTGGGTCTGTGGTGAGTTTTCCGAGTTGTTTTGTAAGTCTGGTGTGAGCGTAAATGTTGAGAGGAGTTAGTTTGTTGTTGTGTAGTGCGTCCATTCTTGAGTACAGCGGCGAACGGCAAGCGCGCTTCAGAGCAGAGTTCTGAATGCGTTGAGCCTTTCGCTTCCAGGTGTCGCTCGCAGCTACGAGTGACAGTGGGGCGTACGTGAGAATGGGACGCACGAGTGCTTTATATAAGTGTAGTTTTAGTTTTTTACTCGCTGGGTAGAACCTACCCAGCGATGCGTTTGTGCGTGAGGCTCTTGCTTGTATTATGTTTTGGTGTAAGTTGAACCTGAGGGATTTGTCGAATGTTACTTCCAGGATTTTGGTGCACTGTGTGTATGCGAGCCTTGTTGGGTTTTGGTGGATCATGTCTGGTGTCTGTGAGTAGATTTGTAGGTTGTGCATGAAGTGATCTCTAGCGCCGTAGAGTGTCATCTGTGTTTTCTGAGGATTCGTGGCAATCAGCCATTTATCCTCGTAATCTGTCTTCTCATCAAGTATTCTTTGTGCGTGGAGCGCGATTTCTTCGGGGGCCCGGCCGCTGACGAGAATGGTCTCGTCGTCGGCGTAGGCCACTATGTATGTGTGAACGCAGTTTTCTGGTGGGCGTGGGGTGTCATTTGTGAACATAATGTAGAGTGTGGGTGCCAGAACGCCTCATTGGGGAACGCCTGAGCGTGGTGTGAAGGGTCTTAAAAGGGTGTTGTTGTATCTGATGTGGCAGCGCCGTCCAGTGAGGTAGTGTGAGAGGAGCCTTCTGGTGCAGAGAGGTAACTCCATGTTGTTGACGAGTTTCCAAAGGAGTCCCTCGTGTCACACCTTGTCAAAGGCTTTCTCCACGTCCTTACTGAGGGAGAGAGTCTTTTGGTGTATCTGTCATTTCTTTTGTATTCTGTCGTGTACGATGGTCACGGCCGCCTGAGTGGACTTGCCTCTCCTGAACCCGTATTGATGGGGGGAGAACCAGTCCCTCTCTTCCAGGAACTCCCGTAGGTGGCAGTTGACAATTTTTTCGAGTATTTTGCCTTAGGTGCTCTAATAGAGCAATAGGCCTGTAATTGTTTGGGTGTTTGGGGTCTTTGTGTTGTTTATGAAGGAGTATATTGTGAGAGACGTTGAATATTTTAGTGAAGTGGCCTGAGGCTAGAGAGGCATTGAATAGATGTGTGAGTGTGGGGTATATGTCTGCGGGGAGGTTATGTATTAGTGTGGCTGGTAGGCCGGAGGGGCCGGGGGCGCGTTTTGGTGTCGATTTTATGTAGTGTTTTGTTTCCTCGACGGTGATTTGAGTGGTAAGTGTGGACGTATAGTCGAGCACCTCCATACGTATCAGGGGGGGGGGGCCTCAGCTCGTGAGCATGAGTCCGGCACCATTCCTGAATGTCTTGGAAGTGCTCCTGCGCATGTGGTTTTGGTGGGTTGTGGGTGTGTACTGTGTCCCAGTGGGACCTGAATGCGTCGAGGATGTCATAAGTGTCTGTGAGTGTGTGGTTGTTTATTTTCAGTGTTATTGGTTTGGATGGTTCCATACCCAGCATCCTTTTCACATGCCGCCAGAAGAACGAAGGGTCCATGCAACGGGTGTCGTCCGCGATGCGGACGACCTCACGTCACTGCCAGTTCCTATCTAGCTGCACGCATTGAAGGATGCGGGCACGTAGTTGGTTGATGTTCTGTTGTCGTGGGCCTCTGGTGTAGTGGTTGTTGTACTGTGTGATAAGTCTCTGTGTGTATTGAAAATGTGAAATGTTTTAAGCAGGTGTAGTTTTTGTGTGGTGAGTGTAGATTACGTGCGGTGGTGATGGTGTCTAAGAGTGAGCACCAGTGGTGGTCTATTTGTCCTGGATTGGTGTTCTCCAGGTCGAGGTTATGTGGTGTGTTTGTGGATATGTGGCTCCTGAATTCAGCCCATTTTGTGTTTTTGTAAACGTATATAGGTGATGTGGGGATGAGTATGGGGGATGTGGATATGAGAAGGCATATTGGTATGTGGTCTGATAGTACGTGGGGACCGGGTGCAATGTTAGTGTAGAATCGTGTGGCGTGGTCGTTACGGAAGACCACATCCGGGGATGTGGTGCCCCCGCGCGGGCCAAAGAACGTGGGGAAGGCAGGGCCGATGTGTTCGCAGCGGTAACGCCGCAAGGCACCGGCCAAGTAACTACCTGCATCGTTCGTATTGTTAGAAAGAAGTGACGGGTGAAATGCGTTGAGGTCCCCCGCAAAGAAGATAGGTAGGTTGTGGTTTGAAAAGGCCCGGAGTGGGACTTCTAAGTTTAGCTGTATTCGTGGTGGTCTCTAATGTGTGGCCACTATTATGGGGCCAGAGCTTGTGTCAATTTTGCAGGCTAGAAAGGAGGTGTCGCGTGTGTTGACGAGAGAGTGGTGTATGTTGCGCTTTACTAGGATCGCAGATCCTAGGTGCCGCGCCTGTGGGGATAAGTATGTGTGATAGCCTGCAATGCGGAGTCTGTTGTTGGGAGGGTGTAAGCTGGTGGAGTTCAGTAGTATGATGTCGGGTCTTTGTGTGTTGAGTACCCAGTTGGCGACCGTATGGCGAATACCGTGCCAACTGCGTACGTTTAGTTGTATTAAGCTAATACGACCTATTGTCGTGGTCTTAGTGCGCGGGAGGCTGATTTGCCAGGAATCGTCCCCTTCTCCTTGGTTATTGCCCAGGAGGCGTGAGCAGCGAGTACCTTGACTCGTGTCGATGTATGTTTGTGAGACACGACAGTGTTATTGGGTGGGGGAGCCATAGTGGGGGGAGGAGTGTGTTCTGTAGAGGTGGTGGCTATGGATGGGGTGGTGTCTTGGTGGGGGGAGTTCGTGACGGAGGTGGGTGGTGTAGAGCTGGAGGATGAAGGGCTAGAAGTGGTTGGGGAGGTACAGATTATAAGAGGAGGGGTGTCGGGGAAGAGAGGAGGTAGGGATGGCGGAGAGGGGTTGAGGGAGAAGGAGAAGGAGTCGGAGGAGAAGGAGTTGAAGGAAGGGGCGGAAGGCGGAGAGGGAGGGGAGTGAGAAGGAGTAGAGTGAGAAGGGGTGTGTTGAGAAGGGGAGGATTGAGAAGGAGTGGAGGGGGAAGCAGTAGGGAGCGAGGGAGGAGTGGAGACAACAGGAGAGGGGGGGGGGGGGGTGTTTGTCCCGTGCCTGTCTACGCGGATGGGGCTTGGGGGTGGGGGTTTTGGGGTTGGCACGGGGTGTAGTGGACTGCGAGGGGGTTGGGGTGACAGTGGAAGCTGTGGGAGAGGAGGCGTAGATGGGTGCGAGGGTGGTGGTGGCAGTGTGAGGTAGGCGGGGGTTTGATAGAGGGGTGGAAGAAGTGCGAGGAGGATAGGTTGTTTGAGTGGGGGCTGGAGCAGTGGCTAAGGAAGGTGCAGGGACAGGACAGGCGGCGGGGAGAGCGTGGTGAGAGGGGGGGGCGGTGGTTCCCTGCGGGCAGGGGTGTGTACCCGTCGGGGTGGGGAGGAGTGCGGGTCTAGTTGTGTCTGCGTCTATTAGAGCGAACACCTTCTCAGGGAAGGTGATTTGCTCAATGCCGTTGGAGGCGAATAGCGTGTTGAGGATCTTCGCGTATAGTCGAGGGTCACCCCTCGACATGTCCTTTGCCACCGCTGAGAGCAGGGTGGCCAGGTGTAGTTTGGTGTTTGTGTTGTCGCTGGGGTGGGGTGGGGTGGGAGTAGGGGTGTAGAGTGGGGTGGGGATGGGCGTGTTGAGTGGTGTGGGGGTGGGGGTGGTAGTGTGGTGTGTGGGTGTTGGTAGTAGTGGGGGTCTCTGAGTGTTATGAGCTGTGGTGGGGGGGGAGGGATGTGTGGGTGGGGTGTGGTTGCTGCAGGGGGGGAGGTGCGTCAGGGGTAGAGCCGGGCGAGCCGGAAGCGTAGCGCTGGCAGCAGCGGCGAATGTCATGGTGAGGGGAGGGGGGGCGGGGGCGGGGTGTGTGGTTGTGTGTGTGTTTGGTTGTCGTTGCCGGATGGCCTCCACGGCGTCATGTCGTGCCTTACCTAGGTAAGGGCACCTGGGGTTGACGGCGACGTGGTCCCTGCCACAATTTGCACAGCGGGCTGTGGTGGAGGTGCAGGTCGTGTAGTGGTGCCCACACTACACTGCACTTGGAGCAGATTAGGTCTGCAGTGCATGTGTTGGTGCTGTGTCCGGTCTTATAGCACCGGTGGCATTGTGTGGGTCTTATGTTATGCTGTTCTTCAATGTGTTGAGGGTTTGTGAGGGTGCTGCAAGACCTTGATGCCTTGGTCTAGCAGCATGTTTTTTGTGTTATCACTGGACAATGTAATCACTGCCCAGTTTTTTGACCTGTTAAAGTAGAGGTCCTTGATGACCTCCTCCCCGTACTCCTGATGGAGGTGCGAGCGAAAGTCCTCATTGGTAAAGGCCAACCACAAAGGGTTGGTCCTTGTGACTCGTATCTGGTATCTTTTTATGATACCGTCAGCGAGTCTAGTCTGTAGGTTGTGTGTGTTGAGTGTAGTGGTGGCATTTTCGTGGAACGTTCGCGCGTCCTCCTGTGAGTGGTAGACGAGCTTGTGGCCTGTGCGTAGTTTTATTATGTTGGTTATTGGTGTGTCGTGGGTGGAGGCTAGGTTAAGCAGTGTGGTGGTCGATTGTGTCGGGTGCTGGTTCTGTGGTGTTTTTTAGGATTAGATGAGAGGTGTTTGCCATTTTATTCTTTTAACGTTTGCTTTTGATTGGAAAGGCCCCTGCCCCACCGATGAGGACCCCATGAACATGACTAGGATGTGGTGAAGGGTGATGGATGATTTTATGCACCTGGTTGGGCTCCTCAGAGGGTGTAAAAACATGGCTTACTTAATGATGACTGAAGCCAGAATCAACTGACTCCAGTCGGGGTGCCGCCCCCTCTATTGGGTTTTGGTTATTTAACAGTTACGTCCGACATCTCACAGAGACGGAAGTCTCCCTCTGTGGTCCTGGACGGTAAACGCAGGGTAGGTTGTTATGACTCCCCACGTTTGTAACTGAATCCCAAACCAGGTTGCTTCTTCCTCTGGGTTCCGCAGCGGGGTAGGCCTCAGACCTCCTTTCCCCAGAGTTTTCAATTATGCCTTTTCTAAGTAGAACGGCATAGTTGCAACGAAGCTATATGTGTAGAGTCACGTTCACGGAGCCAGACATCACGGCGGAGCAGGGATGGGGGGGGGGGGTTAGCACGTCATATCAGAATGACGTGCCTAGGAAATAAATGTATTTTTATTCGGGGGGGGGGGCGGGGACAGGGGGTGACTTAAGGTCCTATTTAGGTCCAGGGGTATCTTGTAGTTTGATTATAATCTAGTCCTCGAGAAAGTTCGGCGGTGAGCAGGAGTGTCCTGGAGGTGACTTTCCCTCAACGTTTCCTCCTTTGCTGGCTAAGACTTCTCTTAGGAAGTAGTGCTCACGTTGAAATTCGAGCTCACTGCACAGATGACGGGTTCGTGATTTTCGTTTTAGTGGGAGGTTTTTGGCCGTCCTTGCATAAAACTTTTCCTCCTTTGCTGGGAGGAGATTTTTAGGAACACTGCACAACTCAATACTCTCTTCTTACTCTACTTACTCTACTCTACCTACTCAGCTGTATGTTATTCCAAAATTGCTACATTATATATAGTATTTCTACGCAAACATAAGTATTACAAAAATTGGCCAATCATGGTGCGGGAAATTTTTAAGGGAAAACTAAGCGCTACAAGTGTCGTTCCGATCTAGTTCTCTGGCAAAGGAGGCAAAGGAAAATAGAGTTTGAAAACGTGCTTCTTTTAACGGCGGTCAACTCGGGGACGCCGAGATGTCGGGAATATGGTTTCCGCCTGAAGTTGCACGTTAATTGCAAGTTTCTTCATTTGAATGATGACGGCTTCGGCCATCCGCAGTCTTCTGCGATTTTGGAGTTTCAGGATGATTGACGTGTCCTGATTCAGTTTTTCATTGGTTAGAGCAGTGTCATGAGAGTGGGCATGTTTTTTAATTGCGCAATCTTGAAGGTTAACTGTCAGTCGCCTTGACAGGGTTGTGGAGGTTACGCCGATGTACTTTGAATTGCGGTGTTTGTTCATAGTCACCAACTTTCAACGAATATTCGTACACGACGTTAGTCTCCTGGAGATCGCTCGTTGGAGGAAGACAGCTGTTCTTCATGATGCAACTACTTGTTTTCTTGGTCTCGTAGTATATAATTAGATTAATATCCCTATTAGAGTTGGTTAGGGTTACGTTACGATGGAGAATGGATTTGAGAGCCTTTTCTTCTTCACGGTAGCCGGTGTTTATATTGGCCTTGTAATAAAGGTCGATATTACTCTTCTTCGGAGTAGGCTTGACGCCAGGGCCAGCAGCCAAATTCATTTTCTCTTTCATAATGGCGTCGATGGGTTCTTGTGGGTAGACGTTGTTAACAAGAACTCGGGAAACCCTCTTAAGTTCGTAATCAACAGCTGTCCACGAGGATGAATGAGAAATTGCCCTGTTAACTAAGGCATTGATGACTGATCTCTCGTAACGTTCAGGACACTCAAAAGAACCGTTTAAGCAGAAGCCCAAGTTCGTGACCTTAATGTATACTTGGGTCACAAATTTGTACTCCTGGGCACTTATGAGGATATCAAGTAAGGCAAGGCCACTTCCTCTAACAAGAAAAGTTCTACTTCTACAAATTTCGGAATTTTTCACTGTTTCAGTAGGTGAAGATTTTTATGGCTTTTGGAGGTACGCCCGCTTGGGTTCAACGCAAACCATCTGGTTTTACCAAGAAAATACGCACGCTTGCGCGTGCGCGCGTGCACACCCACGATGGTGAAAACCCTGCTAACGAGTGAATTTTGGATGAACTGGAGTTTCTCGCCTTCATCTTGTCTGTTCCCATTACAGCAGCACAACTTTGGTTCTAATAACCTTTCTGCCATTAAGGTCTATAGAAGCCGTCTGCCTCTGATGTTTTCGAACCCCGGAAGGAAGCCTCACCGGGGGCATGAAGAAGGGGGCCCCATTCAGGGGCGGAGTGGTCAGGCCAGATAGAAGGACCCTGTTAGACATTTTAGACAAGTAGGGCAGAAAGGGTGACCCAAAGTCTATTTAGGTACTCGCCCCCGCGATAAGGGCCTGGTAGGTTCAAGTAGCTCCTGCTGTTGGGGCCGTTATGGACGACCCTAAAAACGAGAAAATGGTCCTGCTCCATGTCAAAGAGCGATGCCAAAAGCCTTCGTGCGAGAAGGTTTTTGAAACTGTCTTCTCAACGCTTGTGATTGCTCTTTGCCAACTTAAAGACCACTATTATGGTTACTTGGCCTTTTGTGACTCTAATCAAGATTTGGACAACCTTCTGAGCGCAAATTCGAGGAAGAAATTAGAAGAGATTGGCCTCATACCACGTGTTCTTCCACATGTATTGGCCCTGAGATCGATTATTTGCCGACGTATCGACCCTTACGTTGGTACCCACTCTGCTGAGGAGATAAAACAAGAAGTTGAGGTGAAGCAAGCTTGGGCAAAAATCGATGATGCAATTAATTTAAGAACCGTGAAGGAGAAGAACACACCCATGAGTTTAAAATAATCTTTCAAACTACTGAGATGACAACGAAGGCGGCGGAAAATGGACTGGTCCTATTTAATTGAAAAGTCTCCGCCAGCTGCATTGAGCTAGAGGTTTTTGTGCCGATGCAGATCTGCTTCTCCTGCTATGCCCTCAAAAAGCATGCCCCTAAGGACTCTCAGGCTACAGGCAAAATCTGTTATGAGTGCTCAGAATCTGACCATACGTGGAGAGAGTGTTCTAGCTCCAATAAGAAGTGCATTAATTGTAGTAATTCTCACCGTACTCTATCAATGACTTGCCCAATAAAGAAGGCATTGAAAACGTAGAAAAAGAAGACCTTGATCGAGGAGAGAAATAGAAGAAAAACTACTTCATATGCCCAAGCGACAAACGTTTCCGAACAGAAGACTACGATTCAAATAGACCAGAACATGAGACCAGATCGTATTATGTGTATATTACACGCACACTTCGTGAATATAACGAACCCTGGTAGTTATGCGACGGAATTAAATACGATGCTGGTACAGAATGGACTGAAGCCGATGTGGTTCTGGACAACCCGCCATCAGGAGCCCTATTTCAAGCCCAATTAAAGAATCTCAAACAACCTGAGACAAGGCCTCGTTGTTCTTCTCGCGACCCGCGTTTGCGCAAGAAAGAACGTGCCGTAAATGATGACTCTCAGTTGGAGACCAGTAACCAACCGGAATACACTATACCAAAAAAACGATAAGGTTGACACTGTTGCATCAACATCTGCCTCCACTACGCCAATCTATCGGACTACCCACGATCTGTGCATGAGAATCTACGGCTCCCTATCTGCTCTCATACCGAAGAAAACCAATGTTAATGAACTGATAAAGGAGTTACTAAAGGAAGGTATAAATGGGACTTTGATGCAGACGTTACGGAAGAAGAGCTCCTAAACGCTTTCAAAAAAGGAAAGCTAGTAATATATCCTGAATCCTGCTTTAATCTTAACCAGGATCAATACAGGTAAAAGAAATCTGGTAAGGTAAGGTTAGCAGCCAGAGATAAAGGGACTAAGGTTAAACAACCGAATATCACTTAACTATGGCTATCTCTACCAAACTCGTCAGGAACCTTAAGATCTTCTCGCTGAATGTTAACGGATGAAAAAACAAAAGCAGAATATACAATGACATCATCAGAAACGCTGATCCCGACATCGTGCTTATTTCTGAGCATGGATTAAACGACAACATCGGGCGTATAAAAATATATAACTACAAAGTATTAATGGCTAGGAACTCAAAGGAAAGATTCGACGGAGTTGCAATTGCCATTAGAAAAGGCATTAGATTTAAATAGATACAGGACTTAAAGGAATCGTATTTAGCGGTGAAGATCCCTATGACATATGACGACCTGGTGGTTGCAGTCGGGTATCAACCACCTAGGCGCCCGTATCTCCCGATTCCCAACTTTATGCGACTCTTTAGGAGAGAGGCCTCAACGATACTAGTCGGAGATTTGAATGCCCGGTGGAGGGAAGCCGGCTATACGAGGGCTTTTAACGGAGCTAGTAATTCACTGAGCCTTCTAATCGATAGAGGTGTTGTGCAAAGAGAAGGGCCAGATTTCTCCACATTCCATACAGCAAGATCATCGACCACACCGGACATTGTGTTAACAAATCGAAAGTTTTCTCTTAACCATGTCACTCACCGGGGCCCTTTCATACCGTCAGATCATATAAGTATGATCACCCACATCTCTACCTCTCCAATACGAGTAAAAATTCCTAAACAAAGATGCCTAGCAAGAGCTAACTGGGAAATATACCAAGAACACCTGCGCCAAGTGCATATTGAACAACTCGATGGTGCTTTCCTAGAAGAGATTGACGAGAAACTCGATCATCTCACCTCGAAAATCTTAGAAGCTGACCGCCTGGCTATCCCCTGGACGGAACATAAAATTCTTCTATCCCCAAGGTGGGACGAAAACATACAACAGAAAATGGATCAGCTGGAAGTAATTGTTTTCTTTATAAATATGCATGGGATCACGGCACAACGGTATCAGGAACTGCGAGAATTAAAGAACGAGATCAAGCAACTAATACTGAAGAGATCGAGAGACCAGTGAGATGATATCATTTCTAGAATTGACGCAGAAAGGGACCCCCCCAATTTTGGAGTCAAATAAAGATACTGAGAGGCACTCCTCCTAAGAACAGCATAAACATCAATTTTAACGGCGTAGAATATACCGAGGACCATGATATCGAGAGGAAATTTAGGCTGTACTGGCAAAACCGATTTCGTATTAGCGATGAAGATAACGAGTTATTTGATGAGAGGTATGAAGAAGAAGCTCTACTTAGACTCCAAGAACTAGGTGCCGACCTTACGACACATCACTTCGTGGACAGAGCCAGCATTGCACGGGAAGAAGGTAGACCATTCACGCACGAAGAGTATGACTGGGCCCTCAAAAGCTTTAAGCAAAAAGTGCCAGGCATAACTGGCATGACTAAAATGCATATGCTGAATGCTCCCAATAACATCAACGAGGGTCTACTAGAGTTGTTTAATGCCTGCCTCAATGCTGGCTATTTTCCAGACCAATTTAAAAGAGCCCGCATGATCTTTATTCTGAAACTTGGAAAACCGAAGAAGGAGATCAGTAGCTATAGGCCCATTTCCTTGCTGGAGTTTATGGGCGAATTGTTAAAAAAACTTCTTAACACCAGACTGAGTACCTTGCTAGAAACTCACAACTTATACAACACCCAACAACATGGGTTCAGGAGGAAAATTGGTACGGAAACGGCTCTGACATTAATTACGGAGAGAATAGCAATCGGATAAACTAAGAATGGTAATGTCGATGACGTACTTCACGACCTGGCCTCAGCATTCGACAAGGTATGGCTACCGAGTCTGAAAAGCAAACTAAGTGAACTAGCCATGGATGGAAACCTAACCAAGATTTTATGCGCCTTTCTGGAGGATAGAGAAGCAGTTGTGAAGATAAATGGTATAGAAGGTGTAGCCTTTAATCTGGAAGCTGGGGTACCTCAAGGGGGCTGCCTCAGTCCCACTCTGTATTCAGTGTATACTGGGGATTTACCACATCCGTTCAAGACCTCGCCCAAAATATACAACTAGCAGATGATATCACTTAGGTCATCACCAGCGTTTATAAAAATCCTAACGACATTGTTAACAGGACAGGGAGAGAAATTGTTAATATCAATAACTTTGAAAAAAAGAATAAAATAAAGACCAATGTCCAAAAGTTCAGAGTGATATCAATTGGCCATCGGAAAACATTGGACGTACTGGTACAGGATTAGCTCTATGAGTACTCAAGGGAAGGCCGAGTTCTAGGCTTGAAGTTAACGTCGGATGGGTACAGAAGATCACCTTTGCTACGAAAACGTTACAGAGCCTCTATCGCTTCAGACATCTCTCGACGAGCATCAAAAGAAAACTTTATCTGCTGTTTGTGAGACCACCCCTTTTATACCAAGCTATACCCATTAATACCCTGAATAAATATGTTATAAAGAAAGCTCAAGTTATCCAAAACTAGGCAATCAAGTTTATTACCAACGTGTCACTGCTTGACTACATTCCTTCGAGAATACTACACGAGGCGATGGACATTGAACCAATAAATATTAACCTAAATAGACGAGCACGAAATATTTGGCAGAAAATCGATGATAATATGCCAGAAGAGGTGCTGAACC
Organism: Ceratothoa steindachneri; assembly: GCA_963969495.1. NCBI lineage: Eukaryota > Metazoa > Arthropoda > Malacostraca > Isopoda > Cymothoidae > Ceratothoa > Ceratothoa steindachneri. The sequence continues at coordinate 2,924,624 of OZ018338.1, read as the reverse complement.
CGATTAGAATACTTGATGTAGATGTACAGAACCTAAGGTTCAGGCAAGCATTTATAAGCAGCCAAATAATATCTCGACAAGAAATTCAACCGATCTATTGAGAAACTTACCAGAAGATTAAAAACTATCTCAACTCAAATTGACTATACAATATTAAATGATGAGAATAATGAAAACGAAAAATTATTTATTTCATGTAAATAAAGATATCAAATTGATTATAAATGATCCCAAGTGGACACCTAAAATAAAAAAACAAAACAATATATATATATATATATATATATATATACATATATATATATATATATATATATATATTATATATATAAGATCCGAAATAGACAAAAAAGAAATAAATAAATAAAATAAAATAAAAATAAATAAATAAATTAAATAAAAGATCCGAAACGGACACGTAAAATTACAATTAAAGTCAATCAACTATCAAAAGGCCTGCAAGATTTCAAAGGCTTCAATGCTACACAAACAAAGAAACAATAACTCCGGATAAATAAAAATGCAAATGCGTGAGGTTGCCAGGCAACCTTCCACAACTACTCTCTCTCTCTATTATACACCTATTCTACCTATTCTCTCTACTCTATTTACACATTTTCTACCTTTTTAGATCGTTGATCGTTGATAATTTTAGCTTGCTCGGAAATCTTGGAAAAATTACCTGCAGATTTACCTCAGAACTCGGCAAAGGAGGAAAAGCTTCGGAAAATTTTTTTCTATAAAAGACGCCTCGAAAACCACTTTTCACGAAAGAGAGATACTCATCACCATGCATTCATCATTACTAATATTCACCTTCCTTTTTTAGAGGTCCCACTTAGGCAGATGACTGCTTACTCCCCAGCCCTGACCTCCTAAGTGACCCGCTTTCAGATGTGAGGAGGGATTGCCAATCATATTTCTTCCCAACTATGCTAAGCTGTTGCCACGGCATAATTGGGGGCATTGGAGGAAACTGGTTTGAGGATTAGCCCACAGCCGAGAACAATGTCAGGAACAATTCCAGACAAGGGACGGCCTGCTATCTCCGCTGCTCATTACAGCGGGGGCCCCTTCCAGGACCATAGAGGGACATACAACCGTTTCTATGGTATGTTGGAATGCGGTCACGATTTAAACACCCGTCGGGAGGCGACGTTGTCAATAAGTCCTCCATACAATCACACCCCTGAGAGGATGACACCTGGACTCATCTCATCCATCTTATCATTCACCTTAAAAGGCAATTTCTTCTTCCGTCGAGGCATTGGGCAAATGAGGAGGAGGGGGGTGGGGGCTCTTTTCTCCTCAAGGCGAATAAATAAACAAAAAAACGTAAACACCAAAAACTCTGAAGAACACTGATTGGTAAGTACACATTCAAAATAAAAAGATAAAAAGGTAAGAAAGAAAGTAAGTACACTCCCCTCCACAAAGGGCTGCACACATGCAGATATAGCGGACTCCAGTGCTGCAAGGGTACCGCTAAGGACACTGAGCGGATTAGAAAAACCGAATAAGCGGAAGGTTTACGAAACCCCTATTCGGAAGCCTAAATGTGGCAGTCCTTGGCCTGATTGACTCACCGACAGGATATCTCGCTATATGCGAAAAAGAATAGGATGCTGAGTCCCACACAAAAGAAGCTGGGATAAAACTTCTGAGGGAAATAAACCTTCAACCCAGTACCCCTTCCCAGATATAGGCACACAGAAGTGTGATATGCCGAAGGTTGTACCCCTGGATCAGCCAACATACAAAGGAGAAAATTAAAAAAAAATAGAGAGGAACCAGAAGTGGGCGAGCATTATCGAAGTGGTAAAATTTAAAAACAGAAGAGATAACACGGAATACAATCACGTGTTTAAGATCATATTTGGCGATACCACGATCGCAAACAAGGCGAAGTAGAGTGGCCTACTGTTCTTCAACGCCAAAATAAGCGGGGAACAAATCGAGAGGGAAGAGTTTACCCCCGTTCAAATCTGCTTCAGGTGTTTTAAATTAGAGAACGATGCCACAAAAGATTGCAAGGAGCAGGAAATAACCTGCTCAAGATGCAATGGTAAAGGACATGGCTAGTGGGAATGCCCGGCAGCCGAAGAAAAATGCCAAAATTGTGGGCAAAAGCACGGGGCTATGGCCATGTCTTGCCCAAAGAAAAGAGAGGCGCTGAAAAGAAAAGCAGGCGAAAAAAAGTCGGAGGGAATAAGAAGAGCGAATATCTCCTATGCCAAAGCCGCAAAAGCCTCGCTCGCAAGGACCGTAGAAAGTGCCACTCCAAAGACCTACCTGAAGGTAGGGAATAAAAATTGAACGAAAATCTTCACGTGCATTTTGTATGTGCACGTGAGAAACCTTACAAACCCAGGCTGCTTCGCGACCGAGCTGATCACCATGCTCAAAAAGAATGGTCTCGAAGAAATGTGGTTCCCGGACAACCCTCCATCGGGGGACGTCCTGCAACTGCAATACGAACCTGAGGAAGAAGCCACAGCGACACCGTTTACCCCAAGTGAAGATAGAGCGGAAGTAAATGAAGACCAAGAGACAACCCAAGCCACTTAAAAAAACAAAAATAGGGACCCAAGGATAGAGGCCAACAGAAAACGAGAAATACAGGGGGAAAAGCAGCAAGGAGAATTAAGCAAGCTGAAGGTAACCTCACAAGCTCCGCATCATCTTCTGAAGACCAAGAAGAGCAGATCCAACCTCCCAAAGAAAGCAAGAGGTCGAGGATTAGTAGCAGGGGAAAGGCTCCCCAACAAACGACTAAATTTGATGTAGAAGAGCTAAATATGCAATTCTACAAGACTGAACAGACCCCATTCCCAGACAACCCCACCATTAGGATGAGTGTTGAAGGGGCGAGGAACGCCCAATTAAAGTGGACCTATGATGAGCAGGCGCAAGCGGCAACAGTAGATGAGGCGCTCATGGCGGCAAAGATTAAATTACACAAAGACTCCTGCCTCACCTTAAGTGAAGCAGAGTATGGAAAAAATAAGAAATAAAAAAAAAAGACGGAGTAAGAAGTATAGGAGAACACACACACTCACATAGACTACAAGAACACCAAACAAACAAAACCTGGAAAACACAAACAACACACTAAAAATACTCTCACTAAACATTAAAGGATGGAAAGGGAACTCCATTCACTAAGGAAACATATTCTGTACAGTGGATCCCGACCTGATCCTCATAGCCGAACACGGTGTAAACACAGAAACTACCCCAATAAAAATACCAAATTAAACTGTGATCACAAAAAAACATACACAAGAACGATGCGACGGTATAGCCATCGCGATCCGAAAAAACATAACATACACAACACTTCCAGACTTAGAAGAATCATTCGTGGCTGTAGAAATCCCAACCCTGGTGGGAGGCCTAACAGTGTCAGCGGCCTATCAGCCGCCCCGCCGAAAGTACCTACTGATTCCCAATTATTTCAACATCTTTGGGCGAGGAAAAATGGCGTTGCTAAGTGGAGACCTAAACGCTACTTGCACAGCTTATGGTTGCAGTAACACCAACCAAAGTGGAAGGAATCTGGAACTACTCCTTCAAAAGAGATAGACTCTAGAGAGTAGGACCGGATTTCCCTACTTACCTAACTCAATGTTTGGCAACCAAACCGGACATAGTGTTGGCGAGCCGTAACTTTCCCTTTAACATCAGCAACGAGCCCGGACCTGTGGTACCGAGCGACCATATCCAGATCCTTACAACAATCTCTCTTGCACCAATTCTCAAGCCCGTCCCACTTAAGAAGAGTTATGCGAAAGCTAACTGGGAGCTATATAGAGAGATACTCAGCGAATATCAACCAGCTGACCTGGAAGACGCCAATCTCGAAGAGGTAGATGAGGAGAGAAACTCCATCACTAATCTCTTCAACCAAGCAGATGGGAGATGCGTCCCCAGGATCTCCTATAAAATGCTCCCACAATCTAGGTGGACGAACGATATGAGGGATATCGCTCTGGAACATAGGTGGTTCCTCGAAGAAATAGGCAGGACAGGCCAAAATCAGGAAAGGACAACCAGAATGAGACAACTAAGCAAGGAACTAAAACACAATCACAGAGAAACAGAAGGAAATCTGGAATGACATCATTGGTAGGCTGGACAGGGAGGACATTCCCGTAAGTTTTCGGAATAGCATCCGAAGATTTAGGGGGCTGCCCTCCAAAGCCAGAACACTAATAAAAGATGGAGATAAATCATTGAGGATCCAGAATCTCTCCCCAAAAGATTCAGGACACACTGGAAAAAGATTTTCGCTATAACCCCTGAGGAGAACGACGACTTCGACCAGGAATTCGAAGTCCAACTGCTCTAGGACCTCGGCACAGTGATACATAGAACCCACCCCCCACCCGAAAGTATCTCAGGAAAGAGAGATGGTTATCCACGGGTGCCCAATAACATTCGAAGAGACCATGAACATCATAAGGTCCTTCAAGCAAAGGGCACCAGGCTGATGTGGGATCAGGAAAAACAACCTCGTGAATGCCCCGAGGCAAATCATTCAGGGATTGGTTAATACCATGAATGCCGCCCTGAATACAGGCTACTTTCCTGACGGGTACAAGGTGCTAAAATCATCTTCATCCCGAAAGGAAACAAACCCCCAGACCAGGTGGCAAACTATCGCCCGATCTCTTTGCTGGAGATGCTCGGCAAGATCTTTGAAAAGACCCTAGCTAATAGGCTACAAGCTCAACTGAGCGAGTTAGGAGCGCATAACCCCTAACAACACGAGTTCCGCCAAAAAGGGAAAAAGGGGTACAGATACAGCCCTAGCGCTCCTGAAAGAAAAAGTAGCTAATTGCCGAGTGAATGGGTACTATGTAGACATTGTGTTGAGTGACGTGCAGAAGGCCTTCGATAAAGTCTAGCTGGAAGGACTTCAATACAAGATCCTGAAACTCCAGCTGGACCCAATCCTGGAAAGGATCCTTTGTGACTTTGTCATGGAGAGAAAGGCATGTCTTATGATCAAAGGACACAGAGCACACGAATTCGAACTGAAGGCGGGCCTTCCACAGGGAAGTTGCCTCAGCTCACTGCTTTATTTGGTCTTTACCATCGACTTCCCAACACCGGTGCACAGTAATCCGATGTATCTATAATTTGCAGCGACGTCACCCAGATCGTCCCGTGCCCGGTGAGGTAAGCGAGGGATCAGGCAATGCGTACAATAGCGGAAATCAACATTAACCGGTACGAGAGACGCTGGAAGATAAGAACTAATAGGGACAAGTTCAAAATTCTCTCGCTGAGCCGCACGTTGACAGGGCCCATCATAATCGATGGGAGGAGATACGGCTAGTCCACCGAAGGCACTGTCTTGGGTCTAAAGATCTCCGACCACGGATACTCGAGACACTACACGGAGAGGCGGAACCTGGCAAAGAGAGAAATCTCCAAGCTATATAAGTTTAGAGATCTTAGCTCGGCCAACATTAGGAAAATATACTTGATGTACGTCCAGGCTAAGCTCACCTATCCCGCAGTAGTGACTCAAGCGGCCAACAAGACCTCAATGAGAAAACTGCAACAAATACAGAACACCGCATCCCTACTTATTAATAAAGCCGGAAGGCGTGACCAACATTGGCAGAGGGATCTCCATACAAGGAAAAAACTGGAGCCTATTAACATCTTCACCCAGAAATTGGGAAGAAGGGTCTAGTTAACTCTTACGAACGACGTCATTCCGGAACTACAGGGAACTGGTGGCAGACTTAACATACCTACACGACTGCGAGAGAAAGTCTCACGTCGTCACCAGTTCCCAAGTACAAAGTTCTGCACACAGGAAAACATTTCATCAATATACACTTAACAGAACACAAAAAAACTAACACAATTCAACCGAAACAAAAAAATAGAGAGACCATATAACATAACATTAAAACAACACAGGTAAATTGCTGAGCTAACAGCTAATTATTAAAGGCTTGAATGCTCAAGAACTTAACCCCAAAATAATTCAACAAGAATTGAGTAACTAACAATAAGAAGAACACACTAGCTACACAAAAAGAAACAAAACATAAAAAAACACTACATACAACAAATACGACAAAAAGGAAAAAAATCAAAATAAAGAATATAATGTGATGCCCTCTTACTAGGAAGAAAATACCCCCTCCCCACTTTAAATTTCACCCACTTTTATCTACTACTATCCCATCATCTACTAAATTGAGTATACCATCGAATAATTCTATTGCTGTTCATTCCCTGAAGATGACCTAACATGATCAAAAGACGTCTAAGAATAAAGAATGTCATTCGTGGATGTTTTATTCAGTGCAAGATTAATTCTATTTATATTTATATACACTGTTGCTTATTTCAAATTCATGTACATTAAAGATTACTTTTGTATCTGTGTGCTTAACTATTTTGGACGATCCTTTGGCTTAAATCTCATTATTACACCGATCCATCCTGATTGGCCTTTACTGAGTGGGGACACACTCAGGGGATCATCATCTTAGTTTTGATCAAAGGTACGCACTGGTGTTATTCTTATTCACCGGAAGGGGCTACGGTAGGTGTATTTGATACACTTCACCCCCACTTCACCTCGTTGCGGTAATAAAATATATGTCCAGGAAGTGGGACTGGGATTACCCACTTACTAAACCTCGACATATATAAGTGATGTCAGGTGTGGGGTTATAAAACCTCTCGACCTATATAAGTGATATCAGGTGTGTGAGGTTATCAGTAAAAGCAACATCTATAAACTTGTGTGCATCTCAAAACTTTAATCAAACATTGCCAACGTCCAAATTAATACAAATACTCAAACATTAACAGCAATTCTTGTTTTGGGCCCACAAATTTTTTTAGGTTAGGGTGATTATCTAATCTTGTTTTGTTTTTGTTTTGTTTTTTTAATTGTTTTCTCTTTTCCACCAAGTTTTGGTAGGGAACTATAATAACCCCTCTTTCCTTAAACACCTTACGCCAAAGCAACTCTTCCAGTGCATACTCTTACCTTTGGATCGATAAAATGGCTTCCACATCGTTCGAAACATTCCAAAAGCAAGCACAAGCATTTGGACTGGAAGGTAAGGAACTCATTGAGTACGTCCACAATAAACAAAGGAATGGAAGAGAAGCAAAGAGTGAAGAAGAAAAACGGATGGACGATTTAGAAAGGAAAAAACTACAACTAGAAGCAAAGAGAGAAGAGCAAAAACGGAAGGACGATAAAGAAGAACAAAAACGGAAGGAAGATTTTGAACGGAAAAAACTACAACACGAACAACGGGAAAGAATTCGTCATCATGAACGTGAATTAAGAAGGGACCAAGTGGAAGTAAGTTCAATTGGTTCCCGGGGTCAACAACCACAAGCCCCTGCTCTCAAATTACCCCCCCCCCCTTCCATCGTGAGAATGAGGACTCCATTACGTACCTAACACATTTCGAAAAAATATTCGAAGTAAATGGATGGGATATGGAAGCCGATGGAGTAAGTTGCCTTCTCCCCTTACTCCCCCCTCGGCTGAGGGAGATTTTTATCGCATTGCCGCATGAGGCGACAATTGATTATTCCACCTTAAAAACAGAACTTATATTTGCCATTAACCTTAATCCCCACTTCTATAGATCGAAGTTCAAATCAGCTAAACTCCAAGCGGGACAGACATATAGACAATTCAGATTCATCATGAGAAGAAATCTGCAATTCTGACTGGACTCAGCTAAGGTCGAAAGAGATTACGAGGCATTGATCGACTTTATTTTAAAGGATCCACTACTAAGTACACTTCCTCAAGAGATTACAGCCTTCGTTCAAGACTGAAAGGCCTCCACATTCAAGATGAAAAGAGAAGACAGATAAACAGGGACTTCCAGCTTCCCGCTCTCCCTTCTACCCTGCTCACCTAGGAAGAGCCCTCTTCCGAGTTAGTTGTGAACCCCGAACTCGGGCCTGTTAAGATTGCCCAAATGGTCTCGCTCTTAAGAGAATACTAGTCTTATGCGAAAAGATGTAGAAGGGTTAGAAAACGTCACAATCCATTTGGACAACGTATACGTAGCCATACGTACAGGGCAAGGAACCCTCGTGAGCCTTTGCCCACTCTTAGGCCCACTGATGTCTAACGGCTTAACAAGCAAGCCCTCCAAGTGCTATTTTCATTATAGCACTATTACCCATTTAGCGTTCAAGTTTCGCGAGAACCGCATATCCCCACAGAAGGATAAGGTAAACCCAATAACCGATAGGCCACCACCAGTCTCTAAGAAACAACCCCGACCGCTCTTAGAAGCAACTTCCTTCTATCGGCGTATTGTCCCCCATTTTGTTTCCGTCACTTCCCACTTAAGCGACCTGAAGAGAAAGAAATCTCCAGACCCTATTAAGTGGAACCCCATCGCTTTTGCCAGCTTTGGCAGACTCAAACGGAAACCGAGGAGAAATTCATCGTTCAGATCGGCACCCCTCACCTTGAACCTGGATGTGCCTTGTTGCGATACGAGGCAGAACTGCCTTTCCCGGTGGCTTTTGCAAGTCGAAAACCTTCCGATCGGTAAAAGAAGTATGCCACTGTGAAGCTAGAAGCCTTAGCTATCGAGTTTGGGGTACAAAGGTTTCATGTATATTTAATAGGTAGACCGTTCTCCATAGAAACGGATCACAAACCCCTAGCGTACTTAAAAAGTTGTAAGGGTCAGAATGAAAGACTCATGCGTTGGGCCCTGTTATTATCCGAGTATCAATAGGATATCCGATATCTAAAGAGACCTCTTAATGTACTCGCGGATAGTTTGTCTAGGAACCCGGTAGACGAACACAGTGAGTCTTTGTAAATAATCGGTATTATAGCTATGTAAGTTTTGGATAAAGGTTTAGTATCCGCCCACTAATTAATTCCAATGTTATATTTGTAAAATTGATAATATGACACGCTCTATAACTGCCGTGATTAATTTGTTATTGTTTTTTTTTGTATGTGAGTCTTATATCATGCTAGCCGGATTAATGTATCCAATATAATCATTTATTTCATTTGTACTTAGGCATCAGCTCTTAATTATTCAGGAGTTTCCTGTATATGACTGACCGATAACCCGTGTGTTCCTTTTTCCGTCATGATTATCTTATGATGTTCCTGTATTCGTTGAACTCCCGTTTTTATTTTTTTTTTATTCTTTTTTTTGTGTCGTTCGTGTAGCCAATGTTAAAAGTACACATTGTTCCTAGTTACACATCAGAATAAGGTCTTCCAAAACGGGTAGGGATGTAGAAGTCTGAATACCGCGGACATAAGTGTACGCAGAAATACTCCGACACAAGCTACGTGTCCCTCCCGTATTTCCAAATGCACCGGCCTCAAATTCTCTATCGCCCTTTTTCGCGCCATCGTTAACTTCGAGATGGCTCGAAGGTGTGAAAGACATACTGTCTGCCCACAAATGAAAAAAAAGGTCTTTCGCGCAGCGATACGGATTTTATGAGAATTCGCTTGGACCTACGTTGTGAGGTGGAGCTCGATCCACATAAAAAACAGTTCGCCCGTTGCAAGAAAGGACTTTCTCGGGAAATTGGTTGTTGCCGTCACGGTATTTGTAGGTGACAAACTTCTCGGAGATCATCCCTTTTCAGAGTCTGAGGTTACACAGGACCTCCCTCTGCGGATTACCCTAGACGTAGCTAGGTAATCGGTTTTGGCTACACACTCCAAGAGCCAAATAATCGGACAAGCACATCGAGGAAGAAGTCCGATTTGAGCCACAGTCTGGCTCACCTTCGTGATCTGGCATAAGATCAGTATATCACCGGTCTAGGATTACTTTCTCTTTCGGTAACCTCGGACGGCCAGACTAAGTGCGGTCATCGTTACCAGATGAAGATCTTCACCGTCATTCTCAAACACACTTATGAACTCAAAGGTATCGTTAAAGTGAACTATCCCCTCCCCTAACTTCACCAGTTTATTTGTGAACTAGAATTTCCATCCAGAGCCCATAATATACAGTATTAGAAGTGCTTAATTCAGTGTTTAACTCAATAATAATATTCCATTCGTTCTGTCGGGTGCCATTAAGACGCAGGCATCCTAGTGAGTAATTTTCAAGTAATCCCTACATTTTTGTAGACTTATTTATTCAGTGCAAGATTAATTCTATTTATATTAGTATACGCTGTTGCTTATTTTAAATTCATGTACATTAAAGATTATTTTTGTATCTGAGTGTTTAACTATTTTGGACGATCTTGTGGCAATTATTAAGCAATCTACTCGGCTTAAATCTCAATATTACACCGATCCATCCATGATTGGCTTTTACTGAGTGGGGACACACTAAGGGGATCATCATCTTAGTTTTGATCAAAGGTACGCACCGGTGTTATTCTTATTCACCGAAAGTGGCTACGGTAGGTGTATTTGACACACTTCACTCCCGCTTCACCTCGGTGCGGTAATAAAATATATGTCCAGGAAGTGGGACTGGGATTACCCATTCACTAAACATCGACAGTATCATATTGCAAATTATTAAAAGATCACTATGATTACAGCTTCCAACCGTTTGGGATATTTACTTATGAAGTTCTTACAAATATTTATAGATTTCTTGGGTCCTTTTTCTGAATCTTTAGTTGTAATTCTCGCCACAGTTTCTCGATAGGATTTAGGTCTGGCGACTGAATTGGGCATCCCATAGCCTTTATTTTCTTTTTCTGAAACCATGCTGCAGTGTCCTTGGCTGTATGTTTTGGATCGATGTCCTGCTGGAATGTCCATCCTCTTGGAAACTTCAAGTCGGCTGCAGACTGTAAGAGATTATCATCCAAAATCCTGCGATACATCTGAGCATTCATTTTCCCTTCAATAATATAGAGTCTTCCAAGACCTGCAGAGGAGAAGCAGCCTCGTAACATTATGCTGCCGCCTACAAACTTCACTGTTGTGATTGTATTTTTAGGATCATTCGCTGAGGTTTCCTGCCTCCAAACGTGACTCACACTATTCCGCCAAAATAACTCAATCTTCGTCTCTCTAGACCATAGTACAGCGTCCCCAAAACTTGCAGGCTTCTCTAAATGTTCCTTGGGATAATTCAGACAATTTCTGACATGAATTGGTTTCAACAAAGGTGTCTTTCTTGCTGTGCGAGAATGGAATCCCTCGTTCCTAAGAACTGCTCTAATTGTATTTTTGCATAAATTTGTCCCAGGTGCTTCCGAATTTTTCTGAAGTTCAGATCGAGTCACTCGAGGATTCTTCTTTAATTTACGGACTCTATGTTTAGTCTCACGGTTTGAAATTTTAGATGGACGCCCTGAACGTGGTAGACTTGCAGTGGACTGATACGAGTATGACGTGAACTGGCGAATCGTGTCACAATGGTTGAGATTGGTATTTTTAGCACAGATAAAAGTTTTCTATAGCCCAAACCACTTTTATTGTACTGACAATTAATTTTCTGCTCATTTTTGGCAATTCGCCATATTAGAATTGGAGTCTTGAACGATGATCTCCTTCTCATGCAGCTCTCAGACAGTGACTGAGGTCTGTTGTTTCACGTGGAGGAAGTAGATTATTTTTCTAGAAAGTTCTACAGCATTCCTTTCACGTAAACCATTCTGGAATGTTTGAGAACTATTTATTATCACTTTAAAACTAATTTTGTCGATATAATATCAATACTTTACTATTTGTGTATTCTAATACCGAATTTATATTCAACGTACAAAATACATAAGATGTTCAATTTTCGATTACTTTGCTGTTGTGTAACTATGGTAAATAAACTTTTGACCACGTATCGGATATTTATTACAGCCACACACACACACTCTCTCTCTCTCTCTCTCTCTCTCTCTCTCTCTCTCTCTCTCTCTCTCTCTCTCTATATATATATATATATATATATATATATATATATATATATATATATATATATATATATCCGCTGCCCAGATGTCTTAGGTGGTGGATTTTACAGTTGGAGACTAAAGATTCTAAATTTGACATCAGATTAATTTTTTATTCATAATCTAATCTACATAAAATACAAATGATAAATAAGATTTAAAGTCATAAAAGGTAAAAGATACTCTAAAATTTTAGAAATATTAGGCTATCAGTCTATAATAAACAGGTCTTCTTCAGTTGGAGATATGAAGAGTGATGAGTGGACATATAACAGTCATAACATATTTGTCATATCAGTTCATTATAGTTATATCTTATCAGTTAATCAGTTAGTCACTAAGATAATACAAAAAATACGATTTTAAATCATAAAAGTTGGAAATACATATATGTAGTTGATAATATTCCTAGAAATCTCTATAAATATAAGATCTCCAAGAATTTAGAGCCTATAAGTAGTATACTAGTGAATAAGGTAACATTATTTTTTGCTCATAATTTTCAACCCATGGCAGCTAATAACCTTTACCGAGATACACTCATGCCATTATTAGTACACGAAGATGCAATGCCAATAACAGTATTTATGCAAAATAAAGGCATTCTCAAGAGCCAAATGAACTGTATTTACTGCAACCAGCAGTTGAATTTGTGTAAGCGTACATCTTTGAAAGACGGCTATCAGTGGAGTTGTTACAATCGACAGTGCCAAAAGTATAAAGCCTTTGTTACTTCCATCAGACAAGGATCATTTTGCGATAAGTCCAATTAGAAATTAAGCGTTTGGTTGCACATAATGTAATTATGGTGCATCCAAGAAAGTCTACAAAATGCAGTTAATATAGTGTCAATTTGCGAAAAAACTGTCATCGATATTTTCAATTTTTTTCGTGAAATGTGTCAAAGGCACTTTGAGAAGCATCCAATTCAACTGGGAGGACCTGGAATCATTGTTCAAGCCGATGAATCCTGCTTTGCCCATAAAGTAAAGCACCACAGAGGACGAGGAAATTAAAAACCCATTTGGGTTTTTGAGCTAGTGGACACTAGTTTGACTCCAGGTGTTGGCTGCATGGAAATTGTAGAACGCAGATTCCATTACGCTTCTTGGAATAATCGATTCTGTTGTACGACCCGGTTCTGTTATTCACACGGATGAATGGAAATCTTATCGCCATATTTAACGAGATCTTGGACTTAAGCACAGGACAGTTAATCATAGCATTAACTTTGTAGATCCTCACACGCGTGCGAAACCCAAGCTATTGAGTCATATTGGAATAAACAGAAACAGAAAAGTAAACAAATGTAAAGTTGTCGAGGAAATTTAATAGCAACCTATTTAAGTGAAATGATGTGGCGAGCTACTCTTAGGTTTGGAACCAATTCTTTCCAGTATTTATGCGAACATATAAGCGAACTATATTCAGGATAGGTTTTTACTCTATAAAAAAAGTAAAATCATTCAATCTTTTATAATTATTTACTGTATATTATGTTAGCTTACATATTTAATTTGTGTATAATAAAGATAAACATTATTTACTTTTTGCTATTCTATGCCTTTAAATTATCTATATAAGTTCGGGTGGCAGATTCTCCAGTTGAGTAATTCTGGGTGGCGGAATCTCCAGTTGGAACATTTCTGGCAAGCGGCGGATTATCCAGTTGATCCATATATATATATATATATATATATATATATATATATATATATATATATGTAACTCAATAACTAATGATATTAAATGTACAATAGAAACCACTGTTTTGGAGCATAAAGTTTATTAAACCAGGACTAGTTTCGATATTTAGTTCCCATATCTTCTTCAGCCTTTAATTAAGAGAAATCGACAAAGAAAACTGAAATATACGGGTATAATAACAGGCAACTGACATTATTCTGGAGGAGTTAGCTTTAAGAGATATACAATATCCTTTAAAATGATGTTTGATACATAAGGACTACATTTATGCTGCCCTTCTGAGAGATTGAAATTTGCAATTTCTTTGATTAATTTGGATTCAATAATAGGATTGGTGGTTAAGGGAGACTCCTTCTTTAAGCCGGTTTATTGTATTGAACCTATACTTAAATGCAATGCCATTTTCCGGAGTGGAGTGGTTATAGTAGGGGTAAATAATAGCAACAAGGTATATATTGAACAAAACAGGCGCAAGAACACAGCCCTGTTTCACTCCGACGGGCACAGGAAAATAGTCCGAATAATCGCCGTCTGATAGCATTCGAACTTGCGTGTTTTCATGAAATTGGCGAATGATCTCTGTAAATGTTGGTGGGCATCCGAGTCTGCTGAGTATTCTGAATAATTGGTCCCAGGTTATTGTGTTGAAAGCTTTAGTTAGGTCATAACATAACATAATTTCACGGATGACAAAAGCTACAAGGGCCTATCAAAGGTCATCCGCATCCGTCAAAACCCACCCACAAAAAACACCATCGCCAGGGGAAGACAAAATCAAAGTCCCCCACAATATAATATAACAGATGACAAAAGCCACAAGGGCTCATCATAGGTCATCCGAGTCAAACGGCCTCTTTTTTAAGGCACCCAAACTCTCAGGAAAACTATATGCAGAGGATTGCGTCCAGAAACAAGGGTATCACCAATCAAGGCTTGAAGAGAACTAAATCATGCAGCTATAGATATATACAAACAATATTAATATATACAAAACTTAGGAACCATCACAACCTTCCCTTCCCATAAACTCATCCAACCTACTCTTAAATACATTTAAATTTGGACTACCTACTACCCTCCGCGGCAATTTGTTCCAGAAGTCTACAACTTTATTGGTGAAAAAATATTTTCTTAAATCCAACCTACACCGTTGCTTTTTAATTTTCAAGTGGTGACCTCTAGTCCGATTTCCATCATCTAACTCAAAAAACTTGCTAACATCCAATTTATCTATCCCAGAAATTTTTTTTAAAGAGCTCAATCATATCCCCTCTCACACACCTTTCAAACGAGAACATATTTAATACCCTCAGTCTATCTATATATTCAAGGTGCCTCAGGGAAGGAATAATCTTTGTTGGTCGACGAAAGTTTCACTGAAGGATTGTCGTTGCTCAAGGCATCTTTTGTTAAATTGCGGGCAGACGAACATCATGTCGACCGAACTCCTGTCTGCTCGAAATCCAGATCGGGACTCGGGAATAACTCTATCAACTATTATGAATGCCAATATCATAATAATGTTTGCTTTGCGCTATTAGGAGGGAAACTTAGAACTTGACCAGCAATTCGTAAAAACATTATGAAGAACATTAATTAACGATTCCCCTCCATTTTTGTATATTTCTGAGGGGAAACTGTCGTGGTATAGGAAGGACCGAGTGATGGATAGAGGTCGTACGTATGGGTTGTTTACGTACGTCAAAACTCCTTGAGTACGTTTTATCTCTAAGAGTGATTAATATTTAATTGTGATTGATTATTATTTTCGGATTATTTCTTCTTTAATCTTTGAAGATTCCTAGTGCCTTGCTTGGCGTTTCGAGAATTGAATAAAAATTTGTTTTAAAAACTTCAAACTTTAATTAAAAAAACACGAATCAACGAAATTTAACACCTTAAATACACATAAATGAATTTAACAAATTTAAGTTAAGCTTTCTAAAATGACATACTTGAAATTATAGTGATGGTTGATCCACAGCTCACTTTAATATAAAAATGAAAATGGACTTTACTGAAATGGATACCGGAGTTTAAATACATTTGTAGTTTCCTACTAGAATCGGGTTTAAGTCTGACCTTGAACTCAATTGTTACGTCACCTCAAGAATGTTGTTTCCGGGCCGACGTGTGACACTTGTCCAGATGTGTTCGTACGGGAAAATTAGCTTTAAAGCCACGGCAGGCTTTGGCCCGTGTGGCAGATGGAGAGACACACGCCTTTGGTAGCAAATGATCTCACCACGGGACATTGAAAGAATGTTTCTTTCTTCTCTTCGGATTACTCTGGGGAATAATTCGCACTGGCTAGCGATGAGTCAATGCTTGAATCCTTTGACTCAGGGGAGTGCTGAAGGACGTTCACTCGAGGGTATTCCTCAAGGGCGAAGACTAACTCTGTGCTTTGGGATACACCAAGATAGAGGGGATGGGGGTTTCTCTGATGAGAGTAAGTTGAACTTGTTCTTAAATCAAGTTAACTTAAAGTTCAGTGTGCCCACCAGGAACTGGCTCGAGGATAAGCTTCTTCTTAGTTCCGGTATTCCTCAAGGGCGAGGACTATCTATGTGCTTTGGGATACACTACGATATGGGGGGAGGTTCTCTGACGAGAGTTAGCTAAACTTGCATCTTAAATCAAGTTAATTTAAAGTCGGTGTGACCACCAGGAACTGGCTGGAGGATAAGGTTCTTTTTAGTCTCTTCTGTTGGTAGCCCGGCCTCTTGCCGAGGTCTTCGTCACCTTGATGACTAACGTAACCTACCCTGTTTTTCCCAAGTTTTTTGCTTTTATACGTCACCACCCCACTGAGGTAGGGGTAGGAGGAGGATGGGGAGGAATTTGTGGACAGGCCGTATGAAGTCTCCTCCTCCAACAGTTTTTCTTAGAGCGTCGTACAGCTGGCTTTGATGGACCTTCTGGCTTTAGGGCGATGCTCCTCTAATTTCGCATTTGCGGTGAAATTGAATACCAGCTCTTATGATAAATCTTGCTATTTTTAACCGATTTTAGGGTCTCGCGGCCGACCTGCGCTGATTAGAGCATTATGTGGTCTGGGCCGGCCGTTCAGCGTTTCATCGAGCCGAGGGGCGAGAAGGGAGGAAATTAAGTGGTCGGGCTAGGCTGACTCCACTGACAGGACGTTGTGGTAAAAGACCAGAGGCTCACTTGTGATGGGCGGGGGGATCTATTCTCTCACATACACCATCAAATACTGCAGCCTTCGC
The DNA here is from genome assembly GCA_963969495.1 of Ceratothoa steindachneri. Taxonomy (NCBI): domain Eukaryota; kingdom Metazoa; phylum Arthropoda; class Malacostraca; order Isopoda; family Cymothoidae; genus Ceratothoa; species Ceratothoa steindachneri. The sequence continues at coordinate 2,907,765 of OZ018338.1, read as the reverse complement.
GTTCTTCAGTTGTTCAACTGCTTTTTCCACATCGACCAGCGAATGTGGTACGTCCATTTCAGAAATCTGTGTGAGTCTAGGAATTTCTTCGAGGAGTGACATATCACATTCATTTACGGTGTTGAGTAGAACATTGAAATGGTCTATCCATCGTTTTAATATTCCCTGTTAATCTTTTATGAGTGTGTTCCTGTCTGCAGACCGGACTAGGGTCGTTGAGTTTTTTGATGTTCCATACAGGCATTTAAATGCGTCATATTATCGTGTGTTATGTTTCCGTCTGCATAGCTTTGTATTTCTCTAGCTCTTGATCTCCACCACTCATCTTGTAGTTATTTTAGCTTTTTTTGTGCCTCTACTCGTTTCTCTTGACATTTCTTCTTCCTAGGGATATATTTAGAGTTGACTAAACAAGCATCATGAGCTTTATTCTTTTCCTTTAGAAGATCCTTTATGGTTTTGTTTGATTGATCAAACCATTCCCGGTTACGTTTTTTAATGGTTCCAATACAATCTAAGGAACGTTGATACACTTCACTAATGAGTTTGTCTCACATGTAATCTATCTCATCCTGTGATTGAGGTCCCGGTTCTATAACCATTCTTAGAATCCATTTGATATTTTTTCCTGTAGTTCCTCTCATTTTTCTTCGTATGCAAGCTGTGTAGAGTTAATGCACTTGCAGGTGGTTTGTCTTCTTTGGGCTGTCTTCCGAATATTGAGGTTCATTTCAGATATTAGTAGACGGTGGTCTGTCCACCACTCAACACCTCTTTTTACCCTTGTAAAAATAGGTAATGTATTCAACAGCGACATGGAATTTTTCCAACAAAAATATGGCCTTAGTATGAGCAACCCGTTATCCCCCATTCTTTGTAACCTGTTCATGAAACATTTTGAAACTTTCCTACTCATAACTAGTAAACCCAATCAAAATTTGTATGATATAGGTATGTAGACGAATTGATTTTCACATGGCCATTAAACTAAGTAGATTCTCTTGATAATTTTTTGAACAAGCTTAACAACCTCCATCCCACTATAAAATTCAAAGTTGAATGGGAAAAGGACGATTGCTTACCTTTACTTGATGTAAAAATCTTAAAAATTAATGATATAACATCTTTTAATGTATACTGTAAACCTACTAATTCTAATTCCTATATTCACTTTTAATTCATGTCACGATGCTGCGATAAAAAAGCAATCGTAATATCTATGTATTTAAGAGCCTTTCGAATTTGTGACCCATGTATTTGACAAGATAAGATCACCTTCATAACTTGCATGTTCATTGAGTTAAAATACTTACTCTATTGTATAGATAAAAGCCTATCTAAAGCTAGGGCAATATTCTACCGTCTTCAAAAAAAAATCTTATACGTAAAAAGAATTGCTTATCACTACCATATTCCCAAATTGACCACCTTCAAATATCCCTCAACTATCAAAAATCTTTCCATTCCACTAAGCCAGAATCGTAAAAGAAGGATGTAGGCGTCTATTTAGTCCCGTGTACAACCCCAAGTTTCACCTTCTTATATGTGAGAGAGATCAGAAGGTCATTAAATAAACGCATATATGAATATAGGGGAGATATTCGTAAAGCAAGCAATGAGTCTAGTATTTTTAACCATGTGAAAAAGGCGAATCATAAAATCGATTTCCATAGTGCCAAAATAATTTACCATTGTAGCGATTTTAATAAACGAAAAATTATTGAACCGCATTAATCAAAGCAATTCCAAATTTCAATATCTCAGAAGGGCAGCATAAATGCAGTCCATATGATCAAACCTCATTTTAAAGGATATTGTAAATCACCTATTAATATCAGTTGCCTGTTATTATATATTTTAGTATTTCACTTTTCTTTGTCGATTTCTCTTAGTTAACGGATGACGATGCTATGGGAAACTATATATCGAAACTAGCCCCAGTTTAATAAACTTTATGCTCCAAAACAGTGGTTTTTATTGTGTATATATATATATATATATATATATATATATATATATATATATATATATATATATATATATATATATATATATATATATATATATATATAATATATATATTGAAAAAAATAATAATAAACCACAATATTTTAATCTAATTTATTTATAACAAAAGCACTAGTTTCGGCTTATTAATGTAATTTTCAACTGTGTAATAAAATGCAAGGCAAGCGACTCACGTATATAAAGGTGAACAAAAGACTAAACAAAATGAAACCGGAGGAAACAACCTCGAAAATATGAATATTTTGCGTGGATCCGTGGGTAAGTTACTGTCGTAGAGTCAAACGTCGATGCTAGCCGAAGATTGACTCTGCGGTGACGCGGGAAGGGAGCACGCTAGAAATGGGAAGGGATATAGATTTAAGTACTCGGGTTAATTAATCAAAATCGAGTGCGGTTGGCCTAAATAATCAATTCTTAGAGGATCTGTGTTTAGAGAAACTGATTTTAGAAAAATAACTTTACTATATACAAAGAAAATATTATTAGCAAAGGTAAATAAATGACAATAGATAAGATGAGACCCGTGGTACCAAACGGGGAGTGGGGGGATAAAACTGACTCGACGGAGACGACAGTCCGAGAGAAGCTGTACGACGATTGCTTCCAGGGAAAGTGGGAGAGTGCAAATATCGGGGAGACTCATGTAAAACCTAATTGACTGGAGGCTTTGGAGACGACGATGAAGCGGGGCGCTGCAAAGTTCCACTTGCAAAATTCCTTCTTTTTTAACCTAGCTGAGAAGTAAACGAGTGAGTATTCCAGACGAGAACGAAGTCGATACCTGAGTGATAGATGCCTGTCCGTGTCTATCGTCTGTCTGGCGGGAACTCTGGTCTTAGGTACGAGCGAGGCCGGGTAGAGAGGTGACGAGTCACGTTCGTAGCTTGAAGCCGTTGGGAGGCGGAGCAAGGCGTACGAGACTGTACGTGCCTGCTAACCAAGACGGAGCTGTATGGTACTAATTTCTCAAAGCTTTACCCAGAGTATATATACTGCCTCGGTGGAAGCGGGTCACCAGAGGCCCCCCAAAGAGGGACGAGGATCTCATTAGACATGGCACGCCAGGGGGGGGAGGGATATTCTCGGCGATCACACAGGTTCACGCGAAAGTCCTCGATGCCGTACGTCTGGCGCCGATCAGGCGATGCGATGGGAGGGAAGGGAAACGCAACATGGATCACACGGCCGCGCGACATTCTTGAAGCTGCTCTTTGGGTTCGACTGTTCCGACCATTTTTGATAAGAGCGCCAGGGTCATCCGACCGCGTGAAATTCTCACTGCTACCTTGAGGCTGTCTGGCCGTGCAGGTGCATCTTTTCTCATGCGCCACGGGTAGACGTTGGGTTCTAGAGGGGAGGAGCACATTCTCTCTCTAACAGTTACTAATCCTCATGAAAAGATGGTTTCAGGGTGGTTTATAAATATGATTGGCCACCCTATCCGAGATATATGCTGGCAAGTGGCATATTTTCATAAGCTGAGAGGTCTTTCAACCTGTTCAAGTTTATCTGTGTTTTTGTTTAAAAGGCTTGAAAGAAGGTCTTCTTTCCTTGCCAACTCTTCTCGAAGAAATGTGGTTCTCTTTTTCAGCGTGATTTTTCTGCTGTTAGCCTGGCGACAAAAGTATTACGTGGTAGGAGGCCATGTTTATACATGATCTGTTAAAATCGACAGCGATGGCTGCTTGGTTAAGAATGCTTGTGATGAAGCTTATACTCAATAGCTAACCCTAAAGAGAAAGTATGTAAAAATAATTATTAGATTCCCATACTTGCCCCAATTAATTTTAAATAGTTAGCACGTGCAAACAACATCGATGTTGCCTTTCAATACGAAAAAAACGATCCGAAATAGTCTGTCTAAAAGTCGATCCACCAATGCAGAACAGTAGTTTATTATATTCCACTAAAAATTTGCAATCAATTATACATTGGTGAAAACCACAGATTCACCAAGAGAATGAAGGAACACAAATGGGACAGGCGCCGTGGAAGACTATCATCCGGCCTGTTCCAACACATGAAAAAAGAAAACCATTCAATTGAAATTGATAATGCAAAAATAACTTATAATTCCCACAACTATATACATAGGCGTCTAATAGAATCAGTTCTTATAAAGGAAATCCCAAACTTTAATACTTCCGATGGAAAATTCAGCAATAATACATAATTCCAAGAAAGTTACGAAAAACAGAAGATTCGTCCTTCCTCTGCTCAAAAATCCCTTCCCCTTCTCCTAATTACATTCCGACTTGTAAATTGGTGTGGCCTTAGGCTAAGCAGCTCTTTGTATTCATTAGTTTACCAGCCATTGAAGATGACTGATGTCTCCGTCGAAACCTGGTTTCACAAATAAATCGATCCGAAACACTGTAGTTTCTTTGCGCTATAGCTGTAGATAGAAATACAGACAGACAGAGAAATAGAGGCACGTAATCCACTAGAGAAAGGTGAAAAAACAACCAGAAAGTAGAGCAGACGGAGGCGGACTGAGAGAGGTGTGGCCAGAGACAAACAGAGCCAATGACGTCATCCGCGTGTACCACAGCGTTCCAGAAACAAAGAAATTTTTAGACAAGTCAGGAAAACTGAGAATGTGAACGCGTGTATGTTTGTGTTGTGTACATAGGTTGTACGTTGGTAGATTTTTTAAAGGACCTCACTTATCGATTGCCATCGAAGGCACAACGACCGAAACAATATAATGACTGCCCTATTCTTATGCTATATTAAAAATGCTAGTAAAAGCGAGAAAAAGAAACAACCAATAATCCACACAAAAAAACAAAACCCAACTCACTAAAAAAAGAACAGGGGTAGGGAGGACCGCTCCCTCATAGGCCAGATCATGCACGCAACATCTCTAAAATTAAATACAATGGAGGAGATCTGCCCCACCCCAACACTCAGTCACCACACAATCCTGAGTTCACGAAGTCGTTCCGAGCATAAGCGACCAATGGTAGCCACCACTCTCGTCCCGCTACAGGGAGAGGTAGTGAGCGCGAAGCTCCCTCAGACTGATACTAACTCAGCTTGGAAAGAGGAAAAGAGAGAAACAAAAGAAAGTGAGAAAACATGGAACAAATGAGATAAAACAATGAGAAAAGAAAAGAGAAAAATAAAGAGATACTTTCTGCCCTACTCCAAGAGAAGCTATCATGACGTACGAGTAAATGAGAGTGAACGCACAAGCACGCACACGTGGGTTTCTGTCTACTTACGTGTATTACGCAACTATCGATTCCTTGAGATTTTTCTAGTTGTAAATAGTAGACGCGCCTCAAAAGGAAACCAATGGAACCAGGGTTGGGTATATTGAGTCAAGGATGGGGGGGAACAGTAAACTATCGATTCACACTCCAGGGAAAATTAGGGGAACGGGCACACTCTCATAACCTTGTCTATCAAAGCCACCCAATTTGGTAAGAGCCTTAAAATGTGCCTTCGGCCATCATATCCCGCCACAAAATTTATAGTAGAAGTTTGCCGCTTGTATTCTTTCGTCTGATCCCTTTCTTTCTACAGATTAGGTTTCTCTTTTATTTAATTTTTCCTTGTGTTTGTCTCACTAGATGAAAATTGCGCCTTTATGTTGCTCTAGTTCCCTTTCCTTTTTAGCACGATAATATAAGCAACATCCCAGTAGTCAATCACCGTCTAAAATTTAATAAACATCCAGTTTTATTAGATATACGCAATGGAGGCGTAGGGAGAAATAATGAAAGGGTGTACCTTACAGGGTGGCGTCCTGAGTAGAATCAGAGGAGCCATCGGCCTAAGAGCTACACCGAGCTATCGAAGGAGTTTCTTTGCCTTAAACCCAGAGGGCTTAGGGTATGACTGGTGTGTCTCGTTGGCATATCCCTGGCATCGACAAGTAGGCTCTCAATGGGGGACTTGCAAAGGCACTGGTCGACAGACTGCCCATGGAGATCACCAATCGATTTTTGGTACGAAAGGTTAACATTTGAAGCATTTTAAGAAGCGATACTGCACTATTGCTTCTTAAAAGGACGATTTATAAATTGATGCACCTCTATTGTCGCAGTTCTTTCACAAAATTAAAATGATATCTTTTTAATTTTGTCGCATAGTTTCAAAAGGCATCAGCACAATTCACTAAAAACGGTTGATAAAAAATGTTAATGATGACGACATTGGTTCACTTTTACTCGATGACAAAGACATAATGCTGACCGTGTTGAAATAGAATGAGATGACGTAACAAGTGGACCACTATACGTTCTGTTTGAGGTCCCTTATTACTTGTAGTTCTATTTAATAACAATAATGACACGTTGCCAAGTAATGTTTTAAAACGGTCAAATCAAATGAAAATTGTCCTCGAGGCAGGAATCTACACACCAAAAAAGGAAAAGGGAATAAAATTGTCGGCGAAATTGCCTAACCATTTAAAATGTCAAAGAAGTACGCACGTGACTTTTCATCCCGTGAGAGTGGATAATAACTGCATTCTAGATAAACATCCTTCCATTTTCCATATTGTAAATATGGGATTCAACTCATATTTAAACTCAGAACTATTTCTTCATCACATAATGCACAAGAGAAAACCAAGAAAGCACCGAGTTACCCTATTGGGTCGAAGCCCCACTTTAAGTCGGAATACCATTCACTCCAGTCCCGTTCATCTCAGACAGCAAGTAAAGAGGCAAGCGAGACCACAACTAGACGAGGAAGTTCCTTTCATCAAAAGCGAGGTCGCTATCATAAACTGCTATGTCTTAACTTCATTTGTTGCTCTATCTTTCAACATCATTCTTGATATGGTCAACCCCTGCTCAACCAGGAGAACACAAGGGGTAGCCAATTTCTTCATCTCGACTGATGAATATTCACTAGGAATTTCTACCCATTAATCTTCTGTCGTCTCCCATCACATTTTCTTACTCGCTTGACGACCACGAATACCTTCTAGCGGTTAAGTCTCCACTCTTTAGTCATCTGCCGTCTGTTCACTGACGCCTCTAAGTGAACCTTCTGCTAAGTCCTGAAGACTTGTCCAGGGCGAAGTTTCCGCTCTCTAATCTTCCAATATTCCACCCTCTCTCGCTGCCGCCTTCAGTGCTTCGGAGTGAGACCGATGTTTCTGTCTCTCTCTCTCTCCCTCGCACATCTTCTGTGTTCATTAACCTTCACCAATTTTATTCTCCCATTGCGGTTTAACCCTTATTTCCCCTCGAAGGCAAAACCCCACAAAAGAGAGGTTAAATATCCACAAGCAATTTCACTTTCGCTATCTTCGCCCCTTTTTTTAATAGAAGACACCTGCCGTGCTAACAATCAACAAACAAAAGTAAACCTAAAGCAAAAACACAAATAAGAAGCAAAGCAAGAGCAAGAAGAAGAAGGAAGCACACTCCAGCGTCAGAGGGATGGCCGTCACTTACGGCGCCGGAGTATGCGACCAACATCAAAGAGAGTCAAATAAAATTGAAGACGACTATCTTCACCCAAATTTTCCGTGAGGGATGTACGCGTCTGTTTGCCTTTAATTTAATAACAAAAAACCTTGAAGAAGTAGCACTGTCTTCATCACGGTACACGATAATTTCCTTACTATTCAATTGTAGGACTATTGCCGTGAAATGCATTAATCTGTATCCAAATGGGGTCGTTTATAAATGCGATTAGTTGTCATTTCACCACATTCATCTCCTTTAAGCCTCGCAACGAGTCGAGGTTTAATTGCTTTACCTGAATTCCGTCTAATTCTTGAACATAAAAATGAGTAAATAAATAAACCATTAATAGTGTATTTTTTCTTCACCATAAAAGGAGCAATTACGAATACTATTAATGGTACCAGAACTTACAAATGCATGGTTGTCTTTCTAATTTTTAGCACAAATTTTCATCCCCTAAATTTCTTGCACTTGTAATTTCTCATTAATATATTTGCTATGCATTCGTTCACAAACTTTATAATCATCCTTGTCTCGGTTGGTAATTTTTTCTTACCCTCACTTGCCTGGATACGCCACTTAATTTTTTTGCAAATGCCAGTGGCAGAAAAAGTAGGGATGGGTCACCGAATCACCTTCGCTTTAGTATTGATGGTTTTGTGCCCCTCAGGCTCTAAGCGAGACTTCACCCTCTGACAATTTCCGAGGGCAATACACCTCACTTGTGAGACTCATGACCAGATGGATTTCATTGCAACAATTGGATTACCAAACTATCTTTTCGATAATGGCGTCCTCAGTTTTTAACCTATGTATTTTCTGCCTTGCGTTGGTGAAGGCAGTTGTTAAATATGCAGTGTCTTGTGACAACCATATCTTTTCACTTTCACCATATCCATAGGTCGTAACAATTTATAATTTAAACGTTGGTTTGTGAGTTTTCAGTAACCTTTCAGCCTTAACATGCCAACTATCACAATTAACTTTAATTGTTACTAATTGATCATTTCCCTTTTGCCTCCTTGTCTGGATTTGGGAGATATTTATATCAATGAGTTTTTGCTAAAAATGAATCTAACTCCCTTCACAAAGTTTCAAATGTTTTATTATCTTGACGGTCAAACAAAGCATCTATGTATCACCCTGTTCTTTCATAACTAACTCAAAATTTAAAAGGCATCATTTGCCTACTTCATTTCATATATATTTTTGGTAAAAATTATAGAGAGAGAAAATGAAGACAATATCGGCCTCTGCAAACCTAACTCATTTCTTGTTAGTTCTAGACCAGCGTTTCTCAACCCATGGCCACTAAGGGAAACACTTCAAGTATTTAGTGAGGGAGGGGGGCATAGTAGCTGCTAGAAATTATACATTTATAAATAGAGTTAGAAATCAGAATTTAACATCGACAATAAAATTCAAAGAGTTACATAATTAATGGTACAATTAAAAAAACATATGACAAAATTCAACCATTATTACAGGTTGCTGCATGGTTTGGCACTGGAGTCGTAAACCCTCTTTAATGAAATTTGCAAGATCCTAGAGGTATATGTCAAATGTGTCAATTTTTTAAAAGCTGGAAATCTTAACTCTCGCTTTTTCCAGAATCTTTGTAGAGAGATACATTCTCAGCATGAAGATCTTCTATTTTACTCCAAAGTGCGCTGGTTTACAAAGGGCAATGTTGTGAATCAAATATTTGAAATTCAGAGGGGAAGGGGGAAAAATTTGTTGCTGGAAATGACAGGGAAAGATGACCTCTTAAGTCAAACCAATGAGAATTTGTGAGAGCCACGCCTGTCATACGTAGCAGATATATTTGAGCAGTTAAATAGGAAGAACACGCCTTTCAAACTTACCAAATATATTTGAGAAATAAAATATGATAAACACGCGTTTCATACTTAGAAGATATTATTTAAGCAGTTAAATAGGATGAACACGCCTTTCATACTTAGCAGATATATTTAAGCAGTTAAATTGGATGAACACGCTTTTCATTCTTAGCATATATATTTTAGCAGTTAAATAGGATCAACACGCCTTGCATACTTAGCAGATATATTTGAGCAGTTAAATAGGATGGACACGCCTTTCAAACTCAGCTAATATATTTGAGCAGTTAAATAAGATACACAAGACTTTCATACTTAGTAGATATATTTGAACAGTTAAATAGGATGAACACGCCTTTCTTACTTAGCAGATATATTTGAGCAGTTAAATAGGATGAACACGCCTTTCATACTTAGCAGATACACATTAGCAGTGAAATAGGATGCACAAGCCTTTCATATTTAGCAGATATATTTAAGCAGCTAAATATGATGAACACGCCTTTCATACTTAGCAGATATATTTAAGAAGTTAAATAGAATAAAGATGCTTTTCAGACTTAGCAGATATATTTGAGCAGTTAAATAGGATAAACACGCGTTTCATGCTTAGCAGATATATTTGAGCAGATAAATTGGATGAACACGCTTTTCATACTTCGCGGATATTGTTGAGCAGATCGAATATGATGAACACGCCTTTCATACTTAGAAGATATATTTGTGCAGTTAAATAGGATGAACACGCCTTCCATACTAAGCAGATATATTTGAACAGTTAAATGGGATGATCACGCCTTTCATACTTAGCAGATACACTTGAACATTTAAAAAAGATGAACACGCCTTTCATACTTAGCAGATATATTTGAGCAGGTACATAGGATAAACACGCCTTTCAAACTTAGCAGATATATTTGAGCAGTTAAATAGGATGATCACGCATTTCAAACCTGACAGATATATTTGAGCAGTTAAATAGGATGAACACGCCTTTCATACTTAGAAGATATAGTTGAGCAGTTAAATAGGGTAAACACGCGTTTCATACTTAGCAGATATATTTGAGCAGTTACATAGGATGAACACGCCTTTCAAACTTAGCAGATATATTTGAGCAGTTAAATATGATAATCACGTCTTTCAAACTTAGCAGATCGATTTGAGCAGTTAAATAGGATGAACACGCCTTTCATACTTAGCAGATATATTTAAGAAGTTAAAAAGGATGAAAGCACTTTTCATACTTAGCAGATATATTTGAGAAATAAAATATGATAAACACGCGTTTCATACTTAGAAGATATTATTTGAGCAGTTAAATAGGATGAACACGCCTTTCATACTTAGCAGATATATTTAAGCAGGTAAAATAGGATGAACACGTTTTTCATTCTTAGCATATATATTTTAGCAGTTAAATAGGATCAACACGCCTTTCATAATTAGCAGATATATTTGAGCAGTTAAATAGGATCAACACGCCTTTCTAACTCAGCTGATATATTTGAGCGGTTAAATAAGATACACAGGACTTTCATACTTTTTAGATATATTTGAACAGTTAAATAGGATAAACACGCCATTCTTACTTAGCAGATATATTTGAGCAGTTGAATAGGATGAACACGCCTTTCATACTCAGCAGATACACTTTAGCAGTGAAATAGGATGCACACGCCTTTCATATTTAGCAGATATATTTAAGCAGCTAAATATGAGGAACAGGCCTTTCAGACTTAGCAGATATATTTGAGCAGTTAAATAGAATGAAGATGCTTTTCATACTTAGCAGATATATTTAAGCACTTAAATAGGGTAAACACGCCTTTCATACTTAGCAGATATATTTGAGCATTAAATAGGATGAACACGCTTTTAATACTTAGCAGATATATTTGAGCAGATCAAATATGATGAACACGCCTTTCATACTTAGAAGATATATTTGAGCAGTTAAATAGGATGAACATGCCTTCCATACTAAGCAGATATATTTGAACAGTTAAATAGGATGATCACGCCTTTCATACTTAGCAAATACACTTGAGTATTTTCATAGGATAAACATGCCTTTCATACTTAGCAGATATATTTGAGCAGGTACATAGGATAAACACGCCTTTCAAACTTAGCAAATATATTTGAGCAGTTAAATAGGATGATCACGCATTTCAAACCTTGCAGATATATTTTAGCAGTTAAATAAGATGAACATGCCTTTCATACTTAGCAGATATAGTTGAGCAGTTAAATAGGGTAAACACGCGTTTTATACTTAGCAGATATATTTGAGCAGTTACATAGGATGAACACGCCTTTCAAACTTAGCAGATATATTTGAGAAGTTTAATAGGAGACTCACGTCTTTCAAACTTAGCAGATAGATTTGAGCAGTTAAATAGGATAAACACGCCTTTCATACTCAGCAGATATATTTAAGCAGTGAAATAATATGAAAGCGCCTTTTATACTCAGCAAAAATATTTAAGCAGTTAAATAGGATAAACACACCTGTCATACTTAACAGATATATTTGAGCAGTTAAATAGGATGAACACGCCTTTCATACTTAGCAGATTAATTTGAGCAGTTAAATGAGATGAATACGCCTTTCATACTTTGCAGATATATTTGAGCAGTTCAATTGGATAAACACGCCTTTCATACTTTGCAGATATATGTGAACAGTTAAATAGGATAAGGACATCTTTCATACTTAGCGGATATATTTAAACAGTTGGATAGGATGATGACGCCTTTCATATTTAGCAGATATATTTGAGCAGTTAAATAGGATGAACACGCCTTTCATACTTAGCAGATATATTTAAGCAGGTAAATAGGATGAGCACGCCTTTCAAGTTTAGCAGGAATATTTGAGCAGTTAAATGGAATAAACACGTTTTTCTTTCTTAGCATATATATTTTAGCAGTTAAATAGGATCCACACGCCTTTCATACTTAGCAAATATATTTGAGCAGTTAAATAGTATGAACACGCCTTTCAAACTCAGCTAAAATATTTGAGCAGTTAAATAAGATACACAGGACTTTCATACTTAGTAGATATATTTGAACGGTTAAATAGGATAAACACACCTTTCTTACTTAGCAGATATATTTGAGCAGTTGAATAGGATGACCACACCTTTCATACTTAGCAGATACACTTTAGCAGTGAAATAGGATGCACACGCCTTTCATATTTAGCAGATATATTTAAGCAGCTAAATATGATGAACACGCCTTTCATACTTAGAAGATATATTTGAGCAGTTAAATAGAATGAAGATGATTTTCATACTTAGCAGATACATTTGAGCAGTTAAATAGGGTAAACACGCCTTTCATACTTAGCAGATATATATGAGCAGTTAAATAGGAAGAACACGCTTTTCATACTTAGCAGATATATTTGAGCAGATCAAATATGATGAACACGCCTTTCATACTTAGCAGATATATTTAAGAAGTTAAATAGGATGAAAGCACCTTTCATACTTAGCAGACATATTTGAGCAATAAAATATGATAAACAGGCGTTTCATACTTAGCAGATATTATTTGAGCAGTTGAATAAGATAAACACGCTTTTCATACTTAGCAGATATATTTAAGCAGTTAAATAGGATGAACACGTTTTTCATTCTTAGCATATATATATTCGCAGTTAATTAGGATCAACACACCTTTCATACTTAGCAGATATATTTGAGCAGTTAAATAGGATAAACACGCCTTTCGAACTCAGCTGATATATTTGAGCGGTTAAATAAGATACACAGGACTTTCATACTTAGTAGATATATTTGAATAGTTAAATAGGATAAACACGCCTTTCTTACTTAGCAGATTTATTTAAGCAGTTAAATAGGATAATCACATCATAAAAGTAAGCAGATAGATTTGAGCCGTTAAAAAGGATGAACGCGCCTTTCATACTTATCAGATATATTTAAGCAGTTAAATAGGATGAAGGCACCTTTCATACTTAGCAGATATATTTGAGCAGTTAAATAGGATCAACCTGCCTTTCAAACTTAGCAGATATATTTGAGAAATAAAATATGATAAACACGCGTTTCATACTTAGCAGATATTATTTGAGCAGTTAAATAGGATGAACACGCCTTTCATACTTAGCAGATATATTTAAGCAGTTAAATAATATGAAAGCGCCTTTTATACTTAGCAAATATATTTGAGCAGTTTAATAGGATGAACACACCTTTCATACTTAACAGATATGTTTGAGCAGTTAAATAGGATAAACACGCGTTTCATACTTAGAGGATTTTTTTTGAACAGTTAAATAGGATAACGACACCTTTCATACTTAGCAGATATATTTGAGCAGTTAAATAGGATGAACACGCCTTTCATACTTAGCAGATTAATTTGAGCAGTTAAATAGAATCAACACGCCTTTCATACTAGCAGATATATTTGAGCAGTTAAATAGGATGAATACGCCTTCATACTTTCCAGATATATTTGAGCAGTTCAATAGAATGAAGATGCTTTCATAATTAGCAGATATATTTGAGCAGTTACATAAGATGAACACGCCTATCAAACTTAGCAGATATATTTGAGCAGTTAAAGAGGATAATCACGTCTTTCAAACTTAGCAGATAGATTTGAGCAGTTAAATAGGATGAACACGCCTTTCATGCTTAGCAGGTATATTTAAGCAGTTAAACAGGATGAACACGCGTTTCATACTTAGCAGATATATTTGAGCAGTTATAAAGGATGTACACGCTTTTCCTACTTAGCTTATATATTTGAGCAGTTAAATAGGATGGACACGCTTTTCATACTTAGCAGATATATTTGAGCAGTTAAGTAGGATGAATTCGCCATTCATACTTAGCAGATATATTTGAGCAGTGAAAAAGGATGAACACGCCTTTTATACTTTGCAGATATATTTGAGCAGTTAAATTGAATGAAGATGCTTTCATAATTAGCAGATATATTTGAGCAGTTTACTAGGGTAAACACGCCTTTTATACTTAGCAGATATATTTGAGCAGTTAAATAGGATGAACACGCTTTTCATACTTAGCAGATATATTTGAGCAGATCAAATATGATGAACACGCCTTTCATACTTAGAAGATTTATTTGAGCAGTTAAATAGGATGAACACGCCTTCCATACTAAGCAGATATATTTGAAGAGTTAAATAGGATGATCACGCCTTTCATACTTAGCAGATACACTTGAGCACGTACATAGGATAAACACGCCTTTAAAACTTAGCAGATATATTTGAGCAGTTAAATAGGATGATCACGCATTTCAAACCTGGCAGATATATTTGAGCAGTTAAATAAGATGAACATGCCTTTCATACTTAGCAGATATTGTTGAGTAGTTAAATAGGGTAAACACGCGTTTTATACTTAGCAGATATATTTGAGCAGTTACATAGGATGAACACGCCTTTCAAACTTAGCAGATATATTTGAGAAGTTAAATAGGATAATCACGTCTTTCAAACTTAGCAGATAGATTTGAGCAATTAAATAGGATGAACACGCCTTTCATACTTAGCAGATATATTTAAGCAGTTAAATAATATGAAAGCGCCTTTTATACCCAGCAAATATATTTGAGCAGTGAAATAGGATAAACACGCCTTTCATACTTAGCAGATATATGTGAACGGTTAAATAGGATGAGCACGCCTTTCATACTTAGCAGATAAACTTGAGCACTTAAATAGGATAAACACGCCTTTAATATTTAGCAGATATATTTAAGCAGCTAAATAGGATTATCACGCCTTTTATACTAGCAGATATATTTGAGCAGTTAAATAGGATGAACACGCATTTTATACTTAGCAGATATATTTGAGCAGTTAAATAGGATGAAAACGCCTTTCATACTTAGCACATATATTTGGGCAGTTAAATGAAAATGAACATGCTTTTCATACTTAGCATATATATTTTAGCAGTTAAATAGGATGAACACGCCTTTCAAACTTAGCAGATATATTTGAGCAGTTAAATAGGATGCACATGCCTTTCATACTTAGCAGATATATTTGAAGAGTTAAATAGGATACACACGCCTTGCTTACTTAGCAGATAAATGTAAACAGTTAAATAGGATTAGCTCGCCTTTCATACTTAGCAAATACACTTTAGCAGTTAAATAGGATGCCCACGCCTTTCATACTCAGCAGATATGATTTAGAAGCTTAATAGGATAAACACGTCATCCATAATTAGCAGATATATTTGAGCAGTTAAATAGGATGAAATCAACTTTCATACTTGGCAGATATATTTAAGCAATTCAATAGTATGAACACGCCTCTCAAACTTAGCAGATAAATTTAAGCTGATAAATAGGATTATCACGCCTTTAAACCTAGTAGATATATTTGAGCAGTTAAATAAGATGAACACGCCTTTCATACCTAGCAGATATATTTGAGCAGTTAAATAGGATGAACACGCCTTTCAAACTTAGCAGATATATTTGAGCAGTTACATAGGATGATCACGCCTTTCAAACTTAGCAGATATATTTAAGCATTTAAATAGGATGATCACGCCTTTCATACTTAGCAGATATATTTGAGCAGTTAAATAGGATGAACAGGCCTTTCATACTTAGCAGATATATGTGAACAGTTAAATAGGATGAGCACGCCTTTCATACTTAGCAGATATATTTGAGCAGGTAAATATGATGAACACGCCTTTCAAACTTGGCAGATATATTTGAGCAGTTGAATAGGATGAACACGCATTCATTCTTAACATATATATTGTTCAGTTAAATAGGATGAACACGCCTTTCATACTTAGCAGATATATTTAAGCAGGTAAAATAGGATGAACACGTTTTTCATTCTTAGCATATATATTTTAGCAGTTAAATAGGATCAACACGCCTTTCATAATTAGCAGATATATTTGAGCAGTTAAATAGGATCAACACGCCTTTCTAACTCAGCTGATATATTTGAGCGGTTAAATAAGATACACAGGACTTTCATACTTTTTAGATATATTTGAACAGTTAAATAGGATAAACACGCCATTCTTACTTAGCAGATATATTTGAGCAGTTGAATAGGATGAACACGCCTTTCATACTCAGCAGATACACTTTAGCAGTGAAATAGGATGCACACGCCTTTCATATTTAGCAGATATATTTAAGCAGCTAAATATGAGGAACAGGCCTTTCAGACTAAGCAGATATATTTGAGCAGTTAAATAGAATGAAGATGCTTTTCATACTTAGCAGATATATTTAAGCACTTAAATAGGGTAAACACGCCTTTCATACTTAGCAGATATATTTGAGCATTAAATAGGATGAACACGCTTTTAATACTTAGCAGATATATTTGAGCAGATCAAATATGATGAACACGCCTTTCATACTTAGAAGATATATTTGAGCAGTTAAATAGGATGAACATGCCTTCCATACTAAGCAGATATATTTGAACAGTTAAATAGGATGATCACGCCTTTCATACTTAGCAAATACACTTGAGTATTTTCATAGGATAAACATGCCTTTCATACTTAGCAGATATATTTGAGCAGGTACATAGGATAAACACGCCTTTCAAACTTAGCAAATATATTTGAGCAGTTAAATAGGATGATCACGCATTTCAAACCTTGCAGATATATTTTAGCAGTTAAATAAGATGAACATGCCTTTCATACTTAGCAGATATAGTTGAGCAGTTAAATAGGGTAAACACGCGTTTTATACTTAGCAGATATATTTGAGCAGTTACATAGGATGAACACGCCTTTCAAACTTAGCAGATATATTTGAGAAGTTTAATAGGAGACTCACGTCTTTCAAACTTAGCAGATAGATTTGAGCAGTTAAATAGGATAAACACGCCTTTCATACTCAGCAGATATATTTAAGCAGTGAAATAATATGAAAGCGCCTTTTATACTCAGCAAAAATATTTAAGCAGTTAAATAGGATAAACACACCTGTCATACTTAACAGATATATTTGAGCAGTTAAATAGGATGAACACGCCTTTCATACTTAGCAGATTAATTTGAGCAGTTAAATGAGATGAATACGCCTTTCATACTTTGCAGATATATTTGAGCAGTTCAATTGGATAAACACGCCTTTCATACTTTGCAGATATATGTGAACAGTTAAATAGGATAAGGACATCTTTCATACTTAGCGGATATATTTAAACAGTTGGATAGGATGATGACGCCTTTCATATTTAGCAGATATATTTGAGCAGTTAAATAGGATGAACACGCCTTTCATACTTAGCAGATATATTTAAGCAGGTAAATAGGATGAGCACGCCTTTCAAGTTTAGCAGGAATATTTGAGCAGTTAAATGGAATAAACACGTTTTTCTTTCTTAGCATATATATTTTAGCAGTTAAATAGGATCCACACGCCTTTCATACTTAGCAAATATATTTGAGCAGTTAAATAGTATGAACACGCCTTTCAAACTCAGCTAAAATATTTGAGCAGTTAAATAAGATACACAGGACTTTCATACTTAGTAGATATATTTGAACGGTTAAATAGGATAAACACACCTTTCTTACTTAGCAGATATATTTGAGCAGTTGAATAGGATGACCACACCTTTCATACTTAGCAGATACACTTTAGCAGTGAAATAGGATGCACACGCCTTTCATATTTAGCAGATATATTTAAGCAGCTAAATATGATGAACACGCCTTTCATACTTAGAAGATATATTTGAGCAGTTAAATAGAATGAAGATGATTTTCATACTTAGCAGATACATTTGAGCAGTTAAATAGGGTAAACACGCCTTTCATACTTAGCAGATATATATGAGCAGTTAAATAGGAAGAACACGCTTTTCATACTTAGCAGATATATTTGAGCAGATCAAATATGATGAACACGCCTTTCATACTTAGCAGATATATTTAAGAAGTTAAATAGGATGAAAGCACCTTTCATACTTAGCAGACATATTTGAGCAATAAAATATGATAAACAGGCGTTTCATACTTAGCAGATATTATTTGAGCAGTTGAATAAGATAAACACGCTTTTCATACTTAGCAGATATATTTAAGCAGTTAAATAGGATAAACACGTTTTTCATTCTTAGCATATATATATTCGCAGTTAATTAGGATCAACACACCTTTCATACTTAGCAGATATATTTGAGCAGTTAAATAGGATAAACACGCCTTTCGAACTCAGCTGATATATTTGAGCGGTTAAATAAGATACACAGGACTTTCATACTTAGTAGATATATTTGAATAGTTAAATAGGATAAACACGCCTTTCTTACTTAGCAGATTTATTTAAGCAGTTAAATAGGATAATCACATCATAAAAGTAAGCAGATAGATTTGAGCCGTTAAAAAGGATGAACGCGCCTTTCATACTTATCAGATATATTTAAGCAGTTAAATAGGATGAAGGCACCTTTCATACTTAGCAGATATATTTGAGCAGTTAAATAGGATCAACCTGCCTTTCAAACTTAGCAGATATATTTGAGAAATAAAATATGATAAACACGCGTTTCATACTTAGCAGATATTATTTGAGCAGTTAAATAGGATGAACACGCCTTTCATACTTAGCAGATATATTTAAGCAGTTAAATAATATGAAAGCGCCTTTTATACTTAGCAAATATATTTGAGCAGTTTAATAGGATGAACACACCTTTCATACTTAACAGATATGTTTGAGCAGTTAAATAGGATAAACACGCGTTTCATACTTAGAGGATTTTTTTTGAACAGTTAAATAGGATAACGACACCTTTCATACTTAGCAGATATATTTGAGCAGTTAAATAGGATGAACACGCCTTTCATACTTAGCAGATTAATTTGAGCAGTTAAATAGAATCAACACGCCTTTCATACTAGCAGATATATTTGAGCAGTTAAATAGGATGAATACGCCTTCATACTTTCCAGATATATTTGAGCAGTTCAATAGAATGAAGATGCTTTCATAATTAGCAGATATATTTAAGCAGTTACATAAGATGAACACGCCTATCAAACTTAGCAGATATATTTGAGCAGTTAAAGAGGATAATCACGTCTTTCAAACTTAGCAGATAGATTTGAGCAGTTAAATAGGATGAACACGCCTTTCATGCTTAGCAGGTATATTTAAGCAGTTAAATAGGATGAACACGCGTTTCATACTTAGCAGATATATTTGAGCAGTTATAAAGGATGTACACGCTTTTCCTACTTAGCTTATATATTTGAGCAGTTAAATAGGATGGACACGCTTTTCATACTTAGCAGATATATTTGAGCAGTTAAGTAGGATGAATTCGCCATTCATACTTAGCAGATATATTTGAGCAGTGAAAAAGGATGAACACGCCTTTTATACTTTGCAGATATATTTGAGCAGTTAAATTGAATGAAGATGCTTTCATAATTAGCAGATATATTTGAGCAGTTTACTAGGGTAAACACGCCTTTTATACTTAGCAGATATATTTGAGCAGTTAAATAGGATGAACACGCTTTTCATACTTAGCAGATATATTTGAGCAGATCAAATATGATGAACACGCCTTTCATACTTAGAAGATTTATTTGAGCAGTTAAATAGGATGAACACGCCTTCCATACTAAGCAGATATATTTGAAGAGTTAAATAGGATGATCACGCCTTTCATACTTAGCAGATACACTTGAGCACGTACATAGGATAAACACGCCTTTAAAACTTAGCAGATATATTTGAGCAGTTAAATAGGATGATCACGCATTTCAAACCTGGCAGATATATTTGAGCAGTTAAATAAGATGAACATGCCTTTCATACTTAGCAGATATTGTTGAGTAGTTAAATAGGGTAAACACGCGTTTTATACTTAGCAGATATATTTGAGCAGTTACATAGGATGAACACGCCTTTCAAACTTAGCAGATATATTTGAGAAGTTAAATAGGATAATCACGTCTTTCAAACTTAGCAGATAGATTTGAGCAATTAAATAGGATGAACACGCCTTTCATACTTAGCAGATATATTTAAGCAGTTAAATAATATGAAAGCGCCTTTTATACCCAGCAAATATATTTGAGCAGTGAAATAGGATAAACACGCCTTTCATACTTAGCAGATATATGTGAACGGTTAAATAGGATGAGCACGCCTTTCATACTTAGCAGATAAACTTGAGCACTTAAATAGGATAAACACGCCTTTAATATTTAGCAGATATATTTAAGCAGCTAAATAGGATTATCACGCCTTTTATACTAGCAGATATATTTGAGCAGTTAAATAGGATGAACACGCATTTTATACTTAGCAGATATATTTGAGCAGTTAAATAGGATGAAAACGCCTTTCATACTTAGCACATATATTTGGGTAGTTAAATGAAAATGAACATGCTTTTCATACTTAGCATATATATTTTAGCAGTTAAATAGGATGAACACGCCTTTCAAACTTAGCAGATATATTTGAGCAGTTAAATAGGATGCACATGCCTTTCATACTTAGCAGATATATTTGAAGAGTTAAATAGGATACACACGCCTTGCTTACTTAGCAGATAAATGTAAACAGTTAAATAGGATTAGCTCGCCTTTCATACTTAGCAAATACACTTTAGCAGTTAAATAGGATGCCCACGCCTTTCATACTCAGCAGATATGATTTAGAAGCTTAATAGGATAAACACGTCATCCATAATTAGCAGATATATTTGAGCAGTTAAATAGGATGAAATCAACTTTCATACTTGGCAGATATATTTAAGCAATTCAATAGTATGAACACGCCTCTCAAACTTAGCAGATAAATTTAAGCTGATAAATAGGATTATCACGCCTTTAAACCTAGTAGATATATTTGAGCAGTTAAATAAGATGAACACGCCTTTCATACCTAGCAGATATATTTGAGCAGTTAAATAGGATGAACACGCCTTTCAAACTTAGCAGATATATTTGAGCAGTTACATAGGATGATCACGCCTTTCAAACTTAGCAGATATATTTAAGCATTTAAATAGGATGATCACGCCTTTCATACTTAGCAGATATATTTGAGCAGTTAAATAGGATGAACAGGCCTTTCATACTTAGCAGATATATGTGAACAGTTAAATAGGATGAGCACGCCTTTCATACTTAGCAGATATATTTGAGCAGGTAAATATGATGAACACGCCTTTCAAACTTGGCAGATATATTTGAGCAGTTGAATAGGATGAACACGCATTCATTCTTAACATATATATTGTTCAGTTACATAGGATGAACACGCCTTTCATACTTAGAAGATATATTTGAGCAGTTAAATATGATGAACACGCCTTTCATACTTAGCAGAAATATTTAAGCAGTAAATATGATAAACACGCCTTTTATACTTGGCAAATATATTTGAGCAGTGTAATAGGATTGAAACGCGTTTCATACTTAGCAATTATATTTGAGCAGTTAAATAGGATAAGCCCCCTGATACTTAGCAGATATATTTAAGCAGTTAAATAGGATAAACACGCTTTTCATTCTTAGCCTATATATTTTGCAGTTAAATAGGATGAACACGCCTTTCATACATTGTAGATTTATTCGAGGAGTTCAATAGGATGAACTCGCCTTTCAAACTTAGCAGATTTTTTTTAAGCAGTTAAAAAGGATACACATGCCTTGTATACTTAGTAGATATATTTGAACAGTTAAATAGGATAAACACACTTTTCTTAGTAGCAAATATATTTGAACGGTTAAATAGGATTAGCTTGCCTTTCATACTTCGCAGATACACTTGAGCAGTTAAATAGGATGCACACGCAATTCATACTTAGCAGATACCTTTAGCAGTTAAACAGGATGCACACGCCTTTCATTCTTAGCATATATATTTTGCAGTTAAATAGGATGAACACGCCTTTCATACTTAGCAGATAAATTTGACCAGTGAAATAGGATGCACACGCCTTTCAAACTTAGCAGATATATTTGAGCAGTTAAATAGGATGCACACGCCTTTCAAACTTAGCAGATATATTTAAACAGTTAAATAGGATAAGCTCGCGTATCATACTAAGCAGATACACTTTAGCGGTTAAATAGGATGCACAAGCCTTTTATACTCAGCAGATATGATTTAGCAGCCTAATAGGATAAACACGCCTTTCAAAATTAGCAGATTTATTTGAACAGTTGAATAGAATGAAATCAACTTTCATACTTAGCAGATATATTTAAGCAGTTCAATAGTGTGAACACGCCTTTCAAACTTAGCAGATATATTTGAGCTGTTAAATAGGATGATAACTCCTTTCAAACTTAGCAGATATATTCAAGCAGTTAAATAGGATAAACACGCCTCTCATACCTAGCAGATATATTTTAGCAGTTAAATAAGATGAACATGCCTTTCATACTTAGCAGATATAGTTGAGCAGTTTAATAGGGTAAACACGCGTTTTATACTTAGCAGATATATTTGAGCAGTTACATAGGATGAACACGCCTTTCAAACTTAGCAGATATATTTGAGAAGTTTAATAGGAGAATCACGTCTTTCAAACTTAGCAGATAGATTTGAGCAGTTAAATAGGATAAACACGCCTTTCATACTTAGCAGATATATTTAAGCAGTGAAATAATATGAAAGCGCCTTTTATACTCAGCAAAAATATTTAAGCAGTTAAATAGGATAAACACACCTGTCATATTTAACAGATATATTTGAGCAGTTAAATAGGATAAAGACGCGTTTCATACTTAGAGGATATATTTGAACAGTTAAATAGGATGACGACACCTTTCATACTTAGCAGATATATTTGAGCAGTTAAATAGGATGAACACGCCTTTCATACTTAGCAGATTAATTTGAGCAGTTAAATGAGATGAATACGCCTTTTATACTTTGCAGATATATTTGAGCAGTTCAATTGGATAAACACGCCTTTCATACTTTGCAGATATATGTGAACAGTTAAATAGGATAAGGACATCTTTCATACTTAGCGGATATATTTAAACAGTTGGATAGGATGATGACGCCTTTCATATTTAGCAGATATATTTGAGCAGTTAAATAGGATGAACACCCTTTTCATACTTAGCAGATATATTTAAGCAGGTAAATAGGATGAGCACGCCTTTCAAGTTTAGCAGGAATATTTGAGCAGTTAAATAGAATAAACACGTTTTTCTTTCTTAGCATATATATTTTAGCAGTTAAATAGGATCAACACGCCTTTCATACTTAGCAAATATATTTGAGCAGTTAAATAGGATGAACACGCCTTTCAAACTCAGCTAAAATATTTGAGCAGTTAAATAAGATACACAGGACTTTCATACTTAGTAGATATATTTGAACAGTTAAATAGGATAAACACACCTTTCTTACTTAGCAGAAATATTTGAGCAGTTGAATAGGATGACTACACCTTTCATACTTAGCAGATACACTTTAGCAGTGAAATAGGATGCACACGCCTTTCATATTTAGCAGATATATTTAAGCAGCTAAATATGATGAACACGCCTTTCATACTAAGCAGATATATTTGAGCAGTTAAATAGAATGAAGATGCTTTTCATACTTAGCAGATATATTTGAGCAGTTAAATAGGGTAAACACGCCTTTCATACTTAGCAGATATATATGAGCAGTTAAATAGGAAGAACACGCTTTTCATACTTAGCAGATATATTTGAGTAGATCAAATATGATGAACACGCCTTTCATACTTAGCAGATATATTTAAGAAGTTAAATAGGATGAAAGCACCTTTCATACTTAGCAGACATATTTGAGCAATAAAATATGATAAACAGGCGTTTCATACTTAGCAGATATTATTTGAGCAGTTGAATAAGATAAACACGCCTTTCATACTTAGCAGATATATTTAAGCAGTTAAATAGGATGAACACGTTTTTCATTCTTAGCATATATATATTAGCAGTTAATTAGGATCAACACACCTTTCATACTTAGCAGATATATTTGAGCAGTTAAATAGGATAAACACGCCTTTCGAACACAGCTGATATATTTGAGCGGTTAAATAAGATACACAGGACTTTCATACTTAGTAGATATATTTGAATAGTTTAAAAGGATAAACACGCCTTTCTTACTTAGCAGATAAATTTAAGCAGTTAAATAGGATAATCACATCATAAAAGTAAGCAGATAGATTTGAGCCGTTAAAAAGGATGAACGCTCCTTTCATACTTAGCAGATATATTTAAGCAGTTAAATAGGATGAAGGCACCTTTCATACTTAGCAGATATATTTGAGCAGTTAAATAGGATCAACCTGCCTTTCAAACTTAGCAGATATATTTGAGAAATAAAATATGATAAACACGCGTTTCATACTTAGCAGATATTATTTGAGCAGTTAAATAGGATGAACACGCCTTTCATACTTAGCAGATATATTTAAGCAGATAAATAGGATGAACACGTTTTTTATTATTAGCATATTGATTTTAGCAGTTAAATAGGATTAACACGCGTTTCATACCTAGCAGATATATTTGAGCAGTTAAATAGGATGAACACGCCTTTCAAACTCAGCTGATATATTTGAGCGGTTAAATAAGATACACAGGACTTTCATACTTAGTAAATATATTTAAACAGTTAAATAGGATAAACACGCCTTTCTTACTTAGCAGATATATTTGAGCAGTTGAATAAAATGAACACGCCTTTCATAGTTAGCAGATACACTTTAGCAGTGAAATAGCATGCACAAGCCTTTCATATTTAGCAGATATATTAAGGCAGCTAAATATGATGAAAACGCCTTTCATACTTAGCAGATATATTTGAGCAATTAAATAGAATGAAGATGCTTTTCATTCTTAGCAGATATATTTGAGCAGTTGAATAGGGTAAACACGCCTTTCATACTTAGCACATATATTTGAGCAGTTAAATAGGATGAACACGCTTTTCATACTTAGCAGATATATTTGAGCAGACCAAATATGATGAGCACGCCTTTTATACTTAGAAGATATATTTGATCAGTTAAATAGGATGAACACGCCTTCCATACTAAGCAGATATATTTGAACAGTAAAATAGGATGATCACGCCTTTCATACTTAGCAGAAACACTTGAGAATTTTAATAGGATAAACACGCCTTTCATACTTAGCAGATATATTTGAGCAGGTACATAGGATAAACATGCCTTTCAAACTTAGCAGATTATTTAAGCAGTTAAATAGGATGATCACGCATTTCAAACCTAGCAGATATATTTGACAGTTAAATAAGATGAACATGCCTTTCATACTTAGCAGATATAGTTGAGCAGTTAAATAGGGTAAAGACGCGTTTGAAACTTAGCAGATATATTTGAGCAGTTACATAAGATGAACACGCCTATCAAACTTAGCAGATATATTTGAGCAGTTAAAGAGGATAATCACGTCTTTCAAACTTAGCAGATAGATTTGAGCAGTTAAATAGGATGAACACGCCTTTCATACTTAGCAGATTTTCTAAGCAGTTAAATAATATGAAAGCGCCTTTTATACTTAGCAAATATATTTGAGCAGTTTAATAGGATGAACACACCTTTCATACTTAACAGATATGTTTGAGCAGTTAAATAGGATAAACACGCGTTTCATACTTAGAGGATTTTTTTTGAACAGTTAAATAGGATGACGACACCTTTCATACTTAGCAGATATATTTGAGCAGTTAAATAGGATGAACACGCCTTTCATACTTAGCAGATTAATTTGAGCAGTTAAATAGAATCAACACGCCTTTCATACTTAGCAGATATATTTGAGCAGTTAAATAGGATGAATACGCCTTCATACTTTCCAGATTTATTTGAGCAGTTCAATAGAATGAAGATGCTTTCATAATTAGCAGATATATTTGAGCAGTTACATAAGATGAACACGCCTTTTAAACTTAGCAGATATATTTGAGCAGTTAAAGAGGATAATCACGTCTTTCACACTTAGCAGATAGATTTGAGCAGTTAAATAGGATGAACACGCCTTTCATGCTTAGCAGATATATTTAAGCAGTTAAATAGGATGAACACGCGTTTCATACTTAGCAGATATATTTGAGCAGTTAAAAAGGATGTACACGCTTTTCCTACTTAGCTTATATATTTGAGCAGTTAAATAGGATGGACACGCTTTTCATACTTAGCAGATATATTTGAGCAGTTAAGTAGGATGAATTCGCCATTCATACTTAGCAGATATATTTGAGCAGTTAAATAGGATGAACACGCCTTTCATACTTTGCAGATATATTTGAGCAGTTAAATTGAATGATGATGCTTTCATAATTAGCAGATATATTTGAGCAGTTTACTAGGGTAAACACGCCTTTTATACTTAGCAGATATATTTGAGCAGTTAAATAGGATGAACACGCTTTTCATACTTAGCAGATATATTTGAGCAGATCAAATATGATAAACACGCCTTTCATACTTAGAAGATTTATTTGAGCAGTTAAATAGGATGAACACGCCTTCCATACTAAGCAGATATATTTGAAGAGTTAAATAGGATGATCACGCCTTTCAATACTTAGCAGATACACTTGAGCATTTTATTAGGATTAACACGCCTTTCATACTTAGCAGAAATATTTGAGCACGTACATAGGATAAAAAGCCTCTAAAACTTAGCAGATATATTTGAGCAGTTAAATAGGATGATCACGCATTTCAAACCTGGCAGATATATTTGAGCAGTTAAATAAGATAAACATGCCTTTCATACTTAGCAGATATTGTTGAGTAGTTAAATTGGGTAAACACGCGTTTTATACTTAGCAGATATATTTGAGCAGTTACATAGGATGAACACGCCTTTCAAACTTAGCAGATATATTTGAGAAGTTAAATAGGATAATCACGTCTTTCAAACTTAGCAGATAGATTTGAGCAATTAAATAGGATGAACACGCCTTTCATACTTAGCAGATATATTAAAGCAGTTAAATAATATGAAAGCGCCTTTTATACCCAGCAAATATATTTGAGCAGTGAAATAGGATAAACACGCCTTTCATACTTAGCAGATATATGTGAACGGTTGAATAGGATGAGCACGCCTTTCATACTTAGCAGATAAACTTGAGCACTTAAATAGGATAAACACGCCTTTAATATTTAGCAGATATATTTAAGCAGCTAAATAGGATTATCACGCCTTTTATACTAGCAGATATATTTGAGCAGTTGAATAGGATGAACACGCATTTCATACTTAGCAGATATATTTGAGCAGTTAAATAGGATGAAAACGCCTTTCATACTTAGCACATATATTTGGGCAGTTAAATGAAAATGAACATGCTTTTCATACTTAGCATATATATTTTAGCAGTTAAATAGGATGAACACGCCTTTCATACTTAGCTGATATATTTGAGAAGTTAAATAGGATGAACACGCCTTTCAAACTTAGCAGATATATTTGAGCAGTTAAATAGGATGCACATGCCTTTCATACTTAGCAGATATATTTGAAGAGTTAAATAGGATACACACGCCTTGCTTACTTAGCAGATAAATGTAAACAGTTAAATAGGATTAGCTCGCCTTTCATACTTAGCAAATACACTTTAGCAGTTAAATAGGATGCCCACGCCTTTCATACTTAGCAGATATGATTTAGAAGCTTAATAGGATAAACACGTCATCCATAATTAGCATATATATTTGAGCAGTTAAATAGGATGAAATCAACTTTTATACTTGGCAGATATATTTAAGCCATTCAATAGTATGAACACGCCTCTCAAACCTAGCAGATAAATTTAAGCTGATAAATAGGATTATCACGCCTTTAAACCTAGCAGATATATTTGAGCAGTTAAATAAGATGAACACGCCTTTCATACCTAGCAGATATATTTGAGCAGTTAAATAGGATGAACACGCCTTTCAAACTTAGCAGATATATTTGAGCAGTAACATAGGATGATCACGCCTTTCAAACTTAGCAGATATATTTGAGCAGTTAAATAGGATGATCACGCCTTTCATACTTAGCAGATATATTTGAGCAGTTAAATAGGATGAACAAGCCTTTCATACTTAGCAGATATATGTGAACAGTTAAATAGGATGAGCACGCCTTTCATACTTAGCAGATATATTTGAGCAGGTAAATATGATGAACACGCCTTTCAAACTTGGCAGATATATTTGAGCAGTTGAATAGGATGAACACGCATTCATTCCTAACATATATATTGTTCAGTTACATAGGATGAACACGCCTTTCATACTTAGAAGATATATTTGAGCAGTTAAATATGATGAACACGCCTTTCATACTTAGCAGAAATATTTAAGCAGTAAATATGATAAACACGCCTTTTATACTTGGCAAATATATTTGAGCAGTGTAATAGGATTGAAACGCGTTTCATACTTAGCGAATATATTTGAGCAGTTAAATAGGATAAGCCCCCTGATACTTAGCAGATATATTTAAGCAGTTAATTAGGATAAACACGCTTTTCATTCTTAGCCTATATATTTTGCAGTTAAATAGGATGAACACGCTTTTCATACATTGTAGATTTATTCGAGGAGTTCAATAGGATGAACTCGCCTTTCAAACTTAGCAGATTTTTTTTAAGCAGTTAAAAAGGATACACATGCCTTGTATACTTAGTAGATAGATTTGAACAGTTAAACAGGATAAACACACTTTTCTTAGTAGCAAATATATTTGAACGGTTAAATAGGATGAGCTTGCCTTTCATACTTCGCAGATACACTTGAGCAGTTAAATAGGATGCACACGCAATTCATACTTAGCAGATGCCTTTAGCAGTTAAACAGGATGCACACGCCTTTCATTCTTAGCATATATATTTTGCAGTTAAATAGGATGAACACGCCTTTCATACTTAGCAGATAAATTTGACCAGTGAAATAGGATGCACACGCCTTTCAAACTTAGCAGATATATTTGAGCAGTTAAATAGGATGCACACGCATTTCAAACTTAGCAGATATATTTAAACAGTTAAATAGGATGAGCTCGCATATCATACTAAGCAGATACACTTTAGCGGTTAAATAGGATGCACAAGCCTTTTATACTCAGCAGATATGATTTAGCAGCCTAATAGGATAAACACGCCTTTCAAAATTAGCAGATTTATTTGAACAGTTAAATAGAATGAAATCAACTTTCATACTTAGCAGATATATTTAAGCAGTTCAATAGTGTGAACACGCCTTTCAAACTTAGCAGATATATTTGAGCTGTTAAATAGGATGATAACGCCTTTCAAACTTAGCAGATATATTCAAGCAGTTAAATAGGATAAACACGCCTCTCATACCTAGCAGATATATTTAAGCAGCTAAATAGGATGGACACGCCTTTTAAACTTAGCAAATATATTTGAGCAGTAACATAGGATGATCACGCCTTTCAAACTTAGAGGATATATTTGAGCAGTTAAATAGGATGATCACGCCTTTCATACTTAGCAGATATATTTCAGCAGTTAACTAGGATGAACATGCCTTTCATACTTAGCAGATATATGTGAACAGTTAAATAAGATAAGCATGCCTTCCATACTTAGCAGATATATTTGAGCAGTTAAATATGATGAACACGCCTTCTATACTTAGCAGATATATTTGAGCAGTTGAATTTGATGAACACGCCTTTCATACTTAGCAGATATATTTGAGCAATTTAATAGGATGAACAAGCGTTTCATATTCAGCAGATATATTTAAGCAGTTAAATAGGATCAACACGCCTTTCATACTTAGCAGATATATTTGAGCAGTTAAATATGATGAACACGCTTTTCAAACTTAGCAGATATATTTGAGCAGTTAAATAGGATGATCACGCCTTTAATATTTAGCAGATAAATTCCAGCAGTTAAATGGGATGATCAAGCCTTTTATACTTAGCAGATATCTCCAAGCAGTTAAATAGGATGAACGAGCCTTTTATACTTAGCAGATGTATTTGAGCGCGTAAATAGGATGAACATGACTTTCATATTTAGCAGATATATTTGAGCAGTAAATATAATGAACACGGCTTCCAAACTTAGCAGATATATTTAAGCAGTTAAATAGGATGGACACGCGTTTCATTCTTAGCAAATATATTTGAGCAGTTAAATAGGATGAACCCCCCCTTCATACTTAGCAGATATATTTAAGCAGTTAAATAGGATGAACACGCTTTTCATTCTTAGCATATATATTTTGCAGATAAATAGGATGTACCCACCTTTCATACTTTGTAGATATATTTGAGCAGTTAAATAGGATGAACACGCCTTTCAAACTTAAAAGATATATTTTAGCAGTTAAAAATGTACACATGCCTTCCATACTTAGTAGATATATTTGAACAGTTAAATAGGATAAACACGCCTTTCTTAATAGCAGATATATTTAAACAGTTAAATAGTATGAGCCTGCTTCTCATACTTAGCAGATACACTTAAGCAGTTAAATAGGATGAACACGCCTTTCATACCTAGCAGATATATTTAAGCAGCTAAATAGGATGAACACGCCTTTCATACTTAGCAAATATATTTGAGCAGTTATATAGGATGAAATCGCCTTTTATACTTAGCAGATATATTTAAGTAGTTCAATAGGATGAACACGCCTTTCAAACTTAGCAGATATATTTGAGCCGTTAAAAAGGATACACATGCCTTTCATACTCAGTAGATATATTTGAACAGTTAAATAGGATAAACATGCCTTTCATACTTAGCAGATATATTTAAGCAGTTAAATAGGATGAACACGCTTTTCATACTTAGCAGATATATTTTAGCAGTTAAATAGGATGCACACGCCTTCGTACTTAGCAGATATATTTCAGTAGCTGAATAGGATGAACACGCCTTTCATACTTAGCAGATATATTTGAGCAGTTAAATAGAATGAACACGCCTTTCATACTTAGCAGATATATTTAAGCAGTTCAATACGATAAACACGCCTTTTAAACTTAGCAGATATATTTTAGCAGTTAAATAGGATAATCACGCCTTTCAAACTTAGTACATAGATTTAAGCAGTGATATAGGATGAACATGCTTTTTATACTTAGCTGATATATTTGATCAGTTAAATAGGATGAACACGCCTTTCATACTTAGCAGATATTTTTGAGCAGTTATATAGGATGACAACGCCTTTCAAACTTAGCAGATATATTTGAGTAGTTAAATAAGATGATTACGCCTTTCATACTTAGCAGATATATTTGAACAGTTAAATAGGACAAAGACACCGTTCTTCCTCAGCAGATATATTTGAACAGTTAAATAGGATAAACACGCCTTTCTTACTTAGCAGATGTTTTTGAGCAGTTAAATAGGATGAGCACGCCTTTTATACTTAGCAGATACACTTTAGCAGGTAAATAGGATGAACACGCCTTTTGTACTTAGCAGATATATTCGAGCAGTTTAATAGGATGATCACGCCTTTTAAACTTAGCAGATATATTTGAGCAGTTAAATTAAATGATCATGCCTTTCATATTTAGCAGATATATTTGAGCAGTTTAATAGAATGAACAAGCGTTTCATACTCAGCAGCTATATTTAAGCAGTTAAATAGGATCAACACGCCTTTCATACTTAGCAGATATATTTAAGCAGTTAAATAGGATGAACGCGCTTTTCATACTTAGCAGATATATTTTAGCAGTTAAATAGAATGTACACACCTTTTATACTTAGCAGATATATTTGAGCAGTTAAATAGGATGAACACGCATTCAATACTTAGCTTATATATTTGAGCAGTTAAATAGGATGAACACGCGTTTCATACTTAGCAGATATATTTGAGCAGTTAAAAAGGATGTACACGCTTTTCCTACTTAGCTTATATATTTGAGCAGTTAAATAGGATGGACACGCTTTTCATACTTAGCAGATATATTTGAGCAGTTAAGTAGGATGAATTCGCCTTTCATACTTAGCAGATATATTTGAGCAGTTAAATAGGATGAGCACGCCTTTCATACTTAGCAGATACACTTGAGCATTCAAATAGGATGAACACACCTTTCTTTCTTAGCAGATATATTTGAGCAGCTAAATATGATGAACACGTCTTTCATACCTAGCAGATATATTTGAGCAGTTCAATAGGATCAACACGCCTTTCATACTTAGCAGACATATGTAAGCAGGTAAATTGAATGAAGATGCTTTTCATACTTAGCAGATATATTTAAGCAGTTAAATAGGATGAACACGCTTTTCATACTTAGCATATATGTTTGATCAGTTAAATAGGATGAACACGCCTTTCATACTTAACAGATATATTTAAGCAGTTAAATAGGATGAACACGCCTTTCATACTCAGAAGATATATTCGAGTAGTTAAATAGGTTGAATCTTATGCTACAGGGCTAGGAAAGAATTGTGTTTCATCTGATGGATTGTCTTCGTGCATTTCTTGCCAAGATCCAGAATTGGCCATGGAAAGTCAGTGCCATCAATGTTGCCATGTTTGAAGACTTTTAAACTGTTCTCTACAAGAATGAATATGATCGTCTGCTTGACTCATTCCTTAAAACTGAAATTAATCATCATCTAAGATCCTTGGAAAGTGAACTTAAAATGTACTTCCTAGAATTATGGTATGAAGAAGGGAAGTTTGAGACAAATCTACTCACTGGCACGTTTGATATTACTACCATTCCCTATGATGTTCAGGGAGAATTCATAGGTCTCAAAAGATTATCCTACCAAAGATCGCTATGAAGAAAAATCTATGAATACATTCTGGTGTTCATTGTATCAGTCATATCCAAAAGTTAGTGAGATTGCACTTCGACTACTTTTGCCTTTTTTAACTACCTATTTAAGTGACTCTGCTTTCTCCACTCTTCTACAAATAAAAAAATAAAAGCCGAGAACCGACTATATGTGGACCTCGAAATGAGCTGTACATTGCCGTGACAACTTTGGATTCATCAACTGCCTAAAAAATAAACAATGTCACCCTTGAGATGTGATAAATTTTTTGCGAGGTGATTACAAATAATTTCGATTTTTATATACAAATCTACAATTACATATAGAAATGCTTTCGATTTTGATATAAAAAATACATTAATTGAACTTTTAAGAAGTATATCACAAAAAAATGTCAAAATATAAGATAATTACGATTGTCAACTTTGTAATAAACAATAAATCAAAGGTGCTCTCTTCATATACATTCTTACCTTTTTTGGCAGGCTGGTTTTTGAGAGAAAAATGAAGGGGAGCCACAGGGATGTTTAAAATTCATGAAGAAGAGAATGGAGCGAAAAAGGTTGAGAACCACTGTTGTAGACAGAAG
This sequence comes from Ceratothoa steindachneri, assembly GCA_963969495.1. Lineage (NCBI taxonomy): Eukaryota > Metazoa > Arthropoda > Malacostraca > Isopoda > Cymothoidae > Ceratothoa > Ceratothoa steindachneri. The sequence goes on along the minus strand of OZ018338.1, from coordinate 2,874,058 downwards.
TTGAGATACTGTTAGATATTTAGCCAGCTACAGAAAACAAGGACTAACCATTATCCTAAAATTAAATCGAACTTCGTGACCAAGTCTCGACTCATTAATCTTCTACCGTCTTTGTTGCTGCCATCAACATTATGGCGTCAAGCTGCCATCTCTCGATGTATCTCTCCACGGCAAAGTCTCACCTCGTTAATTTATTAACTTTCGGTCTCTAATGTGGTCTTCCTACGTGAGTTTCTTCAAGGGCAATATCGGAAAGTAAATTAGGACTGGCAGGGGAAAAGGAAAATGTAGTTATACTAAGGGAGCCTTAACTTAGCGTATCAACAGATGTCTCAAGGGTTAAAAGGGTAGTGTTTCTTTGGCACTGCACTTAGTCTTCGGACTAAGAGGAAAGAGTTATTTAGTTTTATAGAAGCATCTAAATGAAACAAAATTAAATGAAAGTAAAAAATAATTATTAAATAAATGGTTACAACATGTACAGTAACTCGCAAAGTGATAGGATTGGAGGAAGGATAATTATTTATGTTAAAAAGTTACACAAAATCCCCCCAAAATAATAGAAAAGGAGGATAGAAAGATAATGGAATAGCTGTGGGCAGATAGGAGCTTTTTATACATCCCTAAACCACACCTTTGAAATTGAAAAAGCTATGAGAGAGGAATTAAACCTGAAATGCAATTGTGAAACGGTTAATTTAGAGATGTCAATTTAACTTTAACTGATTCTAAAAATATACGAAGTATGGATATTACTCTTCAAAGGTGTATTGAATATTTTCAGAACAATATTCCTAAGAAGAGGGTAAATCAGCCAACTCATAGAAACAATATACTGGAACTAGTCTTAACTGATCAGAATTTAAAAGTTGAGGAACATCAGATATCCAGTTTGACTCTGGGTAATAAGAGAATCATTGCTAGCATAAAGGTTATAAATCAAAATTTATGCAAGTAAAATGATGATATACTACGTAGCTAATTGGATCTAATTGACTTGTAAGAAAAGTTCGATGATAAAAATGCTTATAGTATGTGTAGTGTTTTCAAACAAGCATTAAATATGGTACAGGAGCAGTGATTCCCATGGAAGATGCTTAGAAAAATAAGGGAAACAATCTGGTGGGATTATGAAATTGAGTCAAGCTTTCAAAGAAGGTCCGCTGACCTAAGTCGAGTGCTCTCTGTGGTGAAATCGATATCACGAGGACAAACAGACGCTAGTTTGGCTACACAGCATCAACAGTGTTGTTCCATATGGTCGGATAATATACTTCCCCTCCCCCTCTCTCCTTTGCCCCGCTATCCCAACGATCCTCGAGATCGCTTCGCTCGCCAAAAAAGGATTACCATCAGAAGATTTCGTAGTTCATTTAAATAAACAAAGGAGGGTGGGATAGCCTTTAGAATAACAATCTATGAACAGGCTCACTGTTCCATCCTATTGTTTAGGTCTATTTTCGCAAAATAGACGAAATTTCACTTTCTCCGATGTAAACCAGAAGAGACCAGAAGGGCTAAGGGTCACAACGTTAAAAAGTGATGCCCTAGGAGAGAGGCTTAAAGGTAAGCACTCATCTTCCCTCCCCTTCCCGAGGGGATAATGGAGGTATATATAGATCGATCTGGAAAATGGAGAAGAGAATCGAGGTAGTGATCGAGAGAAGAAGAGGTCCATGAGTAAAACAGGGAATCAGAAAGAAGTGGAACCGAGCGGGGGTTTTCTTCCCGAGACTGTTCCTTTTGGTCACATCGAAGAGTAGATCATCGGTATATAGAATGACTCTCATTCCAACAATCTCGTTCAGAGAAATTCCCTATCTCAGTTTTTCGAAAAAAAAATAGATATCCCTCACCATTGAGGAATACTAATGTGAAGTTCCACTAGAGGAAATATTCACCTCGTGGTCAAGTCTCATTATTGAGAAGCCGGCAAGTGTAACCCAAGGATCGGAATAATCGTACATCTACAATCCCCTCGCTTATTTCGTCAAATCTCATCATCGAGAAGACCGCGAATATAACCCAACGATTGGAATAATCTTACATCCGCAATCCCCTTCACTTATATCTTCAAGTCAAGAAGCATCACCACACGTGCTCCCCACTTACCTCAAAGTCAGCTATTATTCCAGAATAATATCCACCAACGGTATCCTTCGTGCAGAGAGACGGACAACTGTGTGTCCGATTCAGACTCACGCCGCTAATCATCGCCTCAACGAGATTCTCGTTCAAAGTGACCCCACGCCAGACTCCCACTTTTTTAAAGGTAAAAGGATTCCCACTTATTTATGTTCTTTAGTTAACATTCCGTACTAAAGTGAATTTTTGTGTCAACCATCGCGTAGTACTCATTGGCAGTATGAATTTTTATTTAGATCCTCCTATTATAGCCTTAGTATAATTAAAGGTTAATATTTCAATTCTTTATGTAATTAAAAGTATATTTTTGCCCTAGTTGTTTAATTAAATCCTCGAAACGCTTCATATGGCAATAGATATATAATAGTACGAATCCTCCCGGCTTAAAGAAACAAAACAAAAGATAAATAAAAGTATAGCACTCTTAGAGAAAAAACGAACGGAGTTATTCATGTACGGAACAAAAGTTACATACATACTCGGCCTTATACCACGACCCTATCACTTATTCTTATTTATGACTTTACGAACTGCAAAACTTTCAATAATTCCTGAAATAACCCTGGAGGATTTTGGCAATTATACGATTCGAAAGTGAACGTAGAACAACATCAAGATTTTAGATTTTGTTAGAATCGGCCGGATAGTTACAATGTTATTACCGAAATAAAACGGGGACCGAGTGACCGACCGACCGACCATTGCTATCGTAGAGAGCTATGTTAATAATAAGGAACAAAGTTTTAGTTATTATAAAATAAAAGTTTAATTAAGATAGAGCTTCTTAAAATTGAGGTTCTATATTAAAGAGAGGAATAAAGGAATAATTTAAGGTATTAATGTGCATTTCATTTCATAAGTAAAGAAAATCAGCTCAGTTTTAATCTTACTAATGATAGTTTACACGAAAGGGTTTTATATAGTTTTAATGTTAATAGAGAAATTCTCAAGGTACTTATATTTTTTCTAAAGGGTCCTGACTGGCTAGGGTACTTATAACTGGATTAGATTTTAACAAAGCCATGGGTCCTGATAATATTCATGATTATCAAAGAGGGAGTGGGAAGTATTTCATTTGCTTTTGCGATATTTGTTAGATATCTTAAATTCAGGGAAATGGCAGTTGAATAGAAAATAGTGGGTCTCACAGATCAATAGACACCATCGAGATAAATCACGGATAAAGGAAAAGCCATTGGCGACTGAGGGAGATGCCGGGTCCGCGCGTACAAGTACATACTCTACTGCATAGGGTGCAGAGCAAGTGCAGTCTCCTCCGCATGAAAAAGTAGGTTATAAATGGGGACGTGAGGAAGGCACCGATCGCTTGACTGTGAGACCAATTACGTAGATCAAATCCACCTTCAGCAATACAGGTGGAGACCAGTGTGGTGGATTGAGTCCACGTTCCAAAATATACGCTTGGCTGCTGATTCATAAAACTCTCATCAGTAGTCAAACTTCGAACGAAGAAAGAAGCGGTAGAAAAGCAAGTAATTATGTCAGTAATGGAAGTGCTGAACGATACAGAACAAATCATGTCCATGGAGCAGTTACAATAGACATTAATGCTGCGAATATAAGCCTTCCGGGTGAGGTGTCAGTCCTAAACAAGACCAAGGAAAATGTAGAAATACACCACTTCCAAACAAACCCTGTTCAGAATCAAATCCGAGTCAAGCTGGAGCCGTGAATGGCGGCAGAATTGAACTACCTTAGTCTTGGCCAAATAAAACCGAAACCTGTGCGATTCAGCATAACAAGAGTTGCGGTTCAATGCCTATTGGAGTGACGTTCTAGAGCTGGCATATGAGCCACACCAAAAGAGATCGAAAGTTCATTCACGTAGAACGTAAATAAAACATCTACGGCCAACACCAAGGTGACACTGTTGATGCTAAGGAAAAATATTGTGATACTGAAGACACTTCCCCCGGCAGGTGTCTGCACTATTGGACCGCAGATAGCCGCCACCCACCAACTCTAGTACGCGGAAACGACTCTATCTTCTAAATCCAGATATGAACATTGGGCATTGGGAGGCGTCCTCTTGCCCTTTCGTGTGGAGCATCTCTTTGATACCTTATCGTTATGTGCATTTATAGGCCTTCTCCAAATCAAAAGACGCCGTGGATTAGTTGTGTATATGAAAGAAGAGCTTGCAGATCGTATCTTCTAGTCAGAGCCGAGTATCCGACATGAAGTAAGCTTGCGGAAGCCGCAGTAAGTAAAAGAGCTGTCTTCTGCTTAATGCAGGTTCTACTACCCGCTACAGAGGAAAAAGGTTAACCTATCTGAAACCGAGTAGGGTACTAAACATCGTCCAGACCAAGAGTGGCATCTGCACATGAAGCGAGAGTGAAAATCAACTCATTCAATGTAAAGTGGTGCTAAAGAAATATCTCCCTCTTGAGGTAAAGCGCAGTGTACGGCCTTTACGACATCACTAAGTGCAATGAATGCTGGGAGAGCAACATCCCGGCTAGAGAATGGAGAGATAGCGATCGCGAAAGACTCCGCTACGGACTCGCGGTACCATTCTCCTGAAATATATTCTCACCCCATTTAGAGTTAAACCTGCTACTGAGGAGTCCCCAGCACGGCTTCCGAAGGCAACGGTCATTCCTGACGAACTTGTAGGAATTCTTCCACTTCGTCTTCAGTGAGCACGATCGGGACAAGGCGGTGGATGTTGTCTACTTAGACTTTCAGAAAGCCTTTGATAAGGTACAACACCGCCGCCTTCTCAGGAAAGTGCGAGCACTGGGCATAGACGGAAAAGTAGCAGGCTGGATAGAGAACTGGCTAAGTGGCAGACGGCAACGGGTGGTGCTGAATGGACAGGCTTCTGAGTGGGTGCCCGTTACTAGCGGGGTGCCTCAAGGTTCTGTCCTGGGACCACTACTATTCATCATCTACGTCAACAAAATGGACGGTGACATGGTTGCGAAGATTTCTAAATTTGCCGACGATACCAAGCTTGGTATGAACGTTGCAGAAGATGGAAATACTGCCCGCCTGCAAGATGATCTTCGAAAGATTGGGGAGTGGTCTGATACGTGGCAAATGCCTTTCAACGTAAACAAATGCAAAGTGATGCATATCGGCCACCGAAATCCCCAATTACCCTATATCCTTAAGGGCACTGCTCTTGAATCCACCGACACTGAGAAGAACTTGGGTGTAACTTCAATGACCTCAAGTTCTCGAAACAGTGCATTGAGGTGGAGAAAAAAGTCCAAAGGATGTTAGGGTATATAAAGCGACAGTTTGGATATCGGAACAAGAAGCGAGTACTGTGTCTGTACAACTCCCTCGTCCAACCTCACCTAGAGTATGCCGTACAATTTTGGAGTCCTTCGTTTAGAAAGGACATCGCGAGATTGGAACGCGTCCAAGCCATGGCAACCAAAGTGATTCCCTCTATCAGACATAAAAGTTATGAAGATAGATCAAGGGAATTAAAACTGTTCTCGTTTGAAACCCGTAGACTGCGTGGTCAGCTCATAGAAGTTTTCAAAATAAATCGAGGGTCGACAATATTGACTACAGGGATATTTTCAGCCTTAATGACAGCAAAACAAGAAATCACGGGTTCAAACTTGAGCTGAAGCGTTACAACCGCGATCTGTGTGGGAAATTTTTCACGTACAGTATCTGCGGTAGCTGGAACGCACTTCCGATGGAGGTTGTCAACAGCAATTCTGTTGACCAGTTTAAGACAAGACTAGACAAAGTCTTGAAAATTGGCCGTTTAGGAAGGACGTAAGGCAATTGAGCGAGGATGTACCCGTTCGACAGCTAGTCCAAAGGTACCCTTATTGAATGGACCGTAAGGTCTTCTAGGGTATCTATTTTCCTTGTTACTCCTTTCCTTAAATAACCACAATCATAGCAATCCAAGACACATTCCAAACAAACTGAATGAACGACGCGGGTCATCGAAGGAAGATAATATGGAACAAACGGAACTTGGCTACAGAAGACCACCCTTGATCTTTAGATAAACTTGCTAATTAATTTAGCCATGTCAAAAGGTTTGAAGACTACTAATGTTTTCATATAATAAAATTTATAGAACTAATTAAACGTTGCATTTTGTTTTAGCATGTTTGTATCATAATTTGAGGGTGAAATATATAAATTTAGAGCCCAAATACATTTTATTAATAAATTCAGGATACTTCAATTCATTTTGGCATGCTGGACATCATATGTACTAATTTTATATTATTTCATTGTTCCATGTCTCTTTTATGGTTAAGTTTGTATTAGAGGTTAGTTTCCATATAATCAAATGATCAACATAATCATATGTATTGAGGTAATACTAGCTAGGTGCATGAGGCTACGGTCGGTACAAGAAAACGAGTTCCCCACAACGGAGCTCTATCGTTGTCCCTTCTCTCATTTTTTTCGAAGTGACAACTTCCCCTGGAATTGAGGGGTGTGGTAGAACGGTCTGAGGCCGCTTAAATTCAACCGCTATCACATCTTGTTTAGGAAACACGTTGCTACCCACGTGCATCTTCGCGCCGAAGCCGGGCGCCTTATCGCCACCTGAGTCAATATTTAACCAAGGAGGTCATTCCGCCCTCGTTTCGCCTCTATTCGTCGATCTCGCCAGATTGAGTTAGGCATATGGGCATATAAGGTATGTTCTCAGGCGCGGCTGGGCATTCCCTCAAAGCCCCCACTCCATTGTCCCCTACGCCAAGGGGATGGCTCGACTATTTATATGGAAACTTTCCAGATTAGATCAGATCCAGATTATCTTCGCGAGACATCACGCCGATCCGGTCTCACCTTGTGCACCAGGGGCCCTCTACCTCGAGATCCACTATTTTTGTCCAGAAAAGGACAATATCCCTTGAGTTCCAAAGTTTGAGCCTTCAAGACGCCAAGTCCACAAGGCCCCCCCTGTTGTTCAGAAAAAAAACAACGTTAGAACAGCCATTGTTCTTTGAGCCCGTTGACAGGAGACGGTTCTCACCCTACCCCCTACCCCCTGTTGTTCAGAAAGAGAACAACGTTATAACAGCCATTGTTCTTTGAGCCCGTAGACAAGAGACGGTTCTCATCCCCCCTGTTGTTCAGAAGAGAACAACGTTAGAACAGCCATTGTTCTTCAAGCCCGTTCGTCAAGAAACGGTTCTCATTCCCAAGACATCACGTCAGGATAATTTAATCCCCCCCCCCTTCGGCTGGAACTCGCCAGCGGACCGAAGATTCATTTGCGTCGCCTTCCTCTGCACAACAACTTGTAATTACGTAAGCTGAGCATTACCTTTGAGTATCTAACCTTTCGTCAACCCTACCCTGTGCTTTAAATGGTTTAGCGATACATCCCATCCCTTTAATTTTTATTTGTTTACCTTTTTGAATCTCTCCCAAATCTTAATCCTCGGATTAGCCAGATATTCCCACGACCCTTTCCATTCTCTGTTTATGTAAACATTTTTCGTTTTGTGTGTTGTTGATAGTTTAATTAATAAAACTCTATTTTATTAAAGATAGCCATATTATTATCCTTGAGCTCAGTTCCACTTCTTAAGCATATTGAAGATAAATAACATCGGTCAACCACATAACCACGCACTCGAAATATAAGAATAGTTCCCTCAATGAATAGTTATATATGGTATATCGTCGAGAGTCTATTCTACGACATATATATATATCTATACATATATATATATATATATATATATATATATATATATATATATATATATATGTATATATATATATATATATATATTTATATATATATATATATATATATATATATATATATATATATATATATATATATATATATATATATATATATATATATATATTATTTAAATTTGGTATCAAGTGTGTAAGGTTTAATCTTTGCAAACACTGGTCTCAGTCGAGTAAAGCATAGTGTTATTAGTTATAAGAATGGAGTATAGTAGTTCCCTTTTGTTTTAATGATTGCTGCACCTTTGTTTTGAAACTTAAGAAGCTGGAGTAGCTCAAGGAACTGTTATAATAATTGGTTTGTGTTTTTTTGGCGTGATTTTAGTCATTCGTTATCTAGGTCGAGAAACCAATTACGAATAGGTCAGTGCCCATATTTAGGTAGGCTACTTCTCTAGAAGGCATAATTCTTATTGCAAGGAATTTAGTTTATTGACTATTGCGCCCCCAAGTGCAAATATGACTCAGTTCGGAATCTTCAAAGCGCAAGGAAAATGCTTGGGACTTTCCAGAAGAGAATTGATTGAGTACGTTGAAGAGGAGCAACGACAAGAAAGAGAAAGAAAAATCCAACGAGAAAAAAGAGAAAGAAAAATCCAACGAGAAGAAAGAGAAAGAGAAATACAACGAGAAGAACGAGAAAGAGAAATCCAACGAGAAGAAGGAGAGGAACGGAAAAGACAAGCTGAGCTTCACCATCAGATTGAAATGGCTCGTGTAGAAGCTGAAATACAATCAGCCAGTTCACGTTCAGAAGCCCCGCCCAATCTCCCACTTAAGCTCCCCAATTTCAGGGATGGAGAGGATTTCGGAGCATTTTTAGCCCACTTCGAAAAGATCCTAGAAATCAATAACCTGGATTTAGAGGCTGAAGGTGTTGTAAGATTACTTTCCCTGTTAAATTGTAAATTGCGCGAGATTTTCATATCTTCACCATCTGAATGTACAATTAACTACAGCACCTTAAAAGCTGAGTTATTGGCCCTTAATAATATGACTCCCGATTCCTACCGACAAGAATTTCGAGGAGGTCGTATTAAACCCGGAAAGACGTTCCGTCAATTCGGATACATTCTTCAGAGGAATTTTAAATTCTGGTTACAATCCTCAAAGATTGATCCGAACTACGAGTCCTTAACAGACTTCGTGTTGCAGGATCAATTTTTGGCGTCTCTCCCAACGGAGATCCGCGCGTTCGTCAAGGATCGTCGGTGCCAGACCTTCAAAGAGTGTACCAAAGAAGCGGACGTCTATGCCGCAAGCCATAGTTTATACCCCAAGGAGAATCAAACTTCTCCCCAACCCCCCTAACCAGGAAAGGAGGAAGAATTCGCGCCCCTTCCCAGGAAAGCCGACGAAGTTTCCCGAGCCCCTTAAAAACCCAAGACTTCTTTCCCCAAAACCAACAACGGGACACCAAACCTCCCGTTAAGATTTCTCTTCCATCACTCTTCCCGAAGCGACCAATCATATGCTTCAACTGCGCTGTAGAAAACCACATGAGCTGGAATTTTCCCCCAAATTCTAGGCTTAAAAGCGGACCAGCCCACCAAGTTCACCAGATTAAGGCCACCCCGGCTCCCCACGATGCAGACCCAAGCAACAACTTCTCCCCCTCCGTCAGGCCACCTGGTAAATTTTTTTTTTGATAAAAGTTCACCGGGAACTTTGAAATTTGAGGAGGGCAGCGTGAACGGCTGCCGTGTATTGACTCTCGTCAGGGACACAGGGTGCACGTGTTTCATCGTGTTGGACGAGCTCCTTCCCCCAGTGGACCCTAACCACGAAAAATTTGCGGTGGTACATGACTACCTTGGGCGGGCGAACCGATTCCCCGTCGTTGATGTTACCTGAATTGTCAGTATTATCATGGCTGGGCTGAAGTCATTTCAGCACCCATAGAATTCTGTTCCGTACTTATAGGACAGAGCCCTCAAGTGAGTTCCGACCCTGTGTCCCAGGCTGCCCTTCCTCGAGGCCGAGCAAAGAAAGAAGCCCAGGAGTCCGTCCCCCTCAGAACCTCGATACCGTCCGAATTCTCGGAGATCCTTAACCAGGACATTAGGACGGCACAAAAGGAGTGTGAAGTACTAACACCCTTATGGGATAATGCCCAAATCAAGGACACGGAGACTGTCCGTGGACCCAAAGAAAAAGTACCACCAACGCACCCATGGAGATACGTTCGTAGCACTGACGAAACATCGGCGCTTGAAGAGGATTACCCCGCGGAGTCCTTTAATGTCATGCAGACAGTGTGCATCCAACCTGATGCCGATTACCCTCTTCCTTCCCTGCCAGGCGAGTCTTGTGAACCCTCTGACCTGGGTATCGACGCGCAGCTGACACCACATCAAAAGAGTCAGCTACAAGAACTATTATGTCAGTTCGACGACGTTATTTCAGAGAAGCCTGGATGCGCTACTAGTTTTGAGCATGATATTAAATTAACAACCTTAGAACCCGTCCGTTCAAAACCCTATCCCATGCCGATTCATTTACGCAAAGCTTTTAACGCCGAAGTTGATAATTTAATTAGTTTAGACATAATAGAACCGTCTAACTCTAGTTATTGTTCCCCAATCGTCATGGTCCAGAAACCTGATGGCTCTTATCGGATGTGCATCGACTTCCGGAAGTTAAATTCGGTAACTGTGTTTTACGCCGAGCCCATCCCGTTAGTAGACCAAAACCTCCACCTTTTTGAAAACGCCAAGTTCATCTCAGAACTCGATTTGTGCAAGGCGTATTATCAAATTCCTCTCCGGCCCGATGTGAAAGCATATACCACCTTTGCAACGGAGAAAGGCTTAATGCAATTTAAACGCCTTCCTTTTGGCTTCGTGACCGCTTATAGCAACTATAACCGTCTCATGAGAAGGTTGTTAGATGGACTTCCCAATGTATCCTTTTACTTCGATAATGTCTACGTCGCTACTCGTGAATAGATTCACCATTTAACCACCCTATTAGCTCTCTTTGAGCGACTTCGCGAAAATTGCCTCAACATTGGCCCCAGCTAATGCCATTTTGCCCACGAAACCATAAAATACTTGGGTTTCAAAATTATACAAAGCCAGTTAGGTCCCCAAGAGGACAAGATTAAGGCAATCGCCTTTCCCCTCCCGAATACTAAGAAGCAATAAAGATCATTCCTAGGATCAGCTTCTTACTATCGGCGATTTGTCCCGAATTTCGCTGTAATTTCGGCGCCCCTCAGCTCCCTTTTAAAAAAGAATTCCCCCGATCGTCTACGTTGGAATGATGTCGCTGTTTCCCATTTTAAACAGCTCAAGAGTAAGCTCCTTTCTGCCCCCATTTTAAAGTTGCCCAAACCGGAAAAATCTTTTGGGATTAAGACCGACGCGAGCAACGAGGGCATTGGAGGTGTACTCCTTCAATATGAGGATGACGGAACGAGTCATCCAGTTGCATATGCTAGTCGCCAATTATTACCACGCAAAAAGAGATATGCCACTATAGAGAAGGAAGATCTAGCAATTATCTGGGTTATTGACAAATTTAAAATGTACTTGATAGGAAAAGAATTTTAGATAGGAACTGACCACCGCCCGTTGGCCTATATTCAGAATGTACGACACTCCAACGGCCGAATTAGCCACTGGAGTTTACTCTTGCAAGAGTACCAATTTAAGATAAATTATATAAAAGGTTCCGATAACCAGGTCGCTAACGCACTCAGTAAGAATGCGTTACCAAATAGTGTAGATTAATTGTATTCGTATGATTAGGATCTCCATGTATGTATATACCGTCTTGTACGACTTAAATTAGATTTTCTTGTAATATAATTAGTTAATGTATATGTCTGAATTTTGTGGTTCAATGTCTATTTTTTTTTCTCGTATGTATATATATTTGTACCCTTTAAATTACGTATAAATTAGTTTGTCCCATAGGTACTAATTTTATATCATTTCATTGTTCCATGTACCTTTTATGATTAAGTTTGTATTAAAGGTTAGTTTCCCCTATAATCAAAAGATCAAAATAATCATATGTATTGAGGTAATACTAGCTAGGTGCATGAAGGTACGGTCAGTACAAGAAAACGAGTTCCCCTCAACGGAGCTCTATCGTGGTCCCTTTTATCTTTTTTTTCGAAGTGACACTTTCCATGGAATGGAGGGGGTGTGATAGAACGGTCTGAGGCCGCTTAAATTCAACCGCTATCACATGTTGTTTAGGAAACACGTTGCTACCCACGTGCATCTTCGCGTCGAAGCCGGGAGCCTTATCGCCACTTGAGTCAATATTTAACCAAGGAGGTCATTCCGCCAACGTTTCGCCTCCATTCGTCGATCTCGCCAGATTGAGTTAGGCTTATGGGCAGATAAGGTATGTTCTAAGGCGCGGCTGGGCATTCCCTCGAAGCCCCTACTCCAGTGTCCCCTACGCCAAGGGGATCGCTTGACTATTTATATAGGAACTTTCTAGATCAGATCTGATCCAGATTATCTTCACGAGACATCACGCCGATCCGGTCTCACCTTGTGCACCAGGGGCCCTCTACCTTGAGATCCACTATTTTTGTCCAGAAGAGGACAATATCCCTTGAGTTCCAAGGTTCCAGCCTTCAAGACGCCAAGTCCACAAGGTCCCCCCTGTTGTTAAGAAAGAGAACACCGTTAGAACAGCCATTGTTCTTTGAGCCCGTTGACAAGAGACGGTTCTCACCCTCCCCCCCTGTTGTTCAGAAAGAGAACAACGTTAGAACAGCCATTGTTCTTTGAGCCCGTAGACAAGAGACGGTTCTCACCCCCCCTGTTGTTCAGAAAGAGAACAACGTTAGAACAGCCATTGTTCTTTGAGCCCGTTGACAAGAAACGGTTCTCACCCCGCCCCTGTTGTTCAGAAAGAGAACAACGTTAGAACAGCCATTGTTCTTTGAGCCCGTTGACAAGAGACGGTTCTCACCCTTCCCCCTGTTGTTTCGAAAGAGAACAACGTTAGAACAGCCATTGTTCTTCAAGCCCGTTGACAAGAGACGGTTCTTACCCTCCCCCCTGTTGTTCAGAAAGAGAACAACGTTAGAACAGCCATTGTTCTTCAAGCCCGTTCGTCAAGAAACGGTTCTCATTACCGAGACGTCACGTCAGGATAATTTAATCCCCTCTTTCGGACCGAAGATTCCTTCGCGTCGCCTTCCTCTGCACAACAACTTGTAATTACGTAAGCTTAGCATTACCTTTGAGTATCTAACCTTTCGTCAACCCTACCCTGTGCTTTAAATGGTTTAGCGATCCCTCCCATCCCTTTAACTTTTATTTGTTTACCTTTTTAAATCTCTCCCAAATCTTAATCCTCGGATTAGCCAGATATTCCCACGACCCTTTCCATTCTCTGTTTATGTAAACATTTTCCGTTTTGTGTGTTGTTGATAGTTTAATTAATAAAACTTTATTTTATTAATGATAGCCATATTATTATCATTGAGCTCAGTTCCACTTCTTAAGCATATTGAAGATAAATAACATTGGTTAACCAGATAACCACTCACTCGAAATATAAGAATAGTTCCCTCAACGAATAGTTATATATGGTATATCGTCGAGAGTCTATTTTACGACATCATCCCTAAATTGGTACTAAACTGTTGGGAGAATTTGCTGATGAAGCACGTTTTGGTACCATTTTGAGTTCTTGCTTCACTGTGGGCACACCCCAAGACTCGTGAAAGCGCTCCCCTTTTCTCTTCCCAACAAGGAATCGTCCAGAAGCTCCAAACGGACGGAAAACAACTTCATCAGGTAATATCACTTTACCTCAGTCACTGTGAGCTATGAAGCTCCACACCTGTCTCTTTGCAATCGGGATAAAGCTTAGCAATGGAAGAAACCGGATTCTTGATCTGTGAACATACCAAGAGAGGGATCTTGGAGTTCATTTGAAGCTATATGAATGTAACATAAATTTTATAGGCATTAATTATAATAAAGATGATACTCCTTAATGCAATAATAGCCTTACCAACGATCTCCTTTTATGTCCGACCAATTTGGTGTAGAAGTAAAATGATTGCACGCTTTTCTTTTTAAAGAACCACTTCTGGAAATGAAAAAGATTCAAACATTTATTTTTGCCAAAAATATTATAAAAAAGATTATAATTACACATCATTTATTTAACACATATTTGTAATCATTTTACTCTTTTGATCGAGTAGGAAAGCTCCAGAGACTGAAACTCGCCCCCCCCAGGAATAGGGGCAGAGTGCGATCTTTGATTCAGCAAAGGATTGCATTTTTTTCTGATTATTTTTGAAATTACGACATTTTAATAAACATGCAATAATTGAAATATTTCTATAACGTAAATTTAAAAAACGAATGAAATATATATATATATATATATATATATATATATATATATATATATATATATAATATATATATATATATATATATATATATATATATATATATATATATATATATATATATATATATATATATATATATATATATATATATATATATATATAATCAGAAGCCGAGACTTGTGACGCAAAACGGCAGTGAGAAAAGAGAAAGATGAATAATAATACGAGAGGTTTCTATCATCAAGAATATAGATATCGCGGAGGAACAGAGGGTAACATGAGCCTCCCCCCACCTCCTTTCACCCCATGTAATCAAACTAATCAAACCAGGAGGGCGAAAAACGACCCTGATACGCCTCTCTTCAGCCAAGAGGAGGGCGTTGGTTTCCTGTGTGAATTCGTTCCTTACGTACGCACTGGCTTCGTGTAATTGCTCATCAGAAGCAAGCTCATACAGGCTCACGCAGTTGAAAAAACAAACCAGGGAAAACGAGTACACACATATACATACATACATGAATACCCAACTCACACGAGTGAATATTTAAATGAGGATGGGTGGGTTCTCTAGGTGACTTATTGGCACAACGAACAAAAACTTCTTATTACTCTAGGATTTGAAAGTGCAAACATACACACATATCCCACAGACATACACCTACAGTTTCCTAAAGCTAAACTTCGTTCCTGGCAATTAACATAATGATGAAGTTGCTGTTCACCCAAACATAATTTGCCTCGGAAATTTGGGACGCAATAACTGCGTGTTTTTAAAGAGTCTAACGGATCTCCCTAGACGGGGAAAAACAGACTGAGAGAGGAGTATTAAATGTTAGACAGACAATAGAACTTCAAGACTAATAAACAGAGAAGAGTAATGAACAATAACAGCAATCTAAAGAGCTATCAAAGCAAACCTTATCACCAAAAATCGTTGGGGTCAGGAAAACATGTATAAAACAGAATAAGTTCGCGTAAGGAGAGTCCAAGGCTCATAAACAACCCCCTTTACTGGAAGAATAATGGTAATTAAACAGTGTGCCAACCCTCGTTTGGTGATGGCTAGGTAACGGTATTTAGGATGCAATCCCAAAGATGTTGGGTACAGCGTCTGGTTGATGGGCTTCGATTCCATTTTGATAGGCCCTTTGCTAGGCTTTTGGATAAGATCCTGTGTATTTTTTTGTGGGAAGAAATTTATATTATGGTAAAGACGCAAAGTAAGCACAATCTGTCTGCCTTTCTATCGTTGTGGATGTGGTTGGGGTCATGAAATTTTAATCCAACGCTTCAGTTAGAACCCCACTCGCCCAAACCGGCACGAAGTTCACGCAATTTAGCTTCTTCTAATTTATCAATCACCAACTTTCACACAAAATTGGATTGGCTCGCATCTGCGTCATTAAAAATTATCCCCCTCCCAACACTTTAATGCTCTAACAAACGGACCACTTCACGGCAAATTTGCACTTCATATCGATTGGGCACTAGGTGCTTCAACAACCAGGGTCCATCCCTGGAGAGAAGTCCCGAAGCACGTATGCTCACAAACCACCTCCATGCACATATACCATGCATAATTTCAACCATTTTCATCATCGTCAGCCCTTTACCCCTTCAAAAGTTCCTTCACACAACCTACCGACTTTTCATGCGATCTGCCACCCCTTCGCTAAATCTGACACTTACTCCCTTTTCCCACAAGTCCATTTTCATCGGTTCTTCTTTCATGCTCATAACACTTGGAAACATTCTCATTCAACACATCCCCATTTGCAACTTCCTCACACCATATCTATGTACATCTTAAGAATTCGTCCGCACACCAACTATCTTTTTCAGAGCCAACATCTCCCTGGAAATGTTAATATGCAGGGCTCTTTACTCGAGATCTTTCTTTCTCTACAGTATCACTTCAATATGGTGACGCTGAAAATAGATACTCTCGTAAAGCTTCCTGACATATCCCACACTTCAGTGACGCTCTAATTACCCCTGAGATGTTCATACTCTTGCAAACTTTGAGGTCGCAATCTGCTTCATCTGTATCATTCTCGAGGGACACTTAAAACACGAACCCATCCTCACCCTCAAACATCCTCCCCCTACTTTTTCTGCATTTACTTTTAGCCATCTCCTCAGCCTCAGCTAAGTACACCATGTAATCAGCGAATAAACTCATAGATTGAACGTAGTTATGAGTGACCCAGTGGCGGCTCGTACCTAAAATTATTGTGGGTGCTGCATCAGAAACTTTTGATCATGGTTTTAATATTATGTAAAAGGAAATAAACATAAAAATGAAAATTTATAGATAAACTTTATAAAATCCTAAACATAAAAAAATCAAACATTTTTTTACTCACTAATAGCCCGAATTGTTACAGTTCAAGCTTGATCCATTCATTTAAAAACAAAATCCATTCTTATTATTTTAATTTACACGAAAAGATTAATTACTTTCTTTTTGATCGCTTGATAAGAACTGAGGATATTTTTTCTCCATTGAAAGCACTGCTATTGCATTTAGTCTTTCAGAATTCATACTGCTCCTTAGAATTTTTTTTATTCTTTTAAGTGTTGAAAAGCAGCGTACTGCCTTTGATGTATTCATAGGAATTGTCAAGAGGATTTTTATCAGTTCCGTAATTTCACTAAAAACATTATCTAGATTATTTTCCAAGATAAATTTCAGCAGCTCAATTAATTAATGAATTAATTAATAAAAGAACCGAAAAAATATGAATTAAATTCAACACTTTATCGCATTCAAGAATATAAACACGTTTTTAAGCTCAACACAGGCGGAGTTAAAAAGAAACACTACCTTCCACCACACACCAGGGTTGGCACTGCGTGAGGCACAGTGCTCTCTCTCTCTCTCTCTCTCTCTCTAGCGTGCACCTTCCTATCTTGGACATGTGAGAATGCACATAACAGCTAAACACCAGGTCGCTGGAACTGTGAAGCGCCCAGTTCTGTACAAGGAATTTTGTATTTTTTTCATAAACTAGGAAATGACTACAAACATTAAGTTTAAGGATTATATAATGTACAAGTATACATAAAGAATTGAAGAAAATATGACTCATTATATTGATTGTTATCGATAATATTGAGGTGAAATAGGGGTGCTGCAGTTCCGTAGTGACTATACACGAGCCGCTAATGTAGGTATCCCTCACCATTGTTTATTAATCTCACTCTTCCGCAGTTTTTTTCAACACAGAACCCAACCACCTTCTCTCTAATTTCTTTCTTTCCAGATGAAATAAAAGCATTAGGTATCGCATCTTTCATCATGTCGCCATTTCTAGCTCTTACAACCATCAACCAACACACATTCGAAGTTCACTGAAAACAAAGTGTAGTTTCCTACCGAGTTATGAATCAGAAAGCCACAAATCGGTTGTAGCACCTCAGCAAAAACAGCTACAACCATATATTTTGACGGGGTGGGGGAGGGACGCTGAGACCTTGGGCGCAATTTCAAATGTTTTTGGCCCAGTCAAACACATAACTTTATTCACAAGTAAATAAATACATTAACAAATAAAAATACAAATAATAAACAAAAATGCACAACAATTATAAAACAAAAATAGACATTATAAGTAAATGAACAAATACAAATAAATATATTAAATAAACAAAATAAGTAAATCAATAAATTAAACAAATAAGTAATTAAACAAAAAACAATAAAAAATTAAAACAAATAAATAATAATTAAACAAATAAAAATATAAATAAACAAATAAATAAAATGCAACTGAATCTACCATATATTTAACATAATTTCAACTGAAGTTTTAAACGGTTGACTAATTTTAAGGGCTTTTAATTTAACGTGAGATCCGACCCCGCCCATCTCCGGCCTCAGGCAACCGCTCTGTAATCGACTTAAATCGGACCTCCATCCGCTGACTTACCACACCCGACGTAGCTTAACTTCATTGTAATCCGAAACGATGTTTTGACCTGGCTGGGTCGTACCCTCCCTCCCCCTCCTCTCTTTAATAATAAAGCCCACAAGGCGGGAGGTATTCGAAGCAAAAACGGGGAAGTTTGAATATAATGGTTAATTTTATGTACAGGGTGATCCTAAATGTTTCACGGTAGTAGGAAATTTTAATACATTGCCATATAATTAGTGTTCTAAATATCGTCTTTGTTGTACTCAACCATTAAAAATGATACTAGTAGTCGACCCATAAGATTGATCCTTGTTTTCGAAAACTAATATTGATCCATGTACTCAACCAGTAAAATAGATCCTTGTACTCGGACCCTGAGAGTGATACGAGTACTCGACCACTTAGATTGATCCTTGAACTCACCACTATGATTGATCCTTGTAATTGGCTACTAAGATTCATCAGTGTAGTAGACAACTAAGAGAGATCCTAGTGCTCCACCAATAAGATATCCTTTTACTCAAGCTTGATCCTTGTAGACGACCACTAAGATTGATCCTTGTACTAAAACTTAAAGATATTTCCTTTTACTCGCCGACTAGGAGAGATCCTTATAATCAACCAGTGAGATTGATCCTTTTACTTGAAATGGATAGATTCTTGTTCGGATCACTAAGATTGATCATTTTCCTCAATCCCAGAGATTGATTCAATTTCTCAAAAAGAAAGATTGATTCTTGCACTCGACCAATATGATGGAGCTTTGGATTTGATCACTAAGATTGATCCTTCAACTCGCCAATGGTATAGAACCTTGTACTCGACCATGATATATCATTTTACTCGACGACTGAGATTGATCATTGTACTTGATCATTAAAATCGATCCTTATACTCGATCACTGAAATTGATCCTTATACTTGACCACTAAGATAGATCATTGTACTCAACCATTAAGATTGATCATTGTACTTATCTACCTTTTCACTACCGATATTGATTCCTGTTTTCAGCGAGACAGGAATCCCCTTCTATTTGATGGACGCTGTTTATCCTTACATTTCAATCGTGTTTTTGCAATGCAAAAATAAGTAAAAATATTTGAAAATGTAGAATCTACACAGATGAAAGGATGAGTGAAATTAACCACCATCTTCAAAAGACGTGCAGCAGAAACTTTAAAAAATATTGTGCCATTCTCAACCGGAGCTTATCGAATACACCTCTGGCAGTACTTGAAACCATACCACTACGAGGATCTCTACAAGAAGTCTTCACGTGAACTACAACAAAATGAAATAGCTGGGTTCCTGCCAATTCAATTTCCTTATTTTACCTTAACGTAGTTCCCTATAGCTATAAAAGTAACGAAGACTGTGATTCAAACGAACAACATTTCTGAATTGTTGACAGAGGTACATCATCCGAACACAGGGCTTATCAACAATGAATAAGTTTCAAGGTATCAGAGGCAAAAATTGGACCAGAGATTGGTAGAGTCAAATGAAATACCAGCGCTGCTGCAGCTCTTTATTCCTCGCAGGGTAGATGTGTCTTTCACTTTTGAGCATCCTTCATTTGTTCATGCTCTGAGAGGCAAAACTGGGTTCTCCGACTTTCTTTTGTCGTTTTCAGTGTTTTACTTGGTTTCTACACTCTATTTGTGAGTAGTTTTGCTGCTCAAGTTTTGTAGTATTAACGTGTGCCATTTAACTCCCATATCTATGCAAGGTATATGTATTTTTAAGGTGTTTTCGGTAGGGTTTACTTTGAGGATGTCGTGATTCATATATTCAACATTGATACATATCTATAAACTCTGACAAAAAATGTCTCAATGTGTTATTTATAGCAAAGTTTGTCAAATGATTGTATGAAGCCAACAAAGTTGAAACAATATTTCCCTAATTGTTATCCTCAACACAAGGATACTGAAGCTTTTTGTGTCGTAGTAATGGATATAGAAAACCACCCTCCCCGAAATGGTGGAAAGTATGCTGAACAAATTCTGCTGACCAAAGTAGCGTGCTCTGACTTATTTTGGCAATTCTATCATTCGAAGGAGAACGTAAAACAAAATAATGGTTTCAAATTTCGTTAGAATCGGCTAAATAGTTA
The DNA here is from genome assembly GCA_963969495.1 of Ceratothoa steindachneri. Taxonomy (NCBI): domain Eukaryota; kingdom Metazoa; phylum Arthropoda; class Malacostraca; order Isopoda; family Cymothoidae; genus Ceratothoa; species Ceratothoa steindachneri. Next base: position 2,853,804 of record OZ018338.1, on the reverse strand, counting down.
CAATGTTAATACCAAAGCAAAAAAAGCAAAGCGGGGAGTGACTGACCGACCGACCGATGACCGACATAGTGAGATATAGAGTCGCAGGCAACTAAAAATGGATTGAAGAAAAAAAACGTGCAGTAGTTTTAATGACAAAAGTACCACTATTGAGAGTAATATCAGCGAAATGGTCACTGCCATCAAGGATCAAGCTAGCCAGGAAATTACGTCAGCAGCATTTGGCTTATTTTCAATTCACCTTATGAATCGATTGATGTGATACCGTGTTTCCAGTTCCTGATGTTTGCAAGATACGCTCATTCAGGCTCACTTAAAGAGGTGTTTCTCTTCTGTTTCTTGTTCAAATAATTACTAAAGATTCAGGTAACTTGAAATAGGTTTCATCTTGGAATAAGAAAATATTTTGTAGTATAATGTATGTTTGTGTAAGAAAGCCTAATGAGAAAGTGAAGAGCATTCATTGTATGATCGATCTTCAGCCACTGGCCTTGAGAATACATTTAGTTCTAGTAGGGAAATTATTTTATCAAACAATTCATAATTGTGAACTTCGTCTAAGGAGGAACTCTCTACTCGAATTTCCAAACATTTATTTATTGACATGAGTGATGACTTTATTTAGTTCAAAATCCATTCAAATTGTTAATTAAAAAGGTTCTTGGTAGTTGTCAAATGAATTTCTGGAGCTGGAACCTGATTTATAAGCAAGATATTTGATCAATCAGAAATCAATCACAGATATACGCTCTTTGATGTGCAGAGAGAGAGAGAGAGAGAGAGAGATAGACAGACAGACAGACAGACAGACAGACAGACAGAGAGAAATAGGTATACCCGTGCATTGCTTGCATTTGGGCCTCTCTATTATTGTGAATGAGTTCTTTCAACTTCATTGTAAATGAAATCGAGGCAACGAAGTAGATTGGAAATTGAAAAGATATTGCGCTGTTCCAGTTCAAATAATGTGTATCCCTGATTTGGTGAGAAGAAAAACTTACAGATTTATAATCAACCTTATGTATTTTTCATTAGGATTAAATTAATTTCAGTGAAAGGCATTCTATTAATTTTTTTCTCTATTGATGTTTATATAAGTTTAGCCTATTACAATAAAGTGGTTTCCACCTTGAGAAAAATTGGCATAAACGTTTGACGCTTTGTTTTTTGTTCATTCTTCCCCTCTCTATGTCTCTGTCTTTCTGTCTCTCTGTCTGGCTGCCTCTCTCTCTCTCTCTCTCTCTCTCTCGGTCTCTCTCTTTCTTTTTCATATTTTTGAAGACCTGAAATCCTCATTCAACTATCTCTTTAGTTATTATCTAATTAAGTAACTTTAGTTCTCAGCATTTCTTATCAATCTAGATATCAAAAGAATGAATGAATTACACAATGTAAAATGTAATCTTGGTTGCTTGGTTGCAGCTTAAAAGACAAGTTCACAAAATATGTGTTAACTTGATCAAGAAAGTGATTAAGACTCAGAATAAGAAAGTTTTTTAAACTTTAGACAAAGTCTTTCAGGAGATGTTGGAATTGAATTAAAATACCTTATGATTTTTTACTAAACGAAACTAAAAGGAAAAGTCTTCATACACTCAAAAACCTTAGTCTTCATATACCCAAATATTTAAAAGGAATAATGAAAATGAAAAAAACAACAACTAATGCTTAGAACACTTGGGAGAGTTCGCCTTTGGGAGCTTTACTTCCTTGAGTCTTTGCTTTGCTTTGAGATATTCAAGATTTTTCGTGGTGGGAAGGGGCGGTGGTGCTGAGCAGAGATGATGGTAGTGGTGGTGGGCAACAGGGGCATTAGTTTTATACCATTATATTTGGTATTAAATTTCCTTTCGAATCATATATGGCAACCTTCCTATTTTTTTTTAAACTTCATCACTCAAATTGGTATAAATTTAATATTCGGCGGTTTAATTTAAAAGGGGTTGAGTTAACCCCAGAGTTAAGAAAAATTAGTGGCTAAATTTCCCCCTAATCGATTCTATTCTTGAGATCAATTCGTTGGATGAGTGTTTTATTTTTTTTTTGCAAATGCCAGAAATGCCGCCATATACTCGAATTAATCTACATAGTGGATCTTAAATTCCGAATTTCGTCCATCTATCGTTTATTTATCAATTTTCATCATTTGTGCGATTAGTATATGGCATAACCACAGATTTTTAAAATATAAAAGACGTGTTCGTGACTCATCTTCTTAGTGATATAAGAGTGAAGGTGCTGAGATTAATAGCCAATTTTGAATGAATTTATATTTAGAGTGAAAAAATGAAAAATTGATTATTCTCTTCCATCTCTGAGCGTTGGGGAGAGGAAAGTCTACAGGATTCTGAACGATACTTTTACGTTCTTTTGAATTTAAAAAAATAAAAAAATCCTTTCGGCTAAACTGTTTAAGCTGAAGTTTAGTGCTTTGTTTGTCTTATTAACCTGCGAAATATCTAAAAAATATCTTTGGTACTCTTCCCGTAGATGGGAGCATTGGAATCCTATGATTTCCTCAGGATTTCCCAAACTCTTCAAACAAAAAGGAAAACCTGCTTTTTCAAATGGGACAAAAATCGGCATAAGAGAAGTTAAAAGTTTTTGCCGAATTTTCCGATTAATGTTATAAATATCTGCTATAAAAAGAATCCAAGTAAATTTATATACTACAAATAAAAGACTTTCAGTATTATATGCATATTATTTGGACTACCCATGTCTAGTCCATCTTGAAAAACGGCTAAAGATATTCATTGTTGAAACCACTGATCTCACAGAATCTTGCTTAATGGAGGAAAGTTCTTGATGTCCAAAAATTCTTGCTGGTTTGCTGTATGATTTGCAGATTTAATTTTGAACTTGCCACGGTCTATCTAGTCCTAAGGATAGGCCACATTAGACAACGAGGTTGGTTGATTTCATCTTATAATTTATCATCAGCTACCCAATAAGCAATGAGCAAGCTATTTGGTGCTATTTAAATTCCTTAGAGAAATATTTCCACAAGTGGCGTATAAAAAGCCAGCGCATGCGTTCTTCACTTTGTCCATGAGTAAATCTTCGAACACATTCTTGATCTCGGTCAACAGCTTGGCCTTTGTGTTGCATTCAGAGCGGGGTCTTTATTCTGTTTTTTGAGGGTGGTGAAACGGGTCGCAGGTCCTCCTCTCCTTTGTCCTCCACCCACGATCGCGGGAGGCCAGCGACCGACTAGCTCCTGCAAAAACTTGCCGCACTACTGACATTCAGTTCAAGTGAACTGATGGAGAAGTGCTTGGTAGAAAGTCGGGAGCAGGATTTACTCATCATTCATTCTTCTATTTCACAGTCAGAGTCCCTAAATTTCTCTGGTTTAAAGCCATCGGGAGATTCAACTATTCTCTAGCACCTATTCGTTTTTGTATGTTTTTGTTTAATCTGTATGTGATGACATTCATACTTTTCAATTCATTTTATATACTTTTTATATCATGTTTTGATTTATATTTACTTCTTTCATATTTTTTCTTCATCGGTTGTATGTTTGTCTGTCATTTTTTGTTTCGTTTGTCTTATTCGTGTAATGTTCATTTTTGATTTTCATATTTCAGTTCTCATAGTTTGGTTGTCTTAATTTAGGTTCTCATCATTCATTGATTATTCTCATAAGATTATTCGCCTTTGTCCGATATTTGTTCTCGTTTTAGATATTTTTTTCTTTCTTCTTTCGGTGCATTTTTATGTTGCGTTTGATTCTCTTTCTGAATTCATCAGATAGATATGGGCTCTTCCTTTCTCCTCAGCTCATGTATTGAGCTTCGGGAATGAAGGTGAGAGCGTTGATCGGCGGGGATTTAGATATGTTCTGCAAAAAGTTGTGGGAGATTATTAATTTTCTCCCAAATGTCTCTTGCGCTTTTTCTGAAGACCTTATTAATTGTTGGTAAATTGGCTTCTAGGTGTAAGTCGCTCATTTTTCGCGTTTCTTTGGTGTTCGTTATCAATCTTTGAGCATTATTCTGTACTCGTTGCTTATCTTTTTTCCTTGATTGAGACATCATATGCAGTGGTATTGGGGGTTGTGTTAATGTTGCCGTGCCTAAGGCCATATTTATTTTTCTCTTGTTTTTAATCGAGATTCTTCCGATTAAATATAGTAATCATAAGGTTGGGATTGTTCTTTGAATCCTTTCTCTTTGGTGACTTATGTAACCTTTTGATGTTATTTTTAGGCCCAAAGCTTTACCTTCGGATCTATAATTGTACAATTCTTTTTTATGTATGATAACGGTTGTTTTCGTTCTTCCATTGAAAATTACGGTAAAATTTGGGTGTTCGTCCGTATTTTCCAGTTTTTAATATCTGATGATGTTGCTAATCTCCAGTGCCGTTAATCACGCTTGCCTCGTCTCATATCGCGAACTTGATGTTCAGCGTCTCTAGTCTAATTGGTGATGGCATATCAGATGTATAAACTTTTAATATAGCGTGGGAGATAAACACCCGCCTTTTGGCAATCCGGCTTTCATTTCAAATTCTAGTCCCTCATAGTCATTTACCACGGTTCTCACCTTTCTTTCCGTGATTTAGTCGCAGAGAATTCTTTCCAAATTGTTTTTCATTTCGAGATTTAAGATCTTATATTTTAAGCCTCTGATCCAGACTTTATCAAAGGCCTTCTCTATGTCTCTGAGCACTAAGTCTATATACCTTTTGTTTGCTTTAGCTTGTGCTCTTTCTTCTGTTATTAGTCTGAGCGCCATGGGTGTACAGTTGCGCGCATATCTATACGTTATTGTTCGAAATGTACATATTTATATTATATTATATTATATTAGCCGAAAAGAAATATATTATAATGTATAAATGATAATAAAATAAATTATTAACATTAAACACGGGGTTTCTTAGAAAAACACAGGAAGCAAAAGTATTGGCAACATTCATAAATATTACATATATATTATTGGCAACTATAAATTATTACTTAGTATGAACTCCTTTAGCAGCAATCACCATAATAAGACGTTTCTTCGAGGTATGAACAAGGATTTTTCAAGTTTTAGTAGTAATTTTACTCCACTCTTCCACTGCAAAAGCTTTCAACTCTGCGATTCTGCTTGGTGACCTCTTACGAACAAATGACTTCAGTTCTTCCCATAAATTTTCAATCGGATTTAAATCTGGACTTTGAGAGGGCCATTTCATCAGTTTCAAGCGTTAATTGGCAAAATATTTCTGCGTTGATTTTTTCGTGTGCTTGGGATCATTATCCTGTTGGAAGACGAACCCTCTGCCAAGACTAAGCTTCTTCGCCGATTGTTTCACATGTTCATCCAAAATTCGCTGATATCCCTCGTAATTCATAGTGCCTTCTATCACATAACTTGGGACAGTACCCGGAGGATCAAAACACCCCCACAACATGATGGAGCCACCTCCGTGTTTCAGAGTAGGTATGATGTTCTTTTCCAGCGAGCTTCTTCAGATTTTCTCTAAACGTAATGGTGGTCGTTTATGCCAAATAGTTCGAGCTTAGTGTCGTTTGACCATAATATTTTACTAAGTTATGCTTTAGTGTCATCAAGATGTTCTCTGGCAAACTCTAAACGTCTCTTTTGGGGAACCGTCTTCAAAAGTGGTTTCTTCCTTGATACACGTTCATGGAGACCCTCACTGTTCAGGTAATGTGGCACTGTTGACACGTCCACGATTGTTCCACTGCTAGCCAGATTTGCTTTCAATTCCTTGGAAGTGACTTTTGGATTCTTGTTGACAATTTAAACATACGAACGCACATCTCTGTCAGTTAATTTTCTTGGTCGCATTTTCCACAAACGATTAACAGTAGTCCCTTCAGCCCTAAATTTTACAATAATATTCCTCACAGATGAAATTGGGATATTCAAACTTGCCAATCTTTTTCTATATCCATTTCCTTGGTTGTGTAGCTCAATTATACGCTTCCTATATGCTTCTTAGTGTTGGGATTTCTTCACCATGTTGATATTTCAAAATTATTGTAGAGATGATTCTTCAGCCATGTCTAATACCATAATGAACACCAAAAAAAAGTTAGCTATGGAAGTAACCTGCTGTCCTGGATTAGTTTAGATTATTACATCAGTCATTCTCGAGCACATTCCTTAGCACTAATTTTAATAATTTAATTTGTTAAATCAGTATTATGTAAACGTTGCTAATACTTTTGTTTCTTTTTTCCTAATAAACACCATGTTTAATGTTAATAATTTGTTTTATTATTATTTATACATTATAACAGTGCTTTTAGGCTAATATTATTAAATATAATATAAATATGTAGATTTCGAACTAGTAACATATAAAAAATTCGTAAATTACAAAATTTAAGATATGCTGCCAATAGATATGGCCGTAACTGTATGCCTTTCCATTCCGGAATCCAAACTGGAACCTATGATATACATTATTTTCTACTATCAATCTTTTTGTCATTATCTTTTAAAATACTTTACCGGTAAAATCCATAAAAGATATAGGCCTGTAATCAGGTGATTTGGAGGTTTGTTTGGTTTTGGAAAGAGCAATATTCTTGCTGTTTTAGATGCTTCAGGGTGTTTAGACTTGCATTAACACTAGAACGCCCAAAGCGGTCATTTTGACCCTTTCACCAATTCAAAACCACTTCACATGGTAAATTTTTCCTTCAAAACTCCGTTCCTCTGTGACTTTCATTTATTTTGAAAGCCCATTTAATTCGTATAGATTTTTTTTAAATTCACATAGTGTCATACAAATAATAGACCTTTTTATATGCGACGCCCATGGGGTCATTTTGACCTTTCTTAGAACATCTAAATTTACAGTATTTATGTTTCGTTATTTATGATAGAATCAGATGTTAAAATTTATATTTTCTGTTATCTTGTACATACATGTTTCAAGGTGATAGGACATGAACCACAAAGGGTGGATATAGACATAGTTGTTGTCTAGCTCAGTTTTGTTCTCCGCTTCCATACAAAATAGAGGTCGTAGATTTTGTGTCCCATTAGTTGCAGTGTATGTGGCAAAAAAAAAAATCGTTCATCATAATGTTACGACGTTCTAAACTTTGTGACAGTGAACTTTTGTCTAAACTTACCTGGGTTGATGAAAATGAATCAAATGGTGGACAATTGTGTCCTGATGACTCAAGTGATAAAGATTTCATTTTCGAATCTTCAAGCAAATCCGATAATGAACAGAAATCTTTAATTGATTAAAGGTAAATACATGTTGATATGCATATATATATATATATATATATATATATATATATATATACTCGTATACCACTTTCTGTTTTGGATTCAAAAATCCCACTCCAATCATATAAAGATTTGTTATAGGAAATAATATTTATATATTTGCATCTTTATATTTTACATATACACTCGACTAATATATACCCATGTGTATACTTTGAGAAAGCAGTGCGAATGTTGGAAAACTAAAAGGGAAAATTAAAGGTGATGTAACGGTAAAACGAGTACGTACTCGGACAGGTGACTTAGAATCAGGAAATAATCAACAAATAGCTCAGGACGGGACCGTGCGATAATGTTACACAAGGCAGCGTCCTCACCACAATGTACTGAAAGAAATACCAGGCCCAACACCGCATGCCAAGAGGAACATCGATGGTGATAGTGTTGCATTGGCTTGAAAGCTCTTTATTGATGATTCTATGCTACTTTACACATAAAGAAATTTACCGAAGCGGAAGCTGAACGAGTAGTTCAGAACAAAATATAATCTCTCTCATTTCTGAACTACATGCCTTTATTGCAATTTTATATGCATGCGGAGTTAGCAGCTGACAAAATAACGATCTTCACTCTCTACGGTCTGAACCCTGGGGCCTCCCATTTTGCCCTCAAACTATGTCTGGTAATCGCTTCTGTGAAATTATGAGATTTCTTAGATTTGATTATAACTCAAAAAGATCGCAACGTTTGCAGGCGGATAGATTTTCCCTTTTTTTCTGAAACATGGAATAAATTCATAAAAAATTGCTCCATGTGTTATAAGCCATCATCCAATATAACGAACGATGAGCGACTTTTGACAAGCAAAGCTAGATGCCCATTTACACAGTTCATGTCATCAAGGCCAGACAAATTTTGGCTTTCTATTAACAGTGAATCGAAGTACATGCTAAATGCCTTCCCTTATTTAGGCAAGGATGAATTTTGCCCCGAAAACATACATGTTTCGGAGTACGTCGTATTAAAACTCATGGAACCATATCTAAATAATGGAAGAAATGTAACAACTGATAATTTATTTACATCCTTGAATTTAGCAAGAACGCTTCAGAAAAAAAGGTACTAACCTTGTTGGAACAATGAACAGGGCGAGAAGAGAAATTCCAGATTGAATGTGAATACGGCTACTAATGCCCAAGTAGGCAGTCGCTAGATGAGCTCTCAAAAAAAAAAAATCCAGATTCAGTGAAGAACACCCGCCAGCCCCTATATGACACATCAGTTCTAAAAAGCGGTGATATATCTCCTACAGTCTATCAGGGGAAGAAAAACAAAATGTTCTGCTAATGAGTAGTATCCATACGAGTTTAAGAATTGAGAGCAATGAGAAGAAAGCACCTGAAACAGTGTCTTTTTACAATAAGACTAAATGTGGCGTAGACGTTCTAGATTAAATGGGGCGAAAATACTCAGATAAGGCATCGTCAAAGCGGTGGCCAATCTACACTTATTACAAAGTTCTTGATATGGCATGGATAAATGATGTAATCACGTATCGAGCTGTTACTAGCCAAAGGATCTCACGGAAGAAGTTTATGCAAAAGCTGGCAGAAGAACTAAGGGAGGATTATGTAACAAATAATCGATCTGCAAAGCAGCTGTCAGATTATAGCGATGATTCTGATTCAGAGGAAGTAGAAACTGCAGGTAAATGTCGCCGCAAGTGTCAAGTTATCAAAATGATAAGGAGAATAGGACTAAATTAAGGTGCATAAAATGCAAAAGGATGGTGTGCGGGAAGTGTACTGCAAAGGTAAAGTATGTGTGTACTATTTGCCAATAAATATCATAATAAAACATGGTTTGCATGTTTAGATACAACTTATTTCATAGCAATTTTACGAAAACATGGTTTTCAAATCTCAAAGTTGTTTGTTCATTTATGTTATTCTGAAAAAAATATCTTTGGTGATAAAAATATAATTATTTCCTTTTATTGAATCAAATAAACATATACTTAATTAAATTATTAATTGTTATATGAAAACTTGGGTCATTTTGACGACCTTGGGCGTTTAAGGAAAAAGATTTCAGTCGGCGTTCTAGTGTTAAGGATTTTTGTTGTTGTTTTTTTGCTCTTTTGATGGTATTCGGGGCATTGGTGAAGTTAATCTTTGCAAACCCTGATGATCCTGGTGCTTTCTGCTTGAATGTGTGAATTACGCTCATTATTTCTTCATCCGTTGTTATATCCCCCGACCCTACTTGTTCTTTCCTGTTAGGGTCTATTGAAAGGGCTGGAGTAAGCCTGTTAATGTTATTACGTAGGTCTTCTTGCACCCTCTTCAGATGAAATTGAGAAAACTGAGTCCCAGTCCCGTCTAAATTTTCGATCTATTTCCTGATCTTCTTAGATTAAGTTACCGTTCTCGTCTTTAAGTTTATTTTTTATTCTTTGTTTTGACTAATTTTTATGTTGATTGCTCTCCAATTTTCTTTTGGTCTTTGGTTCAAGTCTATCTCCTAATGAGTTTATTCCAGCTTTTTTCCTGCTGTTCCTTAATTAGGTATATCATTTCTGCTTTTAAATCTCTTAAATTGTTATAGTTTCCTAGCCTAACTCGTTCTAGTCATATTGAATGGTATGTTTTTTAATTTGTTTATTTTTATTTATCATCTAATTGGTCCAGTCATCTCGTTGTTTAATTTGGTAACTTTTTTTGCGTACGTATTTCGTGTCTGTGGCCATCAGGGTATCTGTTAGCTGCTTCATCTCCTCAAATGAAGCGACTGCCAGATCATTAGTAATATAGCGATTTAATTCTTCTTTAGACATATTCCAATTTATGGTGTGGTGTTTCCTTTTATTTGCAGTTAACTGCCTACGATTTGGGTTTATTTGAAGTATCGTCACTTCTCGCAATTGATACCGGTTCAATAAGAAAATTTAATCGCATATCACATCTGCTTAGTACTATGCCTGGATTAGTAGTGGTATTTGATGTAATATATGCGGAGTGGTCTGGTCCCACGCTTTTGAGGTGTTTTTTTTCTAACATCATCTCTAAATCTTTGCCAGCATAATTTGTTGATATGTATCCATTTGCCAGTCATCTTGCATTTAGGGCTCTCTCTGTGCACCTATTAAGCTTCGCGGCTTCTCCCGTTCCCCGGAGTGCCGCTCTTTTGTACTCCAACTCCATTTTTGTCGTGGAGCGCCAAGGCGTTTGTATGAATTTTTCTTCCTCTCTTTTTTTTCTATCTCTTTGAAAAAAAGGGTGTCCCCGATTATTATTTATTTTTTTCCTATAGTGAGAAACTTTTCCTATATATGCCAATTTCTATCTTCCCTACCTATTAATTTTCACACTCCTCAATCACCCTATCAAATTATTCCTAGCCCTCACAGCAGCCCACAGTTGTTTTTAGGCTCGTGGTCAATAACCAATCTCCCCGTCCTGGCCATCTAACAGGGTCTCCTGCAGGTGTTCACTACGCCTTACTTTCCAACTTGATCTAAAAATCTACTGGTGATCGAGTTATGGTGTGCTAGTTGATGAATAGCAATGTGGAAGTCAAAAGTTCAGACTGCAACGCGTGAAAGAAGAAAGTAATACCACTTTGATGTATTAATTCGTTCCTGGAAACAATTCTCTCCAATTAGCCCAGGGAACGCAATTATCTTTAGTATTATCTCTTCAACCGTATCTCTCTTTTATGAAAAAAAAATGCCCTATACAAAGTTGTACTGATATTTGAAATGAATCAAAATAATTCACTCCAGGGCGGTTGGTATCTTTCTAAACCGCGCCCCACACATTGGGATCTAGGAGGCCAGAAAGTGGCCCAGTGAAGGCGTAGAAATTCGCCGACAACCATAACTACTAGCCGTGGCGTCCTCCCCCCCCCCCACTTCAATAAGCTACATAAATACTCGTCTTTACGTAATATAACAGAGTCGATAAAAGAGAGATGTCCTGCTTTGCTCTTTCGTAAGCAACTTTCCTTATCAAAAAGGTCGGCGCGGAGGAGTTCTTATGGAGATCGAGTCCCCTTAGCCGAACAGTGATCGTCTGGGATAACTGACAAACGAATCCTGATGGGTGATAGCAATTACGACTCGAAAGATGAATAGAAACAAAGTGAACCTGGGGTTCATGCCTGGCTACAATGGTACCATCAGAGCGATCCCTAACGAGGGGCGATGTATCTGTCATCTAGATCAATGGTTCCCAACCGATTTTCGCTTATGGCCCCCTTAGAAACCTTATTTTTTCCTGTGGCCCATAATCATTATTTTTAGTAAGTAATATGCAGTTTAACTTAACTTTAAAGAATAAAAGATATTAAAACAGCTATTTGTATTCAGGTACAATTATACGAGTATTGGTCACATATATAGGACTATAAACATAGCAAAAATTAAACAGTAGTTAACAAAAATGTAATACTCTTTTAAAATAAATAATTAGTCTTACAAAAAATAAAATCCTTTAGTAAAATGAAATAAATATATCATCAACTCTTTATTCATTCAAAGCGATCCTTGTGCTTCATGCAGTTTCACAAGTTTTTCAATATCAGGGTCTATAGTTGTTAGAGACAGACGAAGATCACCTCTTCTTACTATTTCTAAGCGGTTGCGAGCTTTTGATAGGAGGTGTGACACTTAACTTCGTACCTAAAACAAAGGGTATTTCATAGCAATTTCATGCCTTGTCCATAAGTTCCTGACACCATGCTTAAATCTAGCCAGAGAAGTTTGATCACTCTGTAACTCAATGAGGCTTTCTTGTAATCTGATATCAACATCAGCTGCATTAATTCCAAATGGGTCTACCACCCAACCTAGAATGTTCAATTGTAGAAGATCTCTGAACCTAACTTTCATATCACTATGCAATTTCTCCAAATGATCAATGTATACTAAAATATCATCTTCTTTCAGCTCACTCTCAATAGTGCGGAGGGTTGGAAACTGTATCAACTCTCTTCGCCTCATATTTGTCTTGAACAGCTTAATTTTCCCCATAAATGCACAAATAGACTCTTTGCAAGTTAAAATATTTGCATTTTTACCTTGTAGCTGTTTGTTCAAGATATTTAGCTTTTCAAATATATCTGCAAGGTAGAATATATCACATTTGGCAGCAATGATTCTTACTCCGAGCTACTTACCATCCAGAAATAACACAACATTATCCCAAAGTGCAATGAAGCGATTCAGACAATTGCCCTTAAAAAGCCATCGTACCTCTGTATGCAAAAGTAGGCGCTCAAACCCTTCTTCATTGGTAGCACAGAGTTGTCGGAAGAGACGCTCTTGAAGTGGATTTGACTTGATAAGGTTGACTGTCTTGATTACACTATCAAGTGAATCTTTCAGACGTCCTCCTAGGTTTTTGGCAATCAAATGTTGACAGTGGACAACACAGTGTATGCAAAAAACTTTAGGTATAGCCTCTTTTAAATGTGCAATAAATCCCTTATATCTACCTACCATAGCAGCGGCGCCATCAGTTGCACAAGCCATAATATTCACAAGTGGAATATCATTTTCTTTGAAATAGGTCACTACTTCTTTGAAAATTGTTTCACCTTTAGTATCTGTCACAAGGCTGCGGGAAAATGCATTTCTTCTCTTAGTTGATCTTTATCCAAAAACCTAACATACGCCATGAGAAGGGCTTCGTTATCACGTAATAACGATTTAGCAATTTGTAATGCAAAGGTCTTTACTCGTAAATGTTTAACGAGTTTTTCCTCTACATCCTTTGACATTTCGTCAATACGTCTTGATACTGTATTGTTGCTCAGCGGAATGACTTAAGTGATTTTTGGAGGGATTTTGTTGCATAACAGTTGAAATGACCCCAGATACTGAAGGCAAAATCAATTCTTCGCCAATAGTATGAGGTTTTCCCGATTTCGCTATTAGCTTGGAAATCTCATAAGATGCAATTAAACCTTTGTCTAGTTTTGCCGCTGTTTTGCTAAATATATCTTTAATAGTGCCCTCTGCTTGGAAATCATCCCGCAGCTTTTTAAAGTAATCTAATGTTTTGTCTTTTTTGTCCTTGTGCTTATTCTACAAATATATTTTAAGCTTACTTTGTCGCATACTATCATTAGAAAGTGTAGTCATACATAAAAGACACAATGGCTGTGTTATATTGTCTGGTGAATGTATAAAACCATAAGCTAAATACTCACTGGAGTATTAATGATATATATATATATATATATATATATATATATATATATATATATATATATATATATATATATATATTACATTTTAGAGCCGAAGCTTACCGCAACAGAATGAAAGGTGCTTATCTCCGCGGCAAAAAAGGAAGAGTATTTCTGAGAAAAGACCCAGGAACAACCTCCATTCCCTGTGCAGAGCACTGAGTCTGTACCCAACACCAACTCATATTACAGTCAGTCACGAAAGTTTCAGACATGTCCAATAAATAGAAACGCTCATAAAAATAGCTGCATTGAAAATTTAGTTTTCCTTTTTTGTGCTAAATACTTGCCCTTGATGGTAAATATTTGACACCAAAAAAAGAACCGCAAAACAATGCAACTTTTTTATGAGCGTTTCTATTAATTGGACATGTCCCAAATTTTCTTTGTTGATTGTACATCCTGGTACTCTGTACCTGTACCCAAATGCAAAACAGCAGAAATATACTCCCTCAGGGAGGTAGACCTGCATTAATTTTAGTAATATATTATATATACATATATATTACCAAAATTAATGCAGATACAAAACGATAAGTATAATCATCAGAATCTAAGATTAAATGCTAATCTCGTAAATGAGCCCTAAGTGAAACCGAGGTGAAAAAAAAATGATTTGGTGTAGGCCTAACAATGGCATACCTTACTTACAAACAAAAATGCTCAGTTATTTACTTATAAAAGTCTTATATTATTGTGCTTGTGGCAATCTATTATAATTTTAAAAACTAGTAAAATTACTACAACTTCGCAGTATTAGGGTAAACAAATAAAATCTATTTACATACTATAACGCCGAACCACTTGATAAACAGACTGTAAGGATTTAAAGTTCCACCTGAAGTATTTTCATCAAGTCCTCAACGGTGCCAGGCGCATAACGATCAAGCGCAAAATGGAATGCGACGCAGAATAAGCTTGTAAGATGCAAAATATTTTTTTACAGATTAATGTTAATCCTATTATGCTAATAAAATATTTTTAAAAAGGTAAAATATATGTATTAATATTTTTAAAATGTAATTCAACTGCATAAATTAAAATTAGGTACTGCCCTAACTATAATTCAAGTTTCAATAGGTTGAGTCCTGTGGCTCCCTTTATGGATCTGTAGCCCCTCTAACGCTTAAAATTTTCCTGTGGCCCCCTTCAGATGTGCCATGGCCCCCGGTAGGGAAACTCTGATCTAGATCATCCGACGCTTGTGTGAGATTTTATATAATTACGCCATGAAGAAAACTTTGAAAAATCTCAACATTAGCAGCATATATAGTAGTGTCAACTTCACATCATTATTTTCGTCCTGAAAAAAAATTTAAATCTATGTGAGGATAAACAATCACCCGGGCAAAAATAACATTGACATCGACAAAAACATTCACACGATCAACAAAGATATAGACCACATCATCTCCAGCAATGAACATACCTTCGATATTACCACCACCCTTCCCCCTTCTTTTTAACATCACCCACAAACATTTTTTTCAATCAACATCAGTAACAAGGCTACACTCTGTCCATCTCTATGGTGAAAATATATAGCCGCAGATCTTCCTGCAGGAATGTGGCCTGGTGGGAATTTAACTATGGGCGTTGGCGCGGTAAAAGAACGCGTTTATCCATATGTGAGCTATAATATGGTTTCCCATGCTACACCTAACCATACATGTAAGAGTTATAGTTAAGACCTGATTGCTCCCCTCCCCCTCCCCTTTATCTCTAGTGGTGCACTCGGTTTATGTATATTTATTTTAACACTCATCATTAATGGGTTTAATTTTATATCCTCTTGCCTGTCGGCCATTTCAATTACGTTGTTTTGAGACTTTAAACCACCGCACTTAATTGCACTTTTGGAACCTCTGTGTTTTATAGTTAAGAGCATAGACTACCAGGGGGGGTTTTTCACACGCGTCTTTCTTGGCCTTGGGCCTGTGGCAGGGATCTTTGCGCTCCTCTATTATCGGTGCGAGGTTGAACTTTTATAAAAATTACACATTTTAAGATAAACGAACATCGGGCAGGGTTTCTTGCCTCGAACTTTGGCACTTGTGGCGATGGTTGGTAGCGTTTACAATCCTTTCCCCTTATGTCCTAGGTTTGGGGTTTGGGAGTGTGTCAATCTTTTACTCTCTTAATCTGTTCTCTGTGTTATCTATGTTACCGCTTTATCAATTATCGTCCCTAAATAAAGCGGAAAATCTTTAAAGGCAAGAACAAAAATATGAACACGAACGAGGCAAAAGATATGAGAGTTCAAGAAAATACAAGAATAGAATAAAAGAGAAAAAATTGTAACGCAAAGGAACAAGACAGATCTAAATATGAATTTTTAAATAGTAACAAAAAATTAAGTGAACAATTGATAAATAAAAACAAGAACTCAAGCATAAAATCTAAAACAAAACAAAAAATCCAATAAAGAATAAGGAAAAAGAGCCCAAACGATAAAATCAAATGTGTTCAAATCAGTCACTCGAGCCGCTTCGAAACAACTCAGGGCTAATAGATACATTCAGTCGTAAAATTGATGGCACTCGTGAAGTCGAGAGTCAGCTGCCAATTAGGGACAAATAGTGTCGATTTATCGCCAGGAATAGAAGGTGTAGAAATTGGGTGCTAATTAGCAAATGTATTGGCAGATAAAAGAAAAAAACATAAGGAATATTTTTTCAATTTTAGGAGCCCATCTGGCGCCGGACTCACTACAGCCTACTACTCGGCTATATTAAAAAACATATAACAATATGTAAATAACAAATGACAACGATAAAAAAGGACAAAGACTACAAAAGCAACCGGAAAGAAGTGAGGTCCGACGTCAGGGGTAGCTCCCCCCGGCGTAGAAACATGAGACCTATAACAAACAATCAAATAAAGTGGAAAAGGCCAGCCTCCTCCAAAAAGTCGTATAGTCTGCAAGATGGTGTGAATGAACCAGTCCCGAGTATAAGGGACAAGCGGTAGTGACCCCAATCGTCCCAGTAGGTAACGTCCGCAAAGATCGCCCAAACTGAGACATTCAACAATAATGAAGCCGTTGCGGCATTGGAGGGTAGGTCAATGGGAAAAGTAGCAGCGACAATGGCACGCAACTTTAAGTTCCCCTCGACCGTCTCCCATATTATTTGCCAAGTAGATCGGAGAGCCACCCGTATTTCTCCCAATGAAATTGGTGTGAGGAAGAGCGAAACGCTGGTCTGGTCGCCCAGTGCTCGCAGCCCCTTTGGCGCCCTCATCAGCGCGCTAAGTTCCTGCAATTCCTACATGTCTAAGGACCCAGCAGAAGATAGTCTCGACATCCGCTCGGGTCGACAAAACCGTGGCGTTACAGATATCGCGAACCAGAGGATGCTGAGATTCCAATGCCCCGAGAGCATTCAGGGCGCTTTGTGAGTCGCTATAAATCACAATCAGGTCTACGAAACTGGTACGTCGCGTTATCTCTCTTACCGAGCGATACATTGCAACCAGCTCGGCCGTGAAGACAAAGGGGATACGGCGTGATCCTCCTAGATCAAGGAGGGATTAGCGTCGACTAACTAACTAACATACGGCGTGGAAGCCAACCTCCTCTTGGGACTTGAAGCCATGCGTAAACACTGGCACGGTTCCAGCATGATAATAGGTGTGCTCCAAAAAGGCCGAACGCAATACTCCCAGTGCTGTACAAGCTTTGGGAGTAGAGGCGTGGCGACAAATAGTCAGAGGTGGTACCATCCAGGGTGGCGTCCTGGGAAAAACAAGGCGCGTCACCGGCCCGAGAGCTATACCGAGCTCTCGAAGGAGTTGCCTAGCCCTAAACCCAAAGGACTGAGAGTATGACTGGCGTCTCTCGGCGGAATAGGCACTGTTGAGATCAGCTGTGCATACAGTGAAAGCTGTTGGTGACTGAAAGAGGCGCTGCGCTCGCACTTAAAGGCAAACAATGAACTGTGGACGGCGCAAAGCGATTGGCATCTCCCCAGCATCAACAACTAGGCTCTCAATGGGGTACGTGCTAAAGGCGCCGGTCACCAGGCAAAGCCCGGTGTGGTGGATCGAGTCCACCTAAGGCTGCAAATATTAGCCTCTCAAGTGAGGCGTCTGTCAAATAGAAGACCAAAGAAACGGTGCTAGTCAACCTCTTCTAGGCGGACCTCATTTAGAAACAAGTCTGGATCAGGGTGGAGCGCTGGATGGCAGCAGAAGTGCCCCACCTTAGTCTTGACCAAGGAAAACCAAAGCCTTTGAGCTTTGGCATAGCGATAGAGGTTCTTCAATGCCTGTTGGAGTTGATGCTCCATAGTTGGCATCTGAGCCAACTAAAAGAGATGGAAAGTTCGTCCACATAGAGCGTAGCCAGAACATCTTCCGTCACCATCGAGGTGATGCTCGTGATGCTCAGGGCAGCGAGTATGATACTGAGGACAATTCCCTTCGGGAACCCCTCTTCCTGCTCCATATGGCCATATAGGGCTCCCTCTACCCGTATGCGGAATCAACGATGTCGCAAAAATTTTTCTATAAAGATTGGGAGGCATCCTCTTTGCCCTGTCGTGTGGAGAGTGCCCATGATAACGTATCGCCATGCGGTATCATAAGCCTTCTCCAGATCGAAAAACACCGTGGCGTAGTGCTGTCTAAGAAGAAAGACCTCGCAGACGGCATTCTCCAGTCACGGCAGAGCATCCGAACTGAATGGAAACTTGCGGAAGCCGCACTGTACAGATGACATAGTGCTTTCGCTGTCCAGAAAAAATGCTAATCTAACATTTAGTAATGTCTCCTTAAAATTGCTCACGCAGAAAGTTATAGAGATTCGGCGAAAACCGGCCGGGGTGGAGTGATCTTTTCCCAGTTTGCGAAAAGCGAGCACAGTAGGGATTCGCAAGGAGTCTAGAAGAATACCCTCTACCCAGATCCTGTTGAACAAGTCTAAAAGAAAAGCCATTCCTCGCTCACCTAGGTTTCGAAGTATGGCCTAAGGGACATCGTCCGGACCAGTGGCAGTGTCAGCTCACGAAGCGAGAGCGGAACGCAACTAGATGCTAAGCTAGGGCCGGACGGGGCTTTGAGTCCCGTCAGTACTGCAGCCAGGAAGGCAAATCGCCGTGCCGCTTACTGGGCCTAGGGAAAACGATATAATGAACCACGTCACAGAATTGATAAAGATTATGGCAAAGAATGGATAGTCTTCGATAAAATAGAAATTTAATCTGCTCCCCGACCTCTTTTTCTCCTCTTTACACAGCCAATTCTTAAGCCTGCGTTATCGGGAGTTCCCATTATGTACGATGCTTCCCCGATATTTTGCACTGTTTCGTAAGATGAGGATGCACGTGGAGCTAGTGCAACTTTGCTTTGGATCCTTGCAACATTTTAGGGTTACGACATTCGTCGGCAATCTAGGTGTCGAGGTATAACTTTGTAGACTAGCTCAGCGATCAGAGTCTTTACAACACGGGCAAACAGCTGACCACAGGTCGCTGGAGATATGTCTGGGTGATTAATAAAAAGTGCGAATGACCGGGTTTAGATTAATGGCTTGCCAAGTTGTAGTTCAAAGGATATATAAAAACAATACCTCAACATATAATTTTAATATATAAGAAAAAAGGGGGCAATATATATATATATATATATATATATATATATATATATATATATATATATATATATATATACAAAAGGGGGAACAAATTACTTATGGTAGTTAAATGAATTAAGTGAAGATTAACGAGGTAATCTAGGGATGACCATACACGATCGCTTTACCTTCAAACGCGGGCGAATTGGATAGGGGGTGAAAGGCAACGGCGCAGGTCTTCAAGAAGATTCTTCGGGGAGTCTTGACTAGGAGGACTCTAAGATGGGGTTGGATTACTTCGTGATGAAGAATGAGATTTTGTCTGTTCCAGAGGGACGTAATCTCAACTCGAGACGATTTTGCTGATCGGCAGGAAGTCTCATTCTCGAAAGACGGGAATCTTGAAGGGGTGGTGAAGATAAGAGGGGCGCACAACTCTCCAGGAAGAACAGGGCTCGATAGCTTTCCTCTGAACAGAGGCTAAAGCTTAACGAATGTAGATCTGACGACGAGATCTTTGACGACGTACGACGACGAGTTACGGGGGGCCACGAGAAACAGACGGCAGTCCGGACGGAGGGGATAGCGGGCTTTCAATTATCTCCTCGAGAGATAGTGAGCTTCGGGTTAAATACCTGGTGGCTGCTTTGCTAGTCGCCTCAGGGCCTTGCGGTCCCAAAGGGATTCTTGGCGCCAGTCTAAGCAAACACTATTCATGATAACGCGTCATTCCAGACGATCAATCTCACCTCGCGATATGGGGGTAGGGGTAATATGGCTGCGCACTGCGTTATCGCAGGAGGGGAGGTGTGGACGATCGGCGTCTGAAAATATTCACAGCTGGGACAGGCGATTAAGCGAGTGGCGGATTCTTTCTCGACTTTCTAAACTTCACGCTGGTTCACGTGGTCTTGAAAGAATACAGGGGTATTTCCAAGGGGCTTTCTCTCACGGTGGTCCTTCGAAGGCATTCCCTCACACTGGGGTTTGGACCCTAGTAGCTCAATGCGAAACCTTTATGGACGCGTGCTGTAGTAGGTGCACTTTCTTGAGCGGTAGCCGTCAGTGTTCCAAAATCTACGATCAACTTTATTTTATCTCCTCGTGCTGGAAAAATTGGGAAGCAGTCGAGCAGCCTTCTTCGTTTGGGTGTCATTCTTATGTCTCACGCACTCTTCTCTCTGCCAAGATCTTCATGAGAAGTCTGTCTGCCTTTTCTTGGATCCGCGATAACTGCGGATTCTTCATCACGGAGGGGTTTGGCCTTCATGTCATGTCACCATTGTTTGAAGTCGGCTGAGGTCTGCTAGGTGTTGCACCAGGCTAATTGGATAAGCAGGTCACAATTCACCGCGGTGATTGGGTATCGTTTCCAGTTCTGAGTCAAATTGGGATTTATAACGACTCACCAGGTGCCTTGAGTGCTCTCGAGGCGTGGTAATCTCCACATCCGCTGGTTTGCAGTGTTCACGCCACTACGGCTGCAGCGAACCGACTGGATGTGAGGATTGTTTTCTCCTGGATTCCCGGACATGTAGGGAATGCCAGAAATGAGCGCGCTGATGAGGGCGCAACGGAGTCCACGAAGACTGGTTGACCGGGACACTGTTTCGCCGGAATCATGTTCGTCCTTCGTGTTGCCTGACAAAGATGAGAAACGGCCGACAGGAATCTAACGATGTGCGCCAATGTTACGCCAATGTTCCCTTAGATATATCCGGCTCGCCTAAAGCTCAGTCTACTGTCATTTGTTGTTACGTCTTGTGCAAGTTACGCGACGACTTTGGGGGCCACTAGACTGTCAGGCGTATTCTTGTTGAGCGTCCCAATCTGAAGGGGATCTTCGCTCACGTTCTGTCCAGGTACTGGGGCTAGTGTGGTCGTTACCTCTTGTTCTTTGTATTCCCAAAGAGTTGCTGCATTCTTGACTGTAGCTTGAGAGTTTTTGCAGGATGCCGGCCTCCCCCACTGTATACAGCTTTTTAAGTATTGTGTCCATGTTCGGTCATTGGAGAGAGGCTGCTTCTCTCCCGCGCCGCTCAAGCATTTCATTTTGTTTTCATTAGTTGTCCTTTGGGTTTTTGTTGTTTTTGCAGTTCCCATCCTCTACTGCATAAAGTTTGCTCGTAGCTATTTAGGAATCCGTCCAAACATACGGTTTCCTTTTGTTCGATCTCCGAGTCATTTTTAGATCCTGAATAATGAACGGGTGGAACAAGCCACTCGTTTGGTTACCATCCCCGTCTGCGCTACCATACATGGATTTCATTCCCATTTTTATGAAATACATTTGAGATATGAAGCGGAAGAATTGGGATGCTTGCATCGATTTTAAGCTGTGTAAGTTAAGCATTTGATTTGTTAAGCACTCAGAAGACCCGAAACTTTGAGGTAGTTCTTCCTCGCCTGCAAATCCGCCATACTCGGCTGACACACTTGACTTCCGATGAGGACCCACCTTCTAACCCAGTAGGCGTTCATTGCACTTTGGCTAAGCTTTGTCACCCTCTATCCAAAATATATCCATCATCCTACCCACGGTTCAAATGGCTACTCTAATAAGTCATCTTCAGATATTTTTACAATGGTCTCGCGACGGCCGAGCTAGGACCGAGTCAGGATTTTTATAGAAATTCGGTCATCAGACATTAAACAACGAAGAAAAGACTTTAGGAGAGGAGGGGGAGAAGGAGGCGTGCAATTTGGAAATGTTGGCGAATGCGGTTAAAGGCAGAACAAACGGAAGGTTGCTTGCAATTGTCAAGGCAAAACAACGTGAATTGACTCTAAATAGGGATAAAGTTGCTTGTGTTAATGTGGGATTTCGTCATATTGCGTTTAAAAGATTCAGATTTTGCAATGGTTATTATTTTTTTTCATTCTGTTTATATGCGTCATGGTGTTGATTATATTTACATTTGTGCTTTTATCTTTTCGGAAATGGTTTATATTTTCTAGAAGTAAAAACCTCCAATGAGGCCTTTTGAACCAGCATCTTGACTTCAACTATTTTTTGGCATTGTTAATAAACTGGAGAAAACTCTTTTCTTTTCTTTTTTAATTAGCCGATATATTTGGTCTCCCTTACGAATTTTAAGACCCGAAAATTTTTTTTTCAGGAAAAGATATATTATGTGTGGGTTCCTTGAGAAACTAGACTTATTCAAGGGTTCCACAAGAATAATAGGGTTAAAAAAGGCCCAGGAGTGCTCAAGGACGTGTTTGAAAGGGCCCCAATAAATCTAACCTTGAGCAAATTTTTCCTCCAACTTTTTTTTATTCAAACATTTCTTCTTTCGGATCATTTTAAAAAAGCAAAAACTTTTCATTCTTCCTCTAAGTGGGAGGAGGGTGATTTTCTTCAAAGTTTAATGCCCCCTTTCGTCCATTATCGCGTCAATCTAGAATGAGAGGAAATGAGCAAAAGAAAAGGGAAAATATAAAATAAAGTAAAAAGGATGCTAGATGAAGAGGACTCCAATAGCAAAACCTTCGGCTAGGGGCTAGGGTTTTCCTTTAATTAAAATCACCCTTAGAACAAGATCCTAGAGAGGGCTTGGAACACAAAGGACGTATGGTAGTTGAGAATACTAGTATTCAAGGTAAAACATTGTCACTTGAGATGTGAAGTAGTCTGCCTGATGCAAGTAAATGAATCTTGCTACTACAGTAGCAAGGTTCAATCTTTATTTGTCTGTTCTCTATCTCCTCCCACCCTGAGTTATCATGATCACCTTTGGTCCCAATTACAGTAGGATCAAAATATTATGGATTTCTTGAAAATTCGTAATTTTTCTGGTAAAAGGTAACTTCAAATTATTTAATGAGTCAATAATTAGATATTTCATCATATTAGTGTAAAATGCCTATTGTACATTTTTGAAACTAAATATTAGTCTATTTTGCTTCATTTTCTAGCAAACTTGTTGAAATAAAAGAAGGTAACAGCGATTCGGTTTTGCACGCTGCGGCAACTGTTAGTCTCATGCCTCATTTCCAATTCAGACTTCGCAGGGTGAGGTGTGCGAGCTATACTCTTTTGCTGTTACTGACCCAGTAATTCATCTAATGTCTATTTTGCTTGCTGGGGATAATAGCAATCGTTTTTTCTTGCAGTGTAATAGATAAATAGAAAGTGAAAAGCTATGGGTAGAGTGAATGATTGAGTCATCGGAAAATTTAATATATCAAAGTTTTATTAAGTGATAGTGCACTAAAACAGAAAGATATTGCAAAGAAATTGGGAGTCTCCTCTCAAACAATAATAAGCAATGTAAAGAAAAAAAATTGAAAACGGTCTTAATTTGGATTTAGCAAGGGCTGGGAAATATGGTCACAAGAGGAGAACAACACCAAGAACAGACAGGAAAATAAAACAAATGGCTATTAAGGACAAAAGCAAATTTTCTAGGAAGATTACAAGCGAACCTTTAGCAGATGACATTAGTCCTATTTACTTGAATAACAGTAAATAGGAGGTTACTGGACAATGAATTACGAGCCTACCATCCAAGAAAGTAGCCCAGGCTTACAAAAACTATGATACACGCATATAAAGTCTGGGCTAATGCTTATGCTAATTGGACTTCTGAGCAATGAGAAAAGGTAAGAGTAGTACATTTACCTGTTATTTTCTTTATTCAGCATAAGAGAACATAGTGTACCTACTGTACTAGGTAAATTCTGATTTACCTACTAGCTACGCGTTCATGGTGAATTAAATAATTTCAAGTCATAAAATGTCTGGTTGTTTAACTGCTGCCACTAGCATCCCAGTTCGTTTCAGTATTGCTATGGCGTTTTATAATGTTGCACGTTGTGTTTTCGGACGAATCAATTATTGCTGTACTTGATGACCGTGTACAGACAGTAAGGAGACGGTCAGGTGAAGAGTGTATACCATATTGTCTTAAAAGAGACTATAAAACATTCACAGAAAATCATACTGTGGGGAGCAATTTATGTACATGTGACAAGTCGCTTGAAGATTGTTAAAGGTATAATTAATTAGTATAAGTATATCGACGTACTGAAAACTCGTTTGATACCTCAAATGAGGAAATGGTTCAGTGACAGATCATGCATATTTCAGCAAGAATCAGCTCTTTGTCACATGGCGTGATCAGTGAAGACATGGTGTGCATAAAATGGCATTGAACTGCTATCATGGCCTGGAAATTCCCCAGACATGAACCTTATTGAGAGTTTATCGTATATTCTAAAAAAATGAAATGCACGAAGTTCCCATAATAACCATATCAAAGCACATAAAACGTCTTTATATGTTTGGTTTGACTCTGACAAAATCAATCAATTATGCAGAATTTTAATCACTGGCATGCCAGAGCGTGTTTGTCGTATAATGCCCCTTTTGATCATTCCACACCTGACACCGTTTTTGTCGTAGAATACCTTGTGGTCGTGATGTACTTCTTTGATGAAGTAGGCTTTGATCTAAGGGTGCTAATTTTGTTGTGTTAAGGAAGAGCCGCTTCATCACGTAAGGATATAAAGAAACGCATAAGCATTATCCTCAAAATAAACATATATTTTAAATTTAACAATTTACTACCCAAAAAAAACAGGAATCACAGAAATACTACGAATTTAAAATACACAATAATTATATCAATTTTTTTAAGTAAGGTTTTTTTAACTTGACCCTCTAATATTGACTAAGTCGCTACTCACTTCAATATATAAGAAATAGGCTAATTGTCTCTACTGGAGTTTAAATACCTTGGTTGCTCTGGCGGCGGGTTTGAGTTTGACCTTGAACTCAATGAGCACAGACACCACAGAAATCTGGTGGGTCCTTTGACGCGTGCTTCGACCAGATTGTTGGAGGTGGTCGAGATCACAAGGTACTTTGGCGAGTGTAGCAGATGGGGGTC
The DNA here is from genome assembly GCA_963969495.1 of Ceratothoa steindachneri. Taxonomy (NCBI): domain Eukaryota; kingdom Metazoa; phylum Arthropoda; class Malacostraca; order Isopoda; family Cymothoidae; genus Ceratothoa; species Ceratothoa steindachneri. Next base: position 2,828,872 of record OZ018338.1, on the reverse strand, counting down.
CACACGGTATTCAATGGAGGGGGTCTTCAAGGGCGAGAACAATCACGGTGCTTTAGGAGGCACCAGGGTTGGTGGGCTCTCTCTGGCGAGAGTAAGTTGAACTTGGTTCTTAAACCAAGTTAACTTAGAGTTCGGTATGACTACCGGGTAATGGGCTTGAGGGGAAGCTTCTTCTCCTTCGTTACGTAATTCCTCATGGGCGAGGACTATCCATGGGCTTTAAGATCCACCCGCATAGTGAGGGGGGAGGTGTTTCTCTGACGAGAATCAGTTGAACTTGGTTCCTAAACCAAGTTAACTTAGAGTTTGGTGTGCCCAGTGGGTAACGGGCTCGAGGGGAAGCCTTTTTCTTCTTCTTTTCGAAATTCCTCAAGGGCTAGGACTATCCCTGGGCTTTAGGATGCACCAGGATATGAGGAGTCTCTCTGACGAGAGTAAGTTGAACTTGAACAAGTTAACTTAACGTTCGGTTTGATAACCTGGGACTAGCTCAAGGGCGAGCTGCTTTTTAGCCCCCTTGGTAGCCCTGCCTCTCTTGCGGGGGACTTCGTAGCCTGGCGATTCACGTATTCTACCTCGTTTTTCCCAAGTGTTTGTTATTTATACCTCGTCACCCCACTGGGGTAGGGGTAGGAGGGATTGGTGGCTTGTAGACGGGCCGCAGGAGGGTTCTTATTCCAACGGTTTTTCTCAGCAAGTCTTACCTCGGCTCCCGCTGGCCTTCGAGCTTGAGAGAAACGCGTCTCCAATTTCTTACTTGAGCTGAAATTGAATATACTCTGGTAGGGGAGATCTTGCAGTTTGAAACCGTTCGGCTTTTCATAGAGACGAGTGGCGAGGGGCTGTGGTTACGAGTTTGACCCACGGTGCTAGGCCCGAATGTTTTTGCGGTCACTATCCCGTGTCTCAAATGGGAGAGAACGGGAGAGTGACGATTCCCCTGCAGTGTAAAACCACTTAAACCGGCTAAAGGAGGTCAAACCAAGTATTAATAAATGTAAGAAAAAGATATTTAGGCATATGTATGATAATAAATTGATTACTTGTCAATGAAATAACTTTATATGACTTTTTCCCAGAAAAATTACGAATTTTTAAGAAATCTATAATAATTGATCCCTACTGCATTTTGTTACCCTGAAACTTTCTGTAATTTGCTTTCGATTACTCGCATTATATTTCCTTCCCCTCAATTTTCCTACAGCGAAGGCTATGCTCTTGTTGGGGACATTACTTTCATTTTTCTTTCACAACACGTTAAATCATTTGCATTACACCATGGAACTATTAATACCAGATATTTACATCACTCCATTATATAAAGTCAATTATAGAGGTCTCAATTGTTATTAAATGCTTTCGGTTTAATCCTTGCACACAAAGGCATTCTTAATCTTCCTAAAATATCAGCCTATCCTTTAACCTTCTGATCGATATTAAACGCCAGGGGGTCTTTTAAACATTAATATAAAGGCCCCTTCTATAAAAGCAGGGCTGTTATTTTCTCAAACCCATTCAAGAGAGTAATCTTTGAAGCCCATATTTTCCTTTATTTTCGTATTAAGATCCATCCAGATGTTAGCCTATTGTTGACCGGGTTGTTATGGTTCTATGACTCAGTTAATTTACCAGCGCAAGTAGATTAACTCCCATTATCTCTTTATCTGACCTCTTGTTTTGATGTTTTCTCAGAGTAGGAAGAGGAGACTGATGGTTTCATGGTCTAATGCGATTTAGAGCTTGTTTACTAACTTTATTTATTGTTAAAAAAAGGGCGATCCGCTCCACGTAGCGAAGATATTGCAGTAAATCAACTTTTTGCAAATCATTTCTCATTGGGAGATACAATTAATTTACTAGCAATACACGACGTAATAAATTTTAATCAAGAATCCATACTATCAAATTTCGATCGACATAACTAAAATTGAAATTAGTATTTATATTAATAAAATGAAAATTTCTTAATATGCATCGTAGGACATCTCAGGATCAATAAGTTAATAAATAACTTGCTACACGGCTTTCGACGGAGTCATTCATAGGTACTTGGATAATTTGCTGGATTTTTCTATTGAAAGATAACAACGTTTGGCCAGGATATAGCAAATAGGGTTGTAGGCTACATAACTTGACATTTTGCATTCAAATCAAAAGTCATTATTCTTCCCTTATATAAGGCGCGCTTGATCGCCATATTTGCGAAAGGACATTGTATTATTGGAATAAGTAGGTAAGAAGTCATTAATGATTACCAGCGAATTTTAGTTTCGATTGTTCTATCGGATGCATGAAGGAGCAGTGTGGGAGACCAGGATGTCCGTTAGATGCTGCTCAAAGGTAATAATGGAGGTTTTATGATTTATGAAACTGCAATGAATCATCTGTAGTGGAAAGTAAATTGAATGCGAGGGGTGAGTTAACATAGGCGTTAACTGCTGTTCGCTGGAATTCATTTGATTTGAGCCCTTCACCCGTACTAGACACGTTAGTTAAACTTATCTGGAAATCTTAATCTTTTACTGCTACACCGGTCTGTAATACAGATTAGGATTCTAAGGTCAAAATATTAAATATTTTCGGTTATTATAGAGTGCAGCAGGTAATTCACCTCAGCCCTAGCTACTACTCTAGTATAATAAAAGAAAATATTTCATAGGTTGACTTAAAAATACTAATCTCAAAAATATTTAGTTGCCAACATATAATTAGATTTTTTTCAAAAGGCAACGATTCTATAGATAACAGCTCGTCCGAAAATAATGAGTGCGATTCTTGCATGACTGACACATTTTAAGAGACGATGATCGCTATTTTATGACTCGCCTTACGTTTAGCACTACAAACACCCATTGGAATACGATCTGCAGCTAGGCTTTCATAGCATCGCCTGAGTTACACATTAGAATAGGGAGTGGGATTTTTCTGCATAGCGTACTAACAAATCATTTTTATTGAGTTCTCACCGGAAATTTTTGTTTTAGATTAAATAAAATTGTAAGAGAGAAAAGTTTCAGACAATTAATTAGCATATATTTGTTCATCCCCCAAATCTTTACTCGGGCTTAGCCAAACTTGCACTAGTGCGGAGTTGCCTTGGATGAACCTCATGTTAACGCGACACCCCATCACGATTGACACTCTCCTCTCCTTATTTTTTTTACTCTTTTTTGCCCTGAAAATGATAAAAATTGCCCCACCCCCTTTATAAGATACTGCCAGAGAAACCATTAGAGAAATTAAACAGGTATGTTTTTACACAGAAATTCTGTTTTGTCTTGATACGACCTAGAAATTATTTTGTCTGTTGGAATCCCGTTGATTAATTTGTAAGGAAAAGAAGAAAGAGAAAAGTGAAGAAGATCCACGATGTTCATTGCTTAAAGGCTAAAATATTTCGGCTTGACAATTTTATTTTATATAATAGCCTATGAAGCTCGAACCAGCTGTGCCACATCTGCTGAATAGTTTGGAAGAAAAAAAAGTTGAGAAGCGAAAGTGCAGAAGGTCGCGGGGGGACGGGGGAGATATTTATACGCAACGAAACGGTTTGAAAAAGAGAGATCGAGAGAAAATATATCCGCCGATCCCTTCTGCAGGCAGTGGGGCCGGAAGGGCTACCACTGCTGTAAGTATCATGTGCAATAGTCCACAAGCCCCCTCGGTTGCGGGGGGGGGGGGCTCTAATTAAGCATCTTCAGCAAACTTTTACTTCCGCTACCTTCGCCTCTCGCAAGGGGGACTCGTGTTGTCTGGAAGAGAGGTCACCCTCACGGCCCCAATGTCCCCGACAGTCTATACTAGATAGAGTCTACCTGGGCTTTATTCCTTCTAGACATTTACATTTTAACTTTACTTTCGTCACTTCCTTTACAAGCCCTTTCCCATCTATTTCATTTTGATTGGTGGTCAATTTTCCAGGGTAGTCGCTGACCAGCTTTCGTCCATTCATCCTGGTCAGTAATGGTAGGGGGGGGGGGGTGATATCCCTCCCTCTTGGATCCGATCAGGGAGGATTTAGCATGTCCTCAACCTCACTCCCCTTTCTCATAATACCCCTTCTATTTTACTTATCTCTCCTTTTAGGCCCCCGCCAGGGGTTGTTAAATGTTGAATGAGCTACTATGATGTGGCTGACATCTGTAGGATATTTGCCCCCTCCCCAACACCCGAAGTTTCGCTCGTTCTCCCAATGCCCGCAAGTGCTGCAGCTATCTTATACACAATTTGACTTATTCCAACTTTGCGACTTTCTTTACACATCCCTTCTTAGAGACATTCCTTGTGACGCGGCTTCGTTGGTTTTCGCTTTAAATTCGAGAAAAAATACCTTGTGCAGAAAAAGTAAAGGGAGGATTCGAATCTCTCTTTAACCAGCCTCTGTCCTACATCCAGTTCTCTTTCTGGCATTTAGAAAAGAAAGAGACAAATTCCCTATCACCCCCACCTTTTCCATCCGAAACAGGTCAAAATATCATGAATGATTCTACTGAATTGGGTTAAACCCCTATAGTCTCCCGCAGCTGTTTCAATGTTAAAGACTGGCGGAAAGAGGATATAATTATGTTCGTAAGGCCGATAACAAATGCAGGAAATTGCCGTGCAGGTGTTGTTTAAAGTTAACTCCAGGTGTGGACCAAAGATTGCTACTGTTTTGTTTATATTACGCACAAAGGCGCTGAAATACGAGACAATGGCGCACAGAGCAGATTCGTCCTCTGGAGGAGAGCCATCATTAACTTCGAGCAATGCAAATTATACTGACACTCGCTAATGCCTCGCCCTCCACGATGAGCCTGTAGAAAGCAGAAAAAGGGCAAACAATTATCAGGGTTGGAAATGCCCACGGGTCGATCAAAAAGTGGTAAAGGAGAGTGGTAAGAGGGAATTCCATCCACCAGCCATGGTGTTAGCTCTGGTTGAACCAACCTACCCCAACACCAATGTTAGGCAAGGTTGGGTTCTCCTGAACATAGACGAAAACATTTGAGAAAATTTGCCAACGCACGACACTTCTAATTTGAGACAAATTTGAGATAAGAAAAAAAATTTGGTGGGCTATACCCCAGGTAAAGCTGTTACTTCCTAACCCATCTGAGTATTTCAAACTTTTCTAGTTCTAAAAGTGGGCCGTGTTAAGGACAAACACCGACAAAAGTTGCCCAGTGGAGGAGTGATTCCCAAAGGCCGCATCTTCCAACTAAGCATTTTTTGTCGAAGCCCAACTGGTGACTGCCTACCCAGAGCCGAAGTGGCTACGAGGACGTTTCGCTCTTCCTCACACCGATTACATGGCGGGAATCAGGGCATTTTTTTAGAAGCTCATCTTGCGACTGCCTATTAAAGCATAAGTCGTGGTAATCAAGCTACAGCCTAATACTAGGGTAGATTAAAAACAAACACGCACACATGCAAAAACTAAATAACAACGATACACAAAAAGTTAAAAAAAGGCAAAGAAACAATGAAAAATGCAAGCTTTTTCAAGGAGCCCATCTGGCCACTCTTAAATGCAATAAAAAGAAGGAAACAGGCTCCGCCATCAGGGTAAGGCCCGCCTCACCCCAACGCAGGAACATGCAACCGACAACAAAGTCAAATAAAAGGGAGGAAGCCAAGCTTCCCCATAAGCCAGATAGTCCACAAGTATGTGTATACGAACTGGTCGCGAGTACAAGGGACAAGTGGTAGTGACCCCGCTCGTCCCAATATGGGGACAGGTAACATGCGTAAAAATTGCCCAGACTGTGACATTCAACAAGAATGTGACAAACAGTCGGGGGGAGAAGGCAGACGTCGCAATAAGGTGCGGTCGAGCGCGCCATCAAATGACGGTGCGTCCCGCGATTGTGCTTGATTAGAAGGCGAGAGAAAGCGTCTTGAAGCCGTCGTAGCATTCGGGATAGGTCCATGGGAACAGTCGTGGCGCAATGAGATACTATCTTAATTTCTTTTCGGCAGTCTCACATCCTATTTGCCAACCAGCACGGAGGGCTGCCCTGATTCCTGCAATTTAGTCGGTGTGAGGAAGTGCCAATTGTTGCTCTGGTCGCCTGGTCCTCGCGGACTCTTTGACACCCTCATCAGCGCGCTCATTCCATACAATTCTCACATATCTAAGAACCAAGCAAAAGATAATCTAGACATCCACCCTCGTCGCATCAGACGTGACCTCACGGATACCGCAAACCAGGCTATGTGAAGATTTTAATTCCCGAGAGCATTCAAGGAGCTTTGTTAGTCGCTATAGATGACAATCCGGTTTCCCAAACTGGTACGACGAATTATCTTTCGTACCTAGCTCTGCCTTGAAGACAGAGGCAACGCCTGTTTGACTACCAGTGGCTTCAAACCAATGGGATACGGCGTGGAAGCCCACCTACCCCTGGGACTTGGAGCCATCCATGTACAGTGGCGGGGACGAATATTCAAAGGTGGTAACTTCCATGAGGACGTCCTGGTCAGAGCCAGAGGTGCCCCCTTGCGCGAAAACTAAGCCAAGCTCTCGGAGGAGTTTGCTTTTCCAAAACCGAAAGGGCTTTGGGTATGACTGTCATCTCTCGGAGGTATAGGCATTGGCGACATCGGCTGCAGATGCAGTGAGAGCCGTTAGCAACCGAGAAAGGCACTTGGGTCACGCGTACAGGCAAATCATGCACTATACACGGGCCAGAGAATAGGCTCTTAATGGGGAACGTGCAGAAGGTACCGGTCGCCAAGTGGAGACCGGTGTGGTGGATTGAGTATACCGTCCGCTACCTCACCACCACGGAATGGGTGCCGGGAAGGAGGATGCGCCATTTACATCCGACCGGACATGATGCTTTCGTTCTTCTCTTTACTTTAAATACCCCCTCTCAGGAAGTAGGAGTGTATATGCACCTAGATAAGAGGTATACTGTTATTTCTGCGTGTATTCCACCGTCAGTCGACTTCGACGTGCAGAACCTTCTCCATATCGTGGGGCGGTTGCCGATGCCCTTTATAGAAGTCAAAGATTTGACAGGTTATCACCTCCCCTGGGGAGACTACTCTATCAATCTCAGCGGTCATGCCCTTGCCGACCTTATCAATGAGCTGGAGATAGGTGTGCTAAATGATGATGAGTTAACGAAGCAGAGCCTGAGAAAAACTTCATTTACCTGTCTTGATCTATCCCTATTCTCTCGAAATGCATAGCCTGATATTGGGTGGAAAGTAGTCGACGACCTCCAAGGTAGCGATCACTTTTCACGACAGCTTTCTCTGCACTCTTTAGCCTGGATATTTCAAAGATATGTTTACATTGAGTGAGTTGCGTTCCGCTATCCCTTCGAGCTGGACAATGTCCCTTACCCGGACGATGTCACATACCACACGTCGTCACCTAGGTGAGCAACGCATGGAATTTCTGTTAGATTATGTTCAAAAGAATTTGGATAGAGGGTATTCTCCCAGACTCCTTGTGAATGGCTACTGTGCTGGCTTTCGTAAACCATGTAGACATCACTCTACCCCTTCTGGTTTCTGCTAAATTTCTCTCCTTTCCTGCGTATGCAAGTTGGAGAAACTGGCAATAGTTTGATTAGTCTTCTTCCTGGGTTGCGGAGGCCACCTGTCTTCCGCACAGTGCAGCCTACGCAAGTTCCACTCCAAATCAGATGCTCTGCTCTGACTCGAAAATACCGTCAGCGAGGCCTTTCGTCGTAAATAGCACGATGCCAAGGTATTTTCGATTTGGAGAAAGCCTATGATACCGCATGGCAATACGGTAAATTGGAGACTCTCCACACGATGTGTGCGAGGGGACGCCTGCCAATCTTAATTTATGCATTTCTGCGAGATCTTCGATTCCGTGTAAGGGTGATAGGGGCACTTTCTGGCCAAGTCTAGCAGGAAGAGGGTATACCGCAAGGAAGTTTCCTCAGTGTCACACCATTTGCCATGAGCATAAAGGGTATAACCTCGGTGCTGCTAAATATATGATCGCATGCTCTACGTGGACGACCTTTCGATCTTTTTTGGTGCGGCCCAGATGCTAACTCTGGAGCGTCGACTCCAACAAGCATTGAACCGAATCTCTCGCTTAGCCGAAGCGCACAGGTTACAATTATTCCTTGGCCGAAACTAATGTGGTGCACATCTAACTATCCATGGATCCACCCCGACCAGGATTTGTTCCTAAACGGGGTTCGCCTGGAAATGGTGGATTCGCACTGTTATATTTGTCTTGTTCTAGACCGGCGCCTCTCCTAGGAGGTTCATATTCGCAGCCTTAGAGTCTCTTGTACTTGATACATGCACATTTTTCGTTCCGTGACGTTCAACACCAGGGGTGCTAAGAGGGCTACTGCTTTAATTTATTGCAGATCCTTTGCTCGTTCGAAGTTTAAATACGGATGTGAATTTTACCCATCTGCAGTCGAGCATGTATTACGGAAGTTAGCCTCAATCCATTACAAGGATATCAGTCTGGTGACCGCTTCTTCCTAACCTCCCCCATTGAGAGCCTATTTATCAAAGTTGGGGAGATGCTAGTGGCTCTGCGCCGTGCACACTGCATTATGCGCCTGTAATTGCGAGCCCGGTGCCCTCTCATTCGCCAACGGCTCTCACTGCATCCATGGAAGATCTTGATGGTGCCTGTGTTGCCGAGAGATGGCAGTCATACCCTAAGTCCTTTCGGTTGATGGATGGGAAACTACTCATACTTGGATAGCTTGGTGTAGCTCTGGGGCCGGTAGCGTCTCTGCTTCTGCCCAGGAAACCACATGCAGGGTACCACTTTTGAATAGTTGTCATCACGCTTCTGCTCCCAAATCTTCCAAAGAGCCGAAGTATTATGTTCCAACTTTTTAAAGCCCACTTCGTTTCATGCTGGATCGGTCAGAGTGTACATGAATGGTTCCAAGTCGCAGGATGGGGTCGATTTCCAAGTGGTATCCCCTCTGTTGGAATTCAGCGGTGCTCTACCAGGAACGCGACTGTCATTACGACTTGTTATAATACATTATTCGGTACAGGAGATAACCCGACATGCCAGGTTTGGATAACGGATTTTGATCTATAGCGACTCACAAAGCGCACTGATTGCTCTCGGGGCATTGGAATCTAAACACACCCTGGTTCACACTATCCGTGACGCATCGGTTGCCTCGAGCTTGGCGGATTTCTAGATTATCTTCTGTTTGGTTCCTGCACATGTGGTAAGTGCGGAGAAAGAGCGCGCAGATGAGGGCGCCAAAGACTCCGCCGGGACTGGGCGATCAGAAGTGCATTTCTCTTTTCCTCACCCCAATTATACGGCAGGGATTAAAAATGCTCACGGGGCTGCTTGGAAAAGAAGGAAGATGGCTTAGAGTGCCATTGGGCCGGGACTTTTGCCGGCATAGACCTACCCTCCAATGCAGCGACAGCTTCATGTTGTCTTCGAATTTGAAACACTCGTAGGACGCACCGCCATTTGATGGAACGTTACCCTGCACCATACTGCGAAAACTGCATTTTTCAGTGGACAGTTATTCATATTCTTGTTGGAGGTCCCAGCCTTAGTGATCCTCGTGCACGTTACCTTTCCCGCTCCTGGGACCAGTGGGGTCGCTACAGTTTGTCCCTTGTACTCGGGACGAGTTCATGCACACAGATTTCTGGACTATCTGACTTTTGGGAGGCTGGACTCCTCCATTTTATTTTATTCACTTTGGTGTCGGTCACATGTTGCTGTACACGCGGGAGGCGAGCCTCTCTCCTACGTCAGAGCGCCATTCTTTCTTCCTCTTTTTCCTCTTATTTTATCCTTTGATTTCTTTTGTTTTGTTTGCTTTGTTTGTTCTTTTTATTTTGGGGGCCTTTTGAACGTTTATTTGTTTTTAATCTTGCCTAACATTAAGTCGTGAAAGAATTGCGGCGACTTATGCCCAACAGGGCAGTCGCCAGGTAGGCAATAATAATAAAAAAGTCGGCGCTCGCAGCAGTTATGGACTTCACAGTATACACTGCCACTCGGCTAAGAACCCATGAGAAGGCCATCACCTATTATTATACCCCAGCGCTAGCTGTCCCTTGCATGACGTGCAGTCTACCCAGGCTCCAGATGAAAAAGGTTGACCTTAGTACAAAGTCAGGGCAGACAAAAGGGTTTGGAGATAAATCGCAAAAAAAATGTTAGCGATGAGAGGGAGCGAGGGAGAAAAGCACCAACAGCTTCCCCATTCCCCATTAAAGAGTTCAAGTAAACACTGTGACAGGGCTTTCCTAATTTGCACCCAGGCCGGGGGGATGTCCGGCTCCTCTAGGTACCAAATGTAACAGGCTGAATGAAGTATCTCCCTACGCCCTACCTAATGAGAGCATTGAAACAAATACATCGGCTAAAAATGAAACAGCCAACGAGGGCAAAGGAAAAATATTTTAATCTACAGTATACCATTATTTAAGCTTTCAAAGTTGTGCAATTAATTCTAACATTTAAGGTGTCCACCCCGGTTGCGTTCATGGTTAGTTCTAGCACCTGTGCAGCGACACCCACCCACCAGATGTTGCCCAGTGATTCGGTCGATCCCAAGAGGCCGCAACTCACAAATAATCAACCAGGGAATCAAGGAAGGCGACAGCGTGGATTTTCTAATAAATGTTACTAATCGTCGACACAACGGCCAAGATCTGATGATCTGTAGTAGCAGACCTTTCTCTTCTGAGACAGCATGGGATAGTTGGTCAGCCCCTTAAGCCTAGAAAAGGGGTTGAAAGCATAGTCGTAAAAAAAGGAAAGCTGAGAGAGAACTAAAAGGAGGCGCAACAACTTCCCATGGCCGCGACATAGTGTTCAAGTCAACCCGATTGACGAGACTTCCCTAATTTGCGCTCGGACCAGGTGGACGTGCGGCTACCCCAGGTTCCATGTGTAACAGGCTACACAATGTACCCTCATGCGTGGCTAACCTGTGTAGACTGCTTAGCACATTCTAAACAATGGATTAGTCCTGGGGGAAAAAGAATAGTTGAGCCGAAACAAGGGCCTCATCCATGGAAGATTCACTTGAGTGTTTGTTGGGATATGAATGGCATAATCCACTTTGAACTTCTTAACTTAAATTAATATATTAGCAAGAAGATTCACTGTGCTAAGTTAGACCATTTAGATGCAGCACTTGAATAAAAAAAGGACAACATTAATAAAGAGAAGAAGAGTGCTCTGTCATCAAAACACCGCGCGACATCATATCGACAGATACTGTACAAAAGTTTATCAATTCCGAATAGGAACTATTGAGTGACCTTCCACACTCACCCAAATTATCCCCATCAGTTTAAAATCCTTTAAGAGTTCAGCAAATAGCCTGAAGATAATGAAGATGTCAACAACAGAAGAGATTGAAACAACCGCAAAGAACATTTTATAAATCAAATTTAAAGCTTTGGGCTAACATGGTATTTAAAAGTTAGTAGAAAGATAGAGGTTAGTAGTATGAACGTGCAAATAACATTACTTTCTAAATTAATAAATATAAATAACTTCAAAGAGTTGTTTGATTTTTATCCATAAAATAATAAGTATAAAAATGCCGCATTACTTATGAGATGAAGTAATAATACTTTACCACATTGTCTGATTGTTTCGAGAGAATATTTTGACTAAGGAATTGTGTTAACACAAGACCAAATTAATTAAAGCCAAAACTGTGAAAGCTAGACTACTTGCATAGTGTTCTGTAACTAGAACTGTATGCAAAAAAATAGCATGGCAAAATTACAAAACAAAATCAAATTTTAACTTTCTCAACTGGATTGAATAAAAACTCGAGTAATTATTGCAATCTACCTATACAAATAAGAAAATTAAGCTTCTATTTCTACTTAAACTTGACATCTATGAATCTTAGGACTTTTCCCCAATACTGTTTGTTATAGGCCAAATCTTGTTGTTTCTTTGAACTGTCACTGGAATCACTGCAGAAATTACACTACTCCGTCTTCTTTATGAGCTTCTTATATAAAGTTTCCTTGGAGATATGGATATAGGGTTTTCGCCTTAAGAACTTCCAAAATTAACTTATTTTAAGACTATAAAAGTCTTCAAAGGATCGATTAAGTTCTGATATTAACCGGGTAGGTGATAAAATGGGATATGAGGGAAATATTTGTGTTGTAAACACACTAAAAATACAACAGGATTTTCACAGCTTGATCCAAGGCATTAACTCTGAAGTCATAATCATAAGAAGGGGACGACATCTGGTGAAAGTAAAAAATCTTTGCTCTCAAAATTGGGAGATAAAATTAAAGAAAGGATGAAAAAGACCACCAAAAGGAAAGGATAGGAGAGAAAATCTTAAAAAGAAGGGCAAATATGGAAACAGAGTGGCCATTAAAATCAGCTTGATATTTTTCTCGCTAAGCGAAAACTCTTTTGGTGCAAACAAAGAAAAAAATTAGTCTGAATTATTTCTCCTGTAGAAGTCAACTGTGTGTTCCAGAGGGTGAGGGATAGTAATTTGACCTTGTATTCTTATCATTCTTATCACACATTTTTTCTTTTGTTCTTACATTTGATTTTTTTTTCTCGTTTGCCCGTACTATGATCTAATTAAATTAATGACTAATTAGAAGGAAATACAATTATTTTCCCACCATCTGGGGATAGGGTGGAATAGATAATTTGAAACTGGAATGGAACAATACACAAAGGAAACAAACTACACTAGGTTACCCATAACCATGTTCCCAAGGTAATTACCTCCGCCAATAGAGTTTGGTGGAGGTTATGTGATCACTCGTGTATACTTGCCTGTCGTTGCCCTTTGTAGAAGTTATCCCCAAAGGTTATTTAAGGATTTAGATGAAATCTGGTGTAAGGTTGGGCCTTTAGCCAAGGAAGGGCTGATAAGATTTTTATAGATCCAAATCTGTATACGGATTCTGGATCACTTATTTTCTTTCTTTAATATTGTGAGTTGGGAAATTTTCCCTTTTTCAACATCGTAAAGAAATAAGTTAATCAAACTGAAAAAATACCCAGCGATGGAGAAATGATGCTGTTCTAGCAACATGCAGAATTTTATCTAGATTCGGATCAGGATCCGTGAGATCAAAATAAATATTTTTAGGGTCAATCTTGACAGATTCGCAGTACAGTAATGGACAGTGGTAGAAAGATAGGACTGCGACTACTGTGCAGCTGAAATAGGTTAGTGTTAGTTTGTTTAAACAGATTTTGTCTATCCATTAAAGGTGAAAAGTTTTATCCTTCCGAATACGAGATTCCGGAGCTGCCATTTTGGAACAGATAAGATGTTTTACTCATAATTCACAAACTAGTGAAGATAGACATATGATTCCGAATGCGAGAGGTTGGTTTCTATAAGGGAAGGAATTATATGGTGTTACTTAATTTGGCCTACGGATGGTCCGCAGTAGAGATTCGGATTCATTTCCGTCATTAATGAAAATCATTATTTTGTTCTTGATAACTCACGAATGCTAATGATAATAAGCATGCAATTCCAAATTCTAAGTAAAAGTTTCCAAGCTCGAGGAATTATATGATATTATTTAATTTCTGTCTGAGGCAGAGTTAGAATATGGTGTGCAAATATTAGAGAATTTTATTATTATATTATTAAGATGATCCTTAGGTTTAAAGCTAAATATGTCTAGAATTATAAATTTAATGGTTGTTCTTTCAAAATGTAATACTAAATTTTGTATGAATTCTTGGAGTTCATCTGTTTATACTTTATAGGGAATAAAAATTTAAGGGTATTATCGTTTTTTAAATTAGTGATGCTGTGGCTCTGATGAACACTATTTTGAGGTTTGGTCTTGGGTTCGTCTTGAAACTAGTTCAGGATTGTTCGAAGTTTAGTGACACTGGGGTTGGCAGAGGTATGCGCTTTCTGAGATGTTTTCTACTTCAATTATGTGGAAGACAACTTCAAGTGAATTTTGTGTTGTTCTATATATTGAACCTTGTCATTTACCTTATATCACTCATATTTTTTTGTTTAAATATTTATCGAGTTAACTAAAAAAACAGCCAAAATGACGAAACAATCTAAAGGCTAAGACGTCTAGCTCGTGCTGGGTGCAGAAAAGAAAAAAGCAGTCTGCCCTAACTGTGAAGGCACCCGCTGGGCAATTGACTTTAGAGAGGGGTGTTATGAAGCCATAACTGACTCTTCTATTTGCCTATTCTGTGAGATTAGAGAAGAACACAAGAAGGAAACGGACAAACTAAGAGCCGAATTAAAGAGTTACCGTAGTACCTCAACTGCCATCAATGTACCAGCAAATATTCCTTTCGAGGGATTTACTAATTTAGAAAAGAAGGTCTCTTATTTGCAGGAATTTGTAGAGAGGTATGTAACTGTGGGTCAATGCATGACCCAACCCAAGAAGGAAAAAATGATACCTGATACCCCCCAGCTCGCAAAGGAGAAGAAGGTACCATCCTTGCCCCCAAATAACAAGCAGAACACCCAGCACCATAACAATAATAGTAATAATAATAATCCTAAAAACACTAGCTCATTCCAACAGGTTACAAACGGTGCAAAACCCCAGCAGAAAAAGTTCCTCCCCATTAAAACTTTCAATTTCTCTTAGGTTTTAGCTGAAGAGGGTGTGACCTAAGTTGAATCCGCTATTGTGGGGGACACTATAGTAAGAGATCAACCTGACACCTTTTGTAGATTGAATCCTAAATGACGCAAACGTTTTTGCCTACCGGGGGCGTGCATTGAGGACATAGCAAATTCCTCTTGACTCTCTCTTTCAGGAGGTCAAGAAAGACACAGTACTTGTCCTGCACGTAGGAACAAACAATTTGCTTACCACCAGATCCAAAGAACTGCTAGATAAATATAAGAAAATCATCAAGTCAGTTTAAAGAAAACCAAATAATTTTATTATCTCAGGCATTCTCCCACGGAGCAAAGGCAAAGATAGTTTTTTTAGTAGAGTCCACTACACAAATAATTGACTCCAGATGCAGGCGTTGAATTTGTAAAATTCTGGACTGACTTTTATAATAAAAAATAACTTTTTTCTAGACGGATCCACCTCAAAACTATGGGTTAAACAAGGTTGTAACGATTATTTACTGAGGCAATCACAAATTTTCAGATACTAAACAGATTTCACGCAATAAAATAATAAGTAATTCTTCCCATTCTAGCAATCATTAA
Source organism: Ceratothoa steindachneri (assembly GCA_963969495.1). Lineage (NCBI taxonomy): Eukaryota > Metazoa > Arthropoda > Malacostraca > Isopoda > Cymothoidae > Ceratothoa > Ceratothoa steindachneri. Next base: position 2,813,708 of record OZ018338.1, on the reverse strand, counting down.
TTAAGATCTAGGAAAAGCGTGAGGGCACCCATTCGTAACACCTTGAAGGTTTTCTATGTCAACGCTCGTAGCATTCGTAACCAATTTTCAGGTTTAGAGGAAATTGCGCTAACAGATAATTACGACATAATCAGCATAACAGAATCGTGGTTAAATATCGAAAACAGAGACTTCCTAACAAAATAGAAACAACGGGGATACAAAATATTACAGAAAAGTCGAATTCATAAAATGAGAGTTGGTTTCCTATTCTATATCAAAGAAAATCTCAACCCGATCCAATCATGAAAGCCACAAATCGCAAACGTTGAGACTTCGTACATAGCGGGTGGCCCAAAAGTTACTTCACATTTTAAAAAATTAATAACACAAAAACTAATTAATTTATAAAAGTTAGTGATATATAAAATAAAAGAGGAGATCTTGGCTTTTTATTATTTAAATATAATATCCTTCAAATGTTCTCCATTATTGTTAAAACAAAGGCGGATTCTTTGCATCATATTTTACATGATATTTTCCAAAACATCAGGAGTGATTTTGTCAATTTCTTCAATGATGTTTTGTTTCGATTCTTGGTGGCCAAGAAACGTCACCTAAACGTGAAATTAACCGACCAGGGAAGGCTGCTCTTATTTTTGCCATGGTATCTCTCGCTGTGTGTGGTGTCGCCCCATCTTGTGAAACCACATATCGTGCATATCCAAATCTTCCAGTTCTGGCAATAACTAATCTTGTATCATTTCTCTGTAAGTGTCCCCTGTTACTCTCACTGTTTTTCCGTCAGCATCCTCGAAGAAGTAGGGACCAATGATTCTCGAACTGGTTATGCCGCACATGACCATAACTTTCTGTGCATGAAGAGGCTGCTCGTGAATTATCCTGAGGTTTTCAGCACAAAAGAATCTGCAATTTTGTTTATTAACGTATTCAGTAATGTGAAAATGGGCTTCATCGGACATGATTAGGTGCGAGGTAAAAGTCGGATCATTTGTTAGTCCTAAAATTGCACTGCAAAGTTTATTCTTTTTTGATGGTCTGCGATATTTAATTGTTGAGTTATTTGAATTTTGTATGGATGAAGTTTCAATTCTTTAGTTAGGATGCGTTGCAATGATGTTCGAGAAATTCCTAGTTAACTGGAACGTATCCTAGTTGACGTTTGCGGCTGTTGCTTAACACTGGTTAACGCACGCTGAATGACACCTGCATTTCGCACAGATCTCGGTCTATCAGAGCGTTCTTTATCACCTGTAGACCCGGATTCTCTGAACCTTGATACCATTGCATGAAGGCAATGCCTCGAGGGACTATTTCGTTGATTAAATGCTGTTCTAAAGTCCCTCTGCACAGTAACAATTGATCCATCATGTTTTAAATAAGTAGTCACAATTCTTGCTCGTTGTTCTTTGCTGTATCTTGCCATTCTGGGTTAATAATTAGTCGGGTATTATTGTGTATTATATTCTTTATATAGGTATTATAGATACACAATAAAAATGTTAAGTAACTTTTGTACCACAATAAAACCCCAAGATCTCCTCTTCCATTTTATATATTATCCACTTTTATAACTTAATTAGTTTTTGTGTTATTAATTTTTTAAAATGTGAAGTAACTTTTGGGCCACCCGTTACTTCTTAAAAATAAGTAAAGGATAAAAATAGTGCTGGCCCTAATATTGAGACCTCCAGCTCAGCCAGTGCAAACCGACTGCGATAACTATGAACAAATCAGCAAAATAAGTAACACGCATGATACTGTAATTTTGGGCGATTTTAATTTACCAGTATCAAAATGGCGAAAAACGCTATCCGCTCATTATGGACATAAATTCTATACTAACTTGCAAGAAATTTCAATAACTCAGTTTGTACTACGACCTACTCGCAGAAATAACACACTCGACCTAATTTTTGTAACAAAAAAAGATTTGATACAGGATATTAATGTCAAAGAGGAATTTAGTAATAGCGACCATCGTGCAATCATATTTAGTATAAATTTCACTAGAAGCTATATAATTAGTAGCAAGTAAAAAGTCCCCGACCTTTGAAATGCGAATTTTATTAATCTCATAGCAAACTTTTTGCAAAAAGACTGGAATAGTTTGCGTGACATTAAGGATATAAACGCTAAATCGACATTTTTTACTAGTTCATTCTTCGAAGCAGCGAAAGAATTTATACCCTTAAAAAATCGAGGTTCACCACACAAAAATAAACCTAATTAGTGGAGTAGTGAGATAGCTAAGTGTTTATGCCATAAGAGGAACGCCCATAACAGATTAAAAATCTCTGAAGATGAGGCAGAGCGCACCAAGTATACAGACTTAGGACGCAAATCCAAAAGGTTAATAAAACAGAGTAAAAAGTTCTTGGAATCACATGTGGCGAATCAAAGTAAAACCAACTCAAAAGAGTTCAATAGTTACATAAGACAAAAGAGAGGAACAACTTCATCTATCAGACCGCTAACTGATGAACACAGAGCGAATGAGCTGTATCTTAAACACATTCTTTACATCAGTGTTTACTACAGAAGATCTTAGTGATATACCAACACCGGCAGCTGTCCAAATAGGTAACAATGAGGCATTAAGTAGTATCAGCGTTACAGAAAGAGACGTATCGTGATGCATTGAGATAGCCTTCAGCGCCCAATTGCAAGGCGGAGTAGAGCCAAAAAGGAACCTCACAAATGACCACTACGTTGACTCTATTGAAATTGAGCACACAAATCAAACACTAAAATAATATGCCATATTGTAAAAATAAACTAAAGTAGAACAAAGCAAATACTTGTAAATAATGTTAAATCGCAATAATATGTATCAATGCAAAATAGAATATGTTGTAATAAGGCAAGCAAAATCGTTGGGGTTCCCACGCAAATGTACAAACATACACGCATTAGGAAACAGATGTGAGACAAAGGTCTGGAGATAGATAACGGAGGCAGTGGAAAACAGCTGGACACACAAAGAACAGAGTCCAATCTCACCAGCCAAAGTTTAAATGAACCTGTGAAACTACGAAATCAATCTTGTTATAGATGTAGGCTTGATAAGCCCGGTCAGGTGGCCAAAATACAGATACTCTTTTGATGCATACCTGCCTACACTGAATATGCACACACTCTTTGACTTCGCCCAACAGTATAAGTAGAGAACACAAACACATACTTATGACCCTATAAGCTCCGCCCCACGTCTAGATTAAGAGAAGAGAAGTCACGCCTCCTTAATTGGAGTTGTATAAATAGATGGGCTGAAACATTTTTATGATTATTATTCATTCGTCATTATTCTCATTCTGATTTGTTTATTATTAACATCGCGCGTCCGTTCCTCGTCTTCAATCTAGCCGTCCATAGTCCTAACAATCTGATGCAGAAGGACTTACAAGAAACACGAAACATTAACACTGATAGTAAGCCCATAGTCGTGAACGCACAAACAAACCTATGAAAACTCAACTATTTCGCTTGCCCGAACTGAGGTAGCCCTACGCCGTAATTAAAACCTACGAAACCGCCATTAACCGCCTTAACCGCCTTGGTCAGACACCCATACACTGGTAAATCATCGTCACTCCAAAACTGGCGATCATCTATAAGCAGAAAACCTATATATTTAATGCTGGCGGAGCAGCATCTCGGCCAGAGAATGTGGAGAAAGCGGTCCCGAAAGATTCCAGCACGGAATCGGGGTCAGAGATTGCGGTCCCGTTTTTTGGAAAACGGGAGTGTGTGTGTGGGGGAGGGAAGGGGGGGGGGGTCTGAGAGAACATGCCACGAATCCTTTTGACTCACTTCTATGCCTCTGTAGGTATCCGGTGAAATGAAAACACTTGGCGGCAGGTCTCGTCCGCATATGGAAGTATCATAGTCCTTTTTTTTGTATATATTATGTTTTTCCTATTAGAGTACTAAGTGCCATGCTGCTTTGCGGTCCGTGAAAATTCAAATATTTTGTTTAGCCTGTTACTGCAGACTTTGTTTCGGTGGCCTTCGTGTACGCATATGGTGTCTCCTTGGATCTCTTATTTTTTTAAGGTTATCCCTCGAAATTATTCTTTAACTTATTTTTTATGTTTATCTGCTGCTGTTTAATGTACTTATTTATGAATGTCTTTCGTATGCGTGTGTAACTCGATGGATGTGATATTTATAAATGGACTCTCCCTCCTCATGTGCCCTGAGCTCTTTGATTCAGTTCTCACAAGAAAAAGCTGGGTAAAGATGATGCAGGGTTGGCCACTATCAAGGGATGACTCACGGTGCACTTGATGATGGTTTGGGGGCGACTTAACGACCGGTACCAGGGGTGCTTCCTCTTGGAGGTTTGGATATCAAAGATGCTTCCGGCATAGACAGAGACGGTTGTTTTTCTGTTTTGGTTCTGGCCGAACATCAAGGTATGGGGTTGTAGCTCTCTAAGTGTTGCATCCCTAGCCATTACTAACACCTTCTGACGCTATTTTCAGCAGCGGGCTATCCTTTGGATCTACTTTTTCTGGTGGTTCAAATTTTGCCTAATTCATTGATGGCATATTTGACAAGAGGTTATTCGGCAAAACTTTGTCACAAGGGAATCATAGCGTCGAAAAGGGAGAGCTTAGGCAAGTTTTAGGTGGTCATGAAATCCTTTCAATTCTTTTTTTTTAATAATCTCTCTTTTACAAACGCCAGTACACCAAAATATTTCCTTAAAGGAACAAATATTAGTTGTTATGCCCTTCTCGGTTCAGAAACTATTAAACAAAATAAACTAATTATATGGCATGCAAGTTTATTCAGACGAATAATTGGCCGTCCTGAGTAATGCTCCCGATGAAAAAGAAATCATGAATATACAGTATCAGTAGAAGAGAATAAAAAGATTAAAATAGACGATTCGGACCCTTGTCCCACCCGTTCTTACCCCTATTTGTGGCAGGAAGAGAAGTGACCACCGGTCCCCTCACCCCCGCTATCTTCCACTAGGTCGAGCTAGGCAGAGGGGATGAAGGTTCGACGTCGGGGGTCGTAGATGAGAGCGAAGGGAAGGAAGAGATGAAAGATGGTTAAAAGAAAGTATAGTAGGAGAGAAGAAGTTGATTGAAGTTGACCTCCTTTTTCTTATATGGCATTGGAGGATAGGATTGAATACTTCAGTTGTTTGGAGTCTAATGATTAAAGACTAATAGGAAAGACCTGTTGTTTTGTCCATTTCCATTTTATTCTTCTATTCTGTTGCTCTACTGGAATGTAATTGCAACTTCTTTATAGTTGTCGGGACAACCGGTTAATCTCTGTAGACTTTTGTTCTTCTCTCATTGTGTCCTGTAGCATTTATGCCACGGTGTGATTTTTTTTGCGTTGAGTTACTGCTTAGATGTGAATGTATGACTATGGTGTCTGAAACAAAATGCCTAGTTTTCATGTATTGTTTCTGCGTTTATTGATTGTTTGAAGACCTTAAGTCATTCCTCATTACTAACCGTGATCGCTGCTTTCACGTGGTTTTTCCTATTTCACTCTGATTTTCGCCACTTCACTTGTGTCACTCACTCTGATTCATTAAATTGACTTTGTATTTTACGTCATTTCACTTTTATCACTATTTCCAAACAATTTCAATGTCACCTATAATATGCTAATTGGTTGCACTATTTTTTCACTTATAGTTGGTTATTTACATTAATGAGTCCTGTTCTGGTAGTCACTATTGTGGTTACTTTTTTATGGACTTGATAGAGGTAGTCTTTATCGGTTTGAGTATTTATTTTTGGTATTTTTCATTGTTAAGTTGATCTCCTTAAAAGCCTATGACTTCTTGGATCTTGTTTATTCTTTTAAGTGTACAATGGTGCTTTCACTATTCCTTTTAGATTTTTTCAGCTGTGGAATTTAAAGTTGAAAGGAGCGTTTATCTGCGTGAGTTGATCTTTTTCCAAATTTCCACTCTTCTTCTTATGGCAATGTTGAGCAGTTCGATCTTCGTTTCTTGATTCAGCGCTCATTGGGTTCTTCTCTACATCCTTCATTTTTTGGTTAAAAATTAGATATCTATCTTTGAATTTTTGGAGTTCCAGTTTCTTTGACGTTGATAAACTGTTTCGGGAGATGAAAAGATAGATTCCGAATAACGATTTTATTTTAATTTTGAAATAAGAGGTGAAGTATATTGAAAAAAGATTCGAAAACAAGTGGCAAAAATGGAAGAAAGTATCAGGTTTCATAGAGTTGCTCACACGCCAGGGGTTCTGTTAACTCTCGATTTTCGTGAGGTCTTAGGTTAAATAACGACTTTTTGTTTGTGTTTTCTTAGTTTTCTTTATTTATGGTTTAGTTATTTGTTTTACTTTTTCGTCTTTGTCTTTTACTTTGATGGCTCTTTCTGTCCTTTGATTTTCTTTTATCGTTTGAAAGTTGTAGAGTTTTAGGACAATAGCTTCATGATTGTGGGAGCTGCATTCTTTTAGAAGACAACGCCCTAAATAGTGTCCTCGTCGTGTTCCGAAGAATATCTCCACTTGTAGATTCCGCTATCAATTCTGTCAAGGATCTTCTCTTCATTCCTGTCTTCGGGGAAATTATTTTGCCGTTTGGTACAATTTTTTAGGTTTCTCTCATCTGCTGCTAGGACTGTTGGATTTGCCTTTCTCATAATTGCGTCCAACATTTCGATTTATTCATGGATCTTGCCGAGCTCCTGGACTTCGGGGGATTTATTTCTTCTTGACTTGCCACTCCTTTGGTTGGTCTTCTTAGTCTTTGATTATATTTTACAACATTTGTCGCCTGCTGCTTATTGGTTGTTTCTTTTTGTATCTCTTCTTTTTTTCTTTATTTGTGGGGGCATGGAGATTTTCTTTCCTTTTCCTCTTCGCTTTCGTCTTTGTTTCGTGGCGGGTCTTTTCGTCGTTTCCTTCATCTTGGGTTGTACTTCTTGTATTTGATCTGTTTTTTTCGTCTTTATTGATTGGCCATTTATAATTTAGACTATCTTTCTTGTGGGTAGGGGGGGGGGGGCTAAGACAAAATGGTGTCTACTCGAACTTTTTTTTTTTAGCAGCCCGTTGCACTGCACAACGAAACTTCTGGGGCTACGATGTTGTGGATGTGAAGGTACTTTGGTATTGCAAAAGTTAGTCGTTATGTTAAAAATTATATTCAAATATTTTCAAAAGGATAAATTAGACATAAATAGTGAACAACGCCGCATAGAAAAAAACAAACAAGAAAACTGAAAAATTACATTTAGAAAAAGATAGAAGATTGGAAAAAGTAAAACAATACCAAACAAAGGTAAAAGAGGCAATATTACAGTTAAAGGAAGCAAGCAGTTAAAGAGAGCAATGGTGGAGCGAGTTATCAGGAAGAATGTTTCGGTCAAGCTTTGGATGATTATTGCTGTTTATTTTTATTTATTTTATTAAGGCAACCATCTTACGATTTCCAGCACGAGCATAAGTCGCCGCAATCAATTTAGACTATTAATAGACTACATCAAAATACATACAAAAAGACAAAACAAAACAATGCACACGCAAGAAAATCAAACAAACGAGAAAAAAAACATAAAAAGAAACAGAACAAAAGCAACAAGAAGAAGGATGCCCAACAAGAAGAATTATGTGCCGTGTGGAGGCTCGGTCTCCCAAGGCAACTGTGCAGGCGCCCCAAATCAATGAGAGTTAAATAATATAGAGAAGGTTGGCCTACTCCATAGAGTTAATGAGTCCACGTCTCTTCGAATGAATCTGTCCTGAGTACCAGGGACAAGCGATACCAACCTCGCTCGTCCCTGTACAGGGACAGGTAACGTGCGCGAAGATCATCTAGACTGAGACATTCAGAAAGAATGTGGCGAACAGTCTGAGGGAAGATGCAGTTCTCGTAATAAGGTGCAGGAGAACGTTCTATCATATCGACAGTGTTCTGCGGGTGTGCCCAATACGAAGACGATAGAAAGCGAACTGAAGCCGCAGCAGCATTTGTGGGTACGTCCGCAGGAACAGTCACGGGCCGATGGCCCGCAAATATAGGTTACTGACGGCCTTTTCCCATCTTCTTTGCCAGGCAGCTCGGATGGCTAACCTTAATCTTGCCATATAGTCAATGTGAGGAAGATCAGAACGATGGTCAGCTCGCACAGTCCTCGCAAGCTGCTTCGGAACCTCTTCAGAACGCTCATTTCCTGCAATTCTTACATTTCCAAGAACCTAGCTAAAGAAAATTTTGACATCCTTCGTGCTCGCGGCAACCGTAGAACACGTATACCTCGAACAATAAGTATATGCTTCCAATGCCATGAAAGCACTTATGGTGGTTTTTAAGTCGCTATAAATAACAATCTAGTCCTCGAAATAAACACAGTGCGTTAACTACAGTACCGAGCAGTGCATTGCAACTGACTCTTCTTGGTAAAGTCCCGCTGACCTCAGGGGATAGGACTTGGAATCCGAGCCACTCCAGGGACATGGTACAATCCCTGCAAACTGTCATGGATCCAGCGCGACGCGAATTATGATGCTAAAATGTCCTACGCAATACTACCAGTGCTGTGTAAGATTTGGCATTTGCAACCTGCACGCACTGTTTCAGGGATCCTTTCAAGAGCGAATGGGAAGTAGAGTATGAGTGCGGCTCGAGGCAACCCCTGTTTTCTAATCACACGTTCGCCCTTAACTACTCTTTGGTCGGCTAGCTCTTCAGTGATATCTTATAAGCAAATGTCCACCAGTTGCTCTGCAAAAACATCCTTTCACAAAGCTCGTACAGTGTGATGTCACATGTACAGGTTCTTTTCATCTCATCCGAGGGCATATCATAGTGGGACGGGTCAGTCGTAGCCTGGTCTCCTGCTGAAACGGTAGGTGGTAAATTTCATAACTAAAGTGTTCTAAACGTCGACAGGATGGCCAAGGTTATAATATCTGTTTTTGCAGACCCAGAGACGAGACCACAGACTTATAGTTGGCATGGCCGACAACAAGGCATAAAATCCCGGCCGTTATAAGTATTATAGCCTTATGCACACGAGAACGACTGCAGTGAGGTGGTCAGCCCATTAAACGCAGGGAAGGGTTTATTGGGGCAAAAGGCTTATCCCATTAATTGCACTCCAACACCCAGGATCCACCAAATCCTGGTCTTTTGCGACCTCCAGCCGTTAAAGGGAGTGTCTATAGAGGTTCCAAAGTCTCTTTTCTTACACAACATGAGGTAGCTGTTCAGGTCCTTAAATCTAGACAAAGAGTTAAGAAGATAGTCGTAGACGGTTAAGGCATTTAAGGTTAAAGTTATGTTCAAATACCTGGCGCAGTTTGCATATACATTAGGCCCAAACCCTAAGTAGGACTCGCTTGAAGCGCCTACAAAGAGTCCAGAACAAGGCGTCTCTGTATGGAAATAAACACAGAAAGCGAGATCAAATACCCCAAAGAGAACACCACCAAAGAGCCGCCTCGACACCTATCAATCTGGTGACCCAAAGTTTGGCCAAAGGAACTTGGAACATGATCCTGAATGAAACGGCACCCGAACTTGCGGAGGGTCTAAACATCCCAGCGGATAAGAGGGCTAAAGTGACCAGGAAGAGGGAATTTCCCAGCTCGAGACAATGCTCAGAGGAGCAGTTGGCACCGTGGGGTTCACATAAAAAACCACCCTGAACAAACAAATACACACACTATATATTAACAAATAATCTCACAAACATGAATGAATGTGTTGAATGAAAGCTATATAAATGTATATATTTTATTATAACAAGTAAAAAAATAATAAAAAAAATAGTATAGTAGAATTAGATTCTTGAATAACTACATATAGCATTACTTTTAATTTTTTTTTATCTCTCTTAAAATTAGTATAATATTAAGGAAATACATAAAAAAGTATATATATATATATATATATATATATATATATATATATATATATATATATATATATATATATATATATATATAAGAATAGTTAAATTAATTAAATAAATAAATAGAATAATTTTAATAGTTCAAACAAAAAATATATCTCAAAACTTAGCAAAAAGTAAATATTTATATAAGAATGTGTAAATTAATTAAATAAATATATAGAATAATTTTAATGATTCAAACAAAAATTTATTTCAAAACTTAAGAAAAAAAAAAAGAAAAAAAAGGTTGCAAAATAAGTATAAAAGAAAAGCTTGAATGCGTTAAAAGACAAAATAAGGTTGACACAAAAATACAAGTTACAGGATTGAAGGTCATGGACAAAGAAAAAGAAATCTAAATAAATGATAAGCGTAGCCCTCACTACCAGGGCAAACCCTATATACTCTCTTCACCCTCAATCTATCATCTCATCTTCTACACCATTTTTATTTTCTTAACGATTATTCATCATTCATTCATTCATTCATGTAATATAGATACACTACGTGTGATAGACATTGCTATTCGACTTTTGATTGTATCGTTGTTGATGGACCTTCACCATGTCCCCTTGAAGTAGGAACTGAATATTGCGAAAAGGAAAATATCCATCCCAAGTAAAATTGCCGAGCAATGGGAAAACACTTTCTCTAGCCTGAAATTATGGAAGATATGTACGCGTTATCGATTTCATGAGCGGATCTAATAAAGACTGGCAACAATCCTCGGTGTCATTGTTTTCTTCTATATAATGTAGTCTAGTGGCCATAAATACCGGTACTCCTGAAATTATCACTAAATCTCGAATTATTATATAAAATTCTTATCAAAATCGTGAGAACTGACCCGGTTTAAATGCGGAAGTTCGATCTTTATGTTTTCTTATATGGTGTGATTTTGGAGGAAAAATAATAGCTAAAATTAATATATAAAATTCCCTCGTTAATATCCTAAACAGGCAACGATATAATACCCTTTTTGAACAAATTCCATTAACATTAGGGAAGATGAGTCATATTGTGGCAGGTATAGTTGAACGCAGACTTGGTGGCCCAGTCAGGGTGCCTGATGAGGTTAAAGTGACCGCAGCCGCCTATTACAATATCTTGAAAGAGGTCTTGAATCCCAGGCTAGATGACATACCGTTGTCACTTGTAAAGACTAGTTTTCATGAAAGAAAATGCTCCATTCCACTCTTCCAGGGCCATCCAAGCATTCCTAGGCTCTTACGGCATACAAGGGGACAAGTTGATGGTGTAGCCGATAACCTTTCCGTATCTCAACCGAATAGAAAATTAGTGGTCCATCATTAAACAAGATATTTATGCAATGAACGTCATTTTTTGTCTAAAGAAGTCTTATGGGTGACCATCGAAGTTGCAGCAGAGGCAGTCCAACCAGCTACCATTAAGAAATTGAGAGATTCCATTCATGATAGGGTTTTTGAAGTCATCCGTCAAAATAGCAATCATGTACGCAAATAATTGATTATATCCATCAATTCTGTATTATAATTATGGTTTTATGTTAAATATATACGCAATGTATGCTTAATGTGTATAATTATCCTTCGTTTTCTCCAAAATATGTCTAGATGTGATATCTTCTTTCAAAGCTTTTAACGTGGTTCACTCCCAAAACGACGAATCTGAAATAAATATTCAAGGATGTAACACACCATAATTAAAACAAAACATTACTGTATGCCATATTGTGCAGACGAGTTGGGAAAAGTTCCATCAAAATTAATTCACAGAAAATCGAAAAATCATAACTTTTCCTACCAAGTAGTACAGTGAGGAATGCTATCAAGAGTTTTGAAGAGACAAGTATACTATAGTGTATATAACGAATAGGAGGGTCTAGAAATATTAAAAGTCACAGGATAAGTTTATCAGAAACCGACGGAGCAAACCTCTCCACCGCAACGGTGAAGAGGAGGCTAAGCGAAGCTTAGCATTACAAAAAGGACACCTCTGTTGAGACATTGTAATAGAACAAAGGGGTTCGATTAATCTAAGAAGAATCCAAATCTAGCAATCGATGAGTGGGAAAGGGTTTCTTGGACCAATGAATCAAAATTTTTAATTTGGGGTGGCAAGCGTAGTTTTTGTAAGAAGAGTTGGAGAGCAAATGGCTCCTTAGCGTATTATGTGACTCATAGCGGACGTAGTGTGGTAGCTTAGGGCTCTTTTACTGGCGATTCAGTGATTGATATTTATTAAATATCAAATAATTTAGACCAACATGGCTATCATTCAATTTTAGAGTGACATTATATCTCATCAGGAACCCGTCTTATCGGTCACAACTTTATTTTGCAGCATGACAATGATCCTAAGTGAACGGTTAGAATGTTACGTATATATTTATTAAATAAAGCACAGGAACAACAGCTTACAATCATGGATTGAACACCTCCCTATGGTAACCTATCGAGCACCTGTGAGGTTATCTGGACATACTAGTAAGCGATAAACAACAAACAAGTGCACAAAAGCCGTGGGACTATTTGTTTAAATGTTCGAATGAAATTCCACCAGAATATTTGATTTCCTTGGTAAATAGGATGCCAAGAATATGCCCAGCATTTATCAAAAAAAATGAGCAATCATATTTTCACTAAAAAATTAATGTTATTGTTCTGTAAATCAATCTCGTGTTATGTTCATGTTTCAATTAAATTTAATCTATAATTACTGTTTAATCTACATTCATTTTTTCGTGCTCACTTTTGGGTTATTTAAAAGAATTGGCAGGTAGTCTATGTTTAAATGAAAGTATTTGTCAATACCAGCCTTGCTAAAGTTATTTTACTGGATCTCTGTCTCTTGGATGTAGGTTAAAAAGAGAATTTAGAGGTGAGAAGTAATCTCTGAATACGTTTCCATCTCTCCATCTCGCAGATACAGGACTTGCAGACTAAAAAGTGGGGCATGTAAAGACAAAAATATAAACAAAAAACGATGGACTACGTAAAAACAGAAGTGGAGCAGGATATAATAAACAAGAGAAATTTTAGCCCAATACAGAGAAAATATAAAAAGAGTAATAGGCGCAACATCAATGGAAAAAGGCAAGTGTGACCTTAAGTGTAAAAGGCAATTAATTCTCTGGAGAGATTGCAACGACAGATTTCAAAGGAGATTCAGAGCAAGGAAGTTTTCTTCCACATTTTTTAGTTGGAAAAAATGCTGAGAAACAACATATCGGAATTTGAGGTAGAGTAAAACAACCGTCGATGGCATTTCCCCCCCTAGAATTTAAAGCGAAATACCAACGTGAGCGAATCCCGCGGAATTTTATGAAAAAAGTGGTGAAATTAGAGAAAGCGAAAACGAGTAGAAGACAGCCGCAGCTCATCCTGCAATCATTGAGGTCTGAAGAGAGCATAATTCTCCAGATGACAGCCACAGCAAAGTCGCCAATGCTACCCCTAACATCCATCTGCGGATCAGATAAGGAAAAGAAAGATGAGGACACTAGAAGGGGGGGGCCAAGGGAGTGGGGGTCAACCTCTCCTCCCTCGCCCACGACCCGGACCAGGGATGTGGACGAAAGCTAGTCGGTGACTAGGCTGAATGCCCCAATGGCCGCAGAGAATCTGCACTATGAATTCCCACACATTTTCACTTCCCCAAATTCAACCATACAACCATCTTTTCAAGATCTTTCCCATAATACCCTCGTTAATTTTTCCTGTCTTTAAAAAAAAAACTAACGTCCCTAAACTTATCACAAATTCGCATCCGTCCTTAAAAATTAAAGGCTTTTCTCCCCCTCACGACTGGGGCCAAATCTGCGTTTGAGCGCATTTCAAATCCGTCCCCACACGAGCGTAATCAATAAGAGCAATCCCCCCATCCCCGACCCCCAAAGGCATAACAGACTCCTTTCCAACTTCCGCCTCCATTCCTCGAAGGGATAAATGTTGCGCGCCCCGCCCTCCAATGGAATCGCGTGGAGGCTGCAGAACCTTGAAAAGTACTTTTTTAAATAGGTCGCTCCTACCATGTCAAGGTCATCCCTATTCTACTACGACGCACGCTTCAGTGCAGTGGCACACATTCGGGGAGAAACTGGGTCAAGGTTAGGTCCTTACTAGTGAGGCAGAGAAAAGGAGAAGAATGGTCTTGAAAAAGGGCCATTAGGGCAATGATTTGAGGATGGAAATTCGATAGGGTTGAATTTTACGAATCCATTATTTTGTATTAATTAAGGGGTGAAAAGTGCAGGTATCGTGCATTTCTTTCAGAGGTAAAGGGTGGCGTTTAGGGCGTTGTTTACATAGGAATTGACCTCCTTTTCCTAGCGCACTACACCTACCTTAGTGCGGATAGTTTAAGGTGAGATCAGAACTACGGGTCGTTGGAAAATATGCCAGGCGCCCTGATGTCTACCTGACACATTGGTACTCATCCGGTGACTAAACACCGAAGAAAGTAGGAGTGAAATAATATACATACAAAGACTTACAACTTGAAATAAATATCAACTTTTATAGTAAACCGGCATTACACAAGGTCTGCTGACCAAAAAGTCGCGTGTTCTCACTTATTCTGATTTATGACTTTACGACCTTCAAAACTTTCAATAATTTTCAGAGTAACTTTGGTAGGACCTTGGAAGTTCTATCATTCGAAAGAGAATGTAGAACAACATAAGGGCTACAAATTTCGTTAGAATCGGCTAACCTTGGGAGTACTTTCGCAATTATATCATTCGAAAGAGAATATAAAACAACCTGAGAGTTACGAATTTCGTTTGAATCGGCCGAATAGTTACAATTCTATTACAAAAAAAAAGCATAGTGAGATGTAGAGTTGCCCGCGACTAAAAAGCATTTCACAGCTAACGAAAATCTTCACAAACATAACCTTCCGGGCTTTAAATAAAGGAATATACTATAACTTCGCATAGAAGATATACAACCACAACAGCTCGCCAAACCTGCCCCAAACATTTTCTGCCTTCAGCATCCATATATGAGATGGTAATGTTTGTTAATTATCCATACGATTTCTGTATCTGGTGTCTCAATTAATAACATTCCCTTTGCCCAGTAGCTTCGAAATCAAAGATTCCAACTAGTTTCTTGGACATTATGAACTCAGATCTCTCACTATCGCGGGGTGGAAATATCTAATATATTTATTTCCCTTTTGGAAAATTCACGATAGAAAAAAACTCACTCTTTTTCAACAACGAGGAAAAGCAACACATGTTATAATAGCAAAAGAGAAATGAAATAAAAAAGGAGAAAAGATAAGATGTGTTCCTACATCAGTAGCAAAGGGGAAGTTTTAGGAAAGATTTTTGTAAGAGAGGTCTGTTAGAAGGTAAAAGCTAAATAAAGTGAAAATGTATGAAAGGTAGAACGTGTACGCAACGTAAGAAAAAGGCTATTTGAAAATACTCTGAGCCACAATCCAAAGATTCTCTTTATCATATATATAATCACCAACGTATCTACAATTATCTATACACAAGAAAAGATCTGAAAAAACACATGACTTATGGGCCAACTCCGTCTGGAAGGCGGAGTTGATCAACACGGTGGGGCTGGGGTAGACCTTAGCCGGGAGCAACTTAGTAGTGGCTGGCATCTCCTCAGTTTCATCCAGCAGACCCTCAATTGGGAGAATTGCGAAAGGTACTAGTTGCCAACGGGAAATCACTACGATGGATCGATTCCATCATCGAAGTAAACTTTCGGTTTTGGAAGAATGCCTGGGACCCTTAGTCAAACCTTGATCAAATGCGAAATTCTTTTTACTGTTAAGGAAGTTTTACCTAAAAATGTAGCAACGAACTTCAAGAGTAGCTACCCTCAAAATAATTGTGCGTGATACGGTGTGTTAGAACAGCAGCCTTAGAAGGTACCTCTCAGTTCATAAGATATTTAGTTTAGATTGAATCCTTCCAAGAGTTATAATGTATATATTTAAAATCACCTCCAAAATACGAGAGATTGTTCTACCATTTCTCTCATTCCATCAACAAGGACGCAAACGCATACAAGCGTGCATCATATATGTACTTATATATATATATATATCATAAGTAAATTTAAATCTATTTTCTTCATACGTACGCAAATAGTGATCTGGAGGAACATATGCACCATAGGTTCAAAGTGAATCAGTTAATTTGGGGCCAGAAAACTTCATGGACTACAGAGCATGAAGAAGAAAAAAAGAGAGCAAATACAATTATGGTAAGATATATAAATTCTTTCAAATGACTAATTTTAGTGATAATTGTACGGACTAACGTCTCCATCCCAATATCGAAGAAACTTGATTACAAATACTTTATATATACTCGTATATGTATATATATATATATATATATATATATATATATATATATATATATATATATATATATATATATATATATATATATATATACTGTTTCACTCAATAACGAGTAAATTAAATGTACAAGAAAAACACTATTATTAGAACGGGACTAGTTTCAAAATGTAGCTCCTCATATCAGCTTCAGCCGAACTTTAAGAGTAGCTAAGAAAATTGACAAAAAAAATGAAATACGAGAATATACGAGGTGTCCCAGAAAAAAAGTTAACCGTATTTTGAATTAGTGTAACTCAAAACCTATTGGAGATCTTCGAGTTCTGTAAAATAAAACAAATTTACCAACTATTTATCTGTCAATTCTGGAAATTTCATCAAATTTCCTTTTACGGTATTGATACACTAATGGGTTTAGTGGAGGCTATCAAAATTATGTTTGCGCAAGGAAGTAAAATAATGAAACTTAGAACTTTAAAATTAACAAATATATTTAAATCTATTTTTAACAAAAACACCTCTTCATATGGGTAATACAATTTCATTTTTTAATTTTCTAAGTATCATTTCCTTTCACATGTCTTCCATTTCTTTCCAAGCACAGTTGCGCCTTTGATCGCATTTATTCAACAACTTTTTTGATTAACTTGTGATTTTCCTTAAGTCTATTGACTTCACGTGTGATACTATCTCTTAACTGGTTGATGCTTTGTGGTAGAGTAGAATACACTTTATTCTTTAGATATCCCCATAAGAAATAATCGCACGGTATTAAGTCAGGGGATCTTGAGAGCCATTCAATTGCATGATTTAGCGTGACAATGCGGTTGTCAAACGTTTCTCTTAGTTTTGTTCTTACAACAAGCTGTCTATGAGCTGGTGCACCGTCCTGAATCCACCAAATTCTAGTGAATTGATTGCCGTGAATCTGGCGGAGTTCCGGGAAGATCCTTTCGTTGATCATGCTCAGGTAGGCAGCACCATTCAAGTTATTCTCGTAAAACAATGGGCCGACAAGATAGCCATATTCCAATCCATAGAGACACTTTCTGCTGACAAATACGTGTGTCAAAGTTGAATGCTTTGGGGGTGGTTTAGCGGCGCATATTGCCGAATGTTATGCCTCGTCAACAATCACACTGTTGTCCAAAAAACGAGCAAGTTTATGGGGAGGCCATTCGACAAATTGTCTACGACACGGAAAATCAGTTTCAAAAAGCTGGTATATTGTATGCATCTTATAGGGATGCCATTTTAAGTCATGTTTAATAATGCGGTTAAATGATGACTTTGACATTTGTAACCCATTCTTTCTGACTGATACATGTGAATTTTTAAGAAGTGTCATCTGAACATTTTCGATATTTTTTGTTGTTCTTATGGTTCTCATACGACTCGAACGACCTTCATTTAGATTTAAGCATCTTCCTTCATGTCGGTATTTGCGAACGTTTTTCCAAATTCTAGGCTTGCTTGGTAGGTGCCTAGCTGGAAAACGTTGTTTGAATGAATCTTGTACTTGTTTAATACTGCAATATGCCACATAGATAAGTGGTGCGTGGACTTTCCGGGGAGGTGTTTTTCGAAATGCCATCCGGCCAGTTCCTGCCCCGACTGTATTTTAAACGGCCAAATCAAGGAGCTAAAAGAAACATGCAGGGTTTCCGAGGAAAGATCCAGGAAGTTGGAGGAAAAAATAAGCAGCCTCGAATTAGAACACGCCGGACTGATTCGCAGGCTTGAGGTCAGAATAGCAGAGCTAACGTCAAGCTCTGTACTAAACACTGCATCTGCAGTATTACCCCCAGAGCTAGGTCCGCATGCTATGGATAAACCCTCAAAGAAAAAGAAAACGAAGGGAAAGAAACAGGAAGAAGAGAAAGTTGAAACAGAAGATAAAGTAGAAGCTGAAAAAGAGAAAGTTGAAGCAGAGGAAGAAAAGAGAAAAACAGAAGAGTATGTAACAAAGGAAGATAGGGGGAAGATATGAATAAGAAAAAGAAGAACAAGAAAAATAAGATGGAGAAGAAAGAGGGAACCAAGAGTTCGCTTCCACAAGGAAAGCCTCAAACCTCTGCACGGAAATGCCTGAGGGTTACCCTTGTGGGCGATTCCTAAGCACAAGGTTTGCAGCCCCTGCTAGCGGTCCGCCTTCGCACTAGTGTGGAGGTATGCTGCCAGCCAGGACGGGGAAACCACCACATCAGGGTGGAGGCTGAGAAATCTCAGATCTCCGAGAATTCAGTCGTTGCCCTGATGGTGAGTGGGAATGACCTCTACCTCCGAGGAGGCAAAGTAGGCCCCAGCGAGAAAATTCTCAACACGGTCATGGGAGCCGTGGATGACTGTGGATTGAGAACTCGCAAACGGGTCTCTGTAGGGATGCTCCCAAGAAGAGGTCCTAGCCGGACAGCTCACTCTAGGAACGTGACCCTGAACCAGCGCTTGTCCGACCTCTGTACGGTGGAAGGGGTCTTCTTTCTGAACCCTTACTGCACCTTTTACGGTCGAAACGACCTTTACCAAAGGGACGGAGTGCACCTTTTATTCAAGGGAAAGGCTGTACTCTGTAACTTAATCCAGGATGTCGTAGAGCGGACGCAGAGGAGCGTCCAACCCAGAGTGAAGGCGGACATAAGACAGTATGTCCGTGTCACTCCTGGAACGACGTTCTTAGATGTGGCAAAGAGGGGTACTGCCACACAAAAGAAGCCGGAAAACGGAAGAGCGTAGGGAGTCCTACACTGGGGGACTCCCTAAAAGTTTTTCTGTTCAACGCGAGGTCAATCAGGAATAAGTTCTTGAGCTCCGTGGCCTCGTAGCAACAGAGAAACCTGAGATGGTGGCCATAACGGAGACGTGGATTAAAACCTCAGGCCGAGATTTTAAAGGTGAATTCACGATTCCCGGTTACCAGCTCTTCCAGAAAGATAGGCCAGACAGAGAGGGTGGCGGTGTGATGTTGTATGTCAAGGATACTCTCAACTCGACGGATTGCAACATCGTATCCGACCATGAACTACTAGGTGCTGACCTAGAGATAGGTCCTGCCAAATACAGGACCCTGGTGCTTTATAGACCTCCTGTCCAACTTGTTGAAAAGGGCAGAGATCTGTACCAGCTACTAGGAGAACTTGTCGAAGACAGAGTGTGTATCGTCATGGGTGATTTCAACACACAAGTTGACTGGGAAACCAGAGAACCCTGTGGCGAGAACGCACTACTCCTGGAGTTCACGAACGAGTTCCTCACTCAATGGGTGAGAGAGCCAACGAGAGGAGACAATATCCTCGACTTGGTTTTCACCTCTGAGGATGACATCGTTAAGGACCAATCTGTTAGCGAAGAGCTCGGTGGCAGTGACCACCGACTAATTAGATTTGTAGTTAAAGTCCCCAAGGCAGAGCCTGCAACTAGTAAATCAAGGAAACTCGATTTGAGAAGAGCAGGGTTTGCAGGTTTACGCGCGGGACTGACTGACGCGAGGCTAGAAGAGTGCGAGGCTGTTGAAGACTCTTGGAACAGTTTCAAAACCACATTCATGAGTCTTCATTCGCGTTTTATCCCTCTGAAATGCCCCCGTTGGTCCTTTGTTCAACCAAAGTGGTTTAATTGAGAAATCGGCCAACTGCTTAGGGAGATAAGAAATGTGTACCGGCAATCGAAGATCTCGGGTGACTTTGACGAATACCGGAGGCTAGCCAGGAGAGTGAAGTCCAGCATAAGAGCGGCTAAGTAATTTGAAGAACTCCAAGTGGCGAGACTGTGAAAATAGAATGCCAAGGAGTTCTTTGTATATGTAAACAGACATAAACCAATCCGTCGAACGATTGGCCCTTTGAGGAATGAGGAGGGGACATTAAAGTATTCAGATGCAGAAAATGCTAACCTCCTCAACGATTACTTCTCTTCAGTGTTTACTGAAGAATGTGGTCCCATTTCCCAGCCGACGGATTCCTACTCGGGGGGAAAAGCTGGAGGCAATGGAATTCACCAAAGGAGAAATAAAGAAAAAGATCACTGACCTAAAGACGAATAAGTCCCCTGGACCGGACGGGTTTCTACCTAAAGTGTTGAAGGAAGTGTGCGATGAAGTATCACGACATCTGTGCGCTATCTTTAACATGTCAATCCGGACCAAATGCGTTCCTAGAGACTGGCGTGAGGCGGAGGTGACTCCTATCTTCAAGAAAGGAGACCGTAACCAACCGTCGAACTACCGACCTATCAGCCTGACTTCGATAGTCGGTAAACTCATGGAAAGCATCATGGTGGACAAAGTGACGTCGTATTTAGAGTCAAACCTGCTACTGAGGAGTTCCCAGCACGGCTTCCGAAGTCAACTGTCATGCCTGACGAACCTTGTGGAATTCTTCCACTTCGTTTTCAGTGAGCACGATCGGGACAAGGCGGTGGATGTGGTCTACCTAGACTTTTAGAAAGCCTTTGATAAGGTACCACACTGCCGCCTTCTCCGCAAAGTGCGAGCGCTTGGCATAGATGGAAAGGTAGCCGGCTGGATCGAGAACTGGCTAAGTGGCAGACGGCAACGGGTGGTGGTGAATGGACAGTCTTCTGAGTGGGTGCCCGTTACTAGCGGGGTGCCTCAAGGTTCTGTCCTGGGACCACTACTATTCATCATCTACTTCAACGACATGGAAATACTGCCCGCCTGCATGAAGATCTTGGGAAGATTGGGGAGTGGTCGGACACGTGACAAATGCCTTTTAACGTGAACAAATGCAAAGTGATGCATATCGGCCACAGAAACCCCCAATCTCAGTATATCCTTAAGGGCACTGCTCTTGACTCGAGTGACACTGAGAAGGACTTGGGTGTAACAATCACTAGTGACCTCAAATTCTCGAAACAGTGCATTGAGGCGGAGAAAAAGACCCAAAGGATGCTAGGCTATATTAAGCGCCAGTTTGGTTATCGGAACCAGGAGATTGTACTGTGCCTGTACAACTCACTTGTCCGACCGCACCTATAGTATGCCGTACAATTTTGGAGTCCTTCATTGCGAAAGGACATCGCGAGATTGAAACGCGTACAAGCCTGGGCAACCAAGCTGATTCCCTCTATCCGACATAAAAGTTATGAGGATAGACTAAGGGAATTAGATCTGTTCTCTCTGGGAACCCGTAGACTGCGTGGTCAGCTCATCAAAGTCTTCAAAATACTTCGAGGGTTCGACAATGTTGACTACCGGGATATTTTCACACTGAGTGAGAACAGAACGCGCAATCACGGCTTCAAACTTGAACTGAAGCGTTACAACCGCAATCTGTGTGGAAATTTTTTCACTTATAGTATCTGCGGTATGTGGAACGCACTTCCAGTGGAAGTTGTCAACAGTGAATCTGTTGACCAGTTCAAGTCAAGACTAGACAAAGTCTTGAAAAGTGGCCGTTTAGGGACGCAAAACAATTGAGCAGCCATGTGCCTGTTCAATTGCTAGTCCAAAGGTACCCTCCTTGAATGGACCGTAAGGTCTCCTAGGGTACTTACTTTCCTTGTTACTCCTTGTTACTACAAATACGCGTTGATCTTTTGTTAACTGCATGATTAAAAAGGTTCTATGGAAGTAAACTTTGACACAGAAACGCTTTCATTTGCTTAGTAAGCAATAATGACGAGACCATACCACAGTCGGTCGGAGACGGACGTGTAAGATTTTACTCCTGAGCTATTGCTGTTCTGCTGGTATTTTGCCTAATTTCGTGACTGGGAGGTTGAGAGTGAAGACTTGATCATCGCTGCGAGGATTGAAGAATACCAACATTCGAATTTTGAAATATTTAACTCAGTTTTTCTTTGTAAATAACTAACTAACCGGCGTATGTTTTTATGGCGGGAGCTAAGGTAGGAGACAATGATTTGGATAAACCAAGGGACGTGTGTGGCCACTGTAATGAAAAGTGTACTACAAAGGGAAGGGAAAACGATGGTATATTATTTGATTACTGTGGTTTTTGGGTACATGCTAAATGTGATGGTATGTCTACTGAGTACTATAAAATGTTTACTAAGTTAGCAGAGGGAGTTAAGAACCTACAATACTTTTGTTCCCTCAATCATTGTAATATAGTGTCTAAAGAAATTCTAAAACAGTTAGGCCCTATTAGACAAAAAATTGAAGAGAATTCACAGAGAATCTTAGTTCTTGAAGATAAAGTGAGAAGGAATTAAGAAGAGTTGGAAAACAAGGTTAATGAGGAAATACAAAATACTGTCACCGAAACCATTGAGGATAAAGTAAGAATTGTCTGGGAGACTAAGAAAGATAGGTCAGCCAGGGCAAAAAATGTACTGCTAGCCAATGTACCCGAATCGGAAGCCACAGTGGGTGAGCAAAGGAAAAAATATGATGAACAGGTTATATCAAGTTTGTTTACCGATACTCTGGGAATTGACTCAATCGATATTAATAGTAAAATTGTATCAGGACAACCAGGAGAGTACCGCACATAGGGTATTGAGAGCTGCCCCTAAACTGGGGGAATATGCTGAGGAAAAGATAAGAAATATCCAGATTTTCAGAGATATGAATCAGGAGGAGAGAAACAGAAGGAAAATCCTGGTCAATAACATGAAACAAAAGAATGAAGATCTCAAACAACAGAGTATTAAGGACAGTAAGTGGATTATTAGGGGTAACAAGCTGGTTAAAGTGAAAGTGAATCCAAATGCCTTTCTAAGAAGGAATTTTAAGATACCCACACCACCCTTAAATGTATGTATACTAACACTGATGGAGTTTTAAATAAATCAAGTGAACTGCAGGTGCTGATTGATGAAATTAAACCAGATATTGTATGTCTAACAGAAACTAAATTGAGTGATCATCATAATTCAGAACTTTTGATGTTGATAATTATACTGTATTCAGAAAATACAGAGTAAATCAAGCAGCGCCTGGTGGTGGTGTGGTAGTGTTAGTGAATAAAATGTTAGTATCTTCAAGTAGCAATGTGAATTTTTGAATAACCATGCTTATACTGAAGCGGTTTGGTGTGAAGTTAAATGTCAGAATAAGGGCGTGTTAGTTGGGACAATATACAGACCCCCAGCTTCAGTAAAAGAGAAGAATAACCTTCTCTGTGACCTTATAAGGGTAAGTGATGATTATAACAATGAATCTCAGGTGTTTATTTGTGGTGATTTTAATTTTAAGGAGATAAACTGGGAAAACCATGAAATATCTAGTGTTGACCAGATTCTGAATGCAAGAAATTTTTTTGATAGTGTTAATGATGTGTTCTTACAACAACCTGTTTTGGAAGTCACTCACAATTTAGAAGAAAACAATCCATCAAGGCTTGATCTCATTTTTACCAGAGATTCTCATGACATTACAGGTTTAGAATTGCTTCCCCCCTTAGGGAAAAGTCATCATGATGTGATTGCATGTGATCTCTTACTGGACACGGGTAAGGAAGAGGTAGATAGTAGCCAGAATCCTAGATATAATTTTCATAAAGCTAACTATGTTGGAATGAAAAGACAGTTAGCAGAAATTAACTGGATTGAACTCTTTAGAGAAAAGGAAGTTGAAGAAATGTATAAATTATTAGTCAGGATATTATGTGATCTCATAGATAAGTATGTGCCAAAGATATTATGTAAGGTTGGAAAAAGAAAAGCTAAGTGGATGACAAAAGAAGTGTTAAACCAAATTAGGGAGAAAGAAAGGGCATGGAAACGGCTTAAAGCTAGGAAGACATCAATGAGAGATGAGGAATACAGAAGGGTCAGAAACCTAACTACAATTGTGATTAGACAGGCAAAAAAAGCTTTTATAAAGAAATTATGTGAGGACATAAAAGTAAACCCTAAGCATTTCTGGAGTTTTGTGAGGAGTCAAACCACCATAAAAGAAAAGGTCCTTAAAGTGAGGAATCAAAATGGTGAAATAACAGAAACAGACTTAGAAACTGCTAATGAAATGAATATAGCATTTCAAGGTGTGTTCATACAGGAGGATGTATTGAATATACCAGCATTTGACGTTGGATATTATGGGCCAGTAATTGAAGACATTGATGTGGATATGTATGAGATTATGGAACTACTGAAAAAAGCTAATGGTAATAAAACAAAGGGTCCGGATGGAATTTATCAGAAGCTCTTGAGCGAATGTCACAATGAACTGGCCTTACCAGTTTTAATTATTATCAAGAAATCACTTGATTCAGGAAGGGTACCGGCTCTTTGGATTCTTGGATCTTTGTGTCCAATCTATAAAAAGGGTGATATTCATGACCCTCTAAATTACAGATCAGTATCCCTGACCTGTGTACTTTCTAAAATGTGTGAAAAACTGATAAGAAAAGTTGTAGTTAAGCATCTAGAAGATAATGAATTGATTTATGATGGCTATCATGGGTTTAGAGCAAAGAGAAGCACACTTACAAACTTATTGACATATATGGAGACCTTGACATTAGCACTGGATAATCAAATACGAGTTGATGTAAACTATCTTGACTGTAGGAAAGCGTTTGATACAGTGCCACATGAGAGACTATTAAGTAAGTTGGAGGCATATGGGATAAGAGGTAAAATTTTACATTGGATTAAGGCATTTTTAACTGGAAGGGAACAGTATGTGGAGATAAGAGGGACCAAGTCTGATAAACTGAGGGTAACTTCAGGAGTACCACAGGGTTCCGTTTTTGGTCCTGTACTATTTCTTATTTACATTAATGACCTAGTGAATGAATTGGAATGTCCAGTATTGCTTTTTTCTGATGATGCAAAAAATTTTAATGAAATTAGATCACAAGAAGACATTGAATCAATGCAGAGGGACTTGAAAAAACTTGAAAATTGGAGTGTTAAATGGTTGCGGGACTTTAATGACGATAAATGTGTCACCATGCACATTGGTCACAGAAATCCACATAAAAACTATGATTTCAATAGAAAGCAACTTAAGGAATCAAATGTAGAAAATGATTTAGGAGTTTATGTTCAGCTAACCTAAAGCCTTCACATCATGTTAATGTGGTAGCAGAGAAAGCCAACCGGATGGTGGGGCTGATTAAGGGACATTTTCCTGAAATTGATTTAGATCTTGTCATAGTTTATATTGTGCGCTTGTTAGGCCACACCTTGAATATGCTGTCCAGAGCTGGTCACCGTACTACAAAAAGGACATACTTGGACTTGAAAAAATCCAAAGGCGTATAACTAAGCTTTTTCCAGAATTGAGGGATCTTGAATACGAAGAAAGATGTGAGCGAATGGGTCTCACTACACTTGAGAAGAGGAGACGAAGAGGTGATTTAATAGAAACTTATAAAATCCTAAATGGATTGGAGGATATTGACTATAAGCTCTTCTTCGAGTACTCTGAGACCAACACACGTTCAAATACTTAGAAACTAAAGAAAAGAGGTCATTGGAGAACTTAAGCTAGAGCTAACTCCTTTAGTGTCAGAGTAGTTAATAGTTGGAATGCGCTGCCAGAAGAAGTAGTAAATGCAGCAACTATTGGCTTGTTCAAGTCAAGGGTGGACAATTGTGATTATTGATTGTTATTATTGATGTTATATATGAATAGCAAAATAAATTTTGATATATTTTTACATATTGATATGGAACTATATTTTAGTATTAAAAGGAGATTATATTCTAATGAATTTATTTTTGAGTGAACAATTTAAATTTTGTATTAAGTGTTTTGTGCGTCTACTCATCGTTGGAGTCGAGACGGGAGAAATACAAGACAGTCTCTTAACCTCCCATGTTATTGAAATTGGTAAGCATGAAATAGGTAAGCGTGGCTGAAAAACCACTGTAAAATGGCCTAGGCTATGCTTGAAGAATCGCACAGTGACTTAGGCTTCCTAGGCTCCCTATGCTTCTCTTGAAAGTGCACGGTGGCCTAGCCTTCGTTTCATTATTTTACTTCCTTGCGAAAACATATTTTTGATAGCCTCCACTAAACCCATTAGTGTATCAATATCATAAAAGGAAATTTAATGAAATTTCCAGAATAGACAGAAAAATAGTTGGTAAATAAAATTTTTTGGCAAGACCAAAAATTCTCCAATAGTTTTTGAGTTATGCTAATTCAAAGTACGGTTAACTTTTTTCTGGGACACCCGGTATAATAACAGGCAACTGACATTATTCTGGGGGTGTTAGCATTAGGTGAGACATAAGGAGTGCATTTATGCTGCCCTTCAGATAAATTAAAATTTGGAATTTCTTTAATTAATGAGGTTTCGATAATGGTAAGTTATTTGGGCGCTATAGAAATCTATTATATGATTAGCGTTTTTTTACATGGTTAAAAATACTTGAAGTATTGCTTTCTCTACGAATAAACCTCCAATGTTCTTATATGCGTTTGTTTAATTTTAATGACCTTCCGGTCTCACACATAGAAAGAGCGGCAATTTAGGCTTTACAAGGGATTAAATTGATGCCTGCATCTTTATTTGGCGATTTTGGCTTAGTGGAAGGCAAAGATTTTCTGATAGTTGAAAGATATTTAAAAGTGGTTCAGTTGGGAAACACAATGGAATTTAGTCCTTTAAGCAAGGGGAATATGGTAGAGATAAGTAATACTTTTTACCTGCAAGATTTCTTTGTTGAGGACGGTAGACTATGCCCTAGCTTTAGATAGGCTTTCATTTATACAATGCAGTGGATATTTTAAATCAATGAACATACTCGTTCATGTTATGAAGGTGATTTTATCTTGTAAAAAACACGGGTCACAAATTCGAAAGGCTCTTAAATGCATAGATATTACGATTGCTTTTTTATTACAGCATCGTGACATTAGTTAAAAGTGAATATAGGAATTAGAATTACTAAGTTCACAGTATACAGTAAAAAATGTTATATCATTAATTTCTAAGACCTTTACATCAAGTAAAGGTAAGCAATCGTCCTTTTCCCATTCAACTTTGAATTTTATAGTGGGATGGAGGTTGTTAAGCTTGTTCAAAAAATTATCAAAAGAATCTATTTGGTTTAATGGCCATGTGGAAAGCAATTAGTCTACATACCTATACCATACCAAATTTTGATTGGGTTTAATAGTCGTGAGTAGGGAAGTTTCAAAATGTTTCCTGAACAGGTTACAAAGAACGGGGGACAATGGGTTAACCATACTAAGGCTATATTTTGGTCGGAAAAATCCCATGTGGCTGTTGAATACATTATCCGTTACACACAGTTTAACTAATTTAACAATTTTTGTTTTGGGTAATAGGAGGTTTAATTTGGGGTTATCTAAGGCATTTACTAACACTCGAAAAGCTTTATCAATAGGGACGTTGGTAAAAAGGCTATCTACATTGAAACTGACTAGGCGACTATATTTTATAGCGATTTTTCTAAATTTCTCAATAAAGTCGAAGGAATGAAGTATTTGGGAAGAAAACGTTAATCCAACTGCCTCAGAGAGAATAGACGCTAACCTTTCGGAGAGTTTGTAAGCATGTGGGCCAATGTTCGAGATAATCGGAAGGAGCTGTGGCGTGGTACACCCCTCTATACCATACACTACTCCTATATCATGTGGGGCGTGACTTAATTACTTACTGTAACGCGAGCCGTTTAAGGACTGTTTGCAGGGATTAACGACCGACTAGGAGCTCAAACTTGAGGCGTTGGGTTTCAAATCCTTAATAATCAGACAAAGTGCATAAATGGTTGGCGAGCTTTACTTAAATAAGCCGAGAGTATCGTTCAAGTTTAGTTAAAGATGAATTAACAAAAATATAATTTTATTTACAAACATTAAAATAAGAATTAAAAAATGGCCACATGGGATTATTTAAATAGTCTCTAGAAAATTATTATGAGGAGAAATTCTCAAATAGAATTAATTGATTAGCGTTACTAGGCTCAATTCAAAAGAGGGAACTTGACAATACTAATAATGGAGGGGATTTCAGTCTTACGAGTCGGTGACTTCGAGGAAGGTCCTTCTTGCGATGAGGCGAGTGGGGAATGTTCCGATAAGGCAAGTGGAGCACGATCCGATGATGCAAGTGGGGCACAGTCCGAACCAACCTACCAATGAAGATAGCCAATCTTCAAAGTTGACGTTCGACGGGGAATGTGGGAATTCTCGTAATTCCATTGGAAGAGGAAACTTCTTTTCCTCAAACGTAATCGATGGAGATTTTCACCTGTTTGATTAAAGGAAGGGAGACTGTCGCGCAAATTCAAAGGCTTGCCGATCAGAGAAGCAACAAATGACTGGGGTAGATTCACGGCGGAGAAAGT
This sequence comes from Ceratothoa steindachneri, assembly GCA_963969495.1. NCBI lineage: Eukaryota > Metazoa > Arthropoda > Malacostraca > Isopoda > Cymothoidae > Ceratothoa > Ceratothoa steindachneri. The sequence continues at coordinate 2,785,225 of OZ018338.1, read as the reverse complement.
GTGATGAACGCTCTCGGGACTTCGACTTGAGACGAGGAGGACGACTTTGAGGTGCGTGCGGGACTCCTCGATCTCCAGTCAAAGCCGAGTATTTGTATGGGCGATTCTGAAGAAGAAGGGTTCCGGAATTTGGAGAAGGGAGTCACAAGCTCCAGACATCTTAGTCCGGAGTCGATTCATCATTTAAAATGAAGGCGCGAAACCCAACGGCTCTTTCTCGCCTCGTCGCTGAGGGGACGGGGAGGCTCGGGATAATTTCGCTGTATTGGGGGATATTTGCCCAATGCGTCCAGTGAGGCGAAAACATCTTAAATGTTTCCGAATAGCAAGTGACGCGCGTGGTCTCCGACTAAAGTGAGTAGGTCGAGGTTGTTCTTTTACAAGGTGGAATCCAGTTTTGTGAGTTTGTGACAATCCATATATACGAAGAAGGGAAGGATTAATAGTTTTGAAACGATGAAGGAGCTCAGAATTTGTTCGTTTTAAAATTTGTGTAAAAGATTTGTTGAAAGAACTCTATCATCACATAATCTCACGCCCGACCAAGAAACCATTTTTGGTTATGGCCTTTCATTTGCATTCGAATACTGTGATTCATTTTCTCTTGATCACTTAGTCTCCATTAATAAGTTTTACGAAAGAAATAATTCTGATTCTGAATTCATAAATGGTTTTGTTGCGGGAGACTTACAACAACAAGGAGTAACAACAACAAGGAAAGAAGGTACCCTAGGAGACCTTACGGTCCATTCAAAGAGGGTACCTTTGGACTAGCAATTGAGCAGGCACAAGGCTGCTCAATTGTTTTGCGTCCCTAAACGGCCACTTTTCAAGACTTTGTCTAGTCTTGACTTGAACTGGTCAACAGATTCACTGTTGACAACTTCCACTGGAAGTGCGTTCCACTTACCGCAGATACTGTAAGTGAAAAAATTTCCACACAGATTGCGGTTGTAACGCTTCAGTTCAAGTTTGAAGCCGTGATTGCGCGTTCTGTTCTCACTCAGTGTGAACATATCCCGGTAGTCAACATTGTCGAACCCTCGAAGTATTTTGAAAACTTCAAAGAGCTGACCACGCAGTCTAGGGGTTTCCAGCGAGAACAGATCTAATTCCCTTAGTCTATCCTCATAACTTTTATGTTGGATAGAGGAAATCAGCTTGGTTGCCCTGGCTTGTACGCGTTCCAATCTCGCGATGTCCTTTCGCAATGAAGGACTCCAAAATTGTACGGCATACTCTAGGTGCGGTCGGACAAGTGAGTTGTACAGGCACAGTACAATCTCCTGGTTCCGATAACCAAACTGGCGCTAAATATAGCCTAGCATCCTTTGGGCCTTTTTCTCCGCCTCAATGCACTGTTTCGAGAACTTGAGGTCACTAGTGATTGTTACACCCAAGTCCTTCTCAGTGTCGGTGGATTCCATAGCAGTGCCCTTAAGGATATACTGAGATTGGGGGTTTCTGTGGCCGATATGCATCACTTTGCATTTGCCCACGTTAAAAGGCATTTGCCACGTGTCCGACCACTCCCCAATCTTCCCAAGATCTTCCTGCAGGCGGGCAGTATTTCCATCCTTTGCAACGTTCATGCCAAGCTTGGTATCGTCGGCAAATTTGGAAATCTTGGCAACCATGTCACCGTCCATGTCGTTGACGTAGATGATGAATAGTAGTGGTCCCAGGACAGAACCTTGAGGCACCCCGCTAGTAACGGGCACCCACTCAGAAGACTGTCCATTCACCACCACCCGTTGCCGTCTGCCACTTAGCCAGTTCTCGATCCAGCTGGCTACCTTTCCGCCTATGCCTAGCACTTTCCGGAGAAGGCGGCGGTGTGGTACCTTATCAAAGGCTTTCTGAAAGTCTAGGTACACCACATCCACCGCCTTGTCCCGATCGTGCTCACTGAAAACGAAGTGGAAGAATTCCACAAGGTTCGTCAGGCATGACCGTTGCCTTCGGAAGCCGTGCTGGGAACTCCTCAGTAGCAGGTTTGACTCTAAATACGACGTCACTTTGTCCACCATGATGCTTTCCATGAGTTTACCGACTATCGAAGTCAGACTGATAGGTCGGTAGTTCGACGGTTGGTTACGGTCTCCTTTCTTGAAGATAGGAGTCACCTCCGCCTCACGCTAGTCTCTAGGAACGCATTTGGTCCGGATTGACATGTTAAAGATAGCGCACAGATGTCGTGATACTTCATCGCACACTTCCTTCAACACTTTAGGTAGAAACCCGTCCGGTCCAGGGGACTTATTCGTCTTTAGGTCAGCGATCTTTTTCTTTATTTCTCCTTCGGTGAAGTCCATTGCTTCCAGCTTTTCCCCCGAGTAGGAATCCGTCGGCTGGGGAATGGGACCACCCTCTTCAGTAAACACTGAAGAGAAGTAGTCGTTGAGAAGGTTAGCATTTTCTGCATCTGAATGCTTTAATGTCCCCTCCTCATTTCTCAAAGGGCCAATCGTTCGACGGATTGGTTTACGGCTGTTCACATATCCAAAAAACTCCTTGGGATTCTCTTTACAGAGTCTCGCCACTCGGAGTTCCTCAGACCGCTTAGCCGCCCTTATACTGGACTTCACTCTCCTGGCTAGCCTCCGGTATTCGTCAAAGTCACCCGAGATCTTCGATTGCCGGTACACATTTCTCTTTTCCCTAAGCAGTTGCCCGATTTCTCGATTAAACCACTTTGGTTGAACAGAAGACCGACGGGGGCATTTAAAGGGAATAAAACGCGATTGAAGACTCATGAATGTGGTTTTGAAACTGTTCCAAGAGTCTTCAACAGCATTGCACTCTTCTAGCCTCGTGTCAGTCAGTCCCGCGCGTAGACCTGCAAAGTCTGCTCTTCTCAAATCCAGTTTCCTTGATTTACTAGTTGCAGGCTCTGCCTTGGGGACTTTGACTACAAATCTAATTAGTCAGTGGTCACTGCCACCGAGCTCTTCGCCAACAGAGAGGTCCTCAACGATGTCATCCTCAGAGGTGAAAACCAAGTCGAGGATATTGTCTCCTCTCGTTGGCTCTCTCACCCATTGAGTGAGGAACTCGTTGTTCGTGAACTCCAGGAGTAGTGCGTTCTCGCCACACGGTTCTCTGGTTTCCCAGTCAACTTGTGTGTTGAAATCACCCATGACGATACACACTCTGTCTTCGACAAGTTCTCCTAGTAGCTGGTACAGATCTCTGTCCTTTTCAACGAGTTGGGCAGGAGGTCTATAAAGCACCAGGGTCCTGTATTTGGCAGGACCTATCTCTAGGTCAACACCTAGTAGTTCATGGTCGGATATGATGTTGCAATCCGTCGAGTTGAGAGTATCCTTGACATACAACATCACACCGCCACCCTCTCTGTCTGGCCTATCTTTCAGGAAGAGCTGGTAACCGGGAATCGTGAATTCGCCTTCGAAATCTCGGCTTGAGGTTTTTATCCACGACTCCGTTATGGCCACCATCTCAGGTTCCTCTGTTACTACGAGGCCACGGAGCTCAAGAAACTTATTCCTGATTGACCTCGCATTGAACAGAAGAACTTTGAGGGAGTCCCCTAGTGTAGGACTCCCTACGCTCTTCCCTTTCCCGGCTTCTCTGTTTTCGTGGTCACACCCTTTTTGACCACCTCGAAGAAGGTCGTTCCAGGAGTGACACGGGCATGCTGGCGAACGTCCGCTTTCGCTCTGTTTCGAACGCTCCTTTGGGTGCGTTTCACGACATCTTGAATTAGATTGGCGAGAAAGGCCTTCCCTTTAAAGGAGAGATGTACCCCATCCCTTTGGTAGAGGTCGTCTCTACCGATAAAGGTACGATAGGGGTCCACGAAGAAGACTCCTTCTGCCGTGCAGAGATCCGCCAACCTTTTGTTCACTGCCACGTTTCTTTCGTGAGCGGTTCGGGATGGACCTCTTCTCGGAAGCATCCCAACCACCACACGTTTGCGGGTTTTAAGTCCTATGTCGTCCACGGCTCCCATCACTGTTTGGATGGTCTTACCACTGAGGCCCACTTTACCCCCTCTGAGGTAGATGTCGTTGCCGCTCACCATCAGAGCAACAACAGAATTCTCAGAAATCTGAGCTTTCTCTGCCTCTACTCTGATGGTGTGGTTACCCCGTCCTGACAGGCAGCTTACCTTCACGCTAGTGCGAAGGCGGGCCGCTAGCAGCGGCTGCAGATCCCGTGTTTGCGAGTCACCAATGAGGGTGACCTTCGGACACTTGGTCTCTGAAGACGGGGTCTTCCCTTGTGGAAGAGGCCTCCCCTTTTCCTCTTTACTCTCCACATTCTTATCCTTCTTTTTCTTCTTCTTTATCTGTTTTTCTTCTATTTTGGGTTCTACTCTTGTTTCAACTATCACCTTTTTCTTTTTTTTCTTCGTTTCTCCTTTCTTCTTTTTCTCCTTCTCTCTCGCCTCAGCTGGCTTAGACTCAGATGATGCCGGAATGTCCGCTTCATTACCAGGGGATTCCGAAACGTCAGTGGGCGGCGCCTCTTCTAGGCATCGAACCTGAGCTATGTTAAGGGCTTCGAGCTTCTCCAACTTTCCCCCAAGGACCTTAGCTCTCTCCTCTGAGGCTCTATAGAGGTCTTTTAATTTTTCCACCTCTCGCGTCAATATGCAAGTAGTGCAGATACTTTCAGGGCTGCATTTTGAGTAGCAGCCCTCCGGAAAGTCAACGCACCACTTTTCTAACTGGCATATTGCACAGTTGTGTTTGAGACGAACGGGTCCTTTTTTTGCCTGTCATTTTGAGCGCTTTCTCTCTCACTGAAAACTCGTGACCAATCAATGATAAAAAAGGGGGGTTGGTGAGTTCTCCCTGCGTGAGTCGCTCCCACCTATCGATCGGAGAGGTTTCGGATCTTTCAGAAGGCACGCTCCATGTGCTGCTGTTCGTCCGACCGAGTCGTCAAACCTCGGCGTGCCGTGGCTCCCAACCAAGCAGCACTGACGGTCCCCGAAGGGGCCATCGATTTCTCACCAGGTGAACAACAACGAAGCACGCCCCGTACTAAACTCCTACTAGTTCCCTTCACAACGGCCAGGATCTCGGAGTAGCGTTCAATGGATATCCTGCCACACCAAGGAACTCGACCCAAGGCTTTTTATTGGCCTGGCAACCAACATGGGAACAAAGGGCCGTCAACTCGGACCAATGCTACCATAAGCACCCGTCAACGGTCACTGGGAACGGTCAATAATTACGCGCCAGGGAAGGGGTTAACGAGGAACTACCCTCACCCCATTAATCGTGCCCCAACGCCTAGGACACCTCTAGTCCTAGTCTCTCGCAACCAGTGAGCGTCGATTGGCGTTGTTTATAGAGGTTCCAAAGCCTCTCTTCTGACGCATGAGGTAGCTGCCAGGTCCTTATAGGTAGATAGAGGAAGAAAGGGAAAGAGTGACACGATAGGAGTAGGCTTTTTTTTGTTGTTTTTTCTTTTTGTATGAGTAGGAGATAGCATAAAAGTAAAAAAAGGAGAGGGATAGAGTAGAAAAAGGAAGGAATGACGCACTTAGTCTGGAACCTCGTTTCCGACCAAATCGACAAGAGAAGCCCTACCAGGGGTACCCAGAAGAGGTACACCCGCCGACATAGCTCGAAAAGTCCAAGGTCCACACAAGCTCTCTTCCCGCGACAAGGGGGCGTCACCTCTCCCTCTATGTTCGTTATCAAAAAAGAGAGAGAGAGAGATAACGAGATAATAGTGATGACGTAAAATATTTAGAAATTCCTAAGCACTTAAAGGTTGCCTTTAAATTATTTAATTCTAAAAAAAATATTGTAATTACGAAATCAGATAAAAAAAATCAGATAGTTATCCATGATAAAATTTTTATCTTCCGAAAAGTTAACTGCTTTACTTAGTGACTCAACCTCAAACCAAGATATGTATATTTATATATACAAGCGGCCATAATATAAAGGTCAGTATTAACAAGTGTATTTAAATAATTATTATAGAAGTTTAACGAAACATTGAGACTATATATTACACACATATTTAGATATATCTAATATCTATCTTTCGTGAAAATCTCAAGTGAATGGATTAATGTCGTTTGGACAGAAACAGTGAGCGCAGGTTCATTTTAGTGATGAATCGAAGTTTGATGTGATTGATTCCGATGGAGAGATGTACATCCGACGAAAATATGGCGAAAGGTTATCTCTTTCATGTGCGAAGAAGACAGTGAAATATGGAGGAGGCAGTGTAATAATATGGGGAGTGATCTCTGCTGCTGGTCCTGGTCCACTCATTCGCCTACAAGGGACTGTCAATGCGAAATCTACAAGCAGATTCTTAGACAGCATGCTCTTCCACATCTCCGATCCTCGTCAGTTCAACCTCATATCTTCGAGCACGACAACGCTCTCTGCCACACTGCGAAGAGACTCAAAGATTTCTGAGTGAATAGGGGGCTGATCTCATGGACTGACCACCTCAAAGTCCTGATCTCATCCGTATAGAAAACATTAGGAAGATTATTGAAGATGGGGTGCGAAGGAAAAATCTAGAGAACCAAGATGAACTCTGGGAATTATTGAAAAACGAATGGAACAATATTATCCCATCATTTTGCAAGAAATTAACTCAGTCCTGTGGTAACAGATGCAAGTGGGGCATTGCTATTAAAGGGATGTTCACAAATTATTAATAGTAAGGGTTTCATTTTTGTTCTTGTTTCATTTTACATTGTTTTTATAAGTGACACTTAGCTTTTGGCCGCTGCAATTTGGAAGATAGTTTGTTTATTTCCTCAGAACCTACGAAATATTTATATCATTCACTTGAAATTTTCACAAAAGATAGATATTAGATATATCTAAATATATGTTTAATATATAGTCTAAACGTTTTATTAAATTTCTATAATAAATATTTAAATACACTTGTTCTTACTGACCCTTATATTATGGCCGCTAGTATATACATATATATATATATATATATATATATATATATATATATATATATATATATATATATATATATATATATATATATATATATATATATATATATATATATATACATATTTATATATATATATATATATATATATATATATATATATATATATATATATATATATATACATATTTATATATATATATATTTATATATATATATTTATATATATATTCATATATATATTTATATATATATTTATATATATATATTTATATATATATTTATATTTATATTTATATACCTTTATTACCAAGCATTTATGAACACAAGATATAAGAAGGACGAAAAAGTTCTCAAAGTCATCATACACCGGAATGTTATACCCATCGATCAAACAAGAAAAATTAAATTAATAATTTATTACAAACCAAAGGAGCCTCGCGCCCACGTCCTAAAAAATAGCTGCCGTCCCGCAACGGGCTAATTGCAGGAGTGTAATCTCTTGTACGAATATAAATGCAACGTTGGTTACTCTGGGCATCGCACTTCCTCTTACATTGGGATGACTTCTACAGCCTTGTCTGGGCTACTAACAGCACATCGCCAAGACGGAGCCATCAAACGCCACACTGCAAAGCACTGGACGGCCCCTACCCGAGAAATGTTAAATAGAAATACAACCATCATTCTCCGGGAGAGTGATCGACAACGAATGCGCCTGCGTGAAGCCGTCACTAAATGGAAACGAAAACCCTAAATAAACATCCAGCTCCAGGCATAAACCAGTTTGCCCACCACGCGAGGTCTTAATCCCAGCCGCATTACATCATAGCCCGCCTCCCATTTACCTTGCCTGCTTTGTTGATCATTACGTCTTACGTCTTGAAAAAGTTAGAAGTTAAAGGTATATAGTTAGAATAGAGTGGATAGTAGGTGCTAAGGTCAAGTGGTGAAAGGGAATGAGTATGAGATATTATTGTTTGCTGGGTGACCAGCCATCTCTTGTTCATTCTTTATTATAGTTTTATTTCTTTTTTATTTGGTTTTTGTGCCAAGGTTCTAACACCTCTATTATCATTTGTTGTTTTATCTTGTTTCTTTTTATTTGAGTTAAGATTGCAGTGTTTTTTTTGTTGGTTTGTTTTTTTGTGATCAATTTTCTACGTAAACGTTGGTGCGGGATTGACTCCGACTATCGGTTTCCCGCTTATATAGTTCCCCTATTGTTCCTCCGTTAATTTATGGGGATCTATAATTTTCTTTTTTTCTTCTTCGCTTAGTAGTTCTAGTTTTTCCCATATCTTCGTCGCTCTTTTGTAAAGAGTTGTGTTTATTGGTTCTAAGTTAATTTCTTGGTATAGATCTTGCTGTCTAAGGTTTTCTCTTCGTCTCGTACTTGTAATTAATAATACTCCTCTGTTTTGTACCCTCTGTGTTCAAACTTCTGAGTCGAAACATTATTGTGAGATTGTTTTTTGCTAGGTTTATTCTTTCATTGATATGTTTTTTATATCCATTAGAAGTTATTTTTAGCCCGAGAACCTTGCCCTCTTCTTTGTATCTATACATATTTTCTTTGATAAGTACTCGCAATGTTTTGCATCTTCCCACTGGTACGATTATAAACTGGATTAGTTCTTTTCATAGTTATTGATATTTGCAATTTTTGCTGCAGTTATTCTAGTCATCGTGGGTGGATGCCTATATGGACTATTGGTGATTATCGAGATATCATCCACGAATTGTATGTATATAGTACTTTCAAAAATAGGCTCTGGCAAATCCCTTGTGTATATGCTATATAGTAACGGACTAAGGCATCCCCCTTGGGAGACTCCTTGATATATCTCGAATTCAGGTCCCCGGTAGTCTTCTATTTCGATATGTGCTTTGCGATCCGTTACGTAATGGCACATACATTTGGTTATAATTCTGTGAATTCCTAACCTTTTAATCTTATCTTTAAGTCCAATTCACCATACCTTGTCAACTGCTTTCTGTACGTCTCTTAGGACCAGGTCTGTGTATCTCTTTTCATATTTAGCCTTAGCGATCGCTTCGACAAGCTTGGCCAGTGCTGTTTTTGGTTCCTCTTCTTTTTCTAAACCCGCGTTGGTGTTGCGGGATTAAATTGTTATCCTCTAGATGTTGGCTGAGTCTCTTTCCAATCATTTTCTCTATGAGTTCGGCTATGGATTCAAATAAAGTTATTGGACGGAGGTTTCTGAGTTGATTCGGAGGTTTGCCTGGTTTGTGTAGAAATATTACTTTTCGTCTTTTTAGGGCATCGAGGAAGTAACCCGCGCTGATTGACGCGTTAAAAATGTCTTTAATTTTTTCTAGAAAGATATTCGGGGCTCTTATTAAATTTCCACGTGAAATCACGTAATCACCTGGGACCATTTGTTTAGTAGCGATTATAGTAGCTTTTTGTTCTTTCAAGGTTATTGGTTCCACTCCTTGCTCTTCCATATTGTAGGAGAGGCAGTGTAGTTGGGCGTTATTTCTTATCTGTTACTTTCTAAGTCTTCCACTATAGTGATCTCATTTTCGTGGTCGAAATCCATATTTTCCTCAGGGGATATGTTAAAAATCTCCCTCCAATGTTCTCTGAATGCCATCTCTATTTGTTGCGGTTCTTGTATGTCTTCTCCGTTATGATTAATGGATATCTTTGTTATCTCTTTTCTATTTTCTCTTATCATGTTGATTTTTTGCCAAAACTTCTTTGGACTTAATTCCTCGTCAATCGTCTACACTAATTGGTACCATCTGTCGCCCCTCTCTGCCAAAATTGCCACAGTTAGTTCATTTTTAATATTAAGGCAACGTCTCCTATCGCCTCTAAGTGGACCAATTTGTTATATTATATCTCTTAAGTTTTTATAGTTGTTTTCTAGTTCTGTATTTAATGGAATACAGGCATGGTGTGGTAAGGTTTTAAATGTTGTTCTCGGGATATGTAATGCATCTGCTTCGAATAGGGCCTTCATTAATTTATGGATAGCTTCATCTATTTCCTCGAGAGTAGCTTCACTTAGATCTGGTTGTTGAACTTTTTCTAGATCTTTGGCGTATCCGGCTGAAATGTTTACAACCACAATTTCATGGTTGCTTGTAGATGGTGGGCCTTTTTCTATTAGATAGTTATAGCGGAACCTAGAAGACGCGAGTACAATGTCCAGTTTTGTTGCTCTTGTTCTTCCAATATATGTCGGAAAGTCCGGATCTATTCTTTCTAGTATTCCTCTTTCCATTATTAAATCCAGATTTTTCCCTACGTTATTGAAGTTCCCGGTGTAGCCTGAGATTTTCGTGTGGGCATTCAGATCTCCCATGAAGAGGACTTGGTTATTTTGACCAAAAATATCTCGATAAAGTTGTCCATGGGTAAATATCCTCTTCTTGGGGGTTGGTATCCCGTCATAATGTGCATGTTGCCTGTTTCCGTTTTGATTTTAATAACTAGGTCGGCTTCATAGAGTTCTTTTAACATAATAAATTTAATTCTTTTTTACAGCCATAGCTACCCCATCATGGTTTACATCTGTGGTGGTTTTATATATTATTGTATAGTTATATATTTTGATGGGGGTGGTTTCGGGATTGATATTTATTTCGTTCTATATGATAATGACTTGGTCTATCTTTAGATAAGAATTATAAAGTGAATGTCTTTTTACATCCCATCCCGCCACGTTATGACATAATATTTTTAGTTTTCGTTTGATTTCCATTGTTTCGTGATATTCTATTGTTCCAGTGCCTTCACTACGTCTTCTTAAGCTCTCTTTCGCAGGAAGATTTTGTTCTTCCACAACGCTTCTTTTTTAATTCTTCCCTTTTGATATTGTAACACATTTCTTAGGTGATCTTGATACCTCCGTTTAGGATGAATCTATGTATTTATCTGGCCGAGTAAGGGACTTCAAATTCATATTTATACATTCCTTTTTTTTATTCCCAGTATGATTTCTTTTGTATTTCCTATAGGGATGGATCTATCTTCTGGAGCGTAGAATCTTAAGTTCAATCCTTTTTCTTCTTTGTTGTTTTTTGTGTCTAACATTGGGAAATCTTGTTTACTGTTTCTTCCTCTTCCGCCGTTTCTCCTTTTTGTTGGGTTTCTGAGTAGCTATCAATGTTCGTTGGTTGTTCCACATCCATTCTTTCTTCTGGTGTTTGGCTTGTCATCTGTCTGATACTTTTATCCCTTAGTAATCCCTGGTTTATGCTTTTGATCTGACTTGGGGATTCTATTTCGTCAGTTCTTGTTTGAGTTCCTGATTTAGGTGGTTTAAATTGTATGTTTAGGACGTCAGCTGGAGATGGGTTCTCTGGAGACCACAGTGGCTCCAGGCCATTATTGCTTAGCTTTTTGTTTAGTTCAATTGAGTATGTGCTTGGGTTAGCAACATTCATTCCATGTGCGTGTAGAATACACACTAGTATATTTAATGATTTTTCTTGTTTAAGCTCTTTGAAGTTTTAGCTGGTTGAAGTTGCTCAGATGTGGCTTTGGCTACCTTTGCATATGTTAGGTTCCTCTTCTCTTCTGCCTCTTTCGTCTTCTCATTCTTTTTTCTTCCAATGAATTCTTTCTTTATTGGGCAAGCCATTGCCATTGTACGATGGCTCCCTCCACAGTTTATCTTGGAGCTCTTGCAATATCTCTAGGTATGTGTGTTAGAGCTGCATTCAGAGCACTTCTTTACCTCTTTTTTTTCGGACAATCCCTTGTTATGTGTTGGTCTAGTGCAAAGCAGTTGAGGCACGTCAAGACATTGATGAATTCATGGCTGCTTATCTGCTCCGGTGTTATTTTTAAATTAAACGCTAGTAGCCCGTTCTCCTTAGCTTTGCGAGCCATACCTGTCTCTCTGAATATCACCTTAAAGGCATGAGTATATTCGTTATTTGTAAGTCTATTTTTTAATTTCACCAGTTTTTTTATTCGTGCCCATTCTTGGCGTTGTTCAATTTCCTCTTGAATTTCTAAGGTCGTATGATCCCTTATCCAGGGGTCTATTTGCCCGCAGTAAATAGCTTTTTGAGATTCTATTTGAGGCGGGACTTTGGCCTCTAGCCCTTTAGTCTTAAGATTGTTGTTGCTCTTTTGCTGAGAGGTTTATCGCCGTCCTTTTTCTGTTTGATATTCGCAACGTACTTTGAGGTATGATAAATTAATCTAATTAGAACTATTCCTAGTTATCCATATATTATTTTGAACACTGATGTTCTCTCTGGTGTTTGCGCATCTTTAAGGGTGCGCAAAGGGACGTTTTTTTTATTCCATTTAGTTATGTTCTCTTTCTTTTCTTTATTGAGAGCTCCTAGGCTGCGAAAAGTGGAGAGAAGAAAGAGAAAAATGGGGAATATATAGATATAAGGGGGGGCTCAGATCCAGTTATTGCTCTGGCATATTCCGCTGACGTGTGGATAAATCCCTGCCTACCTGCCTGTAGCCTAACCCTATCAGAGTTTGCTGCACTCAAAAGGATCCGCCACTCACACGGGTACTAACCCGCTCCGGGCTAAGCTTCGACCTGTGCCGAGTAAGCCACCCGGTTTAGATATGGCTCCTGTCCTGTATGAGTATCTATGGAGGCTCAGCTTTCCTAACCAACACGCACTATAGAAGTGGATAGAGAAGCGAAGGTATTCGTCTGTAGTCAGGTCTAGGTCCAGTTAAGTCCTGTAGAGTCTTTTCTTGGTTGAATAATCTTGGCCTCCTTCGTAAACAATTGGTTAGGATTTTGGGGGTTGATCATTTTCTCTTTACAAGTAAGAATAAATCAACTACCATCCGTCGCTGATCATTACGTCTACGTCTTGAAAAATACAGAGTTAAAATGTATAGTTATAGTATAGTGTAGAGGGTTGTTTAGGACAAAGTGGTGAAGAGGAATGAGTAAGAGTTAGAGTTAGTTGCTGGGTGGCCAGCCATCTCTTTGGTTCTTATTGTTTATATTTCTTTATTAGTTTTCTTCATTTTAATGGGGCTCTCGCCCCTCTGTAGTTCTTCAATATTTCACGTTTTGGTCTTGGTGTTTGTTGCCGATTTCCTTTATATATGACTTTTGTATTGGCTCTGCAATCTCACCTCGCAGTAAATATTGGGGGCGGTTATTCCCTTGAATCGGGTCTACCGGTTCTAAAGTTTCTGCAGTAATGTATTCTGTGGTTATGCGGGATTTCGATCGCTCTTTTTTCGTCTTTGTTCATTATACGATTTAGTTTGTCCCACACCTTCAAAGCTCTTCTGTGTAATGACACGTTTGTGGTCGGAAGTTCTTTTTCGTTTTGTAGATCTCTTATTATTTTACGTTCTCTCCTTCTTGTATTTGTGATAATATATACCGCTGAATTTTGTACTCTCTGAAGTTCTATTGCACTTGTTTTCGGGAGACTGTTCATATGGATAGCTGGGTAAAGCAACATGGCTTTGCAGATGGCGCTGTATATTTTTTTTTTTGTTTTCTCTTTTTAGGTTTCTAAGTTTTGATAGTTTTATTAGATGTGCTTTTGCCTGATTAATTCTTTTCATGATGTTTGCTGTAGCCATTTCGGGAGATTTTTAGCCCGAGTACCTTTCCTTTGTTTACGTAGTGGTATCTTTTCTCATTAACATCTACTCTTGATGTCAAGCGCCTCCCTACTGGAATAATTGAAAACTTTTCTGGATTGGTGCGAATTTTCCACTTTCGCTCAAATTCGTTGATATTAGCAATTTCGGCCGCTGTGATTCTGGCCGTGGAAGGGAGATCCCTGTATATGCTGTTCGTCACTATCGTAATGTCGTCGGCAAATTGGATATATGTTGTTGTATTGTAGACAGGCCTTGGTAAATCCATTGCATATATACTATTAAAGGGGTGGGCTTATACAGCCCCCTTATGGGAAACCTTGAAAGATTTCGAAGTCTGGGCCGTCGAAGCCTTCTATTGAAATGAACGTCGTCCTGTCTGTTACATAGTCGCATAGACATTTGGTTAGGGTGGAGGGTATCCCTAGTGTCTTGATTTTATATTTCATGTCTATCCTCCAAACTTTATCAAACCCCTTTTGGACATCTCTGAGTATGATGTATGTATAGTTTTTATCGTGTTTAGCCTTTGTAATTGATACAAAATAATATGGCTCTCTCTATTAATTTTGCCACTGTCTCCAGTAGTGTAATTTGCCTGAAGTTTCCTGGGTTATTTGGTGGCTTACCTGGTTCGGTAGAAATATAATCTTTCCCCTTTTTAGAGCATCTGGGAAGTATCTTGCGCTTAGAGAGGCGTTAAATACTGCTGCTCTTTGTGTCAAAAAGGTGACTGGTGCTCGTATTAGGTTTTCTTTTGTTACCCCTAATGCTCCAGGTTCGTTCTGTTTAGTAGCTATGAGCGTTCTTTGTATTTCTTGTAGGGTGATCGGTTCGACCCCATGCTCTATTAGTAGTGTTGGTGAAGCAGCTATGTAGGGGACTATTTCTTGGTGGTTTTGCCCCAAGTCTTCTATCACTCTTGCTTCGTGATCGCCGTCGAATTCCTCGTTTTTGTTGGGGGAAATATAAAAAACCCTCCTCCAGGCCTCTTAGAACGCTTGTGGAATTTCATGGGACTCTTTTGCTTCTCTCTCTTCAATTTTTAGTTTAATTCTTAGCCTAAGCTTTCTTTTTCTCCTGGCGATGTTAATTTTTGCCATAGTTTAGTAGTTCATCGTCTAGGACTTCTACGTAACGGTCCCACCTTATTTTTCTTTCTAATGCTATTCCCTCTATTAGTTGGTCTTTCACGCACCGCATTCTTTTTCGGTCGCCTCTCTGAAGAGCATATCGGTCGATTGAATCTGTCATGTCTTTATAGTCCCCTTGCGAGATTTTCTATTAGTGCTGACCTGATTGGGTGTGGTAAAGTTCTATACGTTGTAGTGGGAACATGTCTTCTATCGGCCTTGACTTGCGCTTCGATGATCTCATCAATCTCTTGGTCTATTTCTTCTAGCGAAGCCTCAGTTAAGTCTCTCTGTCTGTATTTGGCGAGTTTTTCTTCGTAGCTGGTCCAATCGGTGTGCTTATATGATTTTCTCGGTGGGCACTTAACTTGAATGTAATTCATAGATAAAGTCATGACTACCATTTCGTAGTTGCTAGTTGATCGAGGGTCTTTCTTATGTTGTAGTTGAACTGAAGTTTCGGGGTTGCCAAAACTATATCTGGTTTCGTAGCTCTAATTTGGCTCAGATAATTTGGAAATTCCGGTCCTACACGCTCTACTATTCCCCTCTCAAATAATAGGTCAAGGTTTCTTCCAGCTCTGTTGTAGTTCTGAGTGTAGCCAGAGGCTCTACTCCGGACATTTAAGTCAACCATGAAGACTGTTTGGTCCTTGTAGCCAAAAATTTCTGTAAAGTTGTGGAGGGGCAAAAGATCTCTCCTTGACAGGTGGGAGCCCGTTGCCACTATTAGATTGCCTGTTGTTGTTTTAATGCTAATCGCTAGATATGCTTCGTCTAGATCTTTGAGTTTTTTTAAGCTTATGTTGTTTCTAATTGCCATAGCGACTCCGTCATAATTGATTTCGTTTGTGGTTTTTGTAATTACAGTGTAATTAAACATATTGATCTTGTTTATTTCTGGGTCGATGTTGATCTTGTTTAGCAGAATGATATCAGGCTCTTCTTTTAGACATGCATTGCTCAGAGAGAATATCTTCTCGTTTCATCCAGCTACGTTGTGGCTTATTATTTTTTTAATTTTCTTACATGGGCCATTATTTATGCTTTATTCATTCCCGGCTTCCTCTTCTCTCTGCTTTATAAGCTTCACGCTCAATGGGCAATTTTGTCCTTCAACATCTTTTTTTCTTGAATTCTTCTTTCTTTAGCGTATAACATATATCTTGCGGGATTTCTAAGTTGCCTGCTGTAATTAATGTGAAGAGCTCGCGTTCCGTGTACGGGCCTTCGTATTCGTAGTTATAGTGTCCATTTTTATACCTTGTAAATCTTTAGGTTGAAGCTTTGTTGTTCCTCATCGCTTTCTTTCTCAAATTTTGGAGAGGACTGAGTTCATTCCTTCTTGGGTTTGGTTCGCTGTGTTGTATCCATACTGGTGTAGTTGTCTGTGGCGAGTTCTATCTCCATCCCTTTTTCTTGTCTTTTTGGCGTAATCTTCCTTAGTCTTGGGTCTCTATTCGTTGTCCGGTTGATCTCGGGCTTTCTCGTGTCTATGGGTCTCTTGCTGTTCTTGGGTCTTGTATAATTTTTCTTGGTTTATACTGGACGCTCAGTATATCTGCTGATGGAGGGTTCTTGGGCAACCACATTTCTTCTAAAGCGTTGTTTTCTAATATTAAATTCAATTCGCGTGAATTTGAGCCAGGATTTGCTACATTCAACACTTGTGCGTGTAGAATATAAGCTACTACATTCAAAGACTCCCCTTGTTTAATTTCGAATACGTATTTACCGGCTGGAATCTTTCGGCTGTGGCTTTAGCGACTTTGGCGAATGTAAGGTTCTGCTTTTCTTCTCCTGCTCTAGCCCTCTCTCTTTTCTTCTTTTCGATTTATTCGCGCTTCATTGGGCATGCTATTGCCAGGGTGCAATGGTTTCCATTGCAATTTCGAATCTTCTGTTATCTGAGAACTATATTCCGCCAGTGTGGTTTTTCTCACTACACTCAGAACACCATTTAGTCTCTTTTATCGGACATTCCCTAGTGTTGTGCCTTTCAAAAGCATAACAGTTGAAGCAAGTTTGTATGCTGATAAGTTCATCTGTTTTTATTTGTTCAGGAGTGATCTTTAAATTAAACGCGAGAATACCTGATTCCCTCCCATTCATGGCCATATTCGTTTCGCGAAATATTATTTTGAAAACGTGTGAATACTCCATATTATTTGCATGGTTGATGAATTTTATGACTTCTTTAATTTTGCCAATAATTGTACTCTCTCTATTTCCTCTTTTATTTCGTCCGCTTATGATCTATCCAGGAGTCAATTTGACAGCAGTACACCGTCTTCTGGGCCTCTATTTGTGGAGGCACTTTAGCCTCTAATCCAATCTTTGTTAGTTCATCCGTAGCTTTTTCCGAAAGAAGTTTATCCACATCTCGATCGTATTGACAAATTGCAATGTAGGAATTAGTTTAGTCTAGTAGCCTAACTAGCACTACACCGAGATTTCCGTAGATAATTCGGAATACATTTGTCCTGTTGGGTTTCTGCGCTTCCTTTTGGACGCGCAAAGGGACCTGTTTAGCGGTGTCCATCTTCTTACTAACCAGTTCTCTTCTTTTTCTTCATCGGCTAAAGAGAAGGAAAAGAGAGGTGAGAGGTTGGAGGTAGATATAGCTTGCTGTTATATCCGTTTATTATAATTGGCTTATTAAGATGGCAAGTCGGTATTTCCCACCCACCTACCTCTACCCTAGCCCTAACAGTATTTGCTCCAACTGACTTGTGTCCGCCGCTCACACGGATTCTAACCCGTCCCGAGCTAAGCTTCGGCCTGCGCCGAGTTAGCCGCCCGGTTTAGATAAGGCTCCCGCACAAGTAGGTGTCTAAGGAGCCTTCAAGCTTTCCTACCCGACTCGCTCTAAAGAGGGTGGATAGGAAAGTAAGAGTACGTCTTTGTGAAGAGTCAAGTAATTGTCTCGTCAGACAGTCGAGGTCTCTTCTGGGACTTCTTTCTTGGGTAAATAACGATGCAAAAACGATGAAACTCGCTTTACAAAGTCTAAGGTATAGATTGTGTATGCTTCTTCGTAAGTAAGAATAAAGTATCCGCCATCCGTCAATTTTTTCCACTGATCATTTCATTTTTGCACACGCTTTTATTTTGATGATCTAAACATTGTGTAATTCTTATAGGGTTTCTCAAATTTGATTGGTCAAAACAAATATTCTTGGTTCAAATAATTTTTCCTTTTTTATCTAAACACTATTTTATCTTTATAATTTTGGTCACTTCTGATTGTTCCTACATATTCTTATGATAAGATAATATCGTCCAGAGAATGGGCCCCAACTTTCCGACCTTTATCACGGAAAGGTGCACCACCAACTTCCTCTTACCATTTAATTATCACATGAGCCCTGAGGGATACCTTGTAGCGACTATATAGGGATTAACCTTTATATCAACGTTAACCCTATATTGATACCATCACATACAAGGAAGAATTACGGCAGGGCGAATTGGGATAATTACGAGTGATTGCTAAGAAATTATATCCCAACGAGCCTCGACGAAGCGACACTCGAGTAAATAGACGAAGAAATGGAGCGGCTAGAGGCCCAGCTGATCGAGGCTGAAAGAGAGTCAATTCCCAAAAATGCATACAGAATGATCTCTGAATAGCAATGGACCGATCATATGAAAGGTTTACACCGTAAGCTGAAAAGATTGTATCAAATGAGCATCACCACGGGTACATCCCATGAGAATGTACCGTATGAGAGAAATAAAGGAAGAGCTAAAAATTCTAATTTGCGAACAACAAGAAGAGAAATGTAATGAAGCTATCGAAGAACTAGTTAGAGATGCATCACCGAAGGAATTCTGGGTGAGAATCAAGAGGATGAGAGTAATGTCCCAGAAGAAAAAGATGAAATTAGAAGAGGGCCAAGGTGAAATTAAATCAGAGAAGAATGAGATGGAGGAAATTCTCAGGCAACACTGGGAACAGATTTTCAGCATCAGTGAAGAAGAAAATGAGGACTCCAACATTGATTTTTAAAATCAGATTATAGACGAGTTAAAGGAAATCATTGAAAGGACCCATCCTAAACACCAAGTGAGCAGGGAAGAAAGAGTGACGCTAGATGAATTAGAAAGCGCGCTCTAATTCTTTAAGCAAATAGCCCCAGGACGCTCAGGTTTGACAAAGAGGAAACTTCTTCAAAGCACCAAGATCCGTGCGGAAAGATTTACTCAAAATCTTTAATACCTGCCTAAATGTAGGTTACTTTTCAGACGCATACAAAAGGGCAAAAATGATCTTTATTGCCAAACCTGGAAAGTCCCCGACGAGGAAAGAGATTTATTGCCCAATATCCCTTCTGGAAATTGGGGAAAACTCTTCGAGAAAATCCTGAACAGAAGACTCGTCGAGCACTTGGAAGAAAATTCGCTCTACAACGAATGGCAATACAGCTTCAGAAAAAAGATAATCACCGAGATAGCAATAAATGTCAACACGGGAAAGATTGCTCAAGTGAAGAAAAACAGGACTTATATCGATATAGTATGCAGGGACGTGTAAAAGGCATTCGATAAAGTATGGCTAAGGGAGATGCAATACAAGATCTTCAGCTGGGTTTGAGCGCAAAGCTTGAAAAACTCCTTTGTGATTATGTCATGGAGAGGTCGGCCTACATCAGTATAGGGCGCACAAACGGTCCAACCTTTAATCTGCACGCAGGAGTGCCTCAGTCAAAACCTTATACTCGATATATACAGCCGACATTCCAGAGCCAAAATACTCGACTAGCCTAAACATCCATTTCGCCGATAACATAAGTCATCTTCTAGTTAGTGGATATAGAAACGCCCCTTTGCAAGCTCGAATAACTACCGAGGAAATAAGAAAAGTCAACGAATATGAATCAAAATGGAAAATCCGAACTAATGGCGACAAATTTAAGATAGTCCCATTGGGAAGAAGAAAAAAAGCAGATGAGAGAGTGGGGGATACGCGTTATCCCTACATTAACGAGTGCAATGTACTCGGAATGAAGGCCCCTTCTTATGGATATAGAAATCACGTCACAGAATGAATCCAGAAATCAAAATTAGCAATCAGAACCTTCTATAGCTTCAGAAACCTCAGCCAAAGGAATAAAAGGAAACTGTATCTGGCGCTAGTCAGTCCACCATCATGTATCCTTCAGCATGTTTGTTCAGCGTCTCAAAAGCAGCAAAAGAAGAGATGCAGAGCATACAAAGCAAGTGTATGTATATCATCAGCAATACACGAAGGAGAGGTAGGAGGAAGCAAGTAGATGTGCACAGAGTGGTGGACATCAAAGCACTCAATACGATTTTAAAGGAAAGAGTTTAAGATATGAAATAAAATTAGAACGAAGAGCACCAAGAAAATTAGAGCACTCATCGAGGTAAACCAACGAGGTTCAAGTCACGCAAGATTCGCAAGCAGCGTCAGCAAGTTGGGAAATGCAATTGTCCCATTTTTTGCATAGGTAAAAACTACCGACCAAAACCGACGATGAAAAGCAAACGATAACGACGAAAACAGAAGACTACAACTACCTAATGATGAAAGGAAAAATCAAAATAAAGGAAATAAGTAAGTATGAAACACAGAACACAAAAAACACAAACACGATACAAACAACCAACGATGAAAATAACAAAAACATTTAAAAAAATTAAATACGACACACGCAAGAATCGATACAGAAACAAAAAAACACATAAAGGAACCAAAACAACAAAACTACACGTCAAGTTAACATTAAAAGCTAAATTTGTACACGAATCCAAAGGTTTTAACGCCTTTTAGTAATATATATATATATATATATATATATATATATATATATATATATATATATATATATATATATGTATATATATAAATATATATATATATATATATATATATATATATATATATATATATATATATATATATATACATATATATATATATATATATATATATATATATATATATATATATATATATATATATATATATATATATAAGAACATAAATAAAACAAACAAAATTAACAAAGAAAGAGATTAACCTGATCTCCAGGCACCTTTACAAATCTTGCATCCCTAAGACTTCCTTATTTTCACCACTATTCCCAAACCCGACTATTCTTGTACACAACTATATCTCACACTCACATACCCACCACTTCCCCACAATACAATACAATATAATACAATACAACTTTTTCAGCATATATCATTCTTAGCCGATCTTAATGGGATGATCAATTGGTCTTGAATTGCCGTTTTCCTCAAGAGGATCATCCACACGGTAAAGGAGGCAAAGCCAATGGTAAGAGGCCTCCAAAACCGCGAAAGAACCTTTGAGAGCTTTAAAGTTTTACTTACTTTAACCTAGACGATAGTATAGCCACAACGAGTGGATTTCTAAACCCTCCACCCCTCCTCGGTGTAACTGGAGATCCCTGAAAAGACCCACCTCATATACGGGTTCACGGCTCCCCAATAAACCTAGTAAAGCCACCACAGGTTTTCCCAGCCAGATCTCCATCGAAGGCCGTTCAATAGGAGTCTCCCTCCACATACTCCTGGACCCCTACAACTCCCCCCCCCCACCAATTAAACCCTCATCGAGACTCCAGCTCTACTCTTTTCCATTAACTGCTGAAGGAGAGGGAAGGCTTTGTTGCTGCTTCTACCGCCAACCCTTTCCTCTGAGCAGCGGACTAATTGGAGATAACTGCTGTTTCTGCTGTTCTTAACTGGAGCGTTACCAAGCCCAGGTGAACTGATTGAAGATATCTCCTGTTTCTACCTTGCTTGGGGAGGGGGAGCTGTGTCCGGGACACGAGATCTCAGTCAAGACTAGCCTTTGGGACCTGATCTAAAGTTCGTTGGTCTGATTTGAGATTCCTCCTGTTTCTATCTCGCCTGTGGGGAAGGAGAGAGCTGCTGGTGATGATAGAGCTGGGACTCAGTCCCAACCGATGATCAGACGACCCAACCATCAGTGATGCAGGGGAGTCGTTAAACTTATGAGTCCCACTGAGGCTAACATGTACGGAGACCCCATCTAAGGCCGCTGTGTTTGAAACAATATTCATCAAGCTGGAAATTTGTCTCAAACGGCTAATCGAAGTCGCCCGTGGATATACCGCTATCTGCTACACCTAGGCGAATCTGTTAAAACACTTCGACCGCTGGAATCATTTAGCTTGGAAAAATAAGGCTTGAGCCCAAGCCTTCACAAGCCATTACTGCAAAAAATGCCATAATATGCAGGCGGTTAAACCCGTGGGTTGGAGAAAGATTAGCAGAGGACATATGGCAAGACTTAAAAAAATAGCAATGTCAAAGGTACACGAAGTGCTCACGTTCCACAGCATCACTGACGTATTCAAAGTCGTTTTTGAGGAAGTTGAAATAGTTGCAAAAGCAAAGGAAGCAGGCCTGAAGCTCTTCTTCATAAGAATCTCCACAGACATATCCGCAGGGAGAAATTTTTTCAGCTACTAACCTGCTTCAAATGCTACCAAGCGAAAGATCAGCCCACCAGTGCCTGTCCAAGCAAGGATAAGCAGAAGATATGCTCTGAATATGCTCGACAAGTAATGACTGGATACACTGCGTAAACGTTACAAAATGTGCATCAACTGCGCGGGGTCACACCGGAGCCTAAGCATGCAGTGCCCAGTACGCAAAAACCTACTAAAGAAGAAAATGGCAGCAGCGGACAAAGCAAGCACCAGCTATGCGTCAGCTACCAAGTTAACCCCAACACAACAACCTGATCCACAATCCGTCAAGCTGCAGATTATAATTCAGTTCACGGATTCAACACCACCCAAGATGCTGGCCAGCATCTTACATGCACACCTAATGAACCTTTCATGCCCAGAGACCTTCAAAATCGAGATGAACCAAATGCTGGCTGCAAACAGACTGGAGCCCATGAAGTTCCCAGACAACCCGCAGTCAGCAAAGGTTTTCTTGGCTACATGCGTACGGAGATGTTACTTTAAATGGTGGCATGACTCAAACGTGAACGAAGCGTCGATCAAGGCTGCTTTGATAGAGAAAAATATCAAGCTGTACGACAACTGCTTCAAGCTCTACGAGCCATCCCTCTACAAAAGGCTTTGCTCTGGAAGGCCCTACAACCATCCACACTACCAGAATCTCAGGAGTCGAGCGAGTGAAGAAATAAGATAGTTGTTAGAAATAGAATTACTATTCTAGCACATAAAGTGCAGGGCTGGAAATAAACAAGCATAAACTGTGCAACATCTACAAGGAACGGGACCCCAGACATTTTGCTGTTGTCGGAAACCGGCATCAGAGATGAAGACAGACAGAGAATTTTAGGGTACAATGTTCTTCAACAGAACGTTTCAGGAGAGAGACTTGAAGGGACAATGCTAGCGGTCAAGAAAGATCTGCGGTTCAGACCAGGGAATACAATGGACGAATCGTTCCTGTCGATAGTCCTGAGGTGCTCCCTAGGGAACATAGAAATGGGTGTGGGATACCAACCTTACCACTATCAGTATCTGCCCATTCACGAACGGTACGCCCTATTTAAAAAAGAGCGCCCACTGCTATTCGCCGGGGACCGGAAGGCGAGGAATAGGATAGCTGGCTACACGAGAGCGGATGCTAGAAGAAAAAACTTGACGTCTTGCTGAGAAGGGACATCGTAGAACAAATCTGTTCGGACTTCACTACATTGCTTTTCCTAGGCTATGCCACAAAGTCTGATAAGGTTCTCACAAATACCAACTTTCCGTTCCCTCAATTCATCCAGCCGGAGCCGTTGACGCCCAGCGATCACATCCCTATGTTGATCATAGTAGCAGCTGCTCTTATCCTAGTTCCAGTTGCGCCCAGAGAAGACTTCTCTAAGGCTGACCGCCGATTAGGCTGCATACAGGAGAGCGTTCCCGTTGGATCTCCATGATCTGAGTTGCGCATCTGAAGAATACTGCCTAACACGCCTGCGCAAGAGAAAGTGGTGCTCCTAGAACACTTCAATGAAATATACGCTCCCATCCTCGACATAGGATATACAAGGCTCATGGGCTTCCGGCTTGTTCAGCAACTCAGGAGGTAACTTAGCACTGAGCTGTCTCATGAACTGAGGGAGAAATCGCACCATTTAATCGAAAAAATAGACATTGACAGGAATCCGAAGTCTTTCTGGTGAGCCATCAGCGGGCTCAAAGGAACTACTAGAAAATTCGGCCCTTCCGCTATTTTGCACAACGGAAACACGGAGAATAACTTTGTGAAAAGGAAAGACTTTTTCGCGAAGTCTGAAAGGATGCCTTCAAAATCCCCGATGAAAAGGAAGAGGACTTCGACCCAGGCTTCGAAGATAAGGTCCTCGAATACTCTGAGAGGAGGGAGAACAGGTTCATTACTTACGGAACCACAAACCTCACTCGTCTTTACGATAACTCAAAGAAGGGAAACATCATCACCAGTGCTGAATTGTGGGAAACTATCTCATCGTTCAGAACCAAAGCACTAGGCCTTAGCCAAATTAACATCAGGCACCGGAAATAGGCCCTTGAAGGAATCCGGACTAGAGCGCTAAACCTGTTCAACGCGTCCTTAGCAATGGGATATTTCCTAGACGGCCAGAAGAGTACAAAGGCAATCTTAGTCGCAAAACCAGGTCATGAACTTTAGGCCTATCTCATTGCTAGAGACCGTTGGGAAAGTGTTCGAGAAAATCCTTAACTCAGGCTAACAACACACCTGTCGCAACACTCTCTGCTAAATGATAAACAACATGGATTTAGAACCACAGCGGCATGGAGACAACCATAGCCCACATGCTTCAACATGCAGCAAGAGGGTGAGCTATTGCTTGTTGGATTGACGTTGTCTGTAGAGATGTGAAGTAAGCCTTCTATAAAGGCTGGATCAATGTCTTGAAATATAAATTATCGTGACTCAGACTCACGCCTCATTTCGATAAAAATCCTCTTCAGCTACTTGACGGGCAGGCAAGCTGTCATCGCCTTCGAGAAGCACACAGGGCAGGCTTTTAAGTTCATGTCTGATATACCGCAAGGTAGATGTCTCAGTCCTACTCTCTACTCCATCTTCATGAAGAATATCCCTAAACCTATTGACGGAAGAACGCTTAACATTCAGTACGCGGACGATGTAACCCAAATCGGCAAATATGATGGCCAGAGCTACGTCCATGGAAACCGAAAGGATCTTCAGCTTTGAAAGACACTGGAAAATCCAGACCAACATAGCAAAATTAAAATCAACCGCAATCGGGAGACATCGGACCATCACTCTCAATTTAGACGCAACCGACATTGAATACTCACCAAGTGTGTCCGTACTCGGCTTCAAGCTTGCCATCACGGCCATGAGCGGACACATCGGCACAAGGATTGATTGAACTGGCAAACACAAACTGGACAAAATACAACGATTTAGAAATCTTAACCAAGCAGATAAGAAGAAACTATACACCATTTTAGTTAGGGCTAAACTGGTATATCCTGCTATACCGCTCAACGCAACCTCCTCAAGCAACACGTCAAGGCTTCAGCAGGCACAAAATCGAGGACTCCGGTTCATCACCAACGCTAGGTGGCAAGAGTTCCAGACCTCAAGGAGCCGCCATGAAGAAGTTGGCATAGATCCTGTCGACGTCTTCCTACCCAAACAAGGATCATATATCTGGCAAAACTTGATACACTTCTCCCTAGGGAGACCCTGGTTACCCTTGACCCCAAAGCAGAAGGACATCGATTTAAAAACTGCCTTCCCAACACCAGAGCGACTGCACCTGTCCTAAAATACAAATAACTTGAAAAATGAAAAATAAATAAGAAAACAACAAATAAATCAAAAGCTCCTGTCGTGTGACAAACAAAATTAGAATAAAAAAGATTCTGCAGTTGGACACTCGCAACTAATGCAGAGGAAATAAAAAGATTCTGCAGTGGGACACCATTACCAAGTGAGGGAGAAGGACCGCTCATCGGGCATCTTTTATCTCTACTACTTCCTTCCTTTTCTATTTCTTTTTCCAATCCCTCTTTTCATTACTTCTCCCACCTCTTACTCTATCTTTCTAAATGAAAAAAAAATCTTTTTCATTGTTTGCACAAAAGATGACCTTTGAAAAGATTGAAAGACGTCTCGGCTAATAAAGATATGCTACCAGCCAGCATTTTTTCCCAACTTGCGCTGTCTGAAAAGATTAACCAAGCGGCCGGCGTTGTCGATTTTAACAAATCTTGTATACATTACGGCCTCCTACCACGTTATATATATATATATATATATATATATATATATGCAGATATACCCACAAAGGAAAAGTAAAAAACGATTCCGAGTGCTTTCGTCTTTATTATTAAAGACCTTTTCAAGGAATGAACAGGAGGCTGGACATATACTGCCTTAAATAGTGGAAGGGGGGATTAGACTACCTACCTCTGAACCTTAATTAGGGAGTAGAAAATCTTGAAACAACTTTATTTGAGATTTCATGTATTTAGTGATAATGGGGTCTAGGGTAAACAAACCAGGGCTAAGATTGAAATTTAGGAACCTGTCCATGGAGATACATTCTAATATATCTCGAAATATAATTACTGCATTTTATGACTGGTTTGGCACTATTCCAGTTAATGATATGGTTAAGATTGTACATATGTAGAAAAAGCGCAGATTGTTCCCTGTGATTACGTACATTGGCTTGATGTTGCTTAACCCTAGTTCTTTCCTGGTTTGTCCATAATAACATTTTTGGCAGTTGTTGCAGCCTATCGAATAAACAATGCCAGGTCGGGAGGGGGGCGAATTTTTGACAAGGTTACGATAAATTGTAGTCTCGTATTTAAAAATAACATTTATATTCAGAGGCCTAACTAAGTAAACGAGGTAATCTAATGAAAATATGGTTATAGGGTAAAACTAATATGTTTTTTACGATCTCTACTTTCTCAACAATTATTATAAGTCCCCCAAGCGTTCCTATTATCAAACTAATGTTAATATCATTAAGTTTCAGGCCAAAAACTTATTAGTTTCTAATTACGTTAAAATCGGCTTAATAGTTATGATGTTATTGAAAAAAACAAAATAATTCCCGGACTAACTTGGGAGTACCTTGGTTTATATCATTCGAAAGAGAATGTAAAACAACATAAGGGTAAAAAAATTCCGTTAGAATCGGCCGAGTACTTACAATGTTGTTAGCAAAACAATAAAAAGCAAAACGGGGACCGACCTGCAAGGTTAGATATAGAGTCGCCCGCGACTAACAAGAAAAGACCAACAACAACACTTGAAACCCCCTATAAAGATACGCGCAGGGGGTTGAGCGTGTACCCAGCCCCCATCGACTAAATGCTGTCGAGGAGGCCAGCCTCCATCAATGACTAAAAATAAGTCACAATTGTGTGTGCACGAAGCTGTCCCGGGGACAAGGGGTAGCGACACCGATCGTACCGGTACCGTGACAGGTAGCGTGCATGCGTTAAGATCCAACAAAATGAGACATTGGCGGGTATGTGTCGGATTCGTCGCAGTAAGGGTGAGGGAAGCACTCCATCAGATGCCGCTGCGTCCTGCGATGTGTCCGATTCGGATGCGACAGAAAACGACTTGAGGCCGTTGATGTATTTGGATGGAGTGTGTGTGGGGGGGGGGGCAAGCTGCATGGAAAATGTAGCGGCGCAATGACACGTAACTTTAGATTACCGTCGGCGCCATTTCCCATTTTCTTTGACATGCGGTGGGAGGAGCTGGCCTGATTCCTTTCATGTAATTCAGAGTGTGGGAGAGCGTAAAAGTTAAGGGTCAAAGAGCAGAACATATAGTATGCAGTGGGTAATTTTTCGTCTGAGTTCAATCAAAAAAAGAACATTTTAAAGATATATTTACCAAAGTTTCATGTTAAGGAGGAGGAGGAGGATTTCTGTACTATTCATTTTACTCAATGAAATCGCCGTCAGCCTCAGCCTCAGCCTCAGCCTGTAGGCGACGTCAGAACCAGCGACAGGCCTTCTCGACGGTCAGCCCGTTTAACTGGGTGAAAACTGTCGTAATCCTCGTCCTAAGCTCCTCAACCTTGGTGGTGCAGGGAGACTTGTTGTCCATCTCTCAACCCCATCCCATACACGAGTCCAAGAGGGTTCAGTCTGGTGAGTTAGGAGGCCAGATGTTCGGAGTGATGTTGCGAAAAAATGGTCTGACAGTCAAGAGTGGGTCCTTTTGCTTATGTAACATGATGCAGGGTCCTGATATCACACGTAAGGCCGTCCAGAGGCCTTCCAGCGACCTTCTCCTGGATCCAATGCAACACCGACTACTCCAGGCACTTGATGTAGCCCTCCGTATTGAGTCTGGGGCCCTCCCAGAAGATAAAGGTGGGCATAACGTGATCCCTATAGTTTCTGAGCCACCGTACCCTCGTACTCACAGCCTGACTCATCCAACTCATTCTTGATCCTCTGCATCGAAGCACTCTGAGTCTTTGCTTTGAAGCTCAAAGCGTAAATCCCAACAACAATTTTACAAATTTTTGGATGATTGAATTCAAACATGGTATTGCTGCCTTCATAGATGATGCACAACTGAGATTACTATGATAGAAAGAAGAGAAAATCGACTCCGGACAAGAGGCATCCCAGGAATTCAGAGTTTCCAATGGCGACCAATTACCCAATGCAACCTTGTGCCTTGTGAGGCTTGTGTATAGGGTTACTGTTTTAAATTAATAAAAGAGCACGTTTGTAGTACAAATCATCCGTCACCTTTTTTATCGGTCAATTTCTTCCTTTCCTTTCTATACTGTGCACGCTCGTATGTCCCTTTCTTTCAGTCTCTTTAGCCACATTTATCTGTCCATCCCCAAGGTCTTGTCTACATTGATTTGCATGTATCCCTTTTCAACATTTAACTGCATTCTTTCGTCACTCTGCCTCTCCAATTTTCGCGCCTTGAACGTATGTTCTCTGGTTAAACAATTATCGTTTACTTTCCGGAAAAACCCGAATTGTTCACTATTATTTAAATGTCTCCGCCTCTCCTGTTATATTTGGTTCAGACCCGCCTGTATCCCCTTGTCTGTTCGGGGACCTCTTTTATAGGTTGTGATTTATTTCCCATTTAAATAAGCGTGTCCTGAAATGAGCGAGAGCAGCTCGCAACGAAACTCCTAATTTATGATTAATGAAAAGTCGCATCAAATCATCATGAGATTTATTAGTTTAATGGGTCCTGTGCAGTGCCCTTGTTGAGGGCTGTCAGAAGGAGTTTCAAGGAGATGAAGCGAAGGCAGTATGATCAAGTGTAGATTAGGATGTTGGGAGGAAAGAGGGTGAGATTGTGCTTTGGAGTGCGGAATGGCATGATGTAAGGGTTGCACATGAATGTATCAACTCGCGAATTATATGAGGGTTGGTGATATTTGCAAATAGATGATAAGAGTACTTTGATGAGTAAGGTAATGACGGTGGGAAAGATTATGCAAATGTAAACGTGATTGGCTGAAAGGGTCTAAACCGGGTGCTGTATCGGGGTATGGAAGAGATCAACTTGTTAGATGTAGGGCTGTGAAAAGTGGGAAGGCAACCGGAGTAGATGAGATTTTTAGACGCTGAGATGCTAAATAGTAGTGTTGATTTAGCGTATAAAAGATATAACAGATCTATATAGATGGAACAAGGGGGTTTAGAGGGGTTAGGGTGTGTGTGAAACATCTTTTTATTTCCCTCGAGACAGAGATCTGAAACTCAAGGGATGAAAAGTATAAAGTGTATGCTGAGTTCATGGACCTGGACAATGCTTATGATCGTGTAGATAGAAACGCATAATGGCAGATGCTAAGACTGTATAGGCGAGTGGGTGACCGTTCCTTTTCAGTTTGTGCTCCTAGACTCTGGAATACTCTTCCTGCCGAAGTCCGATCCTCTTCCCCCCTTGCTACTTTTAAACGTCTCCTGAAGACTCATCTATTCAGAATCGCCTTCTCTCCCCTCTAAACTTTCTCTACACTCGCTACACAACCTGCGCTCTGTGAGGGCTAACAGCCCTGAAGGGCGCATTATAAATACCTATTATTACTATTATCATTATTATTATTATTATGTTGGAAATAAGCCGTGCGTTAGGGTGAAAGATAGCGGAGGTAAGTGGCTAGATGGTTTTCTTTTATGATAGTATATGCTGATGTCCTGGTGTTTGTTGCTGAGAGTGAGAAGTATTTATAAATGTTGCTAAAATTTTATTGAAGGGTGTGTGAGAGGAGGG
This sequence comes from Ceratothoa steindachneri, assembly GCA_963969495.1. Classification (NCBI taxonomy): domain Eukaryota; kingdom Metazoa; phylum Arthropoda; class Malacostraca; order Isopoda; family Cymothoidae; genus Ceratothoa; species Ceratothoa steindachneri. The sequence continues at coordinate 2,755,312 of OZ018338.1, read as the reverse complement.
GACTAAAATTAAAAGCAAAAAAGGGTTAGCTAATGGAATTAGAGGGTAAAAGTGGGATGATGCGTGATAGAAAACGTGGTAAAATCCTTGAACAATTACGAGGTGTTAAGAATCTAGAAGGCATCTTGAATGATGGTGAAAGATCTGGAGTCGCCCATCTGGCGACTGCTCACTTGGGCATAAGATGCCATACTCAATACAGCCTACGACTAGACTATATTAAAAAACAAATAACAATTATATAACTCATAACATGGATAAAAAGAAAACAAACAAATAGTTAACAAGAAGAAGCGCTCGTCGGAGGAAGGCCCGCCTACCACGGCGCAGGAGCATGCGACCCACAACAAACAGTCAATAAAAGCGGAGGAAGCCATCCTCCTCCAAAAAGCCGTATAGCCCGCAAGTTTGTGTGCACGAACCAGTCCTGAGTTGAAGAGACAAGCGGTAGCGAAGATCACCGAGACATTCAACAAGAATCTGCCGAATAGTTTGGGGGACAACGCAGTCGTCGCAATAAGGGTAAGGCAGGCGCTCCATCAAATAGCGGTGGGTCCCGCGAGTGTATCCGATTCGGCAACGACAAAAAGCAACCTGAACTTTAAGTTTCCCTCGACCGTCTCGCATCATCTTTGCCAAGCAGCCCAGAAGGCAGCCCGTATTCCTACCACTAGGGGATGCGGAGATTCCTAGGCCCCCAAAGCAGGCAAGGTGGTTTGTGAGTCACTATAAATCATAATCCGGTCTCTGAACCAGGGACTTTGCGTTGTCACCCGTACCGAGCGGTGTATTTCAACCAGCTCGGCCATGAAGACAAAGGCAACGCATGGCAGAGCCACGCTGACTTCAAACAGAAGGAATGCGGCGTGGAAACCGACCCCCTCTTTGGACTTGGAGCCATCCGTATACACGGGCACGGTTCAAGCGTGACACGAATTGTGTTCCAAAACGGCCTAACGCAGTACTCGGCGCTGGAGAAGCTTTGGTAGCAGAGGCGTAGCGACAGATAGTCAAAGGTTGTACCCTCTAGGGCAGTGTCCTGGGCAGAACCAAGGGCGCCACCAGCCCGAGAACTGTACCGAGCTCTCGAAGAAGTTTCCTAGCCCTAAATCCAAAGGGCTAAGGGTCTGACTAGCGTCTCTCGGCGGTATAGGCACCATCGAGATCAGTTGCGGGGCAGTAAGAGCTGTAGGGGAAAGAGGGAGGCGCCTGGTTCGTGTGTACAAGCAAATAATGCATTGTGCACGGCGCAGAACGAGTAGAATATATCTAGCATTGAGAAGTAGGCTCTCAAAGAGGGATCTGCGGAAGGCACCGGGTACCAGGCAAAGGCAGGTGCGGATGAATAAAACTCGCATTCGTAGTCGAAATCCAAAGAACAAAGGATCGATAAAAAAGTAGTAAGGCAGTAGTCTCATCAGCGCCTCAGGCGATGAACGGCACGGAGCGAAGAATATCCATGGTACGGTTACAAGAGATTCTAAGGCTGCGAAGGCGAATATGAGCCTCCAAAATAAGGGATTGGTCAAATAAAGTACAAAGGAAGAGGGGTGAGTCCACCAGTTGCAGGCGAACCTCATTTAAGAAATAGTCTGGTTCAGGGTAGAGCCGTGGATGGCGGCGAGAGACGCCATTCAATGCTTGTTAGAGGAGACACTTCAGATATGGCATCTGGGCCACGCCAAAAGAGATCGAATGGTCATCCACTAAGAGTGCAGCGAGAACATCTTTCGGGAGCATCGAGGTGATGCCGTTGATGCTTAAAGAAAGAGTGTGACAAGGAAATCAATTCCCTGCGGGACACTTTCTTTCTGCTCCATTGGGGCGGATAGGAAGTAATGGTAGGGGAGCCATATCTTGTTGACTAAATATAAAGGAAAGACCATGCCTCGATCACCGAGGTGTCGTATAGATGGTGTACACGACAACGTCAGGACCAGGGAAGGTGTCCACGCATGAAGCGAGAGAAGAAAACAACTCACTCAGAGTAAACCTGTCGTTAAATTACTCTACGCCTCTGCAGGTAAAGTCCAGTCGGCGTCCTTCCACGAAATCACGACGCGCATTGAATGCTGGTGAAGCAGCATCCAGGGAAAATAATGAGAAGAAAGCGGACGCAAAGGATTCCGCCACTGACGCTTGGTCCGAGATGCGGTCCCATTCTTCTCGAGAACGGGAGGAGGGTCCTGCGATAATTTTCCCTGAATCCTTTTGACTGACTTTCACACCTCTGCTAGAGTGTTTTTCCCGTCAAGTGCATACACGTATGCCAGCCAAGAAGAACGGCGGGCGAGCTTCGAAATTTATCGGAACATAGCCCTAGCTCGATGAAATTCACCGACAGTGAAATCGTTCGGGCGGCGCTTATAGAGCAGGTACGCATAACGCTTCTGCTTGAGGGCCGCCTAACACTCGGCTGACCACTACAAGAGCGGTTGGTGTGCAAAACGGCCAGATGTTCTAGGAATAGTAGTTAGTCCCAAGGCGAAGAAGTTTCCTGAGAAGAACTCAATTGCCTCATATACCGACCTATCGACCACCGCGCCCGCATCCGCACCCGCGCCAAGTACCGGAGCAGGCTCTCAGGAGGAAGCGGCCCAGAAAATGATATTTGAATAGGAAATTTATCACTACTATAGAGGTCATCTACCACTCCTACCCCATTTAGGACACCCATCTCCAGTTCGTCGATCAGGCAAGCAAGTACTTGACCCTAGGGATTAATCGAGTAGTCTCTCCACATGGGGTTTCTACCGTTCAGATCCTCAAGCAAGAAAAAGTGCCTCGGCAACCGTGCCATACCTCCTATCTAGGTGCAGCAGCATAGCGACTGCCTGAAAGGAGGTATCTAAAGCAAAGATAAGCACTGAGACATCATACCACATGCAAAGCGCGCGTCCTCCTTTCCGGCCCCCATCCCGTGGTGGTGGGGTCGCGAAACTCTTATACCCCGGGATGGTGGATAGGGATCATGTATAGTCTCTTGCGAAAAGATAGATAACGGGGAACGGGAGGAGACGAACCTTCTTAGCTGCTCCCAGCTGGCTCGGATTCCGCGGAAATTCCCTTGAAGGAATATGCCCTCCAGGCCTAAATCGGAGGAGATGCGGGGGCCCTCTTTGGGGTGAAATCACACACAGCGAGGGAAACCATGACAACACTAAGAGCAGCGTTCTCTGGACGGTTAATTTCACGTTTAGGTGACGTTTCTTGGCCACCACGATCACCTGATTTTACCCCTCCAGATTATTTCCTTTGGGGATACCTTAAGGAAAAGGTATACGTAAATAAACCTAATAATATTCAAGAATTGAAACAAAACATCATTGAAGAAGTCGACAAAATCACTCCTTATGTTTTTGAAAATGTCATGGAAAATATGTTGCAAGAATCCGCCTTTGTTTTAACAATAATGGAGAACATTTCAAGGATATTATATTCAAATAATAAAAAGCCAAGATCTCCTCTTCCATTTTAAATATCACCCACTTTTATAACTTAATTAGTTTTTGTGTTATTATTTTTTTTTAAATGAAAAGTAACTTTTGGGCCTCCCGTTATTTTACTGTATGTGACATTGAAAGGGTGAACGCACGATAGCAAATTCATCAAAGGAGCTCTACAGCCAGACTAGTTTTTTGTAGACGTTGCTAAAACCATTTGTGATCATCAGCACTACAGCCAGATTGAAAAAGATATAAGTTAGGATTAAAGAATAAAAGTTTACCTTTTTATGGTTTTTAGTAGTTTGTAGTTAGATTTAAAATATATAACATAACATAACATAACAAAATTACACGGATGACAAAAGCCACAAGGGCCTATCAAAGGTCATCCGCCTCCGTCAAAACCCCCCAACAAAAAGCACCATCACCAGGGTGCTTTTTAGAGCTAATTTAGAGCTAATTTGGTATTTTACTATTACATTATCGTCTTCTTTTTACAAAATGATTTTTTCCTCTATTCTTTTTATTAAAGGATTGTTATTTATTTTTTATCAAAGCACGAGTTGAGGTTAAGTTGAATTATTAGGGTTTTGTGAAATACAATTTTTGTTTGATAGTTTTGTGTTAATAAGCAAACCTATCGAATCAAATCTAACCTAATCCTCAAGTAAAGAATCCTTTAGTAAAAAAGTTGTGTTGAAAAAAGGAAAATAAAAAATGGATGTTGATAATTATAGGAAATTAAAGAAGATGGCTGTCGATATAATAAGAAAGTAAAATAATTGGATGCCCAAATCAATTATATACAGGGTGTCCCCAAGGTCACGATACAAAAAAAAGATGATGATCCTATGGCCTATAAGTGATCTCTGCACGTAAAAATTAAGTTCTCCAGAATCTATGAATATCGCAGTACATAACTATATAGACTAGGCGGGTGGAGGTGGAGGCAAGGGTGGAGGGGAGAGGCGGCACTTGTACCCTCTTCGTCGGTGTCGGATGGATGAGCACTTATAAATATCCCTCCGACAGAAAGCTTTTAATTATAGGCAGGTTTCATCTTTTGTTTATAAAGAGATGAAATTAGGAAAAATGTGTAAGGCAAAACCCAAGCGAAATAAGGGTACCTGTAACGATCGGTAGGCACACACTTCCTCCCTCTTGTATTATACATTCATACATGCACCAAGAAAAGAAGCTGGATACGCGATATAGTGCATACTATTGCCTCTTTCTCCCCCACCCCTTGTCCATTGTCTGAGACTTGAATTCGTTTGATCTGGTAAAAAAAGAAGACGCGAAAAGATCAATTTTGAGGAGATAATTAATCAAGCTGCCATTCAGGAGGGTCACTTCCATTTTCCATGATTTTCTTTTGTAGATCATCGGGAAACCACACCTTTTGGGGCTTGCGAGCGAGAGGTATGAGAAAGAAGTGAGTAAAAGTGTCGAAAGGAGTGAGGTGAGGGTGTTTTAAAATAGTGGTGAGTTGGGATGTAGATGCCGTGATGTTAGTCTGTGCCGCTTAATTGCAAGGTGGAGTACACCAAACAAAGAACCTCACAAATGAGCACCCCGTTGACCCTATAGAATCTTGAAATTAGGCGCACAAATTGAACACTGAAATAATATGCCATGTTTTAATAATAAACTAATGAATAACAATGCAAATACTTGTAAATAATGTTAAATCGCAATTTAATATGAGCAATGCAAAACAGACTATGTTGTCAGGATGCAAGCGAAATCGTTAGGTTCCCACGTGAATGTACAACTATACACACATGAGGAAACATATGTCAGCTGAAGGTCTAGAGAGAGATAAGTGGGGTGGTAGAAAACAGCTAGACACACATAGAACGGAGCCGGATCTGATGAGCCAGACTTTACACGAACCTGTAAAACGATGAAATCAATCTTGCTATAAATGTCGGGTTGAAAAGCTTGGTCGGATGTCCAAATGCAAATACTCTTTGAGTGAAAAAGTATCTACATAGAATATGCACACAGCCTTTGACTCCGCCCAGCAGTATTAGTAAATAACACACGCAACCGATAAGCTCCGCTCCACCTTGAGATTAAGAGAAGAGAAGCCACGCCCCATTAGTTGACGTTGGTATAAATAGACGGGCAGATACATTATTAGAATTTTTATTCCTGCCATGTAATCAGTGTGAGGAAGAGCAAAATGCTCGTCTGATCGCCCAGTGCTCGCGGACTCTTTGGTGCCCTCGTCGGCGCGCTCATTACCCACAATTCCCACATGTCCATGAACACAGCAGAAGATAATCTCGACATCCGCCCGGCTCACCAAAACTAGATATAAATAGATGGGCAGGAACATTATTAGGATTTTTATTCTCCTTCTGATTCGTATAGTATCATTATTAGTATCAGCCAGTCAGAAGGATAGTTTCCAGCCTAAACTTTAAGTAAGCCTGAAGAAGAAGACCTTGTCCCCGGTTATAGGGTGCTCCTCTCTCAAGAAGGCAGACTCTATGACCGGTGACCCCTCGAAGGATGGAGAAGAAGAAGCCTGTCGAATTCCGCATAAAAAATAAGAGACCGCCACCCCCAATAATCGGTCCGGTCACCACATTCACTACTATAAACTGAACAAGCGTGAACTTTGAAGCGTTTGTGATTTGTTGTTTTTTCTTTTTCTTTTTTAAATCTAAAGCGAATCAACTATGACTGCCATCAAGGTCATAGCCGAAAATTAGGCTATGTTTAAGTTATATAAACAAGAAAAAGGGAAACAAATAGTAATAATGAACCAAAAAGCCCCAAATTCAGAGGAGACATGCATTAGAGGTTAGGACAAAAAAAAATGTCAGAGCGCAATAGCAATTAACTGTAGATTCTCTTTGGCCCTCTTCATCTTCTTTTAGATGCAGCCAGAAGGGCTCACCTGATTCCTGTCATGTAGTTAGAGAGGAGAAGAGCTAAACACTGCTCCTGTTTCACATTCCATGCAGACTCCCTGGCCCCTTTATTTCCCGAAATCCTTACATGTCCAGGAACCTAGGTGAAGACCATTTCGATATTCTCTCGGAGCACATGAACCGTGGTGTTGCGGATACTGCGAAGAAAGGGTTTCTGAGATATTAATACTTCGAGGCCAATCAGTGTGCCTTGCGAGTCCCTATAATTCACACTACTGTCTCCGAACCTGACAGGACACAATCTCCCGTACTGAGCGCCTTATAGCCACCAGTTTTGCTATGAAGAGAGACAGCGTCTGGAAGAGACCTGCAGTTTTAAAGTGGCGAGAAGGCGTGAACCCGACTCCACACTCTTCGCTTTTGGAACCATCAGTATACCCTTTCACAGCACTGGCATAACACGACGTATGCTTCAAAAACAGGAATTGTAAAATTTGGGGGAGGAGAGTCGCGGGAAACAAACGTTCAGATGCAGTACCCTCCAGGGTGGCGTCTTAGGCAGAACCAGCGGCGCGCCATGGTAGCAAGAGATAAAGCGAGATCTTGACGGAGTTTCCATGCCCTAAACCTACAAGGCTTTGGACATGATTGGCGGCTCACAGTAACATAGGCACCGTCAAGATCGGCCTTAGATGAATGGAGAGCCGTTGGTGAATGAGGAAAAACTGTATTTGCACATATAAGAGCATAAAGCACTATGCACAGCGCTGGGTGAGCTGTATCCACCTAATATTAACCAGAGTTTTTTTCACATGGGATGTGCGGAGAGCATCGGTCGCCAAACGGAGAAAACTGGGGTGGTTCGACTCTGCCTTCCATAATTTACCCTCGGCTGCAGATGCGTCTATAATCAAACTAAAAAGAAGAAAGGAGTGATAAAAGAGCAGCCATATCACCAATACAGGTGTTGAATGCCACGGACGAAGAATTTCCATGCCGAAGATAGACGAGATCCTAAGGCTGCAAATTTGTGGCTATCGAGTGAGACATAGGTAAAAAACGTAAACAAGGAAACGATGCAAATCATCTCCATATGTTCGAGTCCAATTTAAGATATTTTTAGATGCGTGCGAGTCTAGTCGCAGGCAAAGCCATATCTCAATATGTCAGTCGGTCGGCGAATTTATTTTTTATAATAGCATTATTACGATTCAGCCAATTCTGACGAAATTTAAAACGCTTATGTTGTTTTACATTCTCTTTCAAATGATATAATTGCCAAGGTCCTGCCAATGGTAGCCAGGAAATTATTTTGTTTTGACAATAACATCATATCTATTCCGCCGATTATAACAAAATTTGAAACCCTTACGTTGTTTTAAATTCTCTTTCGAATGATATAATTGCTAAAGTCCTCCCAAGGTTAGCCTGGGAAGTATTGAAAGTTTTGAAGGTCGTAAAGTCATAAATCAGAATGAGTGAGAGCACGCAAATTTTGGGGCAGCAGAGCTTGTTTTTATTTTAAAGAGCCCATCTGGCGACTGATTACTAGGGTATAAGATGCCGTACTCACACTACAGCCTAATACGCCAGATTAAAAATAAAATAACATGTAAATAACAAAGATAAAAAAGGAAAAAAGACTGAGACATAGGCTTAAAATACAACAACAAATAAAAACAAAAACAAAATCAGCAACGAAGCAAAAAGAAGGAAGCGCGCTCCGGCGACAGGGTTAGGCAAACCTATCTCCGACGCAGACAGAAACATGCGACTAGCAACAAAAAGATAAATAGTATAGGAATAGTTGAGGAGGCCAGCCTCCTCAAAAAAGTCTGTGAGCATGAACTAGTCCCGAGTGCTTGGGCAAGCAGTAGCAATCCCACTCGTCCCGGTACCTGGACAAGTAACGTGTGTGAATATCATCCAGAAAGGTACATTCAACAAGACTGTGCCAAACAGTCTAGAGGACAACGCAATCTTCACAAAAGGTGCAGGCAAACGCTTCATCGAATGGCGGTGCGCCACGCAAGTGTGTCCAATGAGGAGAAAACAGAAAGCAACCTGAATCCATCGCGGCATTGGAGGGTAGGTCCATGCGAACAGTTGTGACACAATGGCACGCATCTTTATGTTCCTCTCGGCCGTCTCCCATCTTCTTTGCCAAGTTGACTGGACGGTTGCCCTTATTCCTGCCATGTAATCGGTGTGAGGAAAAGCGAAACGCTCGCCTGGTCGTTGGGTCCTCGGGGACTCTTTGGTGCCCTATCCTCGACAATCCCCACATATCTAGGATCCCAGCAGAAGATAATCTCAACATCCACCCGGCTTGCCAAAACCGGATATCGCGAATCATGGAATTCAAATCACAATCCGGTATCCAAACTGGTCACGTCACGTTATTTCTCATACCAAATGGTTTAGTGCAACCAGCTCGGCCAAGAAAACAGACGCAGCGCCTGACAGAGCCCCACTGACTTCAAATAGAAGGAATACGGCGTGGAAACTAAACCTCTGTTGGGATTTGGAGTTATCCGTATATCCTGGCTCCGTTACAGAGTGACACGGAGTGTGCTCCTAAAAGGCCAGACGTAATTCTCCCGACGCTGCAGAAGCTTTGTCTGTAGTGGCGTGGTGACAAATAGTCAAAGGTCGTACCCTCCAGCGTGGCGTTCTGGCCTGAACCAGGGACGCTTCCGGCCCGAGAGTTATACTTAGCTCTCAAATGAGTTTCTTAAACCTAAAACAAACGGGCTTAGGGTATAACTGGCGTCTCTCGCGGCATAGGCACCATTTAGATCTGTTTCGAATGCAGCGAGAGATGTTTGCGATTAAAGGAGGCCCCGGGATCGTGCGTACAGGGTTATAATGCATTGTGCACGGCGAAGAGCGAGTGGTATCTCCCCAGTATCGAAAAGTAGGCTCTCAATGGAAGACGGGCAGATGGCACTGGTCGCAGGTCGAAGGCTGGTTTGGTGGAACGAGTCCAGGGGCTGCAATACACGCTCTGCATCAGATGCATTAAACTCGCATCTGTAGTCGACCTTTGAACGAACAAAAGATCGATAAAAAGGTAAGGCAGTAGCACTATCAGCACCAGAGGTAATGAACGTCACGGAACGAAGTATATCTAAGAGACCCTAAAGCTGCGAATATGATCCACCCAGGTGAGGCGTCCGTCAAATACGAGACCAAGGAAATAGTGTGATTTCACCACTTCCAGGTAAGGGTAGAGCCGTGGATAGTGGCAGAAGTGAATCATCTTATTTTAGGCAGAGGGAAACCGCAATTTGTGCGCTTTGGCATAGCAAAAGACGCGGTCCAATGCCTGTTGGAGTCGATGCGCCTGAGTTTGCATCTCGGCAGCACCAAAAGAGATCGAAAGATCTTCCACGTAGAGCATAGCGAGAACATCTTCGGGCAGTACGGAGGTAATACTGTTGATGCTCAAGGCAAGAGTGTGACAATGAGGAGACTTCCCTCAGGACACCCTCTTCCTGCTTAATTGAACCGAAGAGGGCTCTTCCCACCCTGCCTGGCAACAGATATTTGAATGGAAAGTGAAGGTCATCGGCCACCGTTCTTTCAAAATAATGGCGTGTCTTTGGAAAGTATACGAATAGTTCTAGGAAAGAAAATGATTTTGATAAGTGACTTTATCTACATTTACCAGACCAAACTCCAGCTCTTCTATCAGGGCAGTTACCTGGTGCCTGGGATTAGCCGTGTATTATTCACCCCAGAGAGGGTGCTCACCGTTCAAATCCCTGCTGAAAAGAAAGGGCCTCTTTAACCAACCCACGACTCAACAGAATTCCGTCGTATCTTTCTTTGAGTAACTCGAGGATTGAATTTGTTGTAGATATTAAATGTCTTGGTGTAAACTTCGAATCCCAAATCTGGGGTGGATTCATCACCACTTTCTGTTGGTTTGCCTTCAGGGAGTCTAACGAATCAGTGAAGGCTTGGAGCCTCTTTACACTTTGTGAAAGGGGTCACATGTGAGAGGGGGAAGGACGCTGTGAGATGGCCTTAGCAGGGGGCATGAGCCCGTTTTACCCCCAGCCTTAACAGGGTGGTTCTCGAGGTAAGTAGAACCCATAGAGCATAGAAGGATTCCAACTGGATGTAGGACATGGCGCTACTAGGCCTGAAAGGGCCAAGAGCAATGGATGCTCTTAACTTGAAAGACATAGGAGGCACGTGATCGTGCATACCGCGACAGTATCAATTCTTTGACCGCTCTGAAGGAGATTTTGTCCGCAGCCTGAACAACAAGGAAGTATTTTTTAAACAAATACGATTCACATTGCTTCAAGAAAGCATGATGCGGTTTGTCAAGGTTACACGACACGGTTTTGTCTTGTAAATTTGATGTCTGCAAGCTTAATTTAATTGGCCAAACGGTTGCAATGGTAACACCTCTTCGGTAAGGGTACGAGTGTTGCACGCGATAGCAATACTAGCCAGCTTCCACCAACTCAGGGTGCCTGTTCCAGTTGATGTGACGAAGAGGTGCAGCGGGAGCTTTCGAGTCCCCATTACTGTTTCCTAGTCACAAGCACAAATTTGATTCGCCCCTGGTCGACCAAATCTTCACCGATGCCCTGCAAAGAGTAGTCAAAGAGTTTCCACTGAGCTTCAGTTGAGCGCTTACAATGACAGCCTTAGCAGAGTCAGCTACATTCACACAGCCTTGGCTGGGTCAACCGTATTCACAAGAATACTCCCTCCCAGAAAGGGGTTATTTTATATTCCCTACCGAGAAACCTGGCTAAGGACTCATGCTGATAACACATGTCTCTCTTGGAGATTATATCCCTATCAGATGCATGAATCATAAGAGAAGGTGTAAGCAAGCGGGTTCGAAGACGCAGGTCAGTCTTTCGATGAGAGGCTGGTAAGGACCTCCATCTCGAAAAAGATGACATCAGGACAGAATAATAGCTATGCAGAGTGTCTATTATATATATATATATATATATATATATATATATATATATATATATATATATAGACCTGGCCAAAAGTATTAGGCCACCCCAGTGTTTCTGGTTTCTGCTATCTCAATGTTAATGAAACTCGTGGACATGGTGGTTTACGGTATATTTCACAATATACATTAGTTTTAATATTTGGTTGACCCTCCTTTAGCTCTAATTACCGCTTTTATACGGTTAGGCATAGAATCAACTAGTTTTTTGCCGGTGCTAGACGCAATTTTACTCCATTCTTCTCTAAGTTTTTGGTACAAATGCTCTTTATTTTTAATTTTTATGTTCTTGGTAGCTTTACCAAGAGTTCCCCCTAGGTGTTCGATCGGATTTAGATCGGGGCTTTGAGCTGGCCAGTCCATGGGAACAATACCTTGTGTCTCAAACCATTGTCGAGTATTCCTAGCTACACGACATGGAGCGTTGTCCTGTTGAAAGATAACACTGTTTTTCGACACTCCTGGATGTAATTTAGCAATTGATGGCTCTTAAACATCCGATAACATGGAAACATAGGTAGCTGAATTCATCCTTCCCTGAAATAAAAACATTTCTCCGGGTCCTGTGGCAGACATGCACGTCCACAACATGATAAAACCACACCCATATTTTACGGTTGGTACCAGACATTTAGCCTAAAATGCTTCCTCAACTCTGTGACGCACGAAAGTTGCACCAGATGTGCTGAAAGCCTGAGTAAAAAACAAGAACGATAATATTATCGTTATGTTGGATATTTCTTATATATTTTGGTAAAAAAAAACAGATATTTTGAGTTTATATGTTGATTGAATACTTTTACCATCTTACCTCATAGTTACTTTCATTAGACCATATGACTTTCGACCATTGCTCACTGGTCCAATTTGAGTTGTTTTGGGCCAACTGAAGATGTTTACTCATATTCGCTTCAGAAATCCATAGCTTCTTCCTGGCTTCAAAGCCTTTCAGACCGTACTCTACAAGCCTTTTTCTAACAGTCCTGGTTGATATTTGTGATGTACCTGCCTCGTTGAAGTCCGCACAGAGCTCTGACGATGTTTTTCTCCTGCTTCTGAGCGACTGATGGATGATGGATATGTCATTACGAAGCATTGTAACCTTTTTCTACATGTTCTTTGTATTCTCGACACATCTTTTGTCTCTCTGAAGCGCTTGAGAGTCGTTTGCACTACACATCGAGAACATTTCATATTCTGAGCAATTTGCCTCTGAGACATTCCATCTTTATGATAAGCTACGATTTGACCTCGCTCACACTCACTTAACTCCCTTGTTTTAGGCATTTTACTGTTTATTAACTGTATCTACAACGTATTTTAGCATAAAACACTGAAATAATTAAGGGAAAATGAGTTAATAACTCGTAAAGGAGGGTCAACCAGATATTAAACTAATGTATATTGTGTAATATACCATAAACCACCATATACACGTGTTTCATTAACATTGAGATAGCAGAACCCAGAAACACTAGGGTGGCCTAATACTTTTGGCCAAGGCGGCTGTATGTATATATATATATATATATATATATATATATATATATATATATATATATATATATATATATACAAAGAAGGAGCAACTACAGGATCTGCGGTTGATTATACAACCACCACAGGGCTATGCCATTTTTATTTTCTGTCTTTCAAATAAAATTTGAAGACAGAAAGAAAGGTGCAGAAACCTGGTGTAGCTGACTATAAATACATATAGTACAAGAAGAATAAGAATTCGACGCGACTGAGCAAAGGAGACAAGAAACCGGAGTTTTATAAAGGCACGAGAGGGACATTAGAAGAATCTAGAATCAAAGGGAGCAGAGGGCGGCACAGTGAAGGCAATCCTTTACCGAGAAGACAGAAATAACGCCAGGGGAAAAAAGTTTTGAATTCGTCCAGGAATTCAAAACTTGTTTGTTCCCTGGCGTTATTTCTGTCTTCTCGGTAAAGGATCGCCTTCACTGTGCTGCCCTCTGCTCCCTTTGATTCTAGATTCTTCTAATGTCCCTCTCTCTTGCCTTTAAAAAACTCCAGTTTCTTGTCTCCTTTGCTCATTCGCGTCCAATTCTTATTCTTCTTGTACTATATATATATATATATATATATATATATATATATATATATATATATATATATATATATATATGACGCCAAAAATAAATTTATTTATAAAAATATTATTCAACAAAAATAACTCATTAAAAAAAAATAATTGTTCAAGTTTAGTATACTGTAACTTATTTCATTTAAAAATACCTTTTAAATGTCTCTAATTTCGCCTCCAATATGTCGACGCCCTTTAACTTCGTTTTATAGGGCTTGAATGAAATCCATTGATAATGATATCTACTCTAAGTTTCATTAAATGTAGCCAATTTGGACATAGTTAAATTATGCCTACCTTCCATCCATGCAGGGTGCACGATCCGATCAGCTCTTGTATCGGGCTAATAACATTTGATGACATTTAAGTTTATCATACTCATGTTTAAGTGTAAATAAACAAATTATAAAACTTACTCCTATCGCTATGCGAAAAAATCTTTACTAATTACTATAATTTAGGGGGTTTCCTTAGACAGCTTACAAAAGAACAATGCATAAGAATATAAATTTTCTATAACCAGCGCATACGTTAAAAATACTATCTCAGGCAAATAACAACAAGGTTTTGTCAAAACGTCTCCATCGTGATTCGTAATCGCACAATTTATCTGTAAAAACTCGATCTTTGTAAATCTAGTTTCCCAATACCTTCTAATACCGGTGAGGGGAGCACTTGTGTGTAGTGAACTACTGTGACACAGTCGAGGGATTTGTTTTTACGCCGATAATCGGGCGGATGCCAACAAGGATATAGTTGCCCGACAAAAAAAAGGAATATTAACCACAACTAACTAAAAAAAATAAAGATAAACAATGATTAATTAAATAAAAACTAGATACAAAATAAAACCATAATAAGCACTCCTCCTATGTGCCCAAGGAAAGACCTGAAGTTAATATTATATTTTTAAATCCAAGTAGTATTGAGAAACGGTAGAGGCTCACCTCAAAAACTGCACCACATCACAATCCGATGTGCAGAAGACAGTTTTAGGCACCAGGGACCAATGGTAGCAACCCCGCTCGTCATTGTATCAGGAATGCGCACGAAGTTCCCATATACTAGGACATTCAACGAAATTGTGATTCCAGTCTAGGGGACCACGTAGACTTCGCAGAAATGTTCAAGAGACTGCTCCATAAGATTGCGCTGCGTCTTAACAGTGTGTTCGATTCGGATACGATAGGAAATGCCTTGATAACACCGAGGCATTGGGGACAAGTCTAGGAGAAATGGGGTGGGGGACGTAATGACACGCAATTTAAAATTCCTGTACGCAGTCTCCCATCATCTTTGGCACCCTGACTACATGTCAGGGATCTTTTCAGCCCTTCGGACTGCATGACAAACAGCAAAACGTCGTGCTGGTTGCTCAATATGTGCAGACACCATGGCTCATTCATCAGTGCGCCCGTTCCCAGCAATCCTTACATGTTCAGGAACCCAGCAGAGGACAATCGCAGCGTCCTTTAGACTCGCAACAGCTATGACGTCACGAATCCTGCAAAACAGGGGATGTGGAGATCCCAATTCCTCAAGGGCAGTTAGTGCGTTCTGTGAGTTGTTATAGATTACAAAACAGTGTCCGAAACCAGCACGGTGAGAAATCTATAGTACCTATGGGCATATTGCAACTCTGCAGCTCGGCAGTGAAAACAGAGGCAGCGCCAGAGAGAGCCCACGCCTTTTTCAAACAACGGCTTGGTCCTAGTGTGACAGGATACTCGCTGAAAGAAATTCGGGCGCAATTATTTCGGTGTTGTGAAAGCTTTGTTAGCAGAGGCGTGACGACAAACGTTCTAACGTGGCCTCCTTCAGGAGGAATTCAACAGAATCATCGTGGATTCCTGTCCGAGAATTACAGTGAACTCTTGCCATAAACTCAAGCAAGATCGGGCTGTTTGGCATCTCTAGGCAGCATAAGTACTGTCTAGATCGCTCGTGGATGAATTGAGAGCCGTTGACGACTCGAGGACACTCTAAGCCCCCTCAATGCAAAAAACAATGTTTATGTTTTAAAACAAAAAAATAAAACCGCAAACCAACGCGAGAATCATCCCTATAGAGTCTTTGGAGAGATTGTAAAAGGAGTGATAAGGGTAGGGGAAGTGAAACGGTGTTTGAGTTAGCCAGGTTAGTCTAAGGAAAATACTCCATGCAATAGGCAGAACCAGGAGGTCGAATAACTACAAAACCTACCCAACCTCCGCAATGAAGGCCTCCCTTTTGGGGGCGTTACGTGACAACGTCGGAAAGAGTGATAGAGATAAATATTATTAACTTCTGGCCTTAAATTCAGCTTCCTATAAAGACCTGATCAGGGTTAAGCTTAAAGCCCTTTTTCTCGTTTGAGATTTAAAGGAGGAGGAAAAAGAGGAAGAGTAGGAGGAAACCGAATTAATAGGGGTAGGGATCTATATTATACGCATCCTGTGCTCGCGATAAGAGGAGAATGGGTTTAGAAAAGATCATTTCAGAGTTTATCGCAGGAATAAATGAGATACGATGAAAAAAGTTTAAATTTTTAATCATAAAATTGGATCGAATTGAAATGAGTGAGCGACATTATATTATTTCCGATGACGGAAATAAAAGCCCTCCATCCATAAAAATTCTGCTCAAGGAAAACCAAGGAAAGATCTCAGCCATTAATTTGGTGAGAAGTACGTTAATAAATAGTAAAGATGGAGGGTGTAAATGTATGGAAGTTAGATGTTAGTACCCTACGGACGATAGTAATCGGAGCGTCAAGGAAAAGTCACCGTTAAGAAATCGCCCAGTCTCCGCAATTAAGGCGCCACCTATGAGACTTTTAGAAAGAAAAGGGAAATGCTATTTCGAGAGCAGCTGGCGGGCTACTTATCATCCAATAGTGTTTCTCAGGCTTCTTTTCGAGACCACTCAAATCAAAGCGTTGTCGACACCCCCCATCCCCCTCATGACAGTCAAGAGACGATTAGATGAAGAGGCGTACGTTCGCCAGGATGATGGCGTCACGTTTCATAGAACTCAAATGGCATCCGTCTTGCTCGGACCCCAACACAGTGAAGTCAACTGGTTCTTGTCTGGGATTTTCAGGGTTTAGGGGACCTTTAATTTCGATAACATCGTAGCGTCAAAATCAAAATGGAAAGTCATCTTGCAGAATTCGATCCTGCACTTGATATCCTTCATGGTAGAGCCAATTTAATAAGTCATGAAGAAGCCAATAGTGTAATGATTCTTTAAAATGACTTTCCAATTGTTTTACATGATCCTATTGAACGTAGGAATGGTATAAGTAAATAATATGATTGGGAAAGAAATATAAAACCGTGTAGACTAAGTTCGTACACAGAACAGGCGCTCGTAAGTACAAACTAGATTGCCAATTAAATTAGCAAGTACGCAGCGATAATAGGCAATTAATATATCAATTATTAGCCACCACTCAATTAATTGAGCTCACCTTGGAGATCTTCCTTATATAGGTCATCAAGCATCATTTCAATTTAATTGAAAATTGAAACACTATAGCTGGTCTCACGACTGCCGCCACGAGCATTGAGGCTGAAATTACGAATCTTTATCTTTTATATTTTAGCTTACAAATAGAATAAATAAGTTAAAAAAAAAACAACTTAAAAACACAAATAATAAACAAGGACTAAATAAAAAAGTAAAATAGATGATCAGGTGCCGGAGGGAGATCGACTCCCTCAGGTGCCCGAATAAGGACTCAAGCCCCTCCAAATTAAAATACAATGGAGGAGATTCAAAGGTCCCTTGTACTCATCCCGAGTACAAGGGACAAGTGGGTAGGGTAGCGAGCCGGCTCGCCCCGGTATCGTGCGCGAGGATTTTCCAGACTGGCACATTCAAGAAGAATGGGCTAGGTAGTCTAGAGGACCAAGCAGTTAAAACAATAAGGCTCATTGGAGCGCTCCATCAAATGGTGCTGCATCTCGAAAGTGTGTCCAATTCAGAGCAGACAGAAGACTTACTGAATCCGGCTAGACATTTGGGAGTAGGTCCTAGATCGGTAAAGACAGTCCACGAGATCACCTCCCAGGACGTTGGAGCAACGTATACTTCGCTGTCGGTCGACCCAACTTGAGCTTTTTTCTTTGGCAAAAAAATACATTAGCACCCATTAAATTATTAATTGCAGAAACATATACTTTATATAGCGTCAAGAGTAAATGTCGGAGTGCAAAAGAGAAATGAATGGATAATTATAAACACGGGATACATATGGCAAAAAGAAAAAAAGTTTGGGAGTGGAAATAATTATAGAACACATTACTAGAAGAAACAGTAGGGGAGGGACGAAATAAACCCTAAAATGGACACGGTTATACATAAAAAGACACCGAAGACGACCCTGCAGAAAGTCTGAATATGAAGTTCGATCAATGGCAAAAAGGAGTAATAGGGCAGACTCGTGCCCTGGACCGAGATCGGAGGAAGCTTATGGGCGGGTCCTTTCCCAGCATTGAGTTGAAAAGGGAGTAACGGTTGGGGGGTTTCCTCCACCGAGTCGTGCTGTCTGATACGAGTTTAACAGCCAAAAACATGTCCGAAATCGGAGCCCCACCAGCAAATAAACGGCGTATATTTCCCCTCTCCCCTTTTTCCCCTTCCCCACTATCCTCTCCCTCCTCTCTACCCCCCTTCCCCGTATTGACTCGTTCTGGACACGATTTCTATACCAACTTACAAGAAAGTTCACTAATTTAGTTTGAACTCCCCTAACTCAGGGAAATAACATACTCGACCTAATACTTGCAACAAAAGAAGATTTGGTAGTGAATATTAATGTCGGAGGTGAATTTAGTGATAGGGACCACCGTGCAATAACATTTACTATAAATTTAACTAAAAGCTATGCAATTTTGTACCAACGAAAAAGTCAGAATTTACAAAAGCGAATTTTATTAAGCTCATAATATTAATTAAGCAAAATAACTGAAACAGTTTGCCTGATTCAAACGATAATAACACGAAATGGACTTTTTTTTTACTAGTTCGTACTCAGAAGTAGTGAAAAAATGTATACCTACCTTAAAATAAAGTACGTTTTTCACACAAAAATAACCTAAGCGGTGGAGTAGTGAGATAGCTGACTGTTTACGCGATGAGAGGAACGCACTTAATAGATTAAAAATCTCTAACGATGAGGAAGAATGTGCCACAACTTACGACGTAAAAGCCAAAAGGTTAATCAAAGAGCAGTGAAATTACACGTGGCGAATCAAAGTAAAACTAACTTCCAATAAGGTAGATACGTCTGGCACTATACCTAAAATGTCTGTGACAAAACCTTAGAAATATCTATTTCCAAGTTAATTTCGAGTCCAGAGTTATACACACAAAGTCGGCAACTATTATAGTTAAATTTCAGTGGCCTGTGGAAAATGAGGCGGGGGAAGCTCTTCACTTTTTCCCCTGCAAAAATATTTGGGGAGTCTTGGGTTACTTGAATCTTCCGCCTTGGGTAGGCTCTAGAGAGTAGGCAGTAGGTTCTCCTGAACAAAACCATGTTCTGCAATAAAGTTCTTCTCACTCGGGAAACCGCCTTAAAGGGGTGTAGCCAAGGCCGGTTTAACCTAGTAGCACGTGCTACGGGCCTCACGCTTCAGGGGGCCCAGCTGCGATGTAAAAAATTAGTACTAATTAGGTTTTTGCCCTTAAGCACAGAAGGCCGAGACAAAATAATTATTCATTTTCCTGATTTTTATCACTAATCATCATCATCATCATCATCATCACTAGTTCTATAATTTAAGAAGGAGATTTTTTGAGTATTTGAATAATAATTTCATCTTAGTTCAGTTATGACTCATGTTTTTTATCAAAGTTATTTCTAATAATTCTTTTATAATATCAAAAACAAAATGGTGAAGTTCAGAAATAGATATAAGTATCGAAATTTTGTGAATTTTTTAAAACCCAAAGAATTACAAATGGTGAAGTTCAGAAAATTTATTTTTATATATCTTCTATAACTATATATTTTAGCAATGTGATATTTCGAAAGGGAGGAAATAGTTAAGAGTTCCTTTTTAAAATGATTATAATTGGCGAAATTCAGAAAATTTATAAAAATTTAAACATGGCTGCTTTTTTTTTAGATTTTAAATTTTAATCTTAGTAGCGAAGTGCAAGCTTCCCCGGTAGGGGCAGTGACGAAGCCATTGCCTGGTATTATTATTATATATGATATTACTATATATAAGAAAAATATAGAAAACTTCACTAGATCACACTGCATAGTATTATAATAAGGCTGGCATTATATTGTAGTAGTCCACGGTGTTGTTCTCTAAAAAGGAATAAAAAGTGTACAAAATAAAACCCCCTTTTTAGTTGCGAGCGAATCTAGTCTCGGGCGACTCTATATCTCACTATCTCGGTCGGTTGGTTACCTTTTTACTTTTTTATTGTTTTTGTAATAACGTAACGATTCGGCCGATTCTAACGAAATTTGCAACCTTTAAGGTTTTTTTTTACATTCTCTTTCGAATTATATAATTACCAAAGTCTTCACGAGGTTAGCCCGAGAATTATTTTGTTTTGCCAATAACATCATAACTATTCAGCCGATTCTAACGAAATTTGAAACCCTTATGTTGTTTTAGATCCTATTCGGGATGATATAATTACTAAAGTCCTCCCGAGGTGAGCCCGGGAATTATTTGTTTTTGGTAATAACATTTTGTACACTTCTTATTCCTTTTTAAAGAACAACACCGTGTACTACTATAACATAATGCCAGACTTATTAGACTATGCAGTATGATCTAATGAAGTTTTCTATATTTTTCTTATAAATAGTAAAATCATATATTTTATAATAATATCAAAATCAGGAAAATGAATAATTATTTTGTCTCGGCCTTCTGTGCCTAAGAGCAAAAATCTAATTATTACTAATTTTTTACATCCCCAAGGGGCCCCCTGAACGTGGGCCCCGTAACATGTACTACATGTGCTATTAGGTTAAACTGGCCCTGTCTACACCCCTTTAAGGCTCTTTCCCGAGCGAGAGCTAGAAGACTCTGGTTGCCGAGCAACTGCCAAGCGGTCCCTAGGGAAGATCTCATACGTCACAGAATGACGAAGGCAAAATAATACAAATCTCGTTCTGCTGCGAAGTTCTAAGTTCTTGATTTGTCTATAGGGGAGGTTCTATTTTCATTGTTGGAAAATGGCAAAACCACTCAAATGGTATCCATTCAACCAAACGTCAAAGTTAAAAGTCCCCAAAATTCCAAGCAAACCTCATACAAAAACTTAAATCCAACTTATTACTCCCTACTGCTTCACGAGCCAATTCAAGAAAAACAACTACCGATGTTCATTCATCAGCATGTAATCTCGGAGCAGCAGTATGCCCCAGAGGTACGGCGTGCAGGTCCACTGGTATGTGGACACGCCT
This sequence comes from Ceratothoa steindachneri, assembly GCA_963969495.1. NCBI lineage: Eukaryota > Metazoa > Arthropoda > Malacostraca > Isopoda > Cymothoidae > Ceratothoa > Ceratothoa steindachneri. Next base: position 2,734,455 of record OZ018338.1, on the reverse strand, counting down.
CCCCTTCCCCCGCCTGAATTGTGGGTTCTGCCTTAATAAGAAAGGCTAGATGAAAGATACCTCGATCACAACCAGGATCATGAGTGCCTATTGGCGAGCAACCACAGACCAGTGCCTCGGAAGCTCCCTGCAGCCTAGGATAAAGTCTGGTCGTCTCGAGCCTCTCCTGCCACAAGGGTCCTTCTACCCTCGGTCAAGATACGGGTCCAAAGACTATACACTTTCTTACCAGTTTAAACCTAGGGCAGTTTTGATGCCCTCAATATGAGGTCATCAATCTGATCGACCTCGATGGACTGCCCAAAGCAATTTTCGAAACTGCCAAAGTTCGCGATGGACTCTTCGTTAACAGCATTAATTGCTGTCTCTAAGATCGTTTGGTACGACTTTGGCATCATGAAAACAATGTTTGTATAAGTTAAATTTGCCCTTGCAAAAGTCAACTTAAATACAAAAAGAATATGTTCAATTCGATTTCCCATTACTCAGTTAGTACTGTTGTGTGGAGAGGAGACAATACATTAGTGGTAGTTATTATTAGTAGTTTGAGCATTAGTTATTTTTATTTAAAGCGAAACTAACAAGGGTATCTCCTGCATATACTTTTTAGGGAAAGATCTATCCGTAAAAGAAATAAAAATATACAACCGCACATCCTCCCGTGGTCAATGGGGAGGGGAGGGTACGCAATCTCACGACGCCTTCATGGCGACCATCTGGTGACTGCCACCAAAGGTCTAACATATATATATATATATATATATATATATATATATATATATATATATATATATATATATATATATATATATGTGTGTGTGTGTGTGTGTGTGTGTGTGTGTTTATGTGTGTAGAGATCCATGTATACAAAAGTTGCACACACCTGTGTACTCGTTCTTTCCCAAACTCACGTGTTCTGACAGGACCGATTTGATCTCACCTTTATCTCTCTTTTGGTCAACAAACTCCGTTTGCAGAGAATTGCCAATCGACCGTATTCATTACATTTGTTTATTAACGCCAGTCTGTAACATTTAAATCCATTCTCCAAACTCTCTTATCGTTTTTTCGCCGTCTATCCATAAAAGTCCTTTGATAGACGATCTCTGCTCTCTCTCTCTCTCTCTCTCTCTTCAAACACAAAACTCCTACTCCTAAAACCCAATTGGTTACGCCCACCTTCTCTACAATAAACGAGGTACACATTATCCACAGGAACTCATTCTCATATCAACAGATACACATTATTTAAACATTCAATCACATCACTTCGTTTTCGTAATTTTGATCCTATACCCGTTGGTGGATAGGATGAAGGTGAGAAAAGGATTGGTAGTGAGAAAAAGACTGATAATAAAGTCGGGATAACGTTTGGAAAATTTTTATAGGATTTATATCGAGCAGATTGGCCTTAATGAACAAATAGTAATAAATGATTAATATTTGAGCCTGGGAAAAGACTGTGTTTATGTTTATGTAAATGGATTTATATATATATATATATATATATATATATATATATATATATATATATATATATATATATATATATATATATATATATATATTAGGAATATGAAGACATATGCAATGGTTACGAACATTTAATTTTCCGGACGTTTCGGTCATTAACGATGATCATCATCAGCGAATTCTAAATACAAAGAATTATTTTTATAAGAATAACTAAACACAGCAATAAAAAAAACAGTACAGGAGTCGAAAATGATAACCGAAAGTAAGAAGTTAAAATGAAATATATAATCATAAACCGTTGAAAGCAAATGGGTGAAAATCTATTAATAATAATTTGATTAATATTGTAAAAAATAACTGAATTAAATAATAATCCCATGAGTTTAAAATATGCATAATAAACATGAATTGAATTCCTATTGAAATACAAAAATTATAAACTATAGCAATAAAATCGTAAACAAGGGATGAAGAAATCGATTAATAAGACTGACAAAAACAAAATATTAAATAATCCCGTTAGCAGCAAATTTGAATAATAAACATGAATCAAGCGTTAAGCGGAATACAAGAAATTCACTATAAACCACAGCAAGAAAAAATTATAAGGGCAGGCAAACAATCCAAAATAAGTTAGGTCAGGGGGGTATGTAACCAAAGCGGATATTAATAGATGGAGCGAAGCAAGTAATTCAATAAAGTCAAAAAATTGAAATTGATGTCCGAAGTAGGAAAATGTGTAGTAGGTATATAAAGATAAAAAGAGTTTTAGTTTTGCCTTGGTGTAGAGGGCTCCTCTCAGGTTTTCCTTGCTTTGGTTATTATTTTTCTTCCCTTTTTTTCGTTATTATTATTATTATTATTATTATTATTATATATATATATTTTTTTTTTTTTAACATAAAATAAATAAATAAATATATTTGTTTATTCGTCCATCGTCGATTTCAAGCCTTTCAAGTTTCTTATTTGCTATATATATCTTCTTATTTATTACTATCTTACTAGCTAATTTCTCTTTTTGCCGGAGTTTAGGTTTTAATCCTTGTTTGTTCAATTAGTTCTTGCATTGGAGCAGTTTCTTCCACTCGGGAATAGGGATTTCCTGGTGACACGTCCCCTGACAGCTCTCGGTATGTCTAGATTGTGATTATTATTCGGGAGTATTTCCTCTTCTATTTTGCCCCAGGTCTTTCTCTCTAGCCTTTGTAGTTCTATATTCAGAGGAGTTAGTTCTGCTCTTGCGTGCAGTACTGTCTGCTGAATATAATCCGTCCTTCTTGCTCCAGTTATAAGCAGAGCTGCTTTGTTCTGCACTCTCTGCATTTGTCTGAGAGAGGTGGAACTCGCAGCCTGCATGACCACTGCCGGGTACACTAAGGCTGAGCGCACCAGAGCAGTGTACACGTTTTTTAGGTTTTTGGAGCTGAGGTTTTTAAATCTATACAGTTCGCCAAGCTGTATTTTGGCTAGGGATATTCTATCGATAATGTGAACTTTGTACCCTTTGGAGGTAAATTGCAGACCTAGGACTTTTCCTTTGTTACCATATAGGAAAACATCGCCATTCACTGTGACATCGACACGTCTTCGGTGGTTTATTGGAAGGATCTGGAACTTTCGGCGGTTAGTCTTGATTTTTCACTTTTGTTTATATCGATTGATGTTGTCAATTTCGATGGCTGTCTGCCTTGCTTGATATCCGGCATGTTTGTAGTAACTGGGAACGATTTGCGTGATGTCGTCTGCAAACTGCAGGTATATCACTTCCTTTCCTACCGGATCAGGTAAGTCCAGTGTGTACAGAAGGTACAGCAGCGGACTCAGACAGCCACCTTGTGGAACACCCGCCTCAAGTTCAAACTCGGGTCCTCTGTAGCCCTTGATCGAAATTCGGGCTTTTCTGCGCATGATGTAGTCGCAGAGGACCCTTTCTAGGATTGGGTTCGGCTAGAGGCCTAAGATCTTGTATTGTAAGCCTCTTAGCCAAACCTTATCGAAGGCCTTTTGCGCATCTCGCATCACTACGTCTACGTATTTCCTCTCAGCTTTACATCGGGCGAGCTTTTCGGTGAGAAGAGCAAGGGCTGTCTCTGTCCCCCTTCTCTTTTGGAACCCGTGTTACTGAGGACTGTGGGCTTCTAGCTCGGTCAGTTGAACTTGTAACCTGTTAGCCAGAAGCTTTTCGTAAAATTTGCCTATAATCTCCAGGCGGGATATTGGCCTGTAGTCCAGCAGTTGATCAGGCTTCCTCCCTTTCGGTAAAAAGATGATTTTAGCAATCTTTAAACCGTCTGAGAAGTAGCCCGTATTCAGGAAAGCATTGTAGATGTTCGTGATTCCCTGAATGATCTGCCGGAGGGCATGTACCAAGTTGTTTCTGGTGATGCCCACCCAGCCTGGTGCCTTCTGTTTGGAGGTTTTTATGACTGCCATGACGTCTTCAGGTGTAGTTGGTCGGCCAGGGTCTGCCAAAATCCTCCCTTCGTCGACATAGGCAGGTGGTAGCGTGTGATGCCCATTCTGATTCAGATCTTCAATCAGTTGGCCTTCGAATTCCTGGTCAAATTCTGCATTTTCTTCTGGTGTTATCTTGAAGATATTCTTCCAGAACATGCGGAATCTTTCTTCCAAAACCACCGGGGCTTCCAAGTAGTCATCGCCCACCTTAATGCGGCTCTGTTCTCTACTTGTAAGACCTTTCAACTTGTTCACAAGTCGCCAGAACACATCGGGTTGCACCTCGCTGTCAACCTTTTCAATTAGGCTGTCCCAGATTTCAGCCTGTAGCTGGTTGATAGCCTGCTTGAGTTGTTCACTCAGGCGTCTTAGCAGCGTTGTTCTTTCCCAATTTGTACCTTCTCTCCTGGTTTCCTCATACACCTCCCTGTGCACTCTAGCGATCTCTCTCATTTCTTCGGTCCATCTGGGTTGAGGAAGAGTTTTGTACCTCTTCATCAGCACACTCTCACGATCTGCTTCGATGATGCAGGCAGTTATCGCTTCCAGCTCCCCATCGATCCTCTCCAGACTTGCCCGTTTAGGTCCACTGGTTCATATCTAGCAAGGATGTCCTTGTAGCGTTCCCAATTGGCCGAAGCGTAGCTTTTTCGAAGAGGAATTGGGAGCTGTATTGGCGCGAGAAAGATGGTCGTCAAGATCGCTATGTGGTCACTGGGGATTGTTGGGCCTGGCTTACTACGGTAATTGAAAGGGAAGCCATCACTTGTCATGATTATGTCGAGTTTAGTAGCGGACCTTACGGTGAAATAGGTCGGAAAATCCGGCCCTATACGCTGAATGTTTTTCCTTCTCATAGTCATTTCCAAGTTATGACCTCTTTCGTTTGTATTACCATAGCCAGCCGTTCGGCATCTGGCATTGAGGTCGCCCCAAGGAATATCATTCTGCCGTGGCCAAGCAGGGTGTAAAAGTTTGTGAGAGGGAGATAATTTCGTCGAGGTGGTTGGTATGCCACCGCTACTATGAGCTTGCCTACTAAAGTATGCAGCTCTACCGCCACGAAGGACTTGTCCATATCCGGAAGGCGTTTGAACGAGAGATTCCTTCTGACGGCAACGGCAGCACCGTCGTAGCTCTCCTGAGAATGTTTTTTTAAGATCACTCTGTAGCCTGGAATCTTCAACTGCTTGTTGATCGTATCGATACCATGCTCCGGGATCAGTATGATATCGGGATCAAGCACACGGAATATGTTGCCGTATGCCGTGGCTTTCGCCTCCCATCCGTTACTGTTGGGTGTTAATATCTTTAACTTGTTGTTTTGGTTTTCCATTCTCTGTTCTGGCTTGTGTGGATGGCCTAGTGTTTACGGGTTGTTGGTTTACTTTTCCCGTTTCTTCTCTTTTTATATTCTGTTGCGGACAGCTCTACAAAGGTTTTACGGTGGAAAGCAATACTTTGGTTATGCAAAGCCTCCTCCACCGTTTCTTCGTCGCATTGGGCATCGAAGCCCCATTTGTAATATTTTTCTGAAGCGTATATATAGAGGTTAATTCTGTCGGCGTCAAATTTCTTATTTTTCGTCTTCTTTCTATTTTTGGGCTTCGCTTCACATACGGAGCCCTCCGAGTCCGAGATGTCCGTAGTATCGGATGACTCCAATTCCTTCTCTTTTTCCGCACACTCTGGTCTTGGTTGGACTGTCTTGGCGGCTGCCCCTCTCTCTTTTTTGGCTTCGATCCTGGGATCTGGCCGTCTAACCTCCTTACTGTTTCTCTTCTCTGCCTCATGGTTTCTGCTAACTGATTCCTTGGGGACCATTTGCAACTGGAGTACGTCTCCAGATGGTAGATTTTCGGGGAACCACATCTCGCTCATACTGTTTTTTGCCAGCATCTGGTTCAGCTCCTTTGCAAATGTTCCCGGATTAGTTAGGTTTCTGACATGCGCGTATAAGATGCATGAAAGCTTAAATATTAAATAATCAATAATGAAGAGGACAAAGAGAACGACTAAAACATTAAATTAAGGAAAAGACATTTGTAAACTAGATCATCGGCATATAAATAGGACAAACTAAAATAAAAATAAAAATTTCGCTGCACGAGCACTAACCTTATTTCGGTATAGCTGGTAATATCAACTGATATTACGGACAGAATTAGGCAGAAAGAAAACTATTAAGGGGGATGTGGATAATTTAAGGGGTGATGAATAATCGTTTAGTTCCGGGTTTATTTGTTTAATGTAAAGTGATTCAAGAATTTTTAAATCCAGAGAAGAGGAGGCAGAAATAGTATACTAAAGGAATCAGGGTCAAGCGGGTGGTTATCTTTTAGTCAATGTTCTCGTATAGAGGAGTGTTCGGGTTTGGAGATAGAAATGTTTGTTTTGTATGATACTCTGATATGCTTAGCGATCCATTATCTTAATTGTAGACTTGTTTGGCCTACATAGCGACTTTGGCAGGTCGCACAAGTGAATTCATAAATGCTGGAGGAACGCATGCATAATGGGAGCGATTCGTTGTGTCGAAGGAAAGTATAAACACCAAGAGGATTAGAATTAATTAGGATTTGCCAAGGTTCTGTTAGATTCGTGATTTTTTCTATTTTATCTTTCGAGAGGATAAGGTATGCAATAGAAAAAATTTAGTTAAACAAACTTAAAGTTCTAGTTTCCAGCAGGTGTCAATAAAATGTCCTTTTTATTATCTACAGGTGTTTAGAGAATGAAGTGAAGAGATTCGAGATTTTTTCTTTTAAAGAGCCCATCTGTCGACTGCCTATTAAGGCAAATGTCGCCGTAATTATAGCCTGAAATAATTCTAGATTAACAAACAAATAACAATATATAAACAACAAATAAGAAAGAGGCAAGACACAAGCTAAATAACAACCACAAAAAAGCAGCAAAAAGGAAACGCGCTCCGGCATCTAGGATAACGCCTCCCTCCCGGCGCTGGAACATGCGAACTAGAAAAAGAGTCAAATAGAACGAAATATCCCAGCATCTTCCAAAACATTGTATAGTCTGCAAGTCTCTGTGTACGAACCAGTCCCGAATACAAGGGACAAGGGTGAGCGACACCGCTTGTCACGTTAGCGGGACATACAATGTGCACGAGGACCAGCCAGAGTATGACATTCAACAAGAATGTGCAGAAAAGTCTGAGGACAAAACAGTCAGAAGAATAAGGCTCGGCGAGCGCTTTATCAAATAGGGGTGCGTCCCGCGCGTGTGTCCAATTTGGAGCAGACAGAAAGCCTCTTCAAATGGATGGGGTATTGGGGGGGGGAGGTTCATGCGCAGAGTCGCGGCGCAATGCCACGCAACTTTAAGTTCCCCTCGATAGTCTCCCATCTTCTTTGCCAAACACGTATTCCTGCCATGTAACTGATGATAGGAATAGTTAAATGCAAGTCTGGTCGCCCAGTCCTAAGGGACTCTTTTGCGCCCTCATTGGCGCGCTCATTCCTCGCAATTCCTACATGTACACGAACCCAGCAGAACATAATCTCGACATCCGTTTGGCTCGCCAAAAACCGTGGCGTCAAGAAAATCGCCAAATGGGGGATTCAGAGAATCCAATGGCCCGAGAGCACTCAGGGCTCTATGTGAGTGGCTATAAATCACAATATGGTCTCTGAACTGGGCACTTTGGGTTATCTCCCATACCGAGTAGTATATTGCAACCAGCTTGGACGTGAAGACAGACACAGTGCCTGGCAGAGCTCCGCTGACTTTAAACAAAGGGGATACTGCGTGAAAACTGAATCCCCACTTAGGAGTTGGAGCCATCCTTATACACTGGCACGGTTCCAGCGTGACACGAAGTGTACCCCGAAAAGTAAGAGCGCATTACTCCTGACGATAAGAAGATTTGGGAGCAGAGGCATGGTGACAAATAGTTAAAGGTGATACCATCCAGGGCGGCCTCTTAGGTAGAACTGGTGGCGCCACCGGTCCAAGAGATATACCAAGATCGCATAGGAGTTTCCTACTTGGCATAGGCATCGTCGAGATAAGCGAGGGATGTAGTGAGAGCTGTTGGCGATTGACGGAGGCACTGGGTTCACGCGCAGAGCGATTATCATATCCCCAGCTTCGACAAGTAGGCTCTCAATGGGGGAAGTGCGGATAGCAACGGTAGACAAGCGCAGGCTGGTGTGGTGAATCGAGGGTACCCTCCGATATACATTCTCGGCTGCAGATGTATAAAATCGCATCCATATTCGAGTTTCAAACGAACAAAGGAGTTGGAGCCATCCTTATACACTGGCACGGTTCCAGCGTGACACGAATTGTACCCCAAAAAGTAAGAGCGCAGTACTCCTGACGATGAGAAGATTTGGGAGCAGAGGCATAGTGACAAATAGTCAAAGGTGATACCATCCAGGGTGGCCTCTTAGGTAGAACCGGTGGCGCCACCGGCCCAAGAAATATACCAAGATCGCAAAGGTGTTTCCTTCTAGGCATAGGCATCGTTGAGATAAGCGGGGGATGTAGTGAGAGCTGTTTTCAAATGACGGAGGCACCGGGTTCGCGCGCAGAGCGATTATCATATCCCCAGCATCGAAAAGTAGGCTCTCAATGGGGGAAGTGCGGATAGCAACGGTAGACAAGCGCAGGCTGGTGTGGTGAATCGAGTCCACCTTCCGATATACATTCTCGGCTGCCGATGTATAAAATCGCATCCATAGTCGAGTTTCGAACGAACAAAGGATCGATAAAAAATTAAGGCAGAAACCCTATCAGCTCCCTAGGCGCTGAACGCCACAGAATAGAGAATATCCATGGCACGGGTACAAGAGACCCTAAGGCTGCACATATGAGCCCTCAAGCTGAGGAAGCGCTCAAATACAAGACCAAGGAAACGGTGCTAGTCCAACACTACCAGGAAACAAGTCTGGATCAGGGTGGAGCCGTGGATAGGGGCAGAAATGCACCACCTTAGTCTTGGCTAAGGAAAACCGAAGCCTGTGTGCTTTAGCATAGGGAGACGCTGTTTAATGCCTGTTGAAGTCGACCCTCCAGAGTTGGAATTTGTACCACGCCAAAGGGGATTGAAAGGTCGTCCACGTAGAGCGTAGCGAGAACATCTTCCGGCAGCACCGAGGTGATGCTTTTGATGCTTAGGGCAAAAAGTGTGACAATGAGGGCACTTCCCTGCCTAACACAATCTTCCTGCTCTATTGGGCCATGTAGGGCTCTCCCCCATACCCTTAGGTGGAATTGACGATGACGCAAAAATTCAGACATAAAGATTGGGAGGAGTCCCCTCATCCCTATTCTGTGTAGAGCCTCCATGATACCGTATTACTATACGGTATCATAGCCCTTTTCAATATCGAAAAATACCGCGGCATCGAGCTGTCTATGAAGGAAGGCCTCACAGACGGCAGATGGCGTTTTCATGTTGGAGCAGAGCTTTGGACATCAAGTGAAACTTAGAAAGCCGCATGGTGCAGAAAACAGATGGTCTCCGCTCCCTCGAAAAAAGATAATCTAACATTTAACAATTTCTTGATCGACTTGAACTCTAACCGGCTGGGTTAGAGTAATCTCTCTCCGGTTTACGAAAAGCGAGCACAGAAGCAATTGGCCAGGAATCTGGGAGGATACTCTCTACCAAGATCCTGTTGAATAAATCTAACAGAAATGTCATGCCTCACTCACCAAGCTGTCGAAGGCGGGTTTATGGGATATCATCCGGACCAGAGGTGGTGTACGTGCACGTATCCAGATCGAAAGGCAACTCGCTCAATGTAAACTTGTCGTTGAAGAGTTCCTCACCTCTGAAAGTAATGTACAGTGGTGGCCTTCCGAAACAACATGACGCGCATTGAATGTTGACGGGCAGCATCCCGGCTAGAGACTAAAGAGAAATCGGTCGTGCAGGACTCTGCCATGGACGCGGGGTCCGAGATTGCATTCCAATTTGCTGGAGAACTGGAGGGGGTCTTGCGAGAACTTGCCCCGAAACCTTTTGCCTCTTTACCACACCTCTCCTAGAGGGCTCCTCCTCTTAAGTGAAGACACGTATACCCACGACCAGGAAGAGCTGCGTGCGTGCTTCAAAACATACCTAAACCTAGCCCTAGCTTCACGAAATTCAACGACATTGAATTCGTTCGGAATGTGCTTATAGATCATGTAGGCGTAACGCTTTTGTTTGACGGCCGCCTCATACTCAGCTGACCATCACAGAAAAGGTTGGCATGCAAAACGGCTAGACATTCTAGGAAGGATAGTTAGGCCCATGGCAATGACGTTGCCAGAGAAGATCTCAACGGCCTGATCCACCGATTTAAACTCCATTACTCGGACAGAGAAATCAGTCATTTCCTGAAATTGCGGATCACGGCGCCCGCCCCAAGCCCCACATGGATAGTCTTACAGGTGGCAGTGGTCACTACCATGGAAGTCATCGCTAGCCTCCTACCCAAATTATGGCAGTGTATCCGGAAAACCCACGGAGAGATGAAGGCAGGAAAATGAAGCGGTTTCCGAGCAGTGATGCGTAAACTCATTCACATTTTAGGACACCTATCTCCAGCTGGTCGATCAAGTCACCAACGAATTGACCTCTGGGATTTATCGAGTTGTCTCCCCAGAGGGGGTGTCTACTCTTTACCGTTAAAATCCCGGACCAGTAGAAAAAAGTTGGACAACCGTGCCACGACGGGGCTGAAATCCCTCCGTGGAAGTCGCCTGACATTGGAATGTACACAGAAATAACATTAGACCTCCTATCAAGTGTATAGCTGCACTGCTATTGCATGAAAGATATTATTTATAGCTAATATTAGAACGTAGACATCATTCTGGGTGTAAATCGCGCATTCCCCTGCCCTTCCCCCCTATCGCGTCGAGGTGGAAATAGGTAACGGGAAATGTGAGTGAGTAGACGAACATTCGGAGCACCTCCCAGTTGGCCCAGAGCCCGCGGTAATTCCATTGAAGGAATCCGACCTCCAGGCCTAGCTCATAGATGATACGAGAAGCTTTTACCAAGAGAATACCATTAATGGAATGGCTTCACTCTTCCCGGTAGCAGAATAGCGTGCGCTGTTGGACGAACAATGCGCTGAAGGCGCGGTCGCCTTCGGAGTCTCATTGAGGGATGATGTGATCGCTGTGTGAGTTTTGTCCTCCCTTAGAGTCAAAAACTTTGGCTAATGTATCGGCTTCGTTGACGGAGGTCCGTCGTTTGCAGGATCTACCCTCTCCCAGCAACTAATTCCAGCCTTAGGTGGAGGCTTAGGAGCCAAAGCTCGTTAGGTGATGTCGTTCTTTCGGGGGGTATAATTAGGCTGCAGGGTGTTGTGGCATGTGAGTTGAACGACTCGATGGCGGCGCACGGCCGGTTTGCCTTATGAGAAATGTTCACCCTGGCGAAGGGGGAAAGCCCTGATTTTAGCCGAGGCTCTCTGTCAAGCCTTTGTGCCGCCAGCTCTACTTTGGGTGTGCCGGGGGTTAAGGGTTAGAACCAGCAGAAGGGTTTCGAATGTGCACGGAAACGACCGTGCTTGTAGACCTGGAAGGGACAGGATCAGAAGGTGGCTTTTTAACATTGAAGCATAGGGCGTCCCAGGCAGCGTTGGACGCGCCAAGACCAATTCCTTATCCTTTCGAAATGAGAGACTGAACAGCAAGGATTTTCTTCTCCAGGAGATTCACACCACATTGCATCGAAGTAGAGGGAGGGGGCAATCCTAAATCGACACAAGTGGGCTTACGTGATAAGGACTTACTTATCGTGTAGGGCCTTGGCTCATCTTACACAGACTTCAGGCAAAGCCGACTTCGCACGTCAACATAAGTGACTCGAATGGCCGAAGTGGTGAGAGTAGTAGAAACTTTGTCTCAGTGGTACAAAAGTTTTCATGCGGTAGAGATAACAACAGGCACGCTACAATTTCGGGGAGCCTGTCCTGGGTAGGTCTCGAGGTCCCCCCCTCTCCTTTTTTTCATTACATGTTCGATCTTTACCTCTCTAAGGTGATTTTTCCTAAGGAGTAGTCCACGAGTCTCGTATAAATCACTCTTTCCTTTCACGAAGTTCATGGTAGTGTGTAGCATCACACTCACCGGCTAGCCATTAAGTATCCGAATGGTACTAATCATGCCCGTCTCTGAAGGTTCCGACGAATTGGCCAGAAGGGTTCCTTCCGAGAATCGGGTAACCTTCGGTTCTCTCTCTACCAATCAAGCTAGTTAATAGTCTCTTCGGATGGATCATGTTGCCTTTGGTCAACATGCTCCCATTAGTTAAGCGAATAAAAAGCGTTTGATGCCAAGGGATATAAAACGCCAAGTAGTCTCTGAATGAGGTCTCCGAGGTAATCGAGGTTCCGCTCAGCGCACTTAAGACTTTAGTCTACTTTGGCTCTGAGCGTGCGTATAATGGTCGGTTGCTTACTGAAGTGGCAGCGGGCCCGTCCTTTTCCGTAACCCTGCGGAGGGAGAGAAACCCTTACTCATCTGTTTTCTTCTATGTTCTTTTTTGTTTTTTGGAGAGGATGGCGGGGAGTCAACCCGCTTATCTCCACTTCCCTTAGGTACCCCTAGGATAGACGGACCGGCCTCGTCAAGATCCTTTTTAGAGATGGAGAAGGTCTTGACTGTCAAATTGGCACCAATCGAGGGAGGAGTTCCCTCGTCTCCTTCTGAGTCATTGGGGGCCCGAGGAGCCTGATGGGAAGCTTTGACTGGGAGGGATTCAGGATTGGTGTTTGGCACCGAGCCTGTGTATGCGCCCATGGAAAAGAATATTGCCAGCTGGGGCTGGGTCACCTCCAGGACCATGTCTAGCACACACTTAACCTCCATTTAGCTATTTCCCCCTTAAGGTATCATGGATCCCTATCGAGTGTTCCTCAGTCTTATCTTGGACAGATGGGTCGACCTCCATTAAGAAGAAGATAAGTGCATGGATACTCAACCCCCGCAAACTGACCCCGTAATGGGCATGTCGATTTGCTTTCTTGGCCACGGTGATGACCGGACTCAACACTCCGTCCGGCCCCAACTTAGCCTCTTCTCCTTCTTTCTGACAGCTTGTGTTTTCTACACTACTTCCTCACTTTACCTAAAACCTCTCCCACAACTTTCTCTCTTCTGCCTCTAATTTTACAAGGTAGACGCCGACCAGTTTCCTCTCACCCAACTATCCCAGATCGGGACTGAGGGGGGAGGGGGAAACGTCCCCTCACCTGAGCTCCAGTTTGGGGTGGTGCGTTTTTAGCAACTTGCATCACCCCCAAGCACATTTTCCTCACATAATCTTACCTTCTCACTTTACTCTCTATCAATTTTACGCCGTGCCTAAGGTGGAGCCGCCATGCTGATTGGCTGCCAGGTCAATAATCTAGAGGAATGGCCTCAAATGGCGGCAGGTGTTCACCACTCACAGAGCAGCCTACTGCGTAAGGGAATGAGCGTTTGCGTCCCGTGATTATTATAGAGTCCCAATGCCCAATGATGAGTAATAAAAACAATAATGCTCCGCTTCTACCTTCCCCTCGACCTTCTCCGGAGCCACCTTCGGGCAGCTCCACAGAAAAAAATTGAGGTTTCACCCTTGTGCTTTTGCAGTGATCCCTCCAAATCTCTTCGATCGGAGAGGAAGCTTACTTCGCTCCGATGCCTACCGGTCCAGGAGGCCCCCTCACCCCCTTCTCTTTCACATTTTCCCTGGTAGTCCCCCATTAAATTCACAAGTGGACTGCCAAGAAAGCAGGGAGGCGGCTCATAATTGACCGCTCCAGGTGGAAGCGGAACGATAGAGCCAACCCCCTTAAGGGAGCAAGGAAGGTCGCTCCATGCCCTCTAATGCCCTGCTAGCCTGAGAGTAATTTACAGGAGGGGAGTCTATATACCCCCTCTCTTCCTCAACGGATTCAAGTTCGCTGACATTAAAAGGTGAAAAACGAACCTCAAATGGGATCTGTGATGTATCGAGGGGAGGGAAGGGGGGATTGCCACATGGAGACCCAACCTGAGATGCACATGGTCCCTGAGTTGACCCAGCTCCAGACGGTAATATCTTCCATGGGGACGAACTCGGGCTCGGTGGCAAGCAGAGAACCCGTGTCCGCCCCTCTGCAAGCTCTCTTCAGACGGCTTGAGTCCCCAAGGCCTCACAAGGAGAGAAGGGATCTCCTCACCCAACATGTATCCCTATGCAAGGCAAGACCTTCTCCATATCAGAGAAAAATCGTGCCGATTCCTGCCAATCTGGCCAAGGGTCTCCTACCGGCGGAGGAGAGAAGCTGGTTGATTACCCGGTGTTCCCCCGTGTGCGGAGTCCCTGATAAAGACCAAAGTGCGCTGAGTGGAGCCTCGATTACGTCTGGGTCCCTCATTCAGAGGTTACCTGGCGCTTTTGAGTCCAAAGCTTTAAACGCTTTCTGGTTATTCGCTCCACTGATGGGCGCATTTAGGCCCGGGGCAACATGTTCCATCAAAGAAGATCACTAGCTAGCCTGATTGGTAGAGAGCAGAAGGTGACCCATTTCTACTACGAGAGCGTTCTGGCGAATACGTCGAATCCCTCCAGGCCGGCCAAGATAAGTGCTTTTCGGACCTTTGATGGCACCCCGGTGAGTGTAATTCCGCACTCTACCATGAACTTTATGAAAGGAGTAGTTATTGTTAAGGAACTCGTGGACTACTCTATAGATGATATCACATTAGTGCTGGCCAACCAAGTAGCGGTCAAGGTCGAACGTATGATGATAAAACAGGGACGGGCGTCAAAATCCACCCCTACACACTTCGTCACGTTTGACCGTTAAAAGCTCCCTGAGTCAGTGCGTGCCAGTTGGTATAGCTACTGCGTAAAGATATTCATGGGCAACCGCTGAGGTGCTATTACTGCCACCGCTTCGGTCAAACGAATCACTCATATAGAAGTGCGAAGTCAGGGTTACCAAAACTCTATGTAAGGTGCTCCAAGGCCACACACGATAAGTCCAAATCGTGTGTGGCCAAGTGTGTCAATTGTGGAGAGCCGCAAGCTGCTTGTTCGAGGCAATGTGGTGCGTATCTCCTTGAAAAAGAAATCGTGGCCGTTCAGGCTCAAGATCGTCTCATATTTTGCGAGGCTAGGATTTGGTTCTGGCACGCCAGGCTCTGCCTGTAACGTCTTATGCTTCAATGTTAAGAAAGACACCCTCTGCTCCTGGCCCTCCAGGCGTACGAGAACGGTCGTTTCCGCGCCATTCGGAACCCTTCTGCGAGCTCTACCCACACCAGGAGATACCCTGGTAAAGCTGGCGGCACAAAGGGTTCACACCCAGCCCCAGATGAAAACAGGGTTCCACATCTTTTCCCCCATCGTGACCGCTTCCGGTAAGGCGAAACTGCCACGCACCTCCAACGAGTCGTTAACTCACAGAAGGCAACACCTCTGAAGTTGGTGGTGAGGCCAACTTCTGGGGTTCCTAAAGCTGCCCCCTGTAAGGAACGCAACACTTAAGAACCTTCGGCTTCCATGACTACACCCAGTGGTATGCTAGGTTGATCAAAGACAGTGGATCCTCAAAAAGAAGGAACCCCTCCTTCCTAAGGTTCCATGGCGGAGGGAGGAAAAGACTCGCATGGCGAGCCCAACCTCCCCAGATAATCCTTGAAGGCGACAGCTCATTTTCCGGCCAGAGCTATGCCTGCGGGAAGCGTACGAACATTCCCGCGAGGGTCTTCTCTTCGAAGAGATGGGGTCTGCCTCTCCTCAGAGCTCTGCCGAGAGAGCATATTCCTTCAATGGAGACTATTTGATCAATCCTAGGTGTAATTTCCTTTCCAACCTGATCGACGAGGTGGAGATAGAAGTCCTAAGTTTGATGGGTTTACGCACCACTCCCCGAGAACCGCTTCATTCTTCTGCCTCGCTCTATCTTTGTCCTTTCAAGATGCCTTGCTTGATTTTGTTCGAGGGTAGTCGAAGACCTCCATGGTACTTATCACTTTCTCATTCAAATATCATTTACTGGGCCACTGCGGCCTGAGAGCCCCCCCCCCCGTTGTTTTCGGCGCGGGTGCGGTGATCAGAAAACCAGGAAATGATTGATTTCTCTGATTCAGTCGATGAGTTTAAGTCAGTAGATGAGGCCGTTGAGTTCTTCTCCAGCAACCTCAACGTCGTGGGCCTAACTACTAATCCTAAAACGTCTGGAAGTTTTGCATGCCGAGCGCTTCCTTGGTGGTCAGCCGAGTGTGAGGCAGCCATCAAACAAAAGCATTATGTCTACAGGCGGTATAAGTGCCGCCCGAATTATTTCACTGTCTGTAAATACCTCGAGTTATGGCTAGGTTCGGCTATGTTTCAAAGCCGAAGCAGGCCCGTTGCTTTGCTCTTCCTGCGGCATACGTGTCTTAACTTAAAAAAAAGATGCCTCTGGAAGAGGTGTGGAAGTGAGTCAAAAGGATCCAGGAAAAATTTTCGCAGGAACCTCCTCCCATTTTTCAGGAGAATGGGACCGCAATCTCTGACTCCACGTCCGTGGCGGAGTCCTTCGTGAACGCTTTCTTCGCATTCTCTAGCAGAAATATTGCTCAGACTGCATTCAATGGGCGTCTTGATGTCGCGGAAGGCGGCCGACTGGAATCTACCACCAGGGGCCGAGAACCCTTCAGCGACCGGTTTACATGATTGAGCTGCATTCTGCTCTAGCTTCGTGCATGAACACCGCCGTTTTTCGATACCTGGGTGAGCGAGGTATGACCTTTCTGTTCGATTGCTTCAACAGGATCTGGGTAGAGGGTATCCTCCGAGACTCATTGCAAATCGCTACTGTGATCGCTTTTCGAAAACGGGTAGATATCACTCTACCCCGGCCGGTTTCTGTCCAATCTCTCTAATCTCCTGCGTGTGCGGTTAAGGAGAAATTTGTAAATGTTAGATTTGCCTTTTTTCTCAACAGCTGAGGACACCTTTCTTCTGCACAGTCCGGCTTTCGCAAGTTCTACTCCACGCCAGATGCTATGCTACGAATAGACAAATGCCGTCTGAGAGTTCTTTCTTCTTATACAGCACTACGCTACGGTGTTTTCGATCTGGATAAGGCATATGATACCGCATGGCGATACGGCAACATAGAGACTTTCCGTATGATGGGGGCGAGGGGATGCCTCCCAATGTTTATATAAGAATTTCTGTGAGATCGTAGATTCCGCGTTAGAGGGGTGGGGAGCACTCTGCCGTACAATGGAGCTGGAAGAGACGGGTCGCGCAGGGCATTGTCCTTGTCGTAGAATGGACTCTCGACGATATACCATATATAACTATTCGTTGTGGGAACTTCTTTAATTATCTTTAGAGTGCGTGGATGTCTGGCGGGCCGATATTATGTATCCTCGATATGCTTAAGAAGTGGAACTGAGCTCAAGGATAATAATATTGCTATCATTAATAAAATAGAGTTTTATTAATAATAACTATCAACAACACACAAAACGGAAAATATTGACATAAACAGACAATGGAAAGGGTCGTGGAGACTCGGGCTAATCCGAGGATTAAAGGATTTAAAGAGGTAAACAAATATAAAGTTAAAGAGATGGGATGGTTCGCTAAACCATTTAAAGCACAGGATAGAATTGACAAAAGGGTTAAATACTCAAAGGTAACGTTCGGCTTACGTAATTTTATACTAGTGGTGCAGAGGAAGTCGACGTGAAGGAATTTCGGTCCGCTGGCGAGTTCCAGCCGAAGAGGGGGGATAAAAGGATCCTGAAGTGGCGTCTTGGGAATGAGAACCGTTTCTCGGCGAATGGCTTGAAGAACAATGGCTGTTCTACGTTGTTCTCTTCTGAACAACAGGGGAAGGGGGGGTGAAAATCATCTCTTGTCTACGGGCTCAAGAACAACGGCTGTTCAAATGTTGTTCTCATCTGGACAACAAGGGGGAAGGGTGAGAACCGTTTCTTGGCGAATGGGCTCAAACGAACAATTGCTGTTCTACGCTGTTCTCTTCTGAACAACGGGGAAAGGGTGAGAACCGTTTCTTGTCAACGGGCTCGAACGAACAATGGCTGTTCTAACGTTGTTCTATTTCTGAACAACAAGGGGGAAGCCTTGTGGACTCGGCGTCACGAAGGCTTGAACCTTGGCACTCAAGGGATATTGTCCTCCTTCTGGACAAGTGATGGTGAATCTCGAAGTCAAAGGCCCTTGGCGCACAAAGTGAGAGAGGGTCCGGGGGATGTTTCGCGACGAAAATCTGGATCTCCAATCTGATCTTAGTGGTAAAGTTTCCATCTAAATAGTCGAGACACTCCCTTGACGTGGGGGACAATGGAGTGGGAACTTCGAGGGAATGCACAGCCGAGCCTGGGAACAATGCCTTATCTGCCCATTAGCCTAACTCAATCTGGCGAGGTCGGCGTATGGGGACGAACGGGGAAAAATAAACCTCTTTGTTTAAACATTGACTCAGGTGGCTGTAATAAGGCGCCAAGCTTCAAAGCGAAGATGCACGTGGGAGCATCGTGGTTTTAAATAATATGTGATAGGGGTTGAAATTAACGCGGCCTCAACCCGTTCTATCACAGTTCTCGCTGTCACACTCTTTGCCCTATATATCAACGACATCAACTCGGTGCTGCCGAAAGATGTTATCGCTATGCTCTACGTGGACAACCTTCCGATCTCATTTGGCACAGACCAGATGTTAACTCTGCCGCGTCGACTCAAATAGGCATTGAACCGCGTCTCTCGCTATCCTGAAGCGCAGATGTTCGGTTTTCTTTGCCCAAGAGTAAGGTGGTGCATTTTTGCCGCCATCCTCGTATCTACCCTTACTCATTCTTATTTCAAGATGGGGTTCTCTTGGAAGTAGTCTTCTCGCACGGTTTCCTTGGCCTTGTATTTGACCGACGCCTCACCTGGGAGGCTCATATTTGCAGCCTTACGGTTTCCTGTACTCGCCTCATGGATATTCTTCGTTCCGTGAGGTTCAGCAGCTGGGGCGTTGATAGGGCTAATTCCTTGCTTTTGTATCGGACCTTTATTCGTTCGAAGTTCGACTATGGATGCAACTATTATGCATCCGCATTCGAGCGTTTATTGCGGAAGGTGGACTCGATCTACCACACCGGCTTTCGCCTCACGAATGGTGCCTTCCAAACGTCCCCCATTGAGAGCCTACTTGTCGATGCTGGGGAGATGCCAATCGCTCTGGGCCGTAAACAGTTTATTATTCGTATGTAGGCGCGAGCTCGGCACCTCCCTTATTCGCCAACAGCTATCACTGCATCTGCAGCTGATCTCAACGGTGTCTATACAGCCGAGAGACGCCAGTCATTCCATAAGCTCTTTGGGTTTAGAGCAAGCAAGCTCCTTAGAGAGATTGGTATAGTCTGGCCGGTGGTGCCCCTGGGTCTGCCTAGGACACCACTCTGGTGGGTACCACCTTTGACTACTTTTCGCCACACCTCTGCTGTCAAAGCTTCTACAGGCCCACTAGTATTGCGTTCGGTATTTTTTGAGCACATTTAGTGTCACGTTGTAAACGTGCCAGTGCATACGGATGGTTCCAAGTCCCAAGGTGGCTTCCACGCTGTATCTTTACTGTTTGGGGTCAGTGGGGCTCTTCCAGGAGCTACATCTGTCTTCACTGCCGAGCTGGTTGCAATACACAGCTCAGTACGGGAGATTACGTGACGTGCCCGTTTTGGAGACAGGATTGTGATTTATAGCGTCTCACCATCACCCTAAGTGCTCTCGGGGCATTGGAATCTCCGCATCCTGTGGTCTGCGATATCCGTGACGCCAGGGTTTGGGCCAGCTTGGTGTATGTCGAGATTATCTTCTACTTGGCGGCTCCTGGACATGTAGGAATTGCGGAGAATGAGCACGCACATGAGGGTGCCAAATAATTGGCGAGGACTGAGCGACCAGAGCAGCGTTTCCATTTTCCTCACTCGATTACATGGTAGGAATACGGACAGCTCTCCGTGCTGCTTGGCAAAGAAGGGTGAGATACTGTCTAGGGGACTTAAAGTTGCGTGCCATTGCGCTGTGACTGTTCCCATTGACCTAGCTTCTGATGCTGCGACGGCTTCAGGTTGCTTTCTGTCGTCTCCGAATTGTATACACTTGCGGGACGCACCTCCTTTTGATGAAACGCTTGTCTGAGCATTATTGTGATGACTGCGTTGTCCTCCAGAATTTTCGGCACATTCTTGAGGAATGCCCCAGTCTGGGTGATCTTCGCGCACGTTATCTGTCCCGGTACCGGGACGAGCGAGGTTGATACCGTTTGTCCTTTGTAATCTATACAGGTTCCTG
The DNA here is from genome assembly GCA_963969495.1 of Ceratothoa steindachneri. Taxonomy (NCBI): domain Eukaryota; kingdom Metazoa; phylum Arthropoda; class Malacostraca; order Isopoda; family Cymothoidae; genus Ceratothoa; species Ceratothoa steindachneri. The sequence continues at coordinate 2,714,219 of OZ018338.1, read as the reverse complement.
CACACTGACTTGTGGACTATGCGACCTCTTAGAGGAGGTTAGCCTCCTCCACTTTATTTAACAATTTGTTGTGGTTGCATGCTCCTGCGCCGGGTAGAAGCAGGCCTCCCCCCGACGCTGGAGCCCGCTTCCTTCCTGCGTTTTTGCTTTTTCAATTTTATCGTTATTTGTTATTTATATATTCTTATTTGCTTTTTTAATATAGTCTAGTAATAAGCTATGGTGAGTACTGCGACTTATGCCTCAGGTAGACAGTCGCCAAAGGGCCCCTAAAATTAAAATAAAAAAACCCTAAAAACTTAATCGTCGATCGGAACCCCAGGGGGGGTACGCTTTCTGCCTCAGGGGTATGTGAATAAGAGTATCCCCCTTAAGGGAGATAGGAGTAACCCTTCTGTTGTAATTGGTTGTGTGTTATTCAGCGCATCCTCTCAATGGGCGACAGCTCTTTTACACCGCTGAAAGTTTCGTGTGAGTGTTCGCTGCGATTGAACCCGACACCTTGCCGTCAGTAACCCAACGCCGCATTGACTAGGCTAGCGAGAGCTCCGCAGAGAGAACGAGGAGAGGGCAAAGTCTCCTTCCCATTCCATTCACGTTTGAAAATGTCGAATCTCTGCAACTCAAACCTGGAAGTGTGGCGCACCCTCCTGACCCCAGTACGGGACACAAGGTCAGACAACCGTCGTTTAATTTCACAAACGTGTAAGCCCACACCTTTTTTTCGGTTGACTTCACATCTACATTTTAGTGATAGATTCTTAAGAGAGATTACGCAGATTCAGGATTAAGCTGACCCCTAATCTGAAATGGTTAGACTACAACAATAATAAAATAACACTGAAGCCTCCTTTCCATTAAAAGTTATTCTCGAAGGTGGGGTTGGCTCGAACCAACTCCATTTGACTGGAGGAGATTCGCGACAACCCTATTGTGGTTACGGAAGGAAACGTTTCGAGTGGCTTCCCTAACAGGCTTTAGTCGTCTTTTACTACTATGAAGAAGGAAACAAAGCTTAACAACGTTACTTAAAGAAATCGGTGAAAATTTTCGGGCAAACAAGAGGGAAAGTCCCTCCAATGACCTGCGGCGTTTTGTGATAAGATGATAAATGGTTATTGCATTGATGGTTTCCCATGGTTCAAATCACTTAAAAGTGTCTCTGAATGGCTAAATGAGGCTTCTGCCACTAGATGGCGTCACCCAGCGCCAAACTTGATGGTAAATTTGAAATCTCCAGGGTGAATAACCATATTTCCCATGGTCATATGGGTCATTTCATGGCTCTAAATCGGTACAATTGAACTTTTACTCCTTTTGTAAAAGAAAGCGACGCCTTGACCTTGCGCTTTGCCGCCGCTAAAAATCAAGCCGACGAGGATTAGCACAGTGATGGAAATTGTAGAATTATATTCATTGCAGTAATGCAATATAAATTTTGTACAGTAGTAGGTAGCCTTTTCCGAGTTTTAGCGAACTGTTTATATCATTGATTAATGTGGGGAGGAAGATGAAAAGTGAATCGGTCGCAAACCCTCCCCTCTACCCTACCATCGAAGCAAAGAAACAAACCAATTCCTTCTAAATGCAATATAAAGCGATAAGAATTTTTCCCGCTCAAATTCTTGGTTTCCAATTGGTGTTCAATTTGCGAAAGGGGCGTGTCTGGAACTCTTCGGCTCGTATTATTGGTTGCCGCCATGACGTCAACACTAAAGGGGAGATAGCATTGATGTCTGAGTCAGGGTCACAAATGTAAATCTGTTGAACCTGTGTCTACATCTATCAATTATAGGCCGGCTTCACACAAAAACAAACTTGGTGTCTAAATATTACGTCAAAATTACATAGACCTCTGCAATACTATTGCGTAAAACTCTGCAAAATAGTGAAAGCTTAAAGGCAGAGTCTACATTACAGTGAACACACAACCAACTGACAACTTGTTGCATCGAACACGTGATTATGTGTGCACGACTGCTCATAGGAGCGTTCTCTGTACGTGTACATGTGCGCTTGGTTGTGAAAAGTGATGCAGACACCGACACGGCCGCACAGACGCTCGAGAAGGCAAATATAAATGACGTGCTTTATCAGTAAAGACATTTTGATAATGAAGTGAATCGATTACCTCCCAGTAATCCAATCCAGCCGCAGAAATTAAACTTAAAACAATATGATAAGTTAACGAATGGAAAACGAAAATTGTATTTTCTTACTTATGTGGAAGGATTGGGCGGAGCCTTATGAGAATTAAGGGAGCAAAGTTAATGGAAAGTGTTTACATGAAATTGGATAGGAGGAAGTTGAGTATTCCTACAACGGACAATCTCTGTAGCCAAGCGCATTTAGGCAATATTATGGGCAAGTTTGAAGCCTGAGACATTTGCCTAACGATGTGCCGTGGCTATGAAGAGGGGGACATGGAATGCTATTCATTTATGTTTCTCGTGAGTTGTAAATAAAGTTCCCGTTGACAAACCACAGCACTCTCTCACTAGCCCGTCCCTAGATTTTTTTCTCTCCTTATTCTTGTGCCTTCTTTTCTACTAACCATATATTCCATTTCCTCTCATCTCATGATGTGATCTAAGAACTCAAACTGTCTACTTCGGATTCTTCCCATTTGCCCCTTTCTTTTTCCCATCATCTCCAAGTTTGATTTTCTTTCTGACCAGGTCACTTTCTCGGCTCTTCTTCAGCACTAAATTTCCATTTCATCTAATCTAATCTTTTTTTGCATCTCATTTTTCAGTGTCCAGTACTCTCATCTGTAGCCCAATAGAGCCGACACGTACGAGTACATATTAACCAACCTCATTCTACTCTCTATGGAGAGTCTTTTGTTGTTGAGGCCATTTTGTCAGCTCAATTCTTATCTTAATTTCCAAAATTCTAAAATATACATATATTAATTCGCTCATTTCCCTAGGCCACTCATTCCTCTTCTTAATAGTGATCATATTTAAAAGAGGCTTTTTCCTGGAGCATTTCTACAATATCCAAGAGAGTACAGGTACTTTATTAGTGTTCTTGGGTTGATTTGGAATCTATTTGTCAAGGTCGAGGCTTGTAAACGAAAGTTGTTCTCAATGTATCTTCAAACAGCACGAAGACATCATTTAGAAGACTCAAGAGTACCAGATCGTGACTCTGATGATATTTTACCAATTCCTTTAAATTGAACTTAAATTATGTTATGGAAGAAAGAGTTATTCCAATATTTCTAGCAATTTGTCTTTATGACAATCCACCATCAGATTGATCAACAATTTGTCCTCTTTTAAAATATGAAATTTTCTTGGAATTTACTTTCTAGGATCGTTTGATAATTACAATATTAAACTCTGAAATCCGCCCCCAGCGGGATTCGAACCCATGACTTTACGCAAGGAAAGCGCAGGCGTTAACACTGTGCCACGAATCTCGTTGGAGGCTGATTCCCTTATTTTGAAAGGCTCGCTTTTATGCGTTATCTCATACGAGAGCCTCGGTGTTACAGTCCACACTTTCAAATTATAATGTTACCTACTACAAGAGTGTGGACGGGGAGACGTGTAAAAGAACTCTGGCATTTGTATTGCCATGCCTTCTTTCCCTGTAGCTCTGAACTGATTGCAGGGTCCATTTCAATTTGTCCATCATGGCACAATGGTAGCAACAGCGAGAAATGTCCCTTAGCCTTATTTCTGGCATCTCAGGATGGATTGGCTCCAATGTGCCGTCCTGTGAGCTCCTTGTTCGTTAGGCCGTCCAAAGTCCCCTTCTCATGTGCTCTTTAACGTGAAATATCTTTCTCTTGAACTATAGGTTTATATAGTGGGCCATACAAGTCCTCTACATCTTTCTTTCTGGATTCAAAAGGTTTTTAAACGGCAAAAATTATATATATATATATATATATATATATATATATATATATATATATATATATATATATATATATATATATATATATATATATATATATATATATATACATATATATATATATACATATATATACATATATATACATATATATATATATATATATATATATATATATATATATATATATATATATATATATATATATATATATATATACTTTGGAACGAGGCCATGTTGTATACAAGAATTATTAAATTGCACAGCCAAAGAGGCATTGTTAAGTTTCTTCAGATTTTTTTTCAAATTTCCGGCAAGTGACTATATCATGGGGAGGAAGGAGATCGTAAAAGATCATTGTAATTATTTATTAACTGCCCGAGGTGCCTTTCGACCATACAGGTCATCATCTTCTGGGGCTATACTGATAAACATAATGAAAACAACATAATAAATTCAATATTCATTTAGATATAAATTTTTAGTGGAATAACATTCAATCGACAATATAATATAAAAATAGAAAATGGATAAAAAAATAAATTTGAAATTAAAATGAGAAATCAAAAGTTTTTTTACCATAAAGCAGGAAAATACTAAAACCAAGGGTCAAAGTAGATAATTTAGGTTTAGATTTGGTGTCTACTTGTAGAGGTGATAGAATGATGCCTTCCATATGTCTCTTTACCCTCACAATTTCTAATATCTCCCTTTTTTAAAACGAAGGCACCCAAAACTAATTAATCAAAGTTTTTATTTTAAAAACAAAACTTATTTCCCATTCCCTAAGAGTTAAAAGCCCTGCAGTTTTATAATTTAAATATTACCACCTCTGCTGCTTCCCATTTCCCATATAATTAATTTATAAATACCTGATAACTTCTCTAAAGAATTCTTACCACCATCATCATCATCATCATCATCACTAACTCTATAATTTAAGAAGAGGATTTTTTTGAGTATATGAATAATAATTTCATCTTAGTTTGGTTATAAATTGTTTTTTTATCATAGTTATTTTTAATAATTCTTTTATAATATCAAAAAACAAAATGGTGAAGTTCAGAAATAAATATAAGTATCGGAATTTTGTGAATTTTTTAAAACCCATAGAATTACAAATGGTTAAGTTCAGAAAATTTATTTTTATATATCTTCTTCTATAACTATATTTTAGCCACGTGATATTTTGAAAGGGAGGAAATTCAGTTAAGAGTTCCCTTTTAAAATTATTATAATTGGCGAAGTTCAGAAAATTTATAAAAATTTAAACATGGCTGCTTTTTTTTTAGATTTTAAATTTTAACCTTAGTAGTGAAGCGCAAGCTTCCCCAAGGAAGGGACAAAGCCATTGCCTGGTATAATTATTATATATGATATTACTATATATAAGAAAAATATAGAAAACTTCACTAGATCACAGTGCATAGTATTATAATAAGGCTGGCATTATATTATAGTAGTCCACGGTGTTGTTCTCTAAAAAGGAATAAAAAGTGTACAAAATAAAACCCTCTTTTTAGTTGCGAGCGAGTCTAGTCGCGGGCGACTCTATATCTCAGTATGTCGATCGGTCGGTCACATTTTTTACATTTTTATTGTTTTTGCAATTATATTATAACTATTAGGCTGATTCTAACGAATTTTGAAACCTTTACGGTTTTTTTTACATTCTCTTTTGAATTATATAATTGCCAAAGTCCTCACGAAGTTAGCCCGAGAATTATTTTGTTTTGCTAATAACATCATAACTATTCAGCCGATTCTAACGAAATCTGAAACCCTTATGTTGTTTTAGATTCTATTCGGGATGATATAATTACTAAAGTCCTCCCGAGGTGAGCCCCGGAATTATTTGTTTTTGGCAATAACATTTTGTACACTCCTTATTCCTTTTTAAAGAACAACACCGTGTACTACTATAACATAATGCCAGACTTATTATAATATGCAGTATGATCTAATGAAGTATTCTATATTTGTCTTATAAATAGTAATATAAAAATCAGGAAAATGAATAATTATTTTGTCTCGGCCTTCTGTGCCTAAGGGTAATGTCTAAACTATTGCCTGGCGTTAGTATATATTTATAATGTTATATCCTTGAGAATAGGTTCCTACCCGAAACGTCGGTACCAAGAAGTTAAAATATAATAATAAACTTCCTAAATTTAGCCTGCTTATTTATCCTAATATATATATATATATATATATATATATATATATATATATATATATATATATATATATATATATATATATAATGAAAAAACTAATCAATTGTATTTCTTTGACAAAACACTATATTGATGTTTTTGTATGGTCCTGATGATTTAATTTATTGTTTGGATACATATCCTGTCAGTAATAAAGGTTTCATTTCCCTCTCGTGCTTACAAATACATAAACGTCTGTTTTTCATGGTGTGTTGTAATCTTTTACGGGGCACTTTATATATATATATATATATATATATATATATATATATATATATATATATATATATATATATATATATATATATATATTAAAGCCTAGAACCAGTACTCGGAACATGTAAATATAATTGTGAACGGAGTTTTTTCTTTTTTTGTCATATTATGAGCCCACCAAGCGACTGCCTACTTGGGCATAAGTCACCGTACTCACGACAGATTGAAATAACAATATGCAAAAAAAAACGACAAAAAAACAACAATAACAATAAAAAATAGGCAAAAGGATGCAAGTGAGCATCAAGCCCCGGCGCATGAATCTGCAACCTACAAAACAACAGCAACAACAACAACAACAACAAAAGAGTTAAATAAAGTGGACGAGGCCAGCCTCGTCCAAAAAGTAAAAGTCCACGAGTCAGTGTGCACGAACTTGTCCCAAGTACAAGGGACAAGGGGTAGTGACCCCACTCATCCCAGGACCAGAACAGGTGGCTGGTGCTAAGATCACCCAGACTGGGATATTCAACAAGAATGTGACGAACAGTCTGGGCGACAACGCAGTCATCACAATATGGTAGGCGAGGTCTCCATCAACTGGCAGTACTAACCGCGAGTGTGTCCAATTCAGAGACGACAGAAAGCAACCTGAAGCCGTCGCGGCATTGGGAGGTAGGTGCATGGGAACAGTCGCGCCGCAATGGCACGCAAATATAGGTTCCCCTTGACCGTCTCCCATAGTCTTTGTGACAAGCAGCTCGGAGAACTGCCCGTATTCCTGCCATTTAATCAGTGTGAGGAAGAGCGAAACGCTGCTCTGGTTGCCTCGTCCATGCGGACTCTTTGGCTTCCTCAGCGGCGTCCGCATTCTCCGCAATTCCTACACGTCTAGGAACCCAGCAGAAGAAAATCTCGAAATACGCCCACCTCGTCAAAGCCGTGACGTCACAGATATCGCGAACCAGGGGATGCGGAGATTCAAATGCCCCGAGAACACTCAAGGGATTTGTGAGTCGCTTTAAATGACAATCTTGTTTCCATACCGGGCACCTCGTGTTATCTCCCGCACCGATCGCTGTATTGCAACGAACTCAGCCGTGAAGACAGACGCAGAGACTGGCAGAGCCACCCTGACTTTAAACAGATAGGATACGGCGTGGAAACTGACCCCCTCTTGGGTCATGGAGCCATCCGTATACACTCCTACGGTTCCAGCGTGACATGAAGTGTGCTCCAAATAGGCTGAAGGAAATACTCCCGGCGCTATATAAGCTTTAGGAGTAAAGGCATGGCCACAAATGGTCAAAGGCGGTCCCTACCAGAGTGACGTCCTGGGCAGAACCAGGGGCGCCACCGGCCCGAGAGCTATACCTAGGTCTCAACTGAGTTTTCTGGCCCTAAACCCAAATGGCTTAGGGTATGACTGGCGTCTCTCGGCGGCATAGGCACCGCCGAGATTAGCTGCGAATGCAGTAAGAGCTGCAGGCGACTGAGGAAAGCGCCGGGAAAAATGTACTGTGCACGGCGCAGAGCGAGTGGCATCTCCACAGCATCGACAAGAAGGCTATCAATAGGTGAAGTGCGGAAGGCACCGGTCGCGAGACGAAAGCCGGTGTGGTGGATTGAGTCCACCTTCCGCAATAAGCGCTCGGAAGCGGATGTATAAAACTAGCATTCGTAGTCGAGCTTCGAACGAAAAAGGGTCTGATAAAAAGGTAAGGAATTAGCTCTATCGGCGCTTCAGGTGCTGAACCTCACAAAATGAATAATATCCATAGCGCGGGTAACAGAGACCCTAAGGCTGCCAAGATGAGCCTCCTAGGTGAGGCGTCGGTCAAATACAAGACCAAGGAAATGGTGCGAGTCCACCCCGTACAGTCGCACCCTATTTAGAGTCTAGGTCAGGATAGAGCCGTGGATGGCGGCTGAAGTGCACCACCTTAGTCTTGGCCAAGTAAAACCGACGCTTGTGCGCTTCAGCATTGCGAGAGATGCGGTTCAATGCCTTTCGGACTCGACGGTCCAGAGTTGGCATCTAGGCAGAGCCAAAAGAGATCGAAAGGTCATCCACGTAGAGCGTAGTGAGAACATCTTCTGGCAGCATCGAAGTGGTGCCGATGATATTCAGAGCAAAGAGTGTGACAATAAGGACACTTCCCTGCAGGACAGCCTTTTCCTGGTCCATTGGGCCAGATAGAGATCTCCCCACCCGTACGCGGAATCGACGATCTCGAATAAATTCAGATATAAAGATTGGGAGGCGTCCCCTTGCCCACATCGTGTGAAGAGTCTCCATGATACTGTATCGCCATCGGTATATAGGCCTTATCCAGATCGAAGCACACCGAGGCGTAGTGTCGTCTACGAAGGAATGCCTCGCAGACGGCAGACGGCGTTTTCCTTTCGGAGCAGAGCATCTGACGTTGAGTGGAACTTGCGGAAGCTGTATTGGCCAGAGAATGATGACCTCCCATGTCCAGAAAAAGGCTAATCTAATATTTACCAATTTCTCCATCAACTTGCAAACACAGGTTATTAGAGAGATTGGGCAAAAAACGAGAAAGCTAGTGATCTCTCTCTGGTTTGCTAAACCAAGAACATTAGCGATTGGCTAGGAATTTGGGAGGATACACTCTACATAGATCCTGTTGAACAAACCTAATAGAAAAGCCATGCCTTGCTCACCCAGGTGCCGAATCACTGCGTACGGAACAGGTGCGGTGTCCGCGCACCAATCGAGAGCGGAACGCAAACCACTCAAAATAAACCTGTTGTTGAAGGGTTCGCCGCCTCTACAGGTAAAGTCTAGTCGGCGGCCTTCGGCGAAAACACGACGCACATTGAATGCTGGCAGAGAAGAATTCCTGCTATAGAATGCAGAGAAAGCGGTCGTAAATGATTCCGCTACGGACGTGGGGTCCCAGATTGCGGTCCCCTTCGCCTGGAGAACGGGTGGGGGGCTCTTGCGAGATCTTGCTCCGAATAATTTTGACTCGCTTTCAAACCTCTGCTAGAGGGATCTTCCCGTTAATTGAAGATAGGTATGCTCGCCAAGAAGAGCGGCCGGCGTGCTTCGAAATATACTGGAACCTAGCCCTGCCCGGACGAAATTCAGCGACAGTAAAATCGTTCATGAGACGCTTATATCGCATGTAGGGAGACGCTTGTGTTTGAGGTTCGTCTCACACTTCGCTGACCACCACAGGAGTGGTCAGCGTGCAAAACGGCTAGACGTTCTAGGAATAGTATTTTGTCGAACGGCTATGAGGTTGCAGGAGAGGAACTCAACGGCCTCATCAACAGACCTAAACTCCTCGACTGAGATAGAGAAATCAGTCATTTCCTGAAATGCGGACCACCGCGCTCGCGCCAAGCACCACCGGGGCGTCCTCTAGGGTGGCAGCGGCCAGAAAATGATATTTGAATGGTAAAGTGATCACTACCATGGAGGTCATCTGCTATCCCACGCCAAAAAATCAGGCTGGGCATCCTAAGAGCATAAAGATAGATCAAGGCAGGAAAATGTAGCGGTTCTCTGGCTGTGATGCGTAAACTCACCCGCATTTAGGACCTATCGCCAGCTCGTCGATCAGGTCGGCAAGGACTTGACCCCTGGGATTTATCGAGTAGCCTCCCCAGAAAGGGGTGTTTACCGCGGCAGACGTTACCAGTGTGGAAGTCGGCTGACGATGGAATGTACGCGGAAATAACAGTATACCTCATATCCAGGTGCAGTTGCACAGCTAATACCTGAAAGGAGATATCTTAAGCAAAGTTAAGAACAGAGACATCATGGCGAGTGTAACTCGCGCATCCTCCTGCCAAGGCCCCAATCCGTGGTGGTGGGGTAGCGAAACCCTTATAACCCGGGAGGGTGGGCAGGGGGCACGCGCCCAGCATGGTCTCCTGCAAAAAGATAGCTAACGGTCGGGAACAGGAGGAAACTACCATCCGCAACTTGATTTGAGAAGAGCAGACTTTGCAGGTCTTCGTACTGGACTGACTGACGCGAGGCTACAAGTGTGCGACGCTGTTGAAGACTCGAGGAACAGTTTCAAAACCACATTCATGTGTCTTCAATCGCGTTTCATCCTTCTGAAATGCCCCCGTCGGTCTTCTGTTCAACCAAAGTGGTTTAATCGAGAAATCGGCCAAATGCTTAGGGGGAAGAGAAATGTGTACCGGCAATCGAAAATCTAGGGGGACTTTGACGAATACTGGAGGCTTGCCAGGAGAGTGAAGTCCAGCATAAGGGCGTCTAAGCAGTCTGAGGAACTCCCAGTGGCCAGCTCTCATGTGAGGTCACGAGTTCCCTTGCATAAACTACTCCTTTCACGAGGTTCATGAGCGGCGTCACACTCACAGGCGTGGCATTTAGTGTCCCAAGGGCACTGATCATGGCACCTCAGAGGGATTCGACGCATTTGCCAAAAGGCTCCCGTGGGAGGAACGGGTCACCTTCGTCTCTCTACCAATCACATTACCTAAAGCTTTCCTCTGATGGATCACGTTGCCCTTCGTCAACATGTTGCCATCAGTGGAGCGAATAACAAGGAAGCGTTTAAAACCAGCGGGCTCAAAACGCCCGGTAGTCTCTGAATGAGGCGCCCCGACGTTATCGAGGATCGGCTCTGCACACTTTCACTTTTGGTCTCTGTGAGCAATGAGGCCGGACTTGCCGATCGTGGCTTCGTCGCTTAACGAAGTGGCAGCAGACCCATCCGTCCCCGCGTCCATCACAGATAGAGAAGAGCCCGAGTCTTTTTTTTAGGAGATGAGGACGGGGAATGAACCCCCACTTCTCCTCTCCACCGGCTGGAGCCCTTAGACCTTCTCCGGCTTCAGCAAGATCCTTCTCCGAGATAGACAAGGTCTTGGCTTTCACTGGGCCACCAGCCGGAGGAGGAGATCCTTCCTCTCCTTGTACAGTCTTGGAGACTCGAGCCGTCTGAGGAGGACCTTGCACAGGGGCGGGCTCGGGTTTGGTGCTTGGCGCCAAGCCCAAATCCGTCCCCATAGAAATTTCTACCGTCCGGATCTGAGTGCCTCAGGGACCATGTCCATCTCAAGGGGGCTCCATCGCCCCCCCCCCCAAAAAAAACCCATAACAGATCCCATTGGTCAGAACATCTTTGGTCGGGGAAGAGAAGGGAGAACGTACGTTGACCCCATCTAAACTCAATATTCGAGCCCGCAGGTCTTTACAGGAAAGGGGCTGTCGGACCCTATCTTCTCTCCTTTCCCTAAGGGGGTTGCCAAATTTGCCACTCCCACCGGGAGCGGTCAACTATGGGACGCCTGCCGTTCTTGGCAGTCCCTTCAGAAATTAAAGGGGACCTACCGCTGTAGAAAGACAGTCGCCCAAGTGCACCTCCAGATAAGGGGGTGGGGGGGAGTAAGCCTCCTCTCTGGTTAAAGAAGTTTGGAGTTAATGAATTTTCTTACTTTAAATGTTTTAGTATTATTTTTAATTAATTTTTATTGTTTTGTTGCATTATAGGCTGAAGATGAACAAAGCGAATGTTCGAAACGTTTCCAATTATACATATTCCGAATAGTTGTGGCTTTGATTAAAATACTGAAATCGAGGTTTCCGAAGGATATCTCAATTTATATATATATATATATATATATATATATATATATATATATATATATATATATATATATATATATATATATCGATGAGGATTACTTCTAGAGAGCCTAAATTTAATGTTTAACAGAAATCCCAAGGCGAGGAAAATAGCTGGTATCATCCTTTTTATTTACCGGCGACGTTTCGACCACAATACGGTCATCTTCTTAGGCCTAAAATACAAATAAACGAAACAAAATATTTTGCTCTGTTAAGAGAGCACACTGCTAAATGTACATCTAGAACTTTACTAGCTAGTATTAGCTTTGAATTGCAAATTTAGAGTTAAAGGGAATGTTTCGAAATGGGGCTCAAATTTACAATACCATTGTGCATAAAAAAAGATTTAAGGTACTGAAATTCTTTGTCTATAAAATTGTAGGATGAACAGAGATTGTATGCGCGGTGAAGAAGGGTCTTAATGGATGAGACTGTATTTCAAATATAAGCAACTAAAAATGTTTAATCCTAACCTCGTATTAGTCGGTTTCTATATACTGATGTTTCTAGATTATTTTGATTTTTTTGTATTAAAAGATCTAAAAAGGGGATGGTGTTATCAGTCTTAGTTTCCATTGTATATTTAATACCAGGGGGAATGGTGTTTAAAAAAATAAGAAATTCCAAAGCTTGATCTCGTTGTTTAAATATAGCTATGGAGTCATCTACACAACGCCTATAGAAAGTTGGCCTACATGAATCAGGAACTTAAATCTTTCTTTATGCACAATGGTTTTCCTTCTATTATTGTAGAAGAGTCAATTCGCACATTTTTAAGTGGATTGTATCAACCAAGCCACCCTGAGATAACAGTGGCAAAAGACAAACATTATTTAATAATGCCAGAGCTGGGTATTCACAATAAAGTCCTTAGCCGAAAATTGCACATATTGCTAAGGAAATACTTATGTCAAATAAAATTTCAAATTGCCTTTGTCAACAAAATACATATAAAATCTTTCTTTACAATACAGGATCAGGTTCCAAAGAGTCTTCGGATTTCGATTATATACTTATATAAATGTCCTGGGTGTTCCCAAGGCAAATATATCGGAAGCTCCGTGAGAACTCTGAAGGCAAGATTCTCTTCCCATATGAGTATAAGTAAAAGAACCGGTAAGATCCTTGAAACCAAAGAAAATTCAGCAATAAGAGATCACGTAATAAAGTGTAAAAGTGATATCTCCTTAGAAAACTTTGAAATTCTGAATTCGCACAAATGCCCTATTACCCTTCGAATCTTAGAAACACTTTATATAAAACAGCTCTTCCCGAATTTAAATAATGATCTCTCGTCGGTTTCCCTCCTTATTACCTGAATTCGTTTGGATGTGGGTTGCGGGGTGCAGTTTTGGTACTTTTGGGTCGGCCGGAGCACGTAACACGCTCGTTGGCAAGGTTTGTGATTTTGTATATTAGGTTTCGCCAATTTTTCCTTCAATTATTCGTTTAAAATTCATTTTAAAACAGTTTTATATAATCATTAGATTCATAAATCAAATCTCCCTTACCTTAATAGATTTTAGCAATTATACACTCGCTAACTAATTTAAATATTTAAAATCCTTCCCTAGTCTCTCTATTGTAAATTTGAGCCCCATTTCGAAATATTCCCTTTAACTCTAAATTTGCAATTCAAAGCTAATACTAGCTAGTAAAGTTCTAGATGTACATTTAGCAGTGTGCTCTCTTAAGAGTGCAAAATATTTTGTTTCGTTTATTTGTATTTTAGGCCTAAGAAGATGACCGTATTGTGGTCGAAACATCGCCGGTAAATAAAAAGGATGATACCAGCTATTTTCCTCGCCTTGGGATTTCTGTTAAACATTATATATATATATATATATATATATATATATATATATATATATATATATATATATATATATATATATATATATATCAAGAGAAGGGGACCTTGTCAATCCATACTGAGAAGAAAAGAAATAACGCCAGGGTAAAAAAAGTTTAAAAAATCATGGTCGGGAATCGAATCCGGACTTTTCTGATTGTTGTTCAAATGCTCTACCGTTAAGCTACCAAGCATAGTTACTCAATTTCCGGCCCCCCAAAGCGTTACTCTATCAACCCCGTATGATTTACCATACGCAAGGCAGTAGTATTAGCAAAAATCTTAAATGAAGAAAAAATACTTTTTTCTTACTTTCCTCTTTATTAGAGCACATACATGTTGATTTTTTTATCTTTCAAGGGGTAAGAAGCATATTTTTTTAGATCTTGTTCTAATTCTGTAATGTCCCCTCATCTTATCGAAAAGATCACGCCTCCCATTTTTGTATTGTATATATATATATATATATATATATATATATATATATATATATATATATATATATATATATATATATATATATATATATATATATATATATATATATATAAATTTACAACATTTGGTTGAGGCAAAGCTATTTGTTTTCGTTCATCTTTTTTTCCATCTCAGACACCTTCTTACATTGAAAATCTCGCTTTTCCTTGACATTTGTCACTAAAGTAACTTGGTTATTATCATTCCCTCTGACAAGATTAATCCCATTAGCTTTTTCTTCAACTGCACAACATGTATCCCTCTTAGACTTGGTTAAGTTTTCTAAGGAAGCTTTCGAAGTTCTATCCATTATGATGGTTCCAACACAAAACGAACCGCAACCCTAGAGGAAATCCACCAGAGGAAGTGAAGGGAAGTAATTATCCATATTGATACAAGATCCCTGCGATACAAAACCTAAACAAAGTTTTTCTGTTACTAAATAATCACGTTTTTTTTACTACAACTTTATCTCCAGCACCGGTATTTGGTTGAAATTTCATTAAACAAGCCCCGGGTGTAGTCACACACCATAGCTTATATCCATATTGAATAGGCTTCCCTCGAATAAACTCTTTTCATCCCATGACATCCATAATATGGCACCATTGCTTCATGAAGAGAGAACTGGTTGCTCATTGGCTGAATGAACTGCCTGAAATTTACATTTATGTAGATGGACGAATATAGGCATATTTTTTAAACTCTGCCAGAAGAATCTATTTTTATGTTATCATTGAAATGTAAATATTGGTGGATCTTTTCAAATCTATTTCTACTCAATGATTGGCTCACTAGATAGTTATGGGCATCATGCTGGGTATCCCAATACATTCTTCCAGATGTCTTTTAATCATATCCTGACAAAAGAAGAATCCCAAAATAGGTGGCAGACTCTGTTTCATGGATAGATCAATCAGACTTTTGGCGGCATGTTTCTAAAGCTTTAGGAGCCCATTGTCTGTAAGTTTTTTTTCTCATGGCAGTCATTTTTAAAGGGCAATGAGAATCTGCAACCGGTTTAGTTTTCAGAAAAAGCTCTCTCTTACCTTCTTTACTAATAACTCTAATCTCTGCTACTTGTCAAAGTGCACCTCTACAAATGTCTCTCAGGTTTGATAAAAACTCTTTGCAATCACTTGGAGCATCATCTCTACCAGATTTTAGGTCATGATTTGTTGATTGGAGGATGGCTTTAAGCTCATCTGCGTCACAAATTCCAACAGCAAAAAATCACACTAATCATTTGATTTTAAAATGTTCCATATTTATTCGGCTTCTCTCTCAACCTCTAACTTCCGCTTAGCCATGATGTACCGTAAAAAATGAGTATAGAATTTTTTAAAAGTTTTTAAATACAAAATTTATGTCCTTTTAAGGGAAGCCACTAATGTATCATACTGAAATATACATGCTACTTTGCCGCTTATGCTTGATAATACGTAATAGAAAAACTGTAAACTAAAACATACAAATTAAAATTATATTCTACATAGTTCATTATACATGCTACTTCGCAGCGTATATTTTATCATATGTAAGAAAAAGACATAGGATAAACTAAGAGGTTCAAAGTAAAATTGTATTTTACATAGATTAGAGCAAAAAGACATTAGTAAAGAAACTAATGCTGTACAGTAGCTTAACTATAAAGTAAAAAGAAGATAAAAAAAGAATAACAACTTACCCACCTTCACAAGTGAATCACCATGTCAAAATCACTACTGAGAGAAATGCATCTAATATGTTGAAATGAGAATATCTTTATCAAATTACCAAATCTTGCCTAAAGAATTATCAGTCTGAAAATTAAAGCATAATTAGAAGGATAATTATTTTAATATATTTTTAATAAATATTTTTTGAAGTACAGTTAACCGTATGATTAATGAAACGGTGGACATTAATATGTTAAGTACTCCGTGCCTATGCAGTCGACTATTTCAGCAAGAAAAGGGGCAGTTGATGCCGTGAGAGAACCATACATTACTGTGATTGTATTGACTTAATGAATGGTTCAATATGCCTTCCTTTATGGTCAACCACAGGCTGTAATCTTTACTTCCATACTTTGAAATTTAGTTTAAAATTTTAACTTTTTTAAAGGTTGTGTGGAGGAATCTCATTTGAATAATATTATTTCCCCACCTCCTAAGAATCCTATAGAAGACGACCCCTCTAACAACCTGAGTGTACAGTAAAATTTCGCGTTTCATTCATTTGGGGGGGTAAATACTATTTTTCTTTTTCTTTTTGCCTTGTTGATGTTGTAAGTATAAATTAAGTTATCTGTGGTTGCACATATGTAAATCCCATGTAGTGTTCTTTGGTTTCTGTTGGTAAACATTAAATTTGTAACTTTATATGTTTCCCTCTTAATGAATTTACTGTAGACATTTTTTTCGCTCCTAAGTGTCCTTCGATGTAAAAATTTCTTCGAATAGGGAAAGGGGAGGAAGCCCTTTTGAATAATATTATTTCCCTACCTCCTAAGACAGTATTTCGGGAGAGAACGCGAGCCGTTACTTTCCCCCCTCCTTCCGACCTCACCCTTTTTTGACCGCCGCCAGGCCGCTGCGAAATTCACAACGAGGTTACGTCCCGGCCCTCTCACCCCCCCCCCCCCTCGGGTCGGGAGACTACTTTGTAGATTCACCGTTAACCGCCTTTATAGCCCTCGCCGCTGTCGCCCGTCTGGCTGCTGATCCCTGCCGTTGACACTTCCTCGAAAGGAAGCGCTCGGTTATCACGCCAGATGACGAAGGTTAGGATGGTCCCAAGCTCTTTCCCTGTTTTGAATAACTTCGGGTATATATGCACCCGCTTCAGGCTGACAGATAGATTTGGTTAGACGCGATTTCCCCGAAAGGAGTGCAATTCAACGACTCTCTCTCAAGAAGTGTGAGCGACGATCGCAAGCCACGGAAGAGCTGGACATCACACCTGTGTCTTCGGGTCAGGGAGAAGAGTCTCGTGAGGCAACATCAGACTTTCTCATCCGCCTTCGGATCAAGGATTGGAGAAGCCGTCCTCCAAAGTTCTTGTGGTGACCTCTTACGACAAGAGGCCCATTAGCTCGCTCAAGCCGAGTGTGGAGAAGTCATCGCTTCCCCCCCGCCTTCGAAGTTCGTTCGGTGACCTCTAGAGGACAGGAGGCTTGCATCTCACAGACGCGAGTTCGAGAAGAGTAGCCCCACCCGCTGCGGGTTCTGTGGCTACCACCCGTGAGTAATCAAGGTCACCAAGACCTCCCCCAAGTTGCCGCACCTTACCCTCGAGTTTCAAAAGGAAGTAAATCATTCATTACCCTCAATCTCCCATTTTAACCATTCCCTATCCAAGGTTATCTAATTAGTATTCGGAGCTTACGAGGGGCGGTCAATAAGTTTTGCAATTCGGATATAAGGAAATGAGATATGAGGAAAAGTGTTTTATTATTTTTCAATATAACTACCCTCGACTTCGAATTCCCGACAATCAGAAATCTCCCGACTGCTGTTGAATCCACTCCTGGACGGCAAGCTGGACATCTTCATCGTCCCCAAACCGGCGTCCACGGAGTGCTGCCTTGAGCTGGTGGAATAAAAGGTAGTCGCTAGGGGCCAGATCTGGACTGTAGTGGGGATGTTTGAGCTCCTCGAATCCGCACTCGCGCAGGGCAGCTTGTGTACCTCTGGCCTTGTGGACAGGAGCATTGTCATGAAGGAGCAGGAATCCGCGTGTCAACTTGCCGTGCCACTTCTGACGGATGCACTTCTTCAACCCAGCCAGTTCCTCGGCGTAATATTGGCCTGTGATGGTCCTTCCACGAGGCGCATAGTCCACCCTCAACACTCCCTCAGAATTCCAGAAGATGGTGGCCATGATCTTCCCGGCTGAGGGTTGGGTCCAGAACATGATGGGGGTCGGAGAGCCCTTGTACTTCCAGGCCATGCTTTCAGGCTTGGTCTCGGAATCCCAGTGATGGACCCAGGTTTCATCACCTGTCGCTATGCGTGACTCGAATCCCGCCGAGTCTTGGTTGTACAGGAGCAGCAGCTCCTCCGAACTTTGACGACGTTGAAGTCGATCATGGGGCGTGAGGTTTCTAGGGACCCAACGGGCACAGACCTTGGTCATAGCCAAATTGTCGTGGATGATGTTGATAACACTTCCATGTGCTATTCCAAGTTCTCGCTCGATTTCTTCAACCTTCATCCGTCGATTTTCGAGGATCATCCTCTCCACACGGGCCACATTGTCCTCATTGGTCACGTCTGACGGGCGTCCTGAACGGGGGTCATCTTCAAGGGACTCATGACCATAGCGGAACTCCATACTCCAGTGAGCAGTGGTTGCATAGGAAGGGGCGGTGTCAGTGTACACTGCAACCATGCGTTCATGGATCTCTTTTGCATTCTTGCCTTCCTTGGTCAAAAATTTGATCAATGCGCGGTGCTCAACTTTCTCCATTGTTGAAAAATATGTGACTGACGATCTGCGATCAGCTACTGTTTCTTAAATAGACGAGGCAGGAGCGTGCGGCTGCAGGTCCTGACTTGTCATAACTTGCCCTAACACCCCCACAAACAGCCATCCCCCTTCCTCTGTTTTGCCCTACCGATTCGCAAAACTTATTGACCGCCCCTCGTAATTCCATCTCATTTATGTACCATTTATATAAATTTATTTATTGTTGTCCCTTTTTATATTGTGTGTATTGAAATCTATTTTTGTCAAGGGGTTTTTTATATTTCTTGGTTACGCAGATGCCGCTATCCATTCAAATCGCACTTTTAGTAACAATAACAGTTGTCGCTTTGCTTGGCTTACCTTAGAGCCTGTGTGCGCATATTCACGTACACTTGGCCATACCTTAAAATGGTGGCAATTTAGAAAATTAAAGAAAATATAAATTTTCATTATATTTATGAAGGCTATTTGACTAATTAAATGACTTTAAGACTATTTGTACAATTAATAAGTATTTATAGATAAAGAATTCATCTTACATTTTTTTTCATTTCATGTTTCTATCTGCAATGGTGGATCTTTTCGCTTACTATGGCGCAATTTCGTCTCCTCAGCCAGTTAATGGAGTGATTAGGCTGTGTCATCTTTAGTATTACGATATCCTTTGCTTCTTTTTTAGTAGTATTAACCATTGTTTTACACTTAAAAAATGACAACGTACGAACTTGCAAGAGAAAGAACATTGTCTGGAGGGTTTAACCAGTGCACTGGGTTTTCAGAGGGATTTGCAGAGAAACTTGCGAGTGTTTCATGTATGCAGTTCCTGATAGATTGGCAGAAACATTATTATCTATAATTAATCCTTGCCATAGACTCTGTATAAACATTTGACCCTTAAACACTCGCAAAACTTTGAAAATCCAGAAACAGGTGCTCACACAAACCAAATAGAGTCGCTTTGGGCCAAGGCGAAAATGAAGAATAAAGAAGAATGTGGAACTGCTCTGATCGACTCCTTTAATATGTGCGAGCTTTTATGGAGGCCACGAAATAAAGGAAAAGACTTAGTTGCTCAAATTTACAAAGACATTTTAAAGTTTTATCTATTAAATAATGTTTAGCTTTCACTTTTTTTCCTTTTATTAGCTTTTATTTTTTAAATTTCTTCTTATTCGCCCCCCAAACCCTCAAAATACTTACAACATAGAAATTATTCCATCCCTCGAATCCAGCCGTTCAGCAATCTGGCTGACGAGACGAAATTGCTCCATAATAAGAGAAAAGATCCGCAATGGTTATTGAGATATTGCTTCTCCAAAACGGTCCAATTTTTTTAGGGGGAGGGGCACTCTCTCTCTATCTCTCTCTCTCTCTCTCTCTCTCTCTCTCTCTCTCTCTCTCTCTCTCTCTCTCTATATATATATATATATATATATATATATATATATATATATATATATATATATATATTATATATATATATATATGAATAACGTTACAGCCACGAGGAAAATGAAACAACGGAGAACTGCGAGGCCTTTCGACTAATGGTCCTTTACTAAGCAGACTAAAAGATACGGAAAAAGAGAAAGATATTTATTATCTATACAACTGACTTCGAATTTTAATCTTAGCCCTGGAATGTATTTTTTGGACCCTTGTATCAAAAGAATGTTTAAGAATGATTTTAATGATAAAATTTCTGAATTAATGATTACCACATAGAAGTTATTTTAGCTTATTTATATAAAAAACCTTTCCTCATATTTTTCTTTTGTCATATTTTCTAGTTTTCATGTGTAAACTTTTTTTGTTTTCATATTGCATAAGTGATTCCCAAACATTGCCCTCCCCCCCCCCTTTCTTTTGTAACCCGTAAACTTTTTTTAACCCTGACGTCTCATCTTGTTAATAGGTTTTTTCCCGGTATCTGCTAATCCCACCCCTTTTAATCTTTCTATCCCATATTTTCATTAATCAGGTGTATAAATATCTTTCTCTTTTTCCCTGTCTTTTAGTCTGCTTAGTAAAGGACCATTAGTCGAAAGGCCTTGCAGTTTTCCGTTGTTTTATTTTCCTCGTGGCTGTAACGTTATTCATAAATTCCTCACGTTCCTTATTTTCGTGATTCAGTTATACATATATATATATATATATATATATATATATATATATATATATATATATATATATATATATATATATATATATATCCGCCACTGAACACCGAGAAGTATGCAATTGTGACCCTCTAATTTTTTTATGAAGAAATCTGACACCTGACCTGTTTTGTTAAACGAAATGGTCAATAGGTACCATTTTATTTCAAAAATTCTAAGAAAAACTAATACAAAAATAAATTTGCAGATATAAAAGAGAAAAAAACGTGACCGTGATAGTTACAGGAAACAATCTCCACTGCAGCCCTGACCTGAGTTAAACTTAATTCTCCAATAACAGAGAACCTATTGGTATTTGATGAGGAGTCTGCGCAAAGTTTTGAATGCTCGGAAAGATTCAAAAGCGAGCAGAGTTTTAATGAATGTTAAGGGAAAGATTCAAAAGCGAGGAGAGTTTTAATGAATGTTAAGGGAAAGATTCAAAAGCGAGCAGAGTTTTAATGAATGTTAAGGGAACGATTCAAGAGCGGAAAGATTCAAGAGCGAGGAGAGTTTTAATGAATGTTAAGGGTTTGAATCAGAAATATGAAAATTTGTTTAAATATAGATATGCTGAGTGCAAGTAAGTGTATATCGTGAAAATGAGGTTGCCATGTGATGAAATTTTCTAGTCCAGGGATAAATGAAAGTGTGTTTATTAGAAGGCCACGGCCAAATCTCATTTCTTTTCTCTTTTCCTAGGTGCTTCCCGAAGTGGGACGTTCCTTTGGCTTGGCCTGAGCCTCTTTGCGCTCGCTCTCATCGCATTTACAGCCTACTTTCTCTCCAAGAGGATGAGAAAACTACAAATAACCAGGGTGAGTCAAATTCAACACTTCACATTGAGCACGTCAAATTAAAGTTCCCAAGTACCGATATTACCTACGATGATTTGTTTAAAAAATTTACCAATTATTTAATGTATATATATATATATATATATATATATATATATATATATATATATATATAAATATATATATGAATATATAATAAGAGAGCAGAAGGGTTGCGTGTGGCCAGGGGTATACGTATGTTTAGGATAAACAAGCAAGCTAAATTTAGAAAGTTCCTTATTATATATTAACCTATTGGTATAGACGTTTCGGGTAGGAACCCATTCTCAAGGATATGAGATTATATAAATATATCCTTCAAACTTATACGACTGAACTCTTCGAAATTTTTTTTAATAAAATATTTAACCCGAAAGATCCCTCATACAACGTCCCTAAAGCAAAGGTTTTTGTACCTCTCCCATATCTAGGACCCCTTAATTCACTTCTGTGGCCCAAACTCTCACCATTTCGCAAAAATTCATTTCTTGCAACACATGTTATACCAATTTTTCAAAACATACGCAAGGTACAGCATCTTTTCAACATTAAAGACAAAGTACCAACGCTGCTTCGATCCTCCATCATATATGAATTCACCTGCTTGAGATGTAATTCCGAGGTGTATTTAGGATCGACACAGCGCACACTACATACCCGTATTTGCGCACATTGAGGCATCAGCAATAGAACTGGAGCCCCACTTATTATCCCCGAATTCTGCCCTATCTGAATACACTAAGAAAACAGACATCCATACCATAAACCAAATTTAAATAATTTTTCGATTAAAGATACAGCAAACAACGAAAACTAAATATGTACACTGGAATCTCTTTATATTAGATTTAAAAACCCCACTTTAAATTCCAACACAGCCTCATTTCCACTTTTACTACAACTATAATTACCCACGAATTACGCACGCCAAATCCACTCCCCGAAAAAACAACCCCTATTTTTCAAATATTTATATTATCTCCCTTTTTTACAATGAAGACACTCAGAACTAATTAATCTCAGCTTTATTTTAAGAACAAAAACATATTTCCTATTCCCTAATAGTTAAAAGCCCTGCATTTTTATAATTTGAATATTACCACCTCTGCTGCTTCCCATTTCCCATATAATTAATTTGTAAATATCTGATAACTTCTCTAAAAAATTATTATCTTTGTATATATTTATAATCTCATATCCTTGAGAATGGGTTCCTAACCGAAACGTCGGTACCATGCTTATTTATCCTAATATATATATATATATATATATATATATATATATATATATATATATATATATATATATATATATATATATATATATATATGTATATATATATATATATATACATATATATATATATAATATATATATATATATATATATATATATATATATATATATATATATATATATATATATATATGTATATATATATATATATATATATATATACATATATTTATATACATATATTTATATATATAATGTGGGAGCAAATAAGTATTCGTACGCCTTCCTCCCCCAAAAATTAATAAACTTGCAACCCATCAAATTTCATTAAATTTACACAATAGATGTTTAATGTAAAGTTAAAAATTATGTGTAAAAAAAAGGCAGGAAACAAAAATGATATTCAGTCACCTTGAAATTAATGAAAATAAGGGTGAAAAAGGTATTCGTACAGAAACATAAACCTTACTAAATTCATTTTTAAAGCACATGAGAGACATACTATTCGCTGTGACAGTGCAAAGAAACTTCTAGAGGGTTCCAATAATATGTACAGCAGTCAACAAGAACTCAGAAAATAATGGAATGGCATTCGACAGTCTACGTTTCCGTGGTAAAGACGATATCATAGCGAAGAATAAAAAACTCTCCAATAACCAGAGCTAGGCAATTCTGAAGCTCCATATTGATAGGCTGAGCTACCGGAAGATATCCGAGCAGCTGAAAATACCTTTCAGCACTATTGGCTTTGTCATTCTGAAGTGGAAAAGGGTGGAAACCATCGAAAACCTTCAAAGTTCAGGTGCTCCTCGGAAGATTTACCCCAAAGCTTCTTCTGTAATACTCAGAAGGGTGAGAGCTGCCCCTATGACGACCCGTAAGAAAATTCAAGATGACCTAGTGGCAGTAGGAATGTTGGTCACAAAGTGAACCATCAGTAATGAACTGATCCGACATGATTTTAATTTTTGAAGGTCAAGGAAGTCATCTCTGCTGCTGAAGAGAGACAGATTTGCAAGGTTGAAATGCACCCTTGAGCATTTGGATAAACCTTCTGAGTTCTGGGATAATGTCTAGTGGTCACAGGAGACAAAAATAAAATTGTTTGGCTGTAATGATGGCCGTCCTGTCTGGAGGAAAGACGGCGGTGCCTCCGACCATAAGAACACCATCCCTACCCTAAAGTTTAAGGGAGGTAGCATCATCGTGTAGGTGTATTTTTCATCTAAGGGTACCAGCAATATCCACATCATAGATGTTACCATGAATTTGGCAATCTACAGAGACATTTTAGAAGAACATCTGTCCGTTTCTGTAGAGAAGCTACTCGCGAATGGTTCCGTAAAAGCAATATAAACGTTTTAGAATGGACTAGTCAGTCGCCACATTTGAACCCAATAGAGAACTTGTGGCGAACATTGAAGAGTAAACTTCATTTGAGGGGTCCCAAGAACATCAAAGAATTGGAGGTAAACTGCTAGGAAGAATGGGCTGAAATATCAAAATGTTGCAGCGCACTAGTGAAGAACAACAGGAAACGATTGATGGTGGTGAAAGCCAACAAATAAATATCGATTTTAGACGAATACTCCCCACCCCCCTGTTTTCATTAATTTCAAGTTTACTGAATGTCAATTCTGTTTCCTGCCTTTATGTGCACAGAAACTTTAATTTACATTAATATACATATATTGTGCAAATTTTATCAAGTTTGATGGGTTGGAGGCCATTAAAATTAAATTTTGAAGATGTACAAACACTTATTTCCCCCCACTGTCTATATAAGTTTACTAAAGTTAATACATTTGAATAAAACATTAAAAGGCCGACAAGACATTGAATTATTTTAAAAGGTGACCAAATTATAAAATATCAATAAAATTCATTATAAGTTAAAATTTTAAATATGACATGGCATTATTTAAGTTTGCTTTAAAACTGACTCAAAAAAGTAGTTCATAAATTTAAAGTTTATTTCAGAAATATATTAAAAACTATAAGAGAAACTGACCTGGGAATAGTTAAAGATAATAAATTTAAACTTTGTCTTTAATTTTGTAAATACTGTAAGAGTTAAATCATTTAATATAAAATCGTAAATTTTGGTACTTAATAAAATGGATCCATCCTAGCGAGGGAATGGTGGGTTTAACAAGGGGCTAGTACTTATAGGTTACAGTGACGCTTGGGAGAGAGAAACACAAACTAACCAAACAGTAGTTAAAAAACAAACCAACTAACAAATTGTAGTTAAAATTAATTAATTAATAAAGATATTGCACTTAAATCTTCATTGTGTGTAGGTTTGTTGTGCTTGATATATAAAAATTCAAGGGTTCTTAGACAATGTTGGATGTTGTTAAAAGCTAATACTTGAAAATTATCAATAGAAATATCAGTTTTACAGCTTATGGTGTGTTCCCTAATAGAAGACTTCTGATTTATATTTAAGATTTTGATGCGCGCCAACTAATCACCATATGAGTAGAGAACCAGTACAACTGGGACATTTAAATAAATAAACAATATCACTACGGAACTCCAA
Organism: Ceratothoa steindachneri; assembly: GCA_963969495.1. NCBI lineage: Eukaryota > Metazoa > Arthropoda > Malacostraca > Isopoda > Cymothoidae > Ceratothoa > Ceratothoa steindachneri. The sequence goes on along the minus strand of OZ018338.1, from coordinate 2,688,719 downwards.
AGAGATAGGATCTTTACTGTTAAAAAAACTTCCTATCGATAATTTGTTTATAAAAACTATTTGGGGGGTTGATTTTTAGGAAAATATCTTTTAAAAATGAATAGGATATTTCTTTTAAAAGTATCGTTTAAAAAAACCCATCTCTGAAATTAGTAAATATAGGGGTATTTTAGGAACTTTTATGCAGGGTTGAGGGAGGGCGGGTTAATGAGTTTATCAACAAAAGGGCGGTAGAAGTAGGGTTTGTAATCTAAATTAGTAGAAAACATTTCATCTTTGAGATGTGTCATAAAAGATCAGCTGCAAGCGGTCCCATTGGAGACCCCATTGCAACACCATCAATTTAGCAGTAAACTTTATTGTTAAACGTGAACCAAGATTCAGTAAGACTTAATTCCTGCGATTTTTTTAATTGGCTTCGTGAAAATCCATTAAAACTATTTTTCGAATGGAATAACATTTAATATTAAATTTATTGCATAGTTGAGGGGAATGTAAGTAAATAAACTGGCCAAATATATAGTCAAACTCCTTTCATCTTTATCTAAAAATTAGTTCCCCATACCAAACTCCTATAAGTTTAAAAAAGAATTACTCACAAAGTTAGCGATGGATATATAATGAGTTATGATGTTGAATCTTTATTTACTAACATTCCTCTCAACTATGCAATCAATTTAATATTAAATAAGGTATTCCATTCCCAAAATACTTTTCATGGATTTTCACAAAGACAATAAAAAAAGGCGCTGGAATTAAGTCTTTCTGAAGCTTAGTTCACCTTAACAATAAAGTTTACTGCCAGATTGATGGTGTTGCAATGGGCTCTCCAATGGGACCACTTGCAGCTGACTTTTTTATGACACATCTCGAAGATGAAATGTTTTCTACTAATATAGATTACAAACACTCCTTCTACCGCCGTTTTGTTGATGATTCCTTTGAAATTTTCAATGACCCTGCACATGGCCAACTTTTCTTGAATTTTTTTAACACTTTACACCTCAACATCAAATTCACAATGGAAGTAGAGTCAAATGATAAGATGCCCTCTTAAACAACCATTTACCGAAAAATCTTTCACAGACTAGGCTTAAACTCCTTTAGTTTTTGTGATTTTAGATACAAGATATCCACAGTAAAAACCTTACTACATAGAAATTTCTCGCTAACGTCTACCTACCATTCAATTCATAATTAATTTATTTTTCATGAAAAATATTTTCTAAAAAATATATTTCCTTCTGACCTGTATGATAGAGTTTGAAAATATTACTTTATAAACTTATTGACCCCCCTCAACCCTTCATAAAAGTTCCTAAAATGCCCATATATTTACTAATTTCAGAGATGGGTTTTTTAAACGATACTTTTAAAATAAAATTCCTATTCATTTTTAAGAGATATTTTCCCTAAAGAAACCCCAAATAGTTTTTATAAACAAATTATCAATAGGAAGTTTTTTTAGCAGTAAAGATCCTATCTCTTTGGAGTTCCGCAGTCTTACTGTTTATTTATTTAAATGTTACAGTTGTACTAGAGCCTGTTACATTGGCAGCACTATCAAGTATCTTGGAGCTAGGTTCGCTGCTCATATGCGGATTAGTTGGCGCTCAAGCAAAATCTTAAATAAAAAGGAGAAGTCTTCTATTAGGGAACACACCATAAGCTGTAAAACTGACATTTCTATTGATAATTTTCAAGTATTAGCCTTTAACAACAACCAACATTGCCAAAGAACCCTCGAATCTTTATATATCAAACACTATAAACCTACGCTCAATGAAGATTTAAGTGCAATATCTTTATTAATTAACTAATTTTAACTACAGTTTGTTAGTCGGTTTGTTTTTTAACTACTGTTTGGTTAGTTGATGTTCCTCTCTCCCAAGCGTCACTGTAACCTATAAGGACTAGCCCCTTGTTAAACCCACCATTCACTCTCTAGGATGGATCGACTTTAGTAGGGACCAAAATTAACCGTTTTTATATTAAATGTTTTTAACTATTACAGTGTTTAAAAAATTAAAAACAAATTTTAAATTTATTATCTTTAACTATTGCCAGGTCAAATTCTTTTATAGTTTCTAATTAATTTCTGAAATAAACTTTAAATTTATTAACTACTTTTTTGAGTCAGTTTGAAAGCAAATTTAACTATTGTCAAGTCATATCTAAAATTTTAACTTAAAATACATTTTATTGATATTTTATAATTGGTCACCTTTTAAAGTAATCCAATGTCTTGTTGGCCTTTTCATGATTTCTTTAAATGTTATTAACTTTAGTAAACTTATTCTATCCTGAAGATGAAAACTTGTAGTTTTCGATACTTAGTAAGAAATTGAAAGATGTTGCATCCGTTTCTGGTGGCTCTGGGATTTATCCTCAATATTATATATATATATATATATATATATATATATATATATATATATATATATATATATATATATATATATATATATATATATACTGCCTGGCCAAAGTACAAGTCATTCAGTGTAATAGTTATTTAATAAGCTATTTGAACTCCTCTCGATAGAATTACAGCTCTCATCCTACCTAGCATTAATTGTACAAGCTTTTCCGTCTTCTGCAGCTTCATTTTCAACCACAATCCCAGCAGCCATAGACCTAAATTGTTCAATGATGTTGGAAGAGGCGATGAGGCACACAGATCCCTCTCAAGCTCAACCCATAAATTCTCTATGGGATTTAAATCTGGGGACTGTGGTGGCCACTCAATCTGCCGGATTGATCTCTCATGCTGGGTGAATCAATCGTTCACGATGTGGATACGCGCGTATTAAATAGTCCTGAAACATTCCCTCACCATTAGGAAAAAAGAAGTTTATTGTGCGGTGAACTTGATCGTCCAGGATCTGCAAATGCTCACGGGACTTCATCTTTTTCTTTTTTTTTGTACGAAAAAAAAGAAAGAAAGATGAAGTCCCGCGAGCATTTGCAAATCCTGGACGATCAAGTTCACCCCTCACTTGACATCTTTTTTTCCTAGTGGCATCTTGTTGCTGCAGAGGGTTGTAGATCCATTCCAGACCATCACATTACCTCAAGATGCCTACACGGATGTGACGATGCATGATGGATTCAATGATTCATGAGGTTCTCGCCATACT